>JABTTQ020002610.1:1200029-1800029 GCA_016081115.2 Rehmannia glutinosa
CGAAATAGAGCTTCGACTCGTTTTTGGTCTTGCTTTCGACCGGCTGCGCATGGGGTCGACGGTCGGACCCCGTCGACCGCCACCCTGTGTAAATGTGTTTTCTCATTTTCAAACGTCTATTTGTCTTGCGACGGTCGCCCTTAAGTTTGACAAAGAAAATTTAACCGTTGTGCACAGACACTTTTCCTTAAATTGTGGAATTGATTTCTAAGAGCTATAACCTTGTTTTTAATTGCAATTTTTTGTAGAAATCAGATTCCAAGAGGAGCCTATCAAGTATCAATCATCTCCTATAAATAGAGGAAGTTTTGAAGCACAACTATAAGAGAAAACTACAACACAACAAGATACACTCAAGAATACACTTGTTCTTACATTGTCTTATTTCTTGTTGTAATTTGCCTAGCTATTCACTTTCACATCCTTGAGGTCTAGGCTATTCTTGATTACACTTGCACTCAATTGTATTATTCATTATCAAGTTGTAATCTTGAATTTTTGGGTTATCATTCAACACAAGATATCCTTGTGAGTGTTCTTGTGGTAAGAACACACTTGGGTGAACTAGGTGTTAGGTGTAAGAAGATTGTGGTAATCTTCTTGTTGAGGTGTTGAAGAATTTGGTATTCTTCAAGGTTGAAGATTGTGGTAATCTTCACAAGGTGCCATTGGAGATTGTGGTAATCTTCAAGTGAGATTGTGGTAATCTCAAAGGTGGTGTTGAAGAAGAGTGTGGTGCTCTTAAAGGTGTTGTTGTAAGTTAGTGTTATATTAATTTGTGGTAAATTAATAAAATCTTTTTTTTTTTTGAAATCCATCCCGGATATCTTGGGGTGGTAGAGGATTAGACCCTAGGTGGGTTGAACCTCTTTAAATCGCGTGTGTTGTTTACATTCCACACCTTTATATTGTCTTTGAGCATTCGGTTCGAAAAAGAGGGCAAAATCGAAAAGATGGAGATAATCTATTCACCCCCTCTAGATTATCGTAGCCGCTGGACTTACACCCATCCACTGAGATTTTTGTCTCATCCCCACCTATTTTCTAACCTTAGATGAGGATTTCGTTGAAGATCTTTGAACCGGCTCGGATTGAGACCTTATACTACGCTTGTTGGATTTTACTTCTTCTTGTTGTTGATTGGACTCTTATCTTGTGTCGTTGTTGGACTATTGTATTTCTTTCTATTCGGTTTGTAACTAAAGGGCGTAGGACCCTTTGAATTTAAGTTACTATATTTTGTTGATTTTTGGGTTGTAATTTGGATGATGGATTGTAGACTTTAAGTTGTACTTGTTTGTACTTGTTATTTTTTTTCACGCTATTTGACTTGTCTCATTAGGTTCTCGTTGATATTTGTCCGGACTGTTTGGTTATGGTATTTAAGTTGTGGATCGTTCGTCGTCGTGTCCCGTTGGGGCGTGACAAGTTAGGTCCTTGATAAAAGAAAATTTACAATTTAGCCCCGTTTTGTAAAAACCAATACTTTTGGGGTTAAAATTGAATAAATAAATATCCCGACCTTGAATAATTATGAGGTCAGTTCCTAAATTCTCCAAATTGTTCAGAGATATAGGTTTTTGAAGTTTTGAGGTCGAGTTTTTATAAAACTCTCATATTGGCCCCAAATTTGTTAACATTGCCATTTCGGGCTCTAAGTTTAAAATAATTGGAACTCACAAACCGGAAGGGCTTCTAATGTGATTCCAGTTGGAAAATATCACTATGGTTAGTGGAATGTTGGGACAAAAGCAGTTTTAAAAAGAAATAAGTTTAGGTCCTTTGACTTTTGAAAGTTTCATTTTTGTCCCATTTTGAAATAATTGCCTTTAAGGCTTTTAGGGTCCAATTGTTATGAAATTTGAACCTTGGGTCCAAGATATAATTATGTTATAGTTAAATTAGTATTTCCAGGTGCATGGACTGCATAAGTCCTGGAAATTGTATTTTGGTCCTCAAGTTTAATCTTTTACAATTTGGTCCCTAAATTTTTATAAAATTACTTTCCAAGATCTAAACACTTGGATTTTTGGAATACACTTAAAATATGTTATTTCCAGTCCCTTAAAAGTTAAAATTTCAAATTTTAAAATTAGGGTCTGGTACAGTTTCAAAATTTGCAAAATAGCCCTTAAACTTCTCAAATTTTACAATCTAGTCTTTGGGCTTTTAAGGGTTGATTTTATTTATCTAAAAACTCTTAAAACTTTATTAAAATTTCAACACATAAATTTTGAACCTGAGTTCAGTCCTAAAAATCAAAATTTACAGAGGAGTCCCTTAAGTTTTATTTTCTTGCAATTAAGTCCACCAACTTTCCATTTTTGTATTTTAAGTCCAAAAGTTGAAATTTAATCAATTATGCTCGACTTGTCCAGGCTATAAATCATTCAAAACATATATTTCAAGAGTCATACACATACATATCATTCACATACAAAAATTTCATCAAGTATAACAATAAAGTGTGCATGTATGCCCTATTTTTCGATAAATCGCATTTTTGAGCAACACTTGAGAATTTTTCCAACTTGATATAAGAAAATAGCATGCAATACATAATATATATCTCAAGTGCTCAATAACAAAATACTACATGCATATTTTCAATTTAAAACACCTAGAAGTTGAAAGATTTTTTCACCCACCTTAAAGATCGATTTGTTGGTGAAAATGGGATAAATCTCTCTCGATGGAGTGACTTAGGTCAGCCCCTAAGTCAAGGAATATCAAAAATATAGGAGTTATAAGAATGTGGTTAAAAATCTAGGAAAAAGAAGAAGATGGTGAGAAAATTGGAAATACTACACTTACCTTGTGTAGTGAGTAAAATGTGACTAGTAATGGCTTCCAACTATAAGGTTTTGGTCACCCTTAATGTAAACCTCCAAGGTCAGCCCCTAAAACTCCAAAAATAAAAATGGAGAGTCAAAATTTGGAAAATAGAAGAGAAGAAGAAAGTGTACTAAAAATTCCATTTCTTACCTTATAGTCCAACATCTTCACAATTTTTCTTCAAGATGACTAGTCTCTTAACTTCTTCAAAGGTCTTCTAGGTATACCTCAAATTCAAAAATCAAACTTAAATTAGAAGGTGAAAGAGGTGAGCTAGAATGTATAAGAATAGATTGAAGAAGAAAATTTCTTACCTTGTGTAGTGTATATGGTTCGAATTTTTGAAGAAATTGGGAGATGAATTCTTGAAGTTTTGGTTAAGTGTTAGTGAAGAAGATGAAGAATAGGTAGAGAGATGTAGGAGGATTTTTAGAGAGAGGTAAGAGGAATTACAAGACTTAGAAGAAATTTGGTGTTGGTGAAATGAAATGGGAAGAATAAAAATTTTGTTTTGTTTTGATTAAATGATAAGTTAGAGTAATAATTGAGGGAATTAGGGAAGAAAGTAATATTTAGGCAACTTTATTAGGGACAATTAGCCAAAATGCTAATCTTAGGGGGGAATTTTTAAATTGGTCTTGTTTGACCAATTGGATGATTGAAATGGTGGGATTAATTTAAGATGTAGGTTTGAATTAATGGTGTAAAAATACACAAGATGAATACACAAGGTGTACATGTACAAGAGTTGGGAGATATTTCTACACCAAAAAATACACCAATGCCGTCCCCCTAAGGGTATTTTGGTAATTCCACATATTATTTTTTTTTGTCCCAAAATTGATGATAATAGATGAATAAATATCAATCTCCAAAATAATTAGTGATTTCCTTGATCACTTATAAGTCTCATGATCCCTTAATCTAAATCGAATTCTTAATTCTATAAATTATAAATCCCTAAAATAAATAGTCTCTTAAAATTCTAAGGTGACTAATAAATACACCAATAATAATAATGATGATCATCCAAGTGATCATAAATGCGAATTAAAATTAATAAATGATTATGATCACAAATAGAATTTAAAAGAATTAAATGCAAAATATATTTATCATTAATATCTACCAGTCAAAGTGACGCGGTAAAATAGTCAAAATAATACAAAGACGATACGAAACAAGTACATGATCGAATAAAAATCGGGCTTCACATTCTCCCCTCCTTAAAAGAATTTGGTCCCCAAATTCTCTCTAGAATAGCTCTGGATATTGATTCCTCATGTCTTCTTCCATCTCCCATGTTGCGTCTTCGTCTCGGTTGTGGTTCCGCCATACAACTTTAACCATTGGAATCTCTCTGTTACGCAACCGACGTATCTTGGACAATGATTCTCGATTGGTTCCGGTGTAAGATAAAATCTCCATTAGAGGAGCAAGATTACGAGTGATGATGTGCTCGTGGATCTGGTTGATACTTTTTCAATCTCGATACATGGAATACATCGTGCATTCCCGCATATTGTGCCGGTAACTCTAGTCGGTAGGCCAACTTTCCGATTCTCTGCAAAATCTTGTAAGGTCCAATATATCTCGGGCTTAATTTACCTCCTTTCTTTGGGTTGATTAATCCTTTTCGTGGCAAGAGTCTGAGAAATACTTCATCTCCCGCTTCAAATTCCAAGTCATTTCTCCTCTTGTCCGCGTAACTCTTTTGGCGGCTCCGAGTCGACTGCGGATCCATTCCTTGATCAACTTGACCTTCTCCATGGCTTCCTGAACTAAGTCGACCTTTGGAATCGAGGGTGACTTCCGTTTCTCCTTCGGAGTACATTGGTCATCAATCTCCCAGTGTAGAGGGGATCTACACTTTCGCCCAAACAAGGCTTCATAGGGTGCCATCCCAATCGTGGCCACGATAGTGTTATTATAGGCGAACTCGGCCAATGGTAAGTGTGCATCCCAACTTCCTTGAAATCCAATATGCGGGCTCGCAGATGTCTTCCAGGGTTTGAATTGTTCGCTCAGATCGGGCCGTCGGTTTGCGGATGTCTTCTTGTCTTTGAAACTTAGTGAGGTACCCAATTCCTCATGTAAGCATATCCAGAACCGGAGACAAACCTCGGGTCTCTGTCGACACTAAGTCGATGGCACTCCATGCGGTCGAATGATCTCTTGGATGTAAATTTGCGCAAGTTTTCGCAAGTCGTTTCGGTTTTCTTCATAGGTAAGAAGTGTGCGATTTCGTGAGTCGGTCTCACGACTACCCATTGATAGGTGTGAGTTTTGCATGTATTTTGAGGTATAAATATGACTAAAATGGTGATTAGACATGCATAAACTCATATGAAATGGCTTGTATTCACTCTTTGTGGGAAAAATATTACGCTTTGCTCGTTTTGTAGGAATTTAACGATATTTGGAGTGATTTTGTGACAAATACGAGCATTGCAACCTAGAATCATAAAGAATTGAGCGATTACACCCAATTGGAAGCCAACTATATGGATTCTAGAGTCATAGTGATGAGTCGTGTGTCAAAAGAAGCATGGATGATCAAACAACAAGGAGATTTATCTCAAGAAACATCCAAACGCGTATGGAATTTCCAAAGATCTTTGGCAGTGGTTTTGTATTTTGGCCATAACTCTCTCTACAAAATTGATATTAAGGTGATTCAAGTGGCTATGGAAAGCTAAAATAGAGGGATACAACTCTTGTGAAGACCCCGCAAACAAATTTGGACGTTTGGGTGGCACACGGGTAACCGTGCGTGGACGCACGACCACTTGTGCCCTACAGAGACTCGGATGTTTTCTACGGGATGACGCACGGGTAGCCCGTGCGTGGATGCACGACCCGTGCGCCCTACTAGACTGGATGTTTTCCTATGGCTTTGAGCACGGGTAACCCGTGCGTGGGCGCACGACCCGTGCGTTCTTGCGTAAAAACTCCAAAAATGACAACAAATTGACTAGACTTCAAAAAGGGTATAAATACCATTTCTTGGGGCGCACACCAGGAGGAAAGGTCTGGAAAAGACCCAAGAACACAAGAAATAGCTCAACTTCATCAAGGAAGAATCAAGAGAAGAATCGGGTCGAATCGGAGCTTGAGGATTGAAGATAAATCGAGAGATTATCTATTTCCCTAAGTTTTCTCATTCTTTATGCTTTAATCTTTCATTTTAGCTTGTCATGAATATGAACAATTTGTCTATGAGTTGTTTATTTGTAATGAGTAGCTAAACATCTTGTGATTTCCGGGTTTTGGAAGTAGATTAATGAACTCTTGTTGGATGTTTTAATCTTAGTTGAAGTTATTATCTTGAAGCCTATTTGAGTATTTTGAGCTTATTCTTGTTTTATCACTTGATCAATGATTTAACTTGTTTGATATATTGATTCATAATTCGAGAGATGAGTTTCAATATTAGATCTTGAATACTCGACACAAATATTTGCATGAATCGAGAGGTTTGTAAATATTTGTGAGGACAATTGATCTTTAGTGCTTTTGGGAGTTGAATGCTTCATGTTGAGTAGAGATGCTAGCATAAGTATTTCGATCACGTTTTATATGCATCTCGAGAGGGAAGATAAAATAGTTTTGTGATCGTCTTATAGGAATATTGATAATAACGTGGCTTGATTAAACCGGATAATAAGAGGATTATTAATCGAAACCTTAACTCGAAATCCATTTCATTATCTTGATACTTCTTTCATTTATGTTATCTTAATCTTGTATTTTAGTGATTTAAATTGTCTTAATCTCAATACAACAATTATCCAATTTCGATCGTCTAAATAAAAATAAGACTATCTTGGATCAATACTTAGCATATTAATTTATTAGTCTTCGTGGATATGACCTTGCTACCCTATTCGATAACGCATAATCGTACACTTGCGGTGAAGCTAAAAATATAGGCGAACAAGTTTTTGGCGCCGTTTCGGGGACTAATACAATTTTTGGTGCTAATATTGCGATAGATAGAATTATTTTTAATTTAGATTTTTTATTTTATTTCATTTTTCTTTTGTAAATTCTCTCTCTACAATGTTTGATTTGTTTCTTTGAGTTGGTTTAGGTTGTACATGAACACTCGCTCGAATGGAGAAAATCAATTACTTCAATAATTGGAATTCTTACGATTATTGGAATAATCCTACTCCTACGTGCTATTATCCAGATTGGGGAAATTACGAGATTTTTCATATGCTAGCACGGAGAATGTGATTCCACCACTATCAAGCTCCAATGTAATGAATGGGTTTACAAATGCAAAGGCAAAACCATCTTTGGAAGACGCCCTCATTTCATTCATGAATCAAATGACTTCATTTATAAGTGAGACAAGGGACCATTCAATGCACAAGAGGCTAGGATGGACATGATGGAGTTTCAATTGACACTTTCGATAAAAAATCTTGAGACTCAAGTAGGCCTATTAGCTACGATTGTTGGTGGGCAACAACAAAAAGAGCAGTTTTCGAGCACCACCGAGTCAACTCAAAGGAACAATATAGTGCCATTCATCTAAGGAGTGGTACACGGGAGTCGAATATCCTGGAAAAGCAAGAAAGTTCGGAACCAAACACGGATTGTGTGTTTATGCACTTTCGGCCCGTGCATGGTACCGAAAAAGGAGCAAAAACAGGACAAGGAACACAATAACCATGTGTGTACGCCCGTGCGCAAGCGTGCAAGATGTCATAAGAAAACTATTCGAGAATGAGACGGGCACGGAATATGTGTACACGCACGGACAACATGGGCATAACCCGGATCAAAATGTTCCAACATCGGACTTCAATACTTGCTCGAAAATCCCAATTATGCATTACTAGATGCAAACAATGGAAAAACGGTCCTTGACCACGATCCAAAGCAGCTAATATACACATTCAAAGGTGGTACGAATCGAAATTAATAGGCATCAAGCTAAAGACGTTAAATATAGCGCTTGTTGGGAGGCAACCCAACGGGTTGTGGTGTGATTTTTGTTTTTGTTTGTTTTCTTGTTGTAAAAAAAAAAACCCGAGTGTTCTTCAGATGCGGTATAACGCACGGGTGACCCGTGCGCTAGGTGCACGCCCGTGCGTGCCCGGGAGGGGAGGAATAATATGGCTTCGGCATGAAGCACGGGCAACCCGTGCGCCCTTGGTGAGATAATATTAAGGTACAAAATTTGAAGTGATGGTTGAAGGAAAAAGTCCTAGCGATATGAGGAGATGCCAAGGAGGGCCACCACCCACACAAAGTGAATCGTAAATCCACACAATTTTATATTGAAATTCTATCTTTTCTTACGTGCGATATAATTTCATTTAAGTTTGGGGGAGAAATAGTTATTTTGATATGAAATGTGTGGATTAAAAAAAAAATTGCATTAATTTTGTGTGTTTTCATATAGTTGCATGTAGAGCATTTTAGGTTGCATTGCATTAGAAGCACGTTCTGACTTTAGCACGTTTATTGTTTTCATAGAGTTTAGAGAGTGAGTTGACCGATATTGAGATTCTCGTGCTCTATTTTGAAAATTTTGTATTATTTGGATTAGGGTATTGAGTATGAGTTGATTGAGCCATGAATAGAAGATATTGAGCATGTGGATATTGAGAACATGGTTTGATGCTTTGAATTACGTATTTGCAAGCCTGTGAGCTTTTGAGCCTTCACGCTTTCATCATATGCATCTTGTTGATTGATTTGAGTGTATCATTCATGTTGTTAGAATTCTAGAACTTGCTCGTATCTCTGTCAAGGTCACATGTTGTATGCGGTGTGAAAATGATCAAAGGCCATTTTTGTTAGCCCTTCAAGCCTTTTTCTTACCTAATGATGATATCTTGAAATCCCTAGTTAGCCAACTTGAGCTTATTGCCTAATTTCTTGATAGCAACAATTCAAGCCTTAACTTGATATATTTGTTACCCCATACTTGAGCGTATATCATTGAGTAAAGGGATTGAATGAGGTTGAATGGGTTGGAATTGAAAAGTTGGATAAATTGGTTGATGGGAACAAAAGGGGAAGAAAATGAGAAGCAAATAATGTTGAAAACTCACAAAAGAGTCAAAAAAAAATTAGCTTTATGAATGAGTTTTCTTTGAATGAACTTAGAGGCTAGGAATTGTAATGTGAGGTGATGGTGTTTTACAAAAGAAAGGGGATGGAGATAAGAAGAGTTGGTGAAAATGAGAGATGATTTGGGTAGCATATTAAGCTTTAATGTAGATGATTTATATGCTCACCGGTCTATACGCTCGAGTTTGAGTCACTCTATCTATATTTTCCTACCCTAACCAAAGAGCATTCATTACAACCAAATGAGAAAGTCCTTTTTGATTCACAAATTGCATACATTCTAGTGGCGGAGAGATGAGACGATTTGCAAGCATATGGTAATTCTACAACATTGAATTGATTTGAGCGTAAACACGTCCTATATTTATTTGAGATGAGAGTATACACTTAATCTTTGTGAGGCGTAATTCTTAGCATTTACCATGGTTTCTTTGATGTGTGCTCTATGTTAGATGTTTGAGGCTTGGTTGATTCGTTGCTTGACACCTACGATAAACAATGCGAATTTTATGGAGTTGTTGTGCGTTCTACTTTTCATTACTCCCAATCATGTTTTGTCTAGTTTTTAAAAGCGTTGACCGGGACGGCCAACAGTTTAAGTTTGGGGATTTTGATAGGTGTGAGTTTTGCATGTATTTTGAGGTATAAATATGACTAAAATGGTGATTAGACATGCATAAACTCATATGAAATGGTTTGTATTCACTCTTTGTGGGAAAGATATTACGCTTTGCTCGTTTTGTAGGAATTTAACGATATTTGGAGTGATTTTGTGACAAATACGAGCATTGCAACCTAGAATCATCAAGAATCGAGCGATTACACCCAATTGGAAGCCAACTATATGGATTCTAGAGTCATAGTGATGAGTCGTGTGTCAAAAGAAGAATGGATGATCAAACAACAAGGAGATTTATCTCAAGGAACATCCAAACGCGTATGGAATTTCCCAAAGCGGTGGTTTAGTATTTTGGACATAACTCTCTCTAAAATATTGATATTAATGTGATTCAAGTGGCTATGGAAAGCTAAAAAGAGGGCTACAACTCTTATGAAGAATCCGCAAACAAATTTGGACGTTTGGGTGGCGCACGGGTAACCCGTGCGTGGACGCACGACCCGTGTGCCCTACAGAGATCGAATGTTTTCTACGGGATGGCGCACGGGTAGCCCGTGCGTGGACGCACGACCCATGCGCCCTACAGAGACTGGATGTTTTCCTATGGCTTTGAGCACGGGTAACCGTGCGTGGGCGCACGACCCGTGCGTTCTTGCAGTAAAAACTCCAAAAATGACAAAGAAATTGACCTAGACTTGAAAGGGTATAAATACCACTTCTTGGGCGCACACCAGGGGAGGAAAGTTCGGAAAAGACCCAAGAACACAAGAAATAGCTCAACTTCATCAAGGAAGAATCAAGAGAAGAATCGGGTTGAATCGGAGCTTGAGGATTGAAGATAAATCGAGAGATTATCCATTTCCCTAAGTTTTCTCATCATTTGTGCTTTAATCTTTCATTTTAGCTTGTCATGAATATGAACAATTTGTCTATGAGTTGTTTATTTGTAATGAGTAGCTAAACATCTTGTGATTTCAGGTTTTGGAAATATATTAATGAACTCTTGTTGGATGTTTTAATCTTAGTTGAAGTTATTGTCTTGAAGCCTATTTGAGTATTTTGAGCTTATTCTTGTTTTATCACTTGATCAATGATTTAAGTTGTTTGATATATTGATTCATAATTCGAGAGATGAGTTTCAATATTAGATCTTGAATACTCGACACAAATATTTGCATGAATCGAGAGGTTTGTAAATATTTGTGAGGACAATTGATCTTTAGTGCTTTTGGGAGTTGAATGCTTCATGTTGAGTAGAGATGCTAGCATAAGTATTTCGATCTACGTTTTATATGCATCTCGAGAGGGAAGACAAAATAGTTTTGTGATCGTCTTATAGGAATATTGATATTAACGTTGCTTGATTAAATAGGACAATAAGAGGATTATTAATCGAAACCTTAACTCGAAATCCATTTCATTATCTTGATACTTCTTTCATTTGTGTTATATTAATCTTGTGTTTTAGTGATTTAAATTGTCTTAATCTCAATACAACAATCATCCAATTTCGATCGTCTAAATAAAAATAAGACTATCTTGGATCAATACTTAGCATATTAATTTATTAGTCTCCGTGGATACGACCTTGCTACCCTATTCGATAACGTACACCATACACTTGCGGTGAAGCTAAAAATATGGCGAACACCCATATAGCATCATCACCTCGTCTAGTCCTCGGTAGATCCGTCACGAAGTCCATCGTTATGTGTTCCCATTTCCACTCGGGAATTCTCAACGGTTGTAATAAACCGATGGTCGATGGTGTTTCGCTTTTATTCGTTGACAAGTCAAACATCTCGCAACGAACTCGCTACTTGGTTCTTCATGTTCACCCACCGAAATGTCGTTTCAAGTCCTTATACATCTTGTTTCCTCCAGGGTGTATAGTGTATTTCGAACGGTGTGCTTCTGCTAGAATTCTGCTCCTAATCTGCTCGTCACTTGGTACACAAACTCGATTCCGAAATCCGATGATTCCATCTTCATGTACCGAGAATTCTGATCCTTCTCCTTTAAGTATCTTCTTTTTCAGTCTTTGAAGTTGAGCATTTGTCTCTTGTGCTGCTTTGATCTCGTTCAGTAGGTCGGGTTTAACAGATATGTTAGCACATGAAATGTGAGCATTGGTCCTTGTCGGATTCCAAGTGCTCAATTCTTCTAATGATTTCCACTCTCGAATCATTAGTCGGCTAAACTCGCTTTACGCTCAGGCGTCGGCTACTACGTTAGCTTTCCGGGATGGTATTGAATATCAAAGTGATAGTCTTCTATTAACTCCATCCATCTCCGTTGCCTCAAATTGAGATCCTTCTGAGAGAATAGATACTTTAGGCTCTTATGATCTGTGTAAACCGTGAATGTTGCTCCGTATAGATAGTGTCTCCATTTCTTTAACGCGAACACTATCGCTGCCAGTTCCAAGTCATGCGTAGGGTAATTAGCCTCATACGGCTTGAGTTTTCGTGATGCATAAGCAATGACTTTTCCTTCCTGCATGAGCACTGCTCCTAGTCCCTCTTTTGATGCATCACTGTAGACGACAAAGTTTTCTGTTCCCTTTGGAAGGGCTAGGACTGGAGCTGTAGTAAGTCGTTTCTTCAGCTCTTGGAAACTAGTCTCACACTTGTCATTCCACTCAAACTTGACTTGCTTCTGGGTTAGTCGAGTGAGTGGTCCGGCTATCTTGGAGAAATTCTGGATAAATCTTCGATAATATCCCGGTCTAAGAAACTTCGGTCTCCAGATTCTGGACTCGGTTGTTTCCATTCAACCACCTTTGTTTGTACCTTCAAAGGATCTACGGCGATCCCAATGCCGGATACTATGTGGCCCAAGAATGCGACTTCACTAAGCCAAAATTTGCACTTCTTTGAATTTGGCATACAACTTGTGCTCTCGTAGTGTCTCCAAAACAATTTTGATGAGCGTTCATGCTCTTCTCTAGACTTAGAGTATACGAGTATGTCATCAATGAATATCACTACGAATTGATCCAAATAAGGTTGAAAATCTCGATGCATCGATCCATAAACGTTCTTTGGTGCATTTGTCGGACCGAAAGGCATCACTACAAACTCATAGTGTCCATATAAGTCCGAAATGCCATTTTGGAAACGTCTTCTTCACGGATCTTTAGCCGATAATATTCTGTTGTAAATCAAACTTGAGTACACCGTTGCTCCTTGAAGTTGATCAAACAAATTCGTCTATCCTCGGGGGGATATTTGTTTTTGATGGTCACACTTTGTTGAGTCCGCGATAGTCTATTCACGACCTTAATGTGCCATCCTTTTTCTTGACGAATAATCTTGGTGCTCCCCAGGTAGACGTACTTGGTCGGATAAATCCCACATCCATCAATCTGTAATTGAGTCTTCAACTCTTGTAACTCAACAGAGCCATTCTATACGGCGTTAAGCGTCGGAGCGGTTCCTGGTAATACCTCGATGGTGAACTTGACTTCCCTATCCGGAGGGACAAAGTGGTGAGTTCTTGTGGAAATACATCGGTATATTCCGATACTATAGGTACTTGATTAATTTGTGTCTCAACCTTAGGTTTGTTAATTACGAACGCCAAGTACCCTTGTGCCCCTCTAGTGATCACCTTCCTCGCTTTCATTCATTGAAATGATTGGGGCAATATTAACTCGTGCTCTTCCCAAAATTTCTACTTCGGGCTTAGGGTTTACATTGCTTAATGGACTTGCGATGGCAGTCCATTTGTGCGTGGTGTGCGACAAACAGTTCATCCCCAAAATTATGTCGTATTCGGATATAGGTAATAAAATCAAATCGCCAAAAAATTTATCTCATCAATCTTAACTTCGCATGCATTATAGATAATATCATTATCGGCTTGCGCCCATAGGAGTTGATACTTCTAAACCTATAGGCATATGTTCCATGCATGCATGCGGCTTGTGTACAAAATGTGGTGCAACAAATGAATGCGTTGATCCAGGGTCAAATAGTACTTTAGCGTAGTGGCTAGATACGAGCGGCGCACCTTCCACCACGTCTGTTTCTCGAGCCTCATGTCCGGCTAGTGCAAATGCTCTAGCGGGCATACTTGCTTTCGTTACCCTGGCCGTTACCGGCTTCTATGGTTGCACCTATTTGGTCCGGTCTTCGTATTTGGGCAATCCTTGGTGGTGCTTGATCACTACCACAACGTAAACACCTTCCCCTGCTTATGCCAACGGTCATTGGCAAGTATGCCCTGGTTTTTCGGCAATGTGTACACACTAGACCCGGCTTTTTCTCGTATTGGTCCTTTTCTTTATCCGTCTCATTAATCGGTCCTTCTAAAACTTAGCAGTCGCTTAGATGGTTGTCCCACGATTGTCCTCTTGAGATCTGTTTGATGGCCTACTCTGCTGAATCTGGCCCAATACCGTTCGATCCCGACTCGATGCGAAGAGCCGCCTTTCCGCGGCCGAGTAGGTTGTCATTTAAATGATCAGTCGCTTTTGAAGTTCTAGCTTTAGTCCCCGTGTGAACTTATATAATTTGTCCTCTTCTGTCTTCGATTGTCCCCGAGCGTATTTGGACAATCGATAAAACTCGACTCAGATCTTGGGCTCGAGACATGTTCCCCGTCTCAACCTATAGAACTCATCCCCCGTGCCTCCTTCACGACTTGGGGAATATACTGCTCATTGAATTCAGCCAGGAAATTTTCCCACGTCCTATCTACTTGGTCCTGGTCCCATTTTCTCTCAACTGCTCGCCACCAATCTCTAGCAGCCGATTCTAGTCGGAACACGGTGAGCGTAACCTTTTGTTCCCCTGAGTATTGGAGAGCATTGAAGATATTCTCCATTTTCCCAATCCATTCTTCGGCCTTTAAGTCATCAGGCTCTCCTAAGAAAGCCGGTGGGTCAAATCGCAAGAATCGCTCCAGAGTGCGATCATTCGCCTCTTTAGTGGGCTCGGGAATACGCCATTGAGGCTCTGCTTGTTGCCTCATGAAGACCAGTATCTGTTGCAGGGCTATTGCAGTCAAGTTATCTCCTGCGACTGGCGGAGAAGGTGGTGGTAGTTCGGGAGAGGGTACCCATTCCCCCGGGTACGTCCTCATACCTTGGGGAACACACGGGGTCTCCGCGTCCACGGTTTCAGCCATGTATCCGTAGTTTAGCTACAATTCGAGAAAGGAATGATTTCCATAAGTACTTGCATATAACAAATTATTTCACAACAACAATACACAAGACATAGAATAAGTAGAAGAAGTATATTCATTGATGTGAAATTTGAATACCCCAAATGAGTTCATACAACAGAATATAAAATCGAAGATAAACTAGAGTCGAGGATACAACTTGATTAAGGTACAATCGAAAACAAAAAACAACGAGGATAGAAATAAGCATCGACTAAAATCTAGCATAGAAGTTATCTACTCGGTGAGGTCGCCGTCATCATCACTAGCGGCCTCGTCCATAATCGGATCCCGATCGGCCGAGGTACCACCTCAAAGATTAGCCGATCGACTAAATCGCCACCGCTCGATCCCCGAGCATCATCGAGTGGGCGGCTTCAACCACCTGGGGCTCTTCATCTTCCATTGGATCTCATCGGGATCCTCTTCGGGATCTTCTTCAGATCCTCCTCGGGATCCTCTCTTCATTATCGGCCTCGAAGTCGGGCATGGGTTCTGCCTCGGGTGGTGGCAACGGTGGCGCATTAGTCGCTAACGCAACCTCCAAAGCGACATCCCGCCGAGTTAAGGCATGCGTGAGGTCCTCTATCACCCGCATTTGTTTGATGATAGTATCTTGAGACGATCGATGGTGCCTCTCGACATGTATGCCTCCCTTTCCCACTTTCCACGACCTTCCTTGGCGCGTTCCATCTTCGTGCGAGTAACTTCCAAGTGTTCCTGGATTGACTAGATTTGATCCTCGCGAGCACGGATGGTATCCTCGCGATCCTTAGCAAGGAGGGTAAAATCGTTCTTCTCCTCTTGGCTCTTTGCCAGGAGGTGTGTCGATTCTTGGTTGCGACGGCGTTCTTCCGCCAGTCCGAGATAGCTCGAAGGTATTCCTGGTGCCATGGTTCGTGTATGCCCGGAAGTAATCACGTTCGGCGCAGCCTCCAATAATTCCCAGATAGGTGGCGTCGGCTCCATCCCGAACAAGCCAAACTAAGAAGGATTAGTCGAAGTAAGAAAAGATAGGGAAGAACAAGGAAAGAATGACTAAGGAAAGTCGGTCAAGAGTCAACTAAGTCAAATCAAGTATGACTATGGATTCTCCAAGTATAAATTCGACTTAACATAAATATCAATAATACGGTTCTATGCCATTATTGAAATCGATTTCACACTTAATTGGTCGTCGCAGACTACCCAACACGGTCAGGGTCCTATCTGGGTCGCTCGGTGTAAGTTTCTATCTTACTAGCCGAGCTCGATACCATAATCATCACGCCCCAAATATGACGCGACGACGATCAATCACTTAAACAGAAATAAACCCAATATTCTAGAAAACGATGCAACAATCCCAAATGAAACAAGGTCTAAAGCATTGGAAAAACTACAAGTACAACAAGATTACAATTACATCTCAACAACTTAATAGCTTACAGTCGTAACTAGGAATCAAGTACACATCATATCACAACTTAAGTGTCAAATGGGTCCTACGCCCTTCAATTACTGATCCAGAATTTCAAAGTAAATAAAAGAGTCCAACATCGAAAAATAAAAGAAAATAGTCAAAGAATATAGATAACGATAGGAAATGAGTTCAACGGGCGAAGCTCGAGAGTTCAATCAAGGCAGGTTAAAGCTTCTTCGGCAAAGTCATCTTCTAAGGTTAGAAAACGAGGAGGGGTGAGACAGAAATCTCGGTGGATGGGGTGATCGTATGCAAGTGTGGCGATATATATAGTTAATGCGAGAAATTTAGTTGTATGAAAACGCGTGAGAGATGATGCATGAATTCACACACATCCACAAGCGTCATGAAAAATATATTTATGTAATATACTTATACGATTTAAGAAAAACAGATTCATGGTCATGCAGCACTATGGTTCAAGCAAATCGGGGAGGATTGCGACGGATTTGTAACGCCAACCTATGCAAGGCAAGTAGCGGTTGCGTGCACGGATTTGTAGCGCCAACCTATGCCATACAAGTAGCGGTTGCTTATGGATTTGTAGCGCCAACCAAAGCGGGTCAATTAACTCCGAATCGTGTGGATCGGGACAAGCGATTCCTTCGTTCTTTCTTGTAAATCCCCAAGTAAGATGGTCAAGACTGTCACCTTATCGCTCCGTAGGCAAAGACAAAATCCACAAGTGGAGCTAGCAAGGCTCGGATCTGTCATAATCATGATTATACCTCAAGTACTACGACCCGCTTCCCTTGGACAAATTCCGTCCCTCGTTGCGGGATTAGGGCGATGGGGCGGGAAGAGTGGAATAGCGGCCGAGCTGCCGGTTCCATCCCCGACGTATCCATTCCGACTGTGAGCTCGACACACCAAGTTGACTCAAGCAGAAATTAAATACACGTTCAGGTAGTCAACCAGGTAGTCGAGTATATTGATTCGGGAAGCAGTTCATAAAAAGTTTCGAAAATTTGCGTAAGGTAATTATGGCGTTGGTGGAGTTATTTGGATGAAGATGATTACCGGGAGGATAAGCAATCTTCGATATCTTGAAAGATTAGGTGGAACATAAGTCCCGTTATAGATTCAAATCGCAAAA
Organism: Rehmannia glutinosa; assembly: GCA_016081115.2. Lineage (NCBI taxonomy): Eukaryota > Viridiplantae > Streptophyta > Magnoliopsida > Lamiales > Orobanchaceae > Rehmannia > Rehmannia glutinosa. The sequence continues at coordinate 1,217,307 of JABTTQ020002610.1, forward strand.
CGAGGAAGTCGCCGCGATCGGGTATTAATCGGTCAAGGCGGTCCGATAAGTCAAGGGGTTTTTGAGAAAATAAAATATTTTAATTAAGAATTGAAGTCAGAGGGTCCAGGGCTGTTTTAGTAAAAGGAAAATAATTTGAGTTAGGTCCTTGATAAAAGAAAATTTACAATTTAGCCCGTTTTGTAAAAACCAATACTTTTGGGGTTAAAATTGAATAAATTAATATCCCAACCTTGAAAAATTATGAGGTCAGTTCCTAAATTCTCCAAATTATTCAGAGATTCAGGTTTTGGAAGTTTTGAGGTCGAGGTTTTATAAAACTCTCATATTGGCCCCAAATTTGTTAAAATTGCCATTTCGGGCTCTAAGTTTAAAATAATTGGAACTCACAAACCGGAAGGGATTTTAATGTGATTCCAGTTGGAAAATATCACTATGGTTAGTGGGATATTGGGACAAAAGCAGTTTTAAAAAGAAATAAGTTTAGGTCCTTTGACTTTTGAAAGTTTCATTTTTGTCCCATTTTGAAATAATTCTCTTTAAGGCTTTTAGGGGTCCAATTGTTATGAAATTTGAACCTTGGGTCCAAGATATAATTATGTTATAGTTAAATTAGTATTTCCAGGTGCATGGACTGCATAAGTCCTGGAAATTGTATTTTGGTCCTCAAGTTTAATCTTTTACAATTTGGTCCCTCAATTTTTATAAAATTACTTTCCAAGATCTAAACAATTGGATTTTTGGAATACACTTAAAATATGTTATTTCTAGTCCCTTAAGAGTTAAAATTTAAAATTTTAAAATTAGGGTCTGGTACAGTTTCGAAATTTGCAAAATAGCCCTTAAACTTCTCAAATTTTACAATCTAGTCTTTGGGCTTTTAAGAGTTGATTTTATTTATCTAAAAACTCTTAAAACTTTATTAAAATTTCAACACATAAATTTTGAACCTGAGTTCAGTCTTAAAAATCAAAATTTACAGAGGAGTCCCTTAAGTTTTATTTTCTTGCAATTAAGTCCACCAACTTTCCATTTTTGTATTTTAAGTCCAAAAGTTGAAATTTAATCAATTATGCTCGACTTGTCCAGGCTATAAATCATTCAAAACATATATTTCAAGAGTCATACACATACATATCATTCTCATACAAAAATTTCATCAAGTATAACAATAAAGTGTGCATGTATGCCCTATTTTTCGATAAATCGCATTTTTAGCAACACTTGAGAATTTTTCCAACTTGATACAAGAAAATAGCATGCAATACATAATATATATCTCAAGTGCTCAATAACAAAATACTACATGCATATTTTCAATTTAAAACAACTAGAAGTTGAAAGAATTTTTCCACGCACCTTAAAGATCGGTTTGTTGGTGAAAATGGGATAAATCTCTCTCGATGAAGGAGTGAGTTAGGTCAGCCCCTAAGTCAAGGAATATAAAAAATATAGGAGTTATAAGAATGTGGTTAAAAATTTAGGGAAAAAAGAAGATGGTGAGAAAATTGGAAATACTATATTTACCTTGTGTAGTGAGTAAAATGGGACTAGTAATGGCTTCCAAGTATAAGGTTTTGGTCACCCTTAATGTAAACCTCCAAGGTCAGCCCCTAAAACTCCAAAAATGAAAATGGAGAGTCAAAATTTGGAAAATAGAAGAGAAGAAGAAAGTGTACTAAAAATTCCATTTCTTACCTTATAGTCCAACTTCTTCATAATTTTTCTTCAAGATGACTAGTCTCTTAACTTCTTTAAAGGTCTTCTAGGTATACCTCAAATTCAAAAATCAAACTTAAATTAGAAGGTGAAAGAGGTGAGCTAGATGGTATAAGACTAGATTGAAGAAGAAAATTTCTTACCTTGTGTAGTGTATATGGTTCGAATTTTTGAAGAAAATGGGAGATGAATTCTTGAAGTTTTGGTTAAGTGTTAGTGAAGAAGATGAAGAATAGGTAGAGAGATGTAGGAGGATTTTTAGAGAGAGGTAAGAGGAATTACAAGACTTAGAAGAAATTTGGTGTTGGTGAAATGAAATGGGAAGAATAAAATTTTTGTTTTGTTTTGATTAAATGATAAGTTAGAGTAACAATTGAGGGAATTAGGGAAGAAAGTAATATTTAGGCAACTTTATTAGGGACAATTAGCCAAAATGCTAATCTTAGGGGAATTTTTAAATTGGTCTTGTTTGACCAATTGGATGATTGAAATGGTGGGATTAATTTAAGATGTATGTTTGAATTAATGGTGTAAAAATACACAAGGTGTACATGTACAAGAGTTGGGAGATATTTCTACACCAAAAATACACCAATGTCGTCCCCTAAGGGTATTTTGGTAATTCCACATATTATTTTTTTTTTTTTGTCCCAAAATTGATGATAATAGATGAATAAATATCAATCTCCAAAATAATTAGTGATTTCCTTGATCACTTATAAGTCTCATGATCCCTTAATCTAAATCGAATTCTTAATTCTATAAATTATAAATCCCTTAAATAAATAGTCTCTTAAAATTCTAAGGTGACTAATAAATACACCAATAATAATAATAATGATCATCCAAGTGGTCATAAATGCGAATTAAAATTAATAAATGATTATGATAACAAATAGAATTTAAAAGAATTAAATGCAAAACATATTTATCATTAATATCTACCAGTCAAAGTGACGCGGTAAAATAGTCAAAATAATACAAAGACGATACGAAACAAGTACATGATCGAATAAAAATCGGGGCTTCACATTTCGCTAGTAGACTAAGCCTCCTGTTTAAAACTTGCAAATCGAAATGCAAAAGGGCGGGTTATTTTTACCCTATTTAGATAGTGAAATAATTTTTCTACCCATTTTTATAAAAACCATCCTTTTTACCCATAAAGACAAAAATACCCTTACTAAAGTAGCACTATCGTGTGCGCTTCTATATGGTCGCACGATCGTGCTCACCTTTATGGTGGCACGATTGTGCCCGTAATAATGTGCCCCATATGGTGGCACGATCGTGCTCATGTTTATGGTGGCACGATCGTCCTCACGTTTATGGATCGTGGTGGCATGATCCGCCACGTTGAACATTCCGCTTTTTTTTTTTTCTCTTCTAAAAAATAAGCGAATTTCCGCATTATACATAAATATTTGAAGCAAGAAATACATTAATATGGTTCAAGTGACTTAAACTTATTTCCAATCGTGTCTTGAATCTAAAAAGAGAAGATTGTTATGTTTGGAAAAAAGAAGAAAAGAGGAAAGAAAATTATATTTTTAAACTAAGAGAAAAGGGTATTTATGACATTTCATTGAAAAGTGGGTAGAAAAATGGTTTTTATGAAAGTTGGTAAAAAGGTATTTTTCTATCTCAAAAAGGGTAAAAATGGCCATTTTCCCAATGCAAAAATCCAGACCCTAGTACTGAAAGATAATTTGAACTATTACCAGATATAGTATTATTCCTTAATCCCATTAATTCATGATTCATCTCATTTGTTGCTGTTACATTCATTATTCTGTAAATATTCCCCTGTAAACGTTGGTATAGCCCTGTCCACTCACGGTACTAGGTAGGCAGATATTATAATCATTTTATTCTTTTCTTGCTGATGCATGTATTTTGGCCCATATATATATATATATATATATATATATATATATGTGAGGCTTACACTATGTACCTATCACCCAAGCAATACATGATATACTCTCCTTAAGATTTTCCCAAAATAATGCTCTCTTGAAATGCAACAATGTCCCCTCAAAAAAAAAAATAAAAAATGCATCAATGTTTGTTCAATGGTGCATTCTACCATAGAACCCCGTAATAATATTGTTTGGAGGAAAGAGATTAACTAGCATGTTTTGCTTTTCACCCTCACTCACAATTAGCTTACATGTCTTATCACATGAAATTAACTTAAATATACGGTTTTGTGACAGATAAACTGGAATGTAGGAAAATATTGTATGAAATGGGAAACGAGATTAGTGTCATGCCAATGTTGTAATCCATTAATTGTTAACTTTCAATATCAATCTTACTGAAATTCTATATCTTCACCAATTTAAAATCATTATGAGTACATTTAGGCACAAATATAAAAGAATTTGAGTTGACATTTGCAATTAAAAACATTATATATATGAGTCGCGCGCAATATTCGTGCCATTACTAAAGTTTTATGAATCACGTGCAACATGCGTGTTTTTTTCTAAAATCATCATATGAATTACATACACATCACAATTGCTTTTTCGTTAATTAAGTTAAATATATTACATGCATCTCACGTGCTTTTTAGTGAATTTATATGAATCACAAATACACATGTTTTTCTAAATTTAAATAAATCACCTGTAAAATACATGCTTTTTAATAGTTTTCCAAAAAGTCGGCACACAAACACTCAAAAAGGTGAAAAAAAGAGAAGAGTCTTGCTCTTAGCTCTCTCATAAAATGATGTGACATAACTATATAATTAGTATTATAAGGTATTGGGATATAATAAGAAAACTACATTCAATAGTTTCTGGATACTCTCGATTTTTATATTTGTATATAGACAGGGCAACCTTCCTATATGTTGCCGGTCCCAAGCCCGGATAAAGAGGAGGGTTGCGTTAGGTCGACAACCAGTGTAAAATTTTCCTTATGGTATGGATCATATAAGACATCGTGATAAGGCTAGGATGCTCCCCGTAAGGAGTGCGCTGCAGGGTCCGACTGCGGTGTTTTGGCAAGGACCGCTACACCTCCATAAGGGCTTGGGTGTAGTGAAAAATACGCAAGAGCCCTCACACACTAATAAGAGAAACACAAATGATAATAAGAAAATTAGAAAATATAGAATTGGCGGTTGGAACATAGGTACTTTTGAGATAAAACTATAGAGCTAGTAGATATTATGAAGAGACGAAACATAGATATTATGTGTATCCAAGAGACTAAATGGGTAGGCGAGAAAGCTAAGACACTAGATACTACAGGTTATAAACTTTGGTATAGTGGAAAGGATAGAACTAGGAATGGGGTGGGTATCATTGTAGATCCTCTCTTCATAGATCAAGTGGTAGGAGTAACTAGAAAAGGAGATAGAATCATAGCCCTTAAAATTGTAGTAGGTAAACGAACTTATAGATATTGTTAGTGTATACGCACCTCAAGTAGGATTAAATGATGCTACTAAGGCTAAATTTTGGGAAGATTTAGAAACTCTAATGCAATCAATCCCTCAAAATGAAAAAGTCATCATAGGTGGAGACTTAAATGGACACATGGGGAAGGATAATGAAGATCATGAAAGGGTCCATAGAGGATATGGCTTTAGCTCGCGTAACAATGAGGGTAGAACCATCCTAGACTTTGCAGTTGCTTATGATTTCATTATAGGTAATAACTTCTTTAAAAAAAGAGACGAACATTTAATTACATTTAAAAGTAGTCTTAACAAATCACAAATTGACTACTTCCTAACTAGAAAAACGATAGAAAAATATGCAAAGATTGCAAAGTACTACCCGGAGAAAGCCTTACCACCCAACATAGACTACTAGTTTTGGATATCAAACTTATTAACATACAGTTAAAGAGAAAGAAAATTAACATATCGAGAATTAAGTGGTGGAACTTAAAGAATAAAGAAAAAAGAGATAGTTTTGTTAAATCTCTTGTAGAAACCATTGATTGGAAATTTGAAGGCAAAGCCGATGATACATGGAACTATATAACTACTCAAATGAAAAAGATCGCAAAAGAAACATTAGGGGTGTCAAATGGTAATAAATGGAACAAAGAGTCATGGTGGTGGAATCAAGAAATCCAAGAGAAGGTAAAGGAAAAACGAACTAGTTATAAAGTATTATATTCCTTTAAGAACGAAGAAAATCTTAAAAGATATAAAGACGCTAAAAAAAAAAAAAAGTAAGAAAAGCAATATATGAAGCAAAAACCAAGACATATGAAGATTTCTATAAAAACTAGATACTAAGGAAGGAGAGAAAGATATATATATATATATAAAATAGCAAAATTTAGAGAAAAACAAACAAGAGATCTAACCCAAATTAAATGTATAAAAGATGAGAACGATAATATTTTAGTGAAAGTCGATGACATAAAAGATCGATGGAAAAGATATTTCAATAATCTTTTTAACGAATCGAAGAATGAAGTCACATTAGGTGAACTAGGCCAATCTGAATCGAATATAAACAAAGACTTTTATCGTAGGATTCAACTTCGCATGAAACAGAAAAACACTAAACAAAATGAAAACGGCAAGGCGGTTGGCACAGATGATATACCAATTGAAGCATGGAAATGTCTCAGGTGGAGTTGGAATTGCATGGCTTACAAATTTATTTAATGTTATCCTAAAAACTAAGAAAATGCCAAATGAATGGAGAAAAAGTATATGGATACCTATATATAAAAACAAAGGGATATACAAAATTGTGCAAATTATAGGGGAATTAAATTAATAAGTCATACAATGAAACTATGGGAAAGAGTTATAGGAGCAAGAATAAGAAATGAAACTAGTATATTAGATAACCAATTTGGCTTCATGCGGAAGGTCCACAATTGAAGTTATACACTTAATTGGACATTTATGTGAACAATATAACGAGAGAAAACAAGATTTAGATATGGTTTTTATTGACCTTGAAGATGCATACGACGAGTCATTTGGGATATAATGTGGCGCGTATTGGAAAAAAGAGGAATAAAAATAGCTTACAAAGATGCCATAAAAGATATGTATGATGATATAACAACATGTATCAGGACACCAACATGAATATCTAGTGAATTCCCAAACACCGTAGGTTTGCATCGGGATCCGCTCTAAGCCCTTACCTTTTTATTCTAATAATTGATGAAATCACTAAACACTTACAAAAATCCATCCCCGAATGCATGCTATTTGCGGACGATATAGTTTTAATTGATGAAACAAGGGAAGGAGTAAATGCAAAATTGGAAGTTTGGAGAGAAGATCTTGAATCAAAAGTTTTACGATAAGTAGGGCTAAAAAGAGAATACATGGAATGCCACTTTAGTAAAAACAACAGAACAATGAGACGAAGGTTAAAATTGATGGACATGAAGTGAGTGTAACAAAGAGTTTTAAATACCTAGGATCTATAATTGAAGAGAACAGAGAAATCAATAAGGATGTCACACATAGGATCCAAAGCGAGTTGGAATAAATCGAGGAGTGCATCTTCTATCCTTCGTGATCGAAAAATACCATTAAAATTGAAAGAAAAAAATTTATAAAATGGCCATAAAGCCCGCAATGCTTTATGGAGAGCAGAATCTTTGGGCGACTAAATATGAACACGAACAAAACATTAGGGTAGCGAGAGATGAGAATGCTAAGATGGATGTGCGGACACACTAGATTAGATAGAATAAGAAATGAACACATTAGAAACAAAGTGGGAGTAGCACCAATAGATGAGAAAATTAGAGAAACATGATTAAGATGGTTTGGACATGTTTATAGGAGACCCTTAGATGCACCTGTGCGACGTTTAGAAGGTACGGAATCACTCACACAAATCAAAAGAGGCGCAGAGGTTGTCACGCCCCAAACGCGACGCGACGACAATCAATCACTTAAACAGAAATAATTCAACAGTCTAAACCAATGATACAAAACTCCAAGTGAAGTAGAGTCTAGTGCGCGGAATAAAATACACACATGTACGAGTTACATCTCAAGATCCGACAATATCCGAATACAATCCATCAAAATATCCGAATTTAAACTTACGGTCAAACTAAAACAGAATGAATGAGTTCAACAATAACAAAAGCAAAAGAAAATGTCGTTCGATATCAAAGATTATAGGAACCAATGCGACAGCGGAACACTGGATTGATCCGTGGTAGCCGGACGTCTTCAATGTACTCCTCATCTAAAGGTTAGAAAACAGGAGGGAATGAGACAAAAATATCGGTGGATGGGGTGATCGTGTGAGAGTGTGGCGATGTATATAGTTAATGCGAGAAAACGGTTGTATGAAAACGCGTGAGGTATGAAGCATGTTTTCACACATAGTCCACAATCGTCGTGATAAATATATTTTAAGTAATATACTTATACGATTTAAGAAATAGTTCGTGGTCACACAAGCACTATTATTCGGGCAAGAAGCAGTAGGATTGCGTCGAGTGTAACGCCAATCCTATAAAAACGAGTAAAGGTTGCGTAGGATTTGTAGCGCCAACCAATGTACCACACTTACCTTGTGTAGTTGAAAGTTGTAGTAAAAATTGATATTCTTTTAAGAACTTGATCACCTCTTAACCAAAGCTCCAAGGTCAGCCCCTAATCACTTGAAAATGTGATTTTTTTAGTGTTAAATTAGAAATTAATAGGGAAGAAAAAGAAGGTGCTAAATCTCCAATTTTACCTTGATATCTTGCTTTCTAGTGATGGTTGAAAGTCCTTTCAAGCTTGTGTCCAAGTCTCCTTAATAACTTCAAGTTGAGACCTCTATGTGTACCACAAGATGGAAAAAAATAAAATTAATTTGTAGGGAATGAGGTAGGCTTGAAGATTTTAAGGAGTGATTGTGGAAGAAGAAAAGAATAACTTTTCTTACCTTGCTTGCTAGGTGGTTCGAATTTTTGGAAGCATGAGAGAAAATTCTGTTTTTTTTTTTTTACTAAGTTTAGAAACAGAAGAAGAAGAAGATGATGAAATGTAGGGAGAGTTGGGAGATTTTTCTTTTGAGAGAGAGATGAAAGTGAAATGAAATTTGTCCCTTTAGGCCATAATGGTCGTCCATGAGAGAAGAGGTGGGGAATATTTTTGTTAAGTCTTGTGTGTGTTGTATGCATGGGGAACAAGTATATGGTCAAAGTATGGGGCTAGAAGTAAAATAAATAAAGAAGAATTTGTGGTGTTTGGTGAATGAAGTTTGAATAGATTAAAGAATAAAAAAGTGGGAAAATGGGGTGAATAAAATAGGATGGAGTGGTAGTGAGGTGGGGAATCAACTACAATAATTGATGGGTGTCTAATTGTTAAAGTTCTCTTCTTCCCTACCATAGTGGACGGTCAATCACCAAACTAATGTCTCAATTTTTTTTTTGTCCAAAAGTTGATGATAATTGTGTTAAATATCAAGTCCAAAAATCACTTTACAATCCCACAATCACTTATCATAAGTCAAACTCCTACACTAATGTAATGACCCATCTAAGTTATAAGGTGTCTAATAATTCCCAAGTATTATATCATCACTTAAAATCTAAGATACCAAATAAAATTTAAAATCAATAGTACTAGTAAAAACAATATCAATCAAGTGATTAATTAAATTATACAATTATTTTAAAATATATAAATTTAATTTGAAATTTTAAAATAAAAATAAATATATTATGCTCAAAAAGTTTTATTAGCTAGTCACTCAAGAACAAGTTGAACCGTTTAAAAGCCGCGTTAAAAGTCGAAAGAGATCGACAAAGTGGTTAAAGAAGTGAAAATAAGTGTCATTAACAAACACAACAAAATAAAAATGATTCCAAGTATAAATTAGTTAAATCAAGTAATAAGTAAGTTGACAAAATCAAGTATGAGACACTTGCTATTTCAATATAAAAGTTTGATTTTTATATAAGGTAAACCCCACGTATTATTGTTTCGAAAATATAATATTTACTAAATGATCTTTCAAGACAAATGTATTGTATTTTTAAAATACTAATTTAGTAGTAGATAGTTATCAAAGATCATTAAGATTAATTAGATAACCAATGCTAAATCCATTAACATAATTTGAATCGCAAAATAAATAGTAAATATAAGAATAAATTATCGGAATATTTAAAAGTTGTATCAGAATAAGAATGTAATACCCGCAATCGTGTCGTCTACGGTTGAAAAATCCGGGGCCTCACATCCTCCCCTCCTTAAAGGAATTTGGTCCCCAAATTCTATTCTGAAATAATTCCTTTCAAATTCTAGACGAGATTCATATTGTATCTATTCATGCAGGATCTGTCATATCCTCAATATCAAAACTTAGGCGGCCTAGGGGCGCTTATGTCCATTCTGAGTTCATATCAGTCAACTTCCAATAATCATTCTGCAAAAAAAAAAATATATTTCTAACAACCGTAGCGATACTCCAAATTTCGCCGATTATCGCATAATAGATACTATTCATAGTACCCTACACATATGATCCGTAAGAATTTCAACACTTTGTTTGATTATCGCTAGCAGGTCATATATGCTCCACATATCTCTAATGTACTATTCCCATAATTATTAGCTCAACATATAGATCTTATAATTAAAATCCCAAATATATAATTGCTTGTCACAACTGGTCAATATTTCATTCACTTAAGAAAGTGGTACTCACATCAATAGCCTCGATTTAAAGTCGACACTTATTAATATCGTTGTATCTTTCCTTGAACAATTGATTGTAGATTTCATCGCTAAAGCATAAGGTCAACCCAAAATTTCCATCCACCAATATATAATAGTTGAGACCTCATCAATCATTAAATTAGTAATTTCTAAGGTTGTAACCATTGAGTTCTGTGAAGCCCCGAATTTTAAGCTGCGTGAAATACGGTGTTATGTAGTGATTATTTATTCGGCTATGTATCACAAACCATTATTAATGAAACGCGACTCGAATTTTATTATTTCTTTCAACATCAATTATGCCTTCCGTTCGTTTGAGCATAACGATTTTATATTCTCCTATAGTATTAATTCTTGATCGAATGACTACTACTTTAGGAATATTAGACCTCCAACAATTTAGGAGTACATTCCAATCCTTATCCTAATATTTCATCTTATTCTATAATTCATCCCAACCAATTTCCCAATCAATTTTAAAAAAAAAAAAAAAAAAAATATTTTTTTATATTTTTAAAAATTCGAAAAAATTACCATAAATGGGGAGGTTGTTTCATATTCTTTTCAAGACCTACAATTATATATGTATATATATATATATTTACATATATATATTAATTTTGTTTTCTCAACTTTTGGTCACATGCTTAAAGGATGGACAAACTTTTCTTTCCACCAAATTCTAATAAATAAAAATACCAACACCATGATTATTATTCCCTCCAACTTTTGGCTCCTTGTCTTAGGGGAATCAATCATTTTGTTATTTTTTTTCTTTATCTATCAATATTATTCATTTCATAATTATCATAAAAACACAAGACTTGCTTCCATTTTCCTCTCTAAAGGATCAAATTCTTCAAGCATAAGGTAAGAATATCTTCATTTCTCCCAACTCTATTTTTCTTCTCCAATCCTCAACCTTATACCTTCACCATCTAATAATGTTGAATCCTTCTTGTTGAGGTACTCCTAGAGAAATTTCTTGAAGAATTAGAGACCTAGATTTGACTACAAGCTTGAAGAGGAAATTCAAGATTACATATTATTAAGGTGAGAAAATTATGGTTTTAGTATTTTCTCTTGACAACATGAAGAATTAATTTTTGACTCAAGAATATAAATTTTTGGAGTTTAGGGGCTGACCTACATCATCTCAAGTGGAGGTTAGAGGCTTGAAGGAAAATTTCCATTTTTGAGACTACTTGAAGATATTAAGGTGAGTAGTAACCATTTGGTACTAGTATATTTTCTTTAGACTTGAGACTTTAATTTTAACACCAAAAATATGGTTTGGATACCATTTAGGGGCTGATCTTCAAGAGTTTTAGTCAAGAAGTTTTGATTCAAGGAAGAAGACCACATTTTAGATCAACCCGAGAAACTACTACGAGGTGGGTGGAAAAATTCTTTCAACTTCTAGGTGTTTTAAATTGAAAATATGCATGTAGTATTTTGTTATTGAGCACTTGAGATATATATTATGTATTGCATGCTATTTTCTTGTATCAAGTTGGAAAAATTCTCAAGTGTTGCTCAAAAATGTGATTTATCGAAAAATAGGGCATACATGAACATTTTATTGTTATACTTGATGAAATTTTGTATGAGAAGGATATGTATGTGTATGACTCTTGAAATCTATGTTTTGAATGATTTACAACCTGGACAAGTCGAGCATAATTGATTAAATTTCAACTTTTGGACTTACAATGCAAAAATGGAAAGTTGGTGGACTTAATTGCAAGAAAAATAAAATTTAAGGGACCCTCTGTAATTTTCGATTTTTGGGACTGAACTCAAGTTCAAAAATTATGTTTTGACATTTTAATAAAGTTTTAAGAGTTTTTAGATAAATAAAATCAACCCTTAAAAGCCCAAGGACTAGATTGTAAAATTCTAGAAGTTTAAGGGCTATTTTGCAATTTTCGAAACTGTACCAGACCCTAATTTTAAAATTTGAAATTTTAACTCTTAAGGGACTGGAAATAACATATTTTAAGTGTATTCCAAAAATCCAAGTGTTTAGAGCTTGGAAAGTAATTTTATAAAATTTGAGGGACCAAATTGTAAAAGATTAAACTTGAGGACCAAGATACAATTTCCAGGACTTATGCAGTCCATGCACCTGGAAATACTAATTTAACTATAACATAATTATATCTTAGACCCAAGGTTCAAATTTCATAACAATTGGACCCCTAAAAGCCTTAAAGGCAATTATTTCAAAACGGGACAAAAATGAGATTTTTAAAAGTTAAGGGACCTAAACTTATTTATTTTTAAAACTGCTTTTGTCCCAATATCCTATTAACCTTAGTGACATTTTCCAACTGGAATCACACATTAAAATCCCTCCCGGTTTGTGAGTTCCGATTATTTTAAACTTAAGGCCCGAAATGACAATTTTAACAATTTTGGGGCCAATGTGAGAATTTTATAAAAACTCGACCTCAAAACTTTAAAAAACCTGAATCTCTGAACAATTTAGAGATTTTAGGAACTGACCTCATAATTTTTCAAGGTCGGGATATTTATTTATTCAATTTTTAACCCCAAAAGTATTGGTTTTTACAAAAACGGGGCTAATTGTAAATTTTTCTTTTTATCAAGGACCTAACTTAAATTATTTTTCATTTACTAAAACAGCCCTGGACCCTCTGACTTTAATATTTAATTAAAATATTTTATTTTCTTAAAAATCCCTTGACTTATCGAATCGTCTTGACCGATTAATACCCGATCGCGGGCGATTTCCTTGTCTCGCGATTTCGAATTTATAACAGGACTTATGTTCCTCCTAATCCTTAAGATATCGAAGACTACTTATCCTCCCGATAATTATCTTCATCCCAATAACTCCACCAACGCCATAACTATCTTGTGCAAATTTTTGAGAACTTTTCATGAAGCGCTTCCCGAATCAATAATACTCGATTGCCTGGTTGACTACCCGAACGTACTTAATTTATTGCTGAGTCAACTTGGTGTGTCGAGCTCACGACTCGGAATGGATACGTCGGGGGATGGAACCCGGGCAGCTCGGCTGCTATTCCACTCTTTCGGCCCCATCGCCCTAATCCCGCAACCGAGGGACGGAGTTTGTCCAAAGGAAGCGGGTCGTAGTACTTGAGGTATAATCATGATTATGACAAACCGAGCCTTGCTAGCTCCACTTTGTGGATTTTGTCTTTGCCTACGGAGCGATAAGGTGACAGGTCTTGGACCATCTTGCTCGGGAGTTACAAGGAAGAACGAAGGAATCGTTTGTCCGATCCACACGATTCGGAGTTAATCGGACCCGTTTGGTTGGCGCTACAAATCCGTGCACGCAACCGCTACTTGTATTGCATAGGTTGGCGCTACAAATCCGTGCACGTTAAACCGCTACTTGTCTTGCATAGGATTGGCGTTACAAACCGCACGCAATCCTCCTGTTTGCTTGGACCATAGTGCCGCTTGACCATGAATCTGTTTTTTCTTAATCGTATAAGTATATTAATTAAATATATTTATCACGACGCTTGTGGATCGTGTGTGAAATCATGCATCATCTCTCATGCGTTTTCATACAACTAAATTTCTCGCATTAACTATTTATATCGCCACACTTACACACGATCACCCCATCCACCGAGATTTTGTCTCATCCCCACCGTTTTCTAACCTTTAGATGAAGAGTTATTGAAGACATCGAACCTACCGCATGATTGAATCTCTATCGGCGATGTGGAGCGATATTTCTTTTACTTTTTTGTTGTTGTTGTTGGACTCCTTCATTTTATTTTGTTTGGACCGTAAGTTAATTAAGATAATCTTTTGGGTTGTATTCGGATCGCCGGACCTTAAGATATAATTTGTACTCGTGGTTGTTATAATTCGCCGCATTAGACTATTTCACTTGGAGTTTGGTACCTTTGGATTAGATGTTGATTAATTTCTGTTTAAGTGATTGATCGTTGTCGCGTCACGTTTGGGGCGTGTGATTTATGGTATCGAGCTCGGCTAGTAAGATGGAAACTTACACCGAAATGACCCGGATAGGACCCTGACCGTGTGTTGGGTAGTACCGTGACTTGACTAATTAAGTTGTGAAATCGATTTCAATAATGGTATAGAACCGTATTATTGATGTTCATGATAAGTCATAATTTATACTTGGAGAATCCATAGTCTTACTTGATTTGACTTAGTTGACTCTTGTTGACTTTCCTTAGTCATTCTTTTCTTGTTCTTCCTTATCTTTTCCATACATTCGTCTAATCCGCCTTAGTTTTGTTGACCAGGATAGGTTCCTCCGCCTTGGATTGGGTACCACTACTAGGTGACCTAAGTTGAATCTTGGATGAATATTTGAACTCTTTTGGGCTGTTATAGTGTTAAGATATCCAGGATATTCCTCTATTTGGACGTTAGGTGATTTAGAAAATCGTGATTTAGAGATTATAATGTCCGATATGGTGAGACTCAAGAAAATGAGGATATCTCTTGAGAAGTATATGATTTGGATGTGATATATTATGGGATCTAAACACCTAATGATATTACTTTGGGAAAATGATAGTAGGGGAATCACTAAATATATTGATCAATGATAATACCCTTGTGTTATTCATTCTCAAGTACCTGCACAAGCTTAAGTAAGGGAATTTGACTTGTGGTTTAGGTATCACGGATAAGATACATTAAGGATGTGACATTATACGATCTCGACTAGATGTTACCACTAAATATCCCCTCCCGAGGATAGACGAACTATTTGATCAACTTCAAGGAGTGATTGTATACTCAAGTTTGATTTACAACAAGGATATTACCAATCAAGATCTGAAGAAGATGTTTCAAAAAACGGCATTTCAAACAAAATATGGACACTACGAGTTTGTAGTGATGCCTTTTGTCCGATTTAACGCACTAACAAAGCATTTATAGATCCGATGCATCGAGTCTTTCAACCTTATTTGGATCAATTCGTAGTGATATTCATTGATGACATACTCGTATACTCTAAGTGCAGAGAGGAGCATGAACATCATCTCGAAAATTATTTTGGAGACACTACGAGCACAAATCGTATGCCAAATTCAGCAAGTGCGAATTTTGGCTTAGTGAAGTCGCATTCTTGGGACACATAGTATCGGCACCGGATCTCCATGGATCCTTGAAGGTGCATAACGGTGGTTGAATGGAAACAACCCGAGTCTGTAACGGAGATCAGAAGTTTCTTTGGACTAGCTGGATATTATCAAAGATTTATCCAGGATTTCTCCAAGATAGCCGGACCACTCACTCGACTAACCCAGAAGCAAGTCAAGTTTGAGTGGAATGACAAGTGTGACACTAGTTTCCAAGAGCTGAAGAAATGACTTACTACAGCTCCAGTCTTAGCCCTTCCAAAGGGAACATAAAACTTTGTCGTCTATAGTGATGCATCACAAAAGCTCAAGCCGTATGACACCAATTACCCAACGCATGACTTGGAATTGGCAGCGACAATATTCGCGTTAAAGAAATGGAGGCACTATCTCCACGGAGCAACATTCACGATTTTCACAGATCACAAGAGCTTGAAGTATCTATTCTCTCAGAAAGACCTCAATCTGAGGCAACGAAGATGGATGGAGTTAATTGAGGACTATCACTTTGATATTCAATACCATCTCAGGAAAGCTAACGTAGTAGCTGACGCCTTGAGCATAAAGGCGAGTTTCGCCAGACTAATGATTCGAGAGTGGAAATCATTAGAAGAATTGAGCACTTGGAATCCGACGAGCGAAAGATTTTCGAATTTCATGTGCTAATATTTGATTAAACCCGATCTACTAAACGAGATCAAAGTAACACAGGGATTGACGTGCAACTTCAAAAACTAAAAGAGAAGATACTCAAAGGAGAGAGATCGAATTCTCAGACAGGAAGATGGGATCATCGATTTGAGAATAGAATTTGTGTACCGAATGATGAGCAACTTAGAACGTAATCCTCTCGAAGCACACCGTTCGAAATACACTATACATCCCGGAGGAAACAAGATATATAAGGACTTGAAACAACATTCTTGGTGGGCAAACATGAAGAACAGGGTAGCAGAGTTCGTTGCGAGATGCCCGACTTGTCAACAAGTAAAAGTCGAACACCAACGACCATCCGGTTTGTTACAACCGTTGAGAATTCCAGTGGAAATGGGAACACATAACAATGGACTTCGTGACGGATCTACCAAGGACCGACGAGGCCATGATGTTATATGGGGGTAGTCGAGATCGACTCACGAAATCGCACACTTTCTACCCATGAAGAAAACCGACAAACTTGTAGAAACTTGTGCAAATTTATATCCGAGAGATCATTCGACCGCATGGAGTGCCGATCGACATAGTGTCGACAGAGACCCGAGATTTGTCTCATTTCGGAAATGCTTACATGAGGAATGGGTACCTCGCTAAGCTTCAAAGACAACAAAGACATCCACAAACCGATGGCCGCCCGAGCGAACAATTCAAACCGTGGAAGACATGCTGCGAGCATGCACGTTGGACTTCCAAGGAAGTTGGGATTCGTACTTACCGTTGGCCGAGTTCGCCTATAATAACAACTATCAGGCCACAATTGGGATGGCACCCTACGAAGCCTTGTACGGGCGAAAGTGTAGATCTCCACTACACCGGGAGATTGATGACCAATGGACTCCAAAAGAGAAACGAAAGTCGCCTCGATTCCAAAGTACTTAGTTTAGGAGGCCATGGAGAAGGTCAAGTGATCAAGGAACGGATCCGCACAGCTCAGAGCCACCAAAAGAGTTACGCAGACAAGAGAATAAAGGACTTAGAATTTGAAGTCGGAGATGAAGTATTTCTCGAGACTCTCTCCACGGAAAGGATTGATCAATCCAAAGAAAGGAGACAAGTTAAGCCCGAGATATATTGGACCTTACAAAATTTTGCAGAGGATCGGAAGTTAGTCTCGACTTGAGTTACAAAGACAATATGCGGGAATGCACGATGTATTCCATGTATCGAGGTTAAAGAAGTATCAACCGATCCCGAGCATATTATCACCCAAGATACTCCTCCTCTCGATGGAAAATTTATCCTACATTGAGAAACCAATCCGGATCATTGACGCCAGATACATCGCCTTGCGTAATAGAGAGATTCTGATGGTTAAAGTGGTATGGTGAAACCACAACCGAGACGAAGATGCAACGTGGGAGATGGAAGAAGACATGAGGAATCAATATCCATAGTTGTTCTGAAGAGAATTTGGGGACCAAATTCTTTTAAGGAGGGGTGAATGTGAGGCCCCGAATTTTAACTGCGTGAAATACGGTGTTATGTAGTGATTATTTATTCGGCTATGTATCACAAACCATTATTAATGAAACGCGACTCGAATTTTATTTATTTCTTTCAACATCAATTATGCCTTCCTCGTTTTTGAGCATAACGATTTTATATTCTCCTATAGTATTAATTCTTGATCGAATGACTACTACTTTAGGAATATTAGACCTCCAACAATTTAGGAGTACATTCCAATCCTTATCCTAATATTTCATCTTATTCTATAATTCATCCCAACCAATTTCCCAATCAATTTTTAAAAAAAAAAAAAAAAAAAAAAAAAATATTTTTTTATATTTTTAAAAATTTTAAAATTACCATAAATGGGGAGGTTGTTTCATATTCTTTTCAAGACCTACAATTATATATGTATATATATATATATTTACATATATATATTAATTTTGTTTTCTCAACTTTTGGTCACATGCTTAAAGGATGGACAAACTTTTCTTTCCACCAAATTCTAATAAATAAAAATACCAACACCATGATTATTATTCCCTCCAACTTTTGGCTCCTTGTCTTAGGGAATCAATCATTTTGTTATTTTTTTCTTTATCTATCAATATTATTCATTTCATAATTATCATAAAAACACAAGACTTGCTTCCATTTTCCTCTCTAAAGGATCAAATTCTTCAAGCATAAGGTAAGAATATCTTCATTTCTCCCAACTCTATTTTTCTTCTCCAATCCTCAACCTTATACCTTCACCATCTAATAATGTTGAATCCTTCTTGTTGAGGTACTCCTAGAGAAATTTCTTGAAGAATTAGAGACCTAGATTTGACTACAAGCTTGAAGAGGAAATTCAAGATTACATATTATTAAGGTGAGAAAATTATGGTTTTAGTATTTTCTCTTGACAACATGAAGAATTAATTTTTGACTCAAGAATATAAATTTTTGGAGTTTAGGGGCTGACCTACATCATCTCAAGTGGAGGTTAGAGGCTTGAAGGAAAATTTCCATTTTTGAGACTACTTGAAGATATTAAGGTGAGTAGTAACCATTTGGTACTAGTATATTTTCTTTAGACTTGAGACTTTAATTTTAACACCAAAATATGGTTTGGATACCATTTAGGGGCTGATCTTCAAGAGTTTTAGTCAAGAAGTTGATTCAAGGAAGAAGACCACATTTTAGATCAACCCGAGAAACTACTACGAGGTGGGTGGAAAAATTCTTTCAACTTCTAGGTGTTTTAAATTGAAAATATGCATGTAGTATTTTGTTATTGAGCACTTGAGATATATATTATGTATTGCATGCTATTTTCTTGTATCAAGTTGGAAAAATTCTCAAGTGTTGCTCAAAAATGTGATTTATCGAAAAATAGGGCATACATGAACATTTTATTGTTATACTTGATGAAATTTTGTATGAGAAGGATATGTATGTGTATGACTCTTGAAATCTATGTTTTGAATGATTTATAACCTGGACAAGTCGAGCATAATTGATTAAATTTCAACTTTTGGACTTACAATGCAAAAATGGAAAGTTGGTGGACTTAATTGCAAGAAAAATAAAATTTAAGGGACCCCTCTGTAATTTTCGATTTTTGGGACTGAACTCAAGTTCAAAAATTATGTTTTGACATTTTAATAAAGTTTTAAGAGTTTTTAGATAAATAAAATCAACCCTTAAAAGCCCAAGGACTAGATTGTAAAATTCTAGAAGTTTAAGGGCTATTTTGCAATTTTCGAAACTGTACCAGACCCTAATTTTAAAATTTGAAATTTTAACTCTTAAGGGACTGGAAATAACATATTTTAAGTGTATTCCAAAAATCCAAGTGTTTAGAGCTTGGAAAGTAATTTTATAAAATTTGAGGGACCAAATTGTAAAAGATTAAACTTGAGGACCAAGATACAATTTCCAGGACTTATGCAGTCCATGCACCTGGAAATACTAATTTAACTATAACATAATTATATCTTAGACCCAAGGTTCAAATTTCATAACAATTGGACCCTAAAAGCCTTAAAGGCAATTATTTCAAAACGGGACAAAAATGAGATTTTTAAAAGTTAAGGGACCTAAACTTATTTATTTTTAAAACTGCTTTTGTCCCAATATCCTATTAACCTTAGTGACATTTTCCAACTGGAATCACATTAAAATCCCTCCCGGTTTGTGAGTTCCGATTATTTTAAACTTAAGGCCCGAAATGACAATTTTAACAATTTTGGGGCCAATGTGAGAATTTTATAAAAACTCGACCTCAAAACTTTAAAAAACCTGAATCTCTGAACAATTTAGAGATTTTAGGAACTGACCTCATAATTTTTCAAGGTCGGGATATTTATTTATTCAATTTTTAACCCCAAAAGTATTGGTTTTTACAAAACGGGGCTAATTGTAAATTTTTCTTTTTATCAAGGACCTAACTTAAATTATTTTTCATTTACTAAAACAGCCCTGGACCCTCTGACTTTAATATTTAATTAAAATATTTTATTTTCTTAAAAATCCCTTGACTTATCGAATCGTCTTGACCGATTAATACCCGATCGATCGGGCGATTTCCTTGTCTCGCGATTTCGAATTTATAACGGGACTTATGTTCCTCCTAATCCTTAAGATATCGAAGACTACTTATCCTCCCGATAATTATCTTCATCCCAATAACTCCACCAACGCCATAACTATCTTGTGCAAATTTTTGAGAACTTTTCATGAATCGCTTCCCGAATCAATAATACTCGATCGCCTGGTTGACTACCCGAACGTACTTAATTTATCGCCTCGAGTCAACTTGGTGTGTCGAGCTCACACGTCTCGGAATGGATACGTCGGGGATGGAACCGGCAGCTCGGCGCTATTCCACTCTTTTTCGCCCCATCGCCCTAATCCCGCAATCGAGGGACGGAGTTTGTCCAAGGGAAGCGGGTCGTAGTACTTGAGGTATAATCATGATTATGACAAATCCGAGCCTTGCTAGCTCCACTCGTGATTTTGTCTTTGCCTACGGAGCGATAAGGTGACAGTCTTGGACCATCTTGCTCGGGAGTTACAAGGAAGAACGAAGGAATCATTTGTCTGATCCACACGATTCCGAGTTAATCGGACCCGTTTGGTTGGCGCTACAAATCCGACGCAACCGCTACTTGTATTGCATAGGTTGGCGCTACAAAACCAGACGCGAACCGCTACTTGTCTTGCATAGGATTGGCGTTACAAAATCCACGCAATCCTCCCGCTTGCTTGGACCATAGTGCCCGCTTGACCATGAATGCTTTTCTTAATCAGTATAAGTATATTAATTAAATATATTTATCACGACGCTTGTGGATGTGTGTGAAATCATGCATCATCTCTCATGCGTTTTCATACAACTAAATTTCTCGCATTAACTATTTATATCGCCACACTTACACACGATCACCCCATCCACCGAGATTTGCGTCTCATCCCCACCGTTTTCTAACCTTTAGATGAAGAGTTCGCTGAAGACATCGAACCTACCGCAGATTGAATCTCTATCGGCGATGTGGAGCGATATTTCCTTTTACTTTTTTGTTGTTGTTGTTGGACTCCTTCATTTTATTTTCGTTTGGACGTAGTTAATTAAGATAATCTTTTGGGTTGTATTCTGACATCGCTGCACCTTAAGATATAATTTGTACTCGTGGTTGTTATAATTCCGCCGCATTAGACTCTATTTCACTTGGAGTTTGGTACCTTTGGATTAGGGATTGATTAATTCGTTTAAGTGATTGATCGTTGTTGTCGCGTCACGTTTGGGGCGTGACAGTCGCTTCGCTAAAATCTTGATAGCAATCTCAATTTTCCATATCCACACGGACCTTCATTATTCCGATAAAGTCACGCTTCTTAAATATCTTATATAAAGTATTAGTATAAATCTCATCATTAGTTAATCAATACTTAAATAATCGACAACTAAGTCACAATCAACCAACTCATTTAATTAACCAATTCAAATATCATATAAGTGTCTGAATCGCAATAGTAGACCGAATAATCCTAGATAATCATCATCCAAACGCAGTTTGTAACTTAGATATTATAACTTACAAAATACTTAGTAGTGACATCTAGTCGAGATCATGTAGCATTCATATCCTTGACGTATCTTCCGTGATACCCAACCACAAGTCGATTTCCATACTTAAGGGTACTATCATTGGTCATTATACTTAAAGAGTCCCTTACTATCATTTTCCCAAAGTAATATCATTAGCATCTAGATCCTATAGTATATCACATCCAAATCATATACTTATCAAGAGATAACCTCATATCCTTCAAGTCTCATCATATCGTGCATTATAATCTTCAAATCATGGATTTTCTAAATTACATAACATCCAAACCGAGGAATATCCAGATATTTTAACACTATAACAACCCAAAAGAGTTCAAATATTCACCCAAGATTCAACTTAGGTCATCTAGTAGAAAGACCCAATCCAAGGCGAGATGAACTTATCCCGGGTATTTCGGTGTAAGCTTCCTTCTAACAAACCGAGCTCGATACCATAAGCTGTCATGCCCCAAACGCGACGCGATGACGATCAATCACTTAAACAGTAAATAATTCAAGATCAAAGCCTAAACCAATGATACAAAACTCCAAGTGAAGTAGAGTCTAATGCAAATGAATAAAATACACACATGTACGAGTTACATCTCAAGGTCCGATAATATCCGAATATAATCCATCAAAATATCCGAATTTAAAATTACGGTCCAAACCAAAACAGAATAAAGGAGTTCAACAATAACAAAAACAAAAGAAAATGTCGCCGACGTCAAAGATTATAGGGACTAGTGCGCGACAAAGCGGAGCACATGATTCATCCGTGGTAGGTTCAACGCGTCTTCAACTTACTCCTCATCTAAAGGTTAGAAAACGAGGAGGGGATGAGACAAAAATCTCGGTGGATGGGGTGATCGTGTGGTGATGTATATAGTTAATGCGAGAAAACGGTTGTATGAAAACACGTGAGGTATGATGCATGTTTTCACACATAGTCCACAAGCGTGGTGATAAATATATTTTAAGTAATATACTTATATAGTTTAAGAAATAGTTCGTAGTCACACAAACACTATGATTCAGGCAAGACAGTAGGATTGCGCATCGAGTGTAACGCCAATCCTATGAAAACGAGTAAAGGTTGCGTGACGGATTTGTAGCGCCAACCAATGCAATACAAGTAGTTGTTGCGTATATATTTGTAGCGCCAACCAATGCAATACAAGTAACGGTTGCGCATTTAATTTGTAGCGCCAACCAATCGTTCCGATTAACTCGAATCGTGTGGATCGGACAACGATTCCTTCGTTCTTTCTTGTAACTCCCCGCTTAAGATGGTCCAAGACTGCCACCTTATCGCTCCATAAGGCGAAGACAAAATCCACATTGGAGCTTGCAAGTGCTCGGATTCGTCATAATCATGATTATACCTCATACTATGACCCGCTTCCTTGGACAAACTCCGTCCCTCGATTGCATGGATTAAGACGATGGGGCCGAGAGTGGAATAGCAGCCGAGCTGCCCGGTTCTATCCCCGACGTATCCATTCCGATCGTGAGCTCGACACACCAAGTTGACTCAGCAGAAATTAAATACACGTTCAGAAGTCAACCAGGCAATTGAGTATTATTGATTTAGGGAAGCGATTCGGAAAAAAGTTTTTGAAAATTACGAGTGGCAATTATGGCGTTGGTGGAGTTATTTGGATGAAGATAATTATCGGAAGGATAAGCAATCTTTGATATCTTGAAAGATTAGGTAGAACATAAGTCCCGTTATAGATTTGAAATCGCAAAGAGAAGAAGAAGTCACCCCGCGTTCGTGTATTATTCGGTCAAGACGATCCGATAAGACAAGGGATTTTTGAGAAAGTAAAACATTTAATCCATTATTAAAGTCAGAGAGTCCGAGGGTGTTTATTTAAAAGAAAAATAATTTGAGTTAGGTCCTTGTTAAAAGAAAATTTACAATTAGCCCCGTTTTGTAAAAATTACTACTTTTGGGGTTAAATGTTAAATAAATAAATGTCCCGACCTTGAAAAATTATGAGGTCAGTTCCTAAATTTTCTAAATTATTCATAGATTCAGGTTTTTAAAGTTTGGAGGTCGATTTTTTATAAAATTCTCACATTGGCCCCAAATTTGTTAAAATTGTCATTTTGGGCTCTAAGTTTAAAATAATTGGAACTCACAAACCGGAAGGGATTTTAGTGTGATTCCAGTTATAAAATGTCAATAAGGTCAGTGGAATATTGGGATAAAAGCAGTTTTTAAAACAAGCAAGTATATGTCCCTTAACTTTTGAAAATCTCATTTTCGTCCCATTTTGAAATAATTGCCTTTAAGTCTTTTAGGGGTCCAATTGTTATGAAATTTGAACCTTGGGTATAAGATATAATTATGTTATAGTTAAATTAGTATTTATAGGTGCGTGGACTGCATAAGTCCTGAAAAGTATATTTTGGTCCTCAAGTTTAATCTTTTACAATTCGGTCCCTCAATTTTTATAAAATTACTTTCCAAGCTCTAAAAACTTAGATTTCTGGAATACCCTAAAATATCTTATTTCCAGTCCCTTAAGAGTTAAAATTTCAAATTTTAAAATTAGGTCTGGTACAGTTTTGAAAATTGCAAAATAGCCCTTAAACTTATAAAATTTTACAATCTAGTCCTTGGGCTTTTAAGGATTGATTTTATTTATCTAAAAACTTTTAAAATTTTATTATAATGTCAAAACATAATTTTTGAACCTGAGTTCAGTCCCAAAAATCAAAGATTACAGAGGGGTCCCTCAAGTTTTATTTTCTTGCAATTAAGTCCAACAACTTTCCATTTTTGCATTTTAAGTCCAAAAGTTGAAATTTAATCAATTATGCTCGACTTGTACATGTTATAAATCATTAAAAACATAGAGTCAAAGAGTCATACACATACATATCCTTCGTCGCATACAAAATTTCATCAAGTATAACAATAAAGTATACATGTATGCCCTGTTTTTCGATAAATCGCATTTTTAGCAACACTTGAGAATTTTTCCAACTTGATACAAGAAAATAGCATGCAATACATAATATATATCTCAAGTGCTCAAAATCAAAATACTAAATGCATTTTTAAGTAAAACACCTAGAAGTTGAAAGGATTTTTCCACCCACCTTGTTTGTTTGTTTGATTGGTGTAAAGTGATATGCCACTAGACCTTGAGGATTTTAATCTTCACTTAAGGCAGACCCTAGGTCAAATAATATAAGGATTTGTGAGTTAGAAAATGAAGAGTTGAACTAAGGAGGGAAAAAGGGAAGGAATAGGCCAAAGGTACCACACTTACTTTGTGTAGTTGAAAGTTGTAGTCAAAAATTGATAGTCTCTTAAGAACTTGATCACCTCTTAACCAAAGCTCCAAGGTCAGCCCTTAATCACTTCAAAAATGGGATTTTTTTGGTGTTAAATTCGAAATTAATAGGGAAGAAAAAGAAGGTGCTAAAACTCCAATTTTACCTTGATATCTTGCTTTCTAGTGATGGTTGAAAGTCCTTTCCAGCTTGTGTCTAAGTCCCCTTAATAACTTCAAGTTGAGACCTCTAAGTGTACCACAAGATGGAAAAAAATAAACTTAAATTAGTAGGGAATGAGGTAGGCTTGAAGATTTTAAGGAGTGATTGTAGAAGGAAGAAAAGAATAATTTTTCTTACCTTGCTTGCTAGGTGGTTCGAATTTTTGGAAGCATGAGAGGAAATTCTTGTGTTTTTTTTTTTTCTTTTAATAAGTTTAGAAGAAGAAGAAGATGATGAAATGTAGGGAGAGTTGGGAGATTTTTCTTTTGAGAGAAAGATGAAAGTGAAATGAAATTTGTCCCTTTAGGACATAATGGCCGTCCATGAGAGGAGAGGTGGGGAATATTTTTGTTAAGTCTTGTTTGTGTTGTATGCATGGGGAACAAGTATATGGTCAAAGTATGGGGCTAGGAGTGAAATAAATAAAGAAGAATGTGTGGTGTTTGGTGAATGAAGTTTGAATAGATTAAAGAATAAGAAAGTGGGAAAATGAGGTGAATAAAATAGGATGGAGTGGTAGTGAGGTGGGGAATCAACTACAATAATTGATGGGTGTCTAGTTGTTAAAGTTCTCTTCTTCCCTACCTTAATGGACGGCCAATCACCAAACTAATGTCTCAATTTTTTTTTTGTCTAAAAGTTGATGATAATTGTGTTAAATATCAAGTCCAAAAATCACTTTACAATCCCACAATGACTTATCATAAGTCAAGTTCCTACACTTATGTAATGAGTCATCTAAGTTATAAGGTGTCTAATAATTCCAAGTATTATATCATCACATAAAATCTAAGATACCAAATAAAATTTAAAATCAATAGTACTAGTAAAAACAATATCAATCAAATAATTAATTAAATTATACAATTATTTTAAAATATTTAAATTTAATTTCGAATTTTTAAAATAAAAATAAATATATTATGCTCAAAAAGTTTTATTAGCTAGTCACTCAAGAACAAGTTGAACCGGTTAAAAGCCCGCGTCAAAAGTCGAAAGAGATCGACAATGGTTAAAGAAGTGAAAATAAGTGTCATTAACAAACACCATAAAATAAAAATGATTCCAAGTATAAATTAGTTAAATCAAGTAATAAGTAAGTTGACAAAATCAAGTATGAGACACTTGCTAGATCAATATAAAAGTTGGATTTTTATATATGGTAAACCCCACGTATTATTGTTTCGAAAATATAATATTTACTAAATGATCTTTCAAGAAAAATGTATTGTATTTTTAAAATACTAATTTAGTAGTAAATAGTTATCAAAGATCATTAAGATTAAATAGATAACCGAGAAGCTATTAAACAAGACATGTTATACCTAGACATAAATGAAAATATGGCTTATAACCGTAAACAATGGCGCGATATGATCCGTATAGCCGACTCCCACGTAGTGGGATTAAGGCTTAGTTTGTTGTTGTTGTTGTTGTATTATGAAATTGCCCTCGACTAAAATATACATTATCACACAACTAAAATATACATTATTATACAACTAAATATGCATTATCACACAACTAAACATACATTATTATACAACTAAATATATATACATTACCATACAACTGAGAATACATTATTATATACCAAATATACACTATCACACAACTACATACACAATATTACATAACTAAATATATATTATTACATAACTAAATATACATTATACAAACATGTAGTCACCCTAATATACATAGGATAAACACCATTGCACGTTGTGCACATAATGTCAAATATAAATATACACAATTCATACTTTAAAACTAAATAATCATATGTACAACGAACAACTTAATTTACGAACTCTAACACATCATATACCAATTTTGGGAATCTCATAATACACAGGTGCATATAAACACACATGTAAAAAGACGTATACGTTGGGAATAAATTCCAGAAAAGAAAATGAGAAATCGAATGGAGATAAACTGTAAACACACAACATATGAACAAAAATTCCATAAGAAAAAACAACAATCGACAAATCCTAGAACCATAGCAGCGATGAAGTACTAAAATCGCACCACACGAAATTAAATCAAACACACTCACCAAAATCTTGCACCCAAATTCTGAGAAGTTCGAATTCTAGCAAAGACACACCCGAATCGCACCTGTTGAAGAGAATTAAATTGATTGGGTAAGTTGAATGTACAGTTTTTGAACGTGGGGAAGGAGCGTTGTTCGTGAGAGAAGAGATGAGAGACAGTTTTGATTTTTGAAAAAAAACTAAAGCACTAATCGCGGGATTGAGATAAAGGAAGAATTTGGTATACCAAATTCAAAACAGGTGCAATTACAAATATATATCTTATATTTATAACAAAATTACTATATTGTCCTTGAATGAGGAGCCAATGCTTTAAATCAGGAGCAAAATCTGAACCATTGCTTATTAAATCAAATGATTTAGATGTGGTCTTATGTTCTTAATTACCTTAAAGGGTTGGCTCTCATTTGATCCATTCCACACACACACACACACACACACACACATATATATATATATATATATATATATATATATAGGAATTAGTTCAAATGAAACCAATCTTCAGGGTAAGACCGTGGGGATTAATCTTGACTTGTTTGATAATTTTAGGTGGCTGTGGTTTTCTCAGTTACTTTAGGTAATTTGTTTTGCACTAAGGGTATTATAGTAATTGTAAATTCTTTTTGATTGTTGATAGAGGACAAAATGGTCCTTTCAAAATGACCAATTTGGTAACAGAAATTTATCATATCTTAAATCCCACGATTTTTGAAAGCAGCTTCCTCTGAAAAAAGAAAAAACAGTTTGCAGTTTTTGGGTTTTCTTCTTCTTGTCTTTCTTTGGCCATTAAATCCTAAGCTTTTCAAGTTTTATTCTATTAAGATCTAAATTTTTAGTTGATGTTATTTTGGTGGCCTTCAATCTTTTTCCTGAAAGATGAGTCTTTTCGTCTGATATTTTTGTTGTTTTATTTATTTTATTTTTTACTCAATATTTTGTTAGAAATCTTCCTGAATACCATTTTGAAACTTCCAGAACTCTCATACAACATAAAAACATGAATTCCTGTTATACTCGTTTGATATAATGCATCATTTAACATTAAGTGCATTAATGCAAAATGAGCTTTCAACATGTCACTAAAATAAGAGTTGACAAATTATATAATAAATTAGATTAGACACCTCCATTGAAGTGCCAATTTTTTTCAACTTTTCGTTGTTTGAAGGTTCAAAAATTCCGATTTATAAGGGTGTGAGTGTAAGGTTTAGAAGGGGGTTGAATAAACCTTACCAACTTTTCGATTTAGTCCTTTTTAAATATTGAGTTAATACTTCTGGTGAGTCCTTGATGGACGGCTAAGTTAGTTAATCAAACAGATTAGTTACTCAACAGACTGACTCGAGCCGTTGTTGATAGAGTAACTCAATTTGTTTTGACTAAAGACTTAACTCGACCGTGATTTTTTTTATTGGAAGACTTTACACCCTTTAATTTGGTTTAGTACTTAGAGATTATCAAGTGGATGGCAAATTTATCACAGAGTTAAATAAATAAGATGCAGGAATTAAAGTCTTTGAAATGTAAATGACACGATTAAGTTTTTATAGAGGTTCGAAGATGGGGTAATTCTTCTACTCCTCTCTTCTCCAACTCCTGGAGGAATCCACTAGGTATTGATCCGTATACAAAGTGGTAACAGTCCCGGATACAAGTCTTGATCACACACGGTGACTTGATCCTTTGGGACTCGGTCTGGAGATACTTTGGTCATGCGGTGGCTTTCTCGACGACTCACTTCTTCACGGGGTAGCTTTGCTTGCTACTACAACCCACTTGGTCAAGCTCTTTAGATTTGATCACGAAGCCCTCCAAAAGCTTGAGACTGGTTCGACCTTGAACCTTCCTACAATCCTCCGTGGAATGTAGACCCCTTGATTCTTCAACAATTTCCTCTTCAACCGATTGAAGTTATCTTTCCTTCACAGGTGAGTGTTGGATTGATTTTCTTCGTAATGTAGGCTTGAGGATTAATTTTGAATGATTTGAGAATATATTAGGTTGCGTTCAAATGTTTACTTGAATATTCGTGGTTGTGTAACCTTCTCTCGCAGTCATTCCTCGGCCTTTTATAGTGAATTGTTCTTCACCTTTTCGAGTTCGACATGGTGCGGTGCTTCCCATTGGTTTATTCCTTTTGCACGCTCGGGATGAGCACTTTGAGAAAGGTAGTATGGAGGAATTACTTAAACAAGTAATACCTCCATTGGTTTATTCCTTTTGCACGCTTCTAGTGAGCACTTTGAGAAAGGTAGTATGGAGGTATTACTTGTTTAAGTAATTCCCTTGATTTACGGCAACGGATCTCTTCCGATTATCTCGACTTGATTGCATTTCCTTGCTTTCCCAGGTGACTTAGAGTCACTTCCAATCATGGATGACTCTTCTGTCACTTCAACTTGAGACTTGGCTATCTCGAGTTGACTTGACTGACTCTACTCACCGCATCTCTTTTGCTCCTTGATTGAGTTCCGTCTTCTCTTCTTTGCCATACTCAATTTTGTCTTGCAATGAGTCTTCCTTCTAGTCTCCGATTGTCTTCTTGCATGTTTAGGCATAGTGACTTAACTCGGACTTGACCAGCCCTATTTATTACAATGCGTTTACAACGAAAATGGGGTGCCAATTCCTATTCTAAGTTTTACATGGCATTCATCAAAATCTAAACAATAAATTTCCCAACAATTTTCCCCTTTTTGATGATGCCAAAACTTAAAACATTCAAAATGTAAATAGCAAAGATACATACGAGATAGTGCATTCACGAGAGAATGAATGCGTAGAATCAATTCTTTTATTGATCATAACATTCTTGTCCTTTACACAACTATTTACAAAGTGTATCAGAGCAAACATCCGTGTCTACGCAAAAATAGAGAATTTCTGATTTATTACGAAGACTTACATAAAATGTATTTACATAGTAAAATACATGAAGGGGTGGACAACAACACTTCATCTCCTTCGCTTCCTCCTTCTTTCTTCTTCTTCACTCTGTCATCTTCCTCGGTCTTCTTTTCTTTTTCTCATCTTCACCGCTTTCTTTCTTCTTCTTTTCATACGCCTTTTCGGGCGACTTCATCTCTTCTTATTCTTTCTTGTCTCTCCTCCCATAGCTGAGTTTGTCTTTTATTTTCTTCTTCAATTCTTTTCACATACTCAAGATTGTTCTTAGCCACTTGCGATTGGCTACTTCGTCAAAAAACTGCACCCCCAAGTAGATCCCTCCTTTCTTGCCGGATCTATGTACTCAATTTTTGGGCAGAGGTCTAGGTCGAAACCTCTTCCTCCACCACGCTTCTTCCTCTACCTCTTCCTCTCGGGCGTGTATTGTCTTTGGGGTCTTCTTCTTCCCGGTGAGTGACTAGCAGAGTGACCAGCAGAGTGATTGTCTTGTAGTCTCGCCGTGCTGTCACCTTCTTCACATAGTGTGAGACCTTTTTTTCAAGACAAGTCCCAGGATTGAGCCATGGACATGTTTGCGAAGTATCCTTCTGGGATGCGAGCGTTTTAAATTCATCAACGAGATCTTCGCTCGGCCCGCATCCGAGATGGCATAAGTGTCTCTCGCTTCATCGGAATACCTCCATGTTGTTTCAAAATATCCATAACTCGGGCATTCATCCTTCCTTCCACTTCCTCCATCCCTCGCTTCAACTGTCTTTTCTTTTGTCACCATAGGTGCAGAGTGTTGGAGTGGCAGAGTTATCTTTGGGAGTTTCTTTGATAATATCGGTTGTGACAAGACCTTGTTGGGGGTTTGTGCAATCATCAATGTCACATCTCTCGATCCTTCCCCTCAATGAATTCCATTTCTTTTCTCTTAAAACTTCCTCATTTGTCTTTCCATTCATTTGCTCCCTCCTTCTCAACTTCGAGGATCTCTTCGCTTTTAGGTATTTCTCTTATCCCTTTTTGGCATCATCAAAGGAGAGAGGAACCCTAGAAACAAACTATTAAGCAGAAGTCGAGTCTGGCGATAGTCAAGTTCGCTTCGAGTCTGCTGCGGAGTATGCGCGCGAAACTCGGAAAGCGAGTAGCGTTGGATTCATTTGTAATTAACTTCATCTCGGCTATGAGAAGGCTGAATTTTCGATCCATGTTTTCTTCCATACGCAGGAGCTCATTCTTATTTTGCTCACGCAGCAGCCTTTATCTCAAAGAGTGTGAGATTCATGCATGTGCTCAATGTGTTCTCTCAATTTTGTCTTTGCATCAAAGCATTATCATTTCGCCATACCAATAGCTTGTTGAACAATGTTCAAATATCTAGCTTGTTCTACTCGCATTGTTTTTGTTGTTGCCACCACTCCCGATTCGACTATTATGCCTCTCAAGTCGCCAGTAAGGTTGGCATCTGTTATCCGATCTCATGTCCATCGAGGCCTGGTGCCTCTCCATCCGTTCAATTTCAGCAGAAATAATGCTTTGAACACCTCCCGAACTTCATTTGTTCCCTCTATTTGCGGTTGACGGCCAAGCGTCAAAATCATAGTCGGTTGGAACGATGGTATCGATGGAATGACAGGATGCAGTGTCGTGGAAGAACGCGAGATCTCTCTCGACTCTTCGGGTGGAGGTCGGGTACCTCCGAGAGAAGGGAAATGATTCTACAAAGGGATCATCACGAGCAACCGGAATTTGTTCAATGATTAGTGGTGCTCGTGAAGTTCCTTGTGGAGTCGAACTGCTTGCAGACTTGGGGAACCGCGCAGATGGACTGTTTCACCTGGGGTCGTTGTGAAGTTGATCCAGCCTTGCCGAGCCTCGGCCGTCTCGCCTTCGTTGGTCTCAATTTGGTTTTTCCACGTGAGTTGTTTGGTCCTCGGCCTTATCGAAGCATCGTCGGACGATGAGAGATTTCCATGGGTGGATCATCAAAGTTGAAAGTTTGACGAGTAGACTTGAGGTCGACTTACTCGTGGTTGGAACATCCTCGGTGAGTCTTTTGGATCGATCACGGGGGATGACTCACTTCATCGTCTCCTTTCGATCCCAAAAAGGTTACATCGGGATTAATGATAGCAGGAGGGATGTTCAGACTTCAACTTCTTTACCCCGGAAGTCTCAACCTCCCGTTGGCCTTCATTACCTCCTGCAGTCTCAAGCTGCAGCGAGGCCTTGACGAGCCCCTTCGAGTGGGGTCCCGACAAAGACGCCCATGGTATTGGGATTTCGACGCTTGCCGTACACTCGTTCTAGCAACTACCATGTCGCTACCAGGTTTTGTTCCACACTAATGGGATTACTCGATTGTCCAAATGTAAGTCATTACCCCGATTTGGGCCCTTGATTAGTTGTGACGGGGTATCCATGGCTGAAAATCACCATTTTCCGCACTCGAAAATCAATTAGTGCGAGATCCTTCAAAGATATGAGTGACTATCTTCAAAATAGGTATGTTTCGAGTTCTTGGCTAATTTCAGACACTCCTTAGAAATCAATCCCATTTCTCTTGGTCCTTTCTTTTTGACCTTTATCCAATCATGATTTTGAGCAACAACTTTATTAGCACCTCGAGAGGAATTAGGGTTTTCAGCCTTAGAACTCTTAGAAATACCCGTTGCACCCCTTGACTTATCCATATTACCACTTAACCCCTTGAAGTCGTGACCATCGGAACCTGCTATGGAAGAAGGCCGCCTAACAGGTGGTGGTGGACGAGATACATTCCCGTTCATGTAGCATCCCACAATAGAGTGCCCAATATGCTTGCAATGAGTACAATAATCCGGAACCCTTTCATATATAATCTTTTGAACCTGTGTAGTCTCATCGAACTCAAGTAGAATCTCTTCAATTCTCTCCTTCGTAAGTCCATTCAATACAAACCCGTGCCATAGATAAACAAGATCGAGATCTTTGTGGGGAGTCCACTTGAAGAGGCATACCTATAATTTTTCTCCTTGTTCCTCGGTTGTTCGTCTCACAGTGGGTCATCGAGTTGCCTCGTTGATCGGCCTCGGCAGACTTGGCCGTTTCATCAATCACGTATGGAGACTCTACTTCTCTAGCGAGTCTCGGGTATCTTTTCCGGTGAGTGACAGACTTAGCCGGCTTCTCAAGCTCGGAACGCTTGAAAATCCTTTTCTCCTTCTTTCTTGTTTGAACCAGGAGGGATTTTGCGGTTCGACAAGGTTTCTTGAGTCTTGGGGGGGGTCGGTCTTTGTTGTTTTCTTCGAGGAGCCGGCCGTCTTGGCTTATCAGTTCTCCTCTTCTTAATGATCGGAGAAGGTATTTGGGATTCCTTCTCTGCTGGGGCTGCAGGGACAGAGAGACTGCGGAGGCGGAGGCGGTGACTACTGTAGGGGTAGGAGCAAATTTGTTTTTTTTCTTTGCGGGAGCGTGATCTTCTTAGTAGTCTGCAGGGGCGCCTTCTTCTTTGGTGGAGAGGAGACATACGTATCTTGAGGGTCATCGATTCCCCCTCACTCGATCACTCTTTTAGCGTAGGCTCTCTTCTCGTGCGCCGCAGAGGTTTGATCTCGAACATCCTCTTATTTACATGGAACGCCTTTCCATGTCGAAGAGGACTTCTTTTACCTCCATCACCGGCCAATCACGGACCGTATCCCAGGATCCTCCAAATGCTCCATTCTCCTTTAAGGATTTGTTACCTACATTCTGGCAGTCTGCTGTAGACAAACTCAGCCCAGTTCACTTTCTTTTCTTCAATGATCGCAGCCAATACGATCAATTTCGCTTTGGACAGTTGGTCAAAGCTGCCAAATTTGATGTCTATGCATTTGGCAACGATGTCCAACAATTTGTGGTAGTCCTCCTTCAGCAGCCTCTTGTTAGCTGTGTAGACTATCTTTTCAGCATAGTCGGTCTTGGCTATTTCCTTCCAAGCAGCAGCCAAGTCAACATCAGCTTCATTGATTTCTGGTGCTCCTTCCGCCGGTAATGAGCAGTGTTCTGCCAAATCCTTGGCAGTGATGATGAACTCCTTCCCGTGAACAGAGGATTTGATCCCCTCATCGTGAATCTCAGCATTCACGTAGAACTGTGCGACCTCTTCCACATAGGTCATCGGAAAGTCCATCGTCAGAAATGGTTTTAGCCAGTCGTTTCGAGTTTTTCAGCGATCTTCTTTATGAGGGCGTCATCGGATCCCTGTTTGACCATACCTCGAAATCCACAAAGAGAGCCGGTGGGGATTTGTTTTCCTAGCTTGACAAAATCATGAGTAGAAGCCATTTTTCAAGTATTTCGCCGAATGAAACTTAGAAGATGATTTGAAGATTGATAGGTTTTTGAGAGAGTTTTTGCCTTTGCTTTTGAGAGAAAAAAGTGAACATTTTTGGTAATGTGTGAGAGAAACGGACGAAAATAGTTTAAGTATGGTTCGAAAGGACGTGCGGGTGGTTTTTGAAATGTGATCGAAATCAACGGCTTAGATTTTGCATGCCGATTAGCATTTAATGTCTCGTATTTAATGCGGCAAAGATTTATATCCAATCATCGGTGGTGTGCGGCTTTTGCCTCAGTACACGTCATAATTATCCGACGTCATTCTTAAAAACATTCCCGCTTAGTAAAAACGACTTCATTTTTGTCCCTTTGCTCATAAATGACTCAAACTTATCCTCACCGATTTAACTCTTATTCTCACAATTCTCCTAGTGACTTAGTAGTCGCCTAACTCGGTACAGCTGTCTTTCCGATATGGCTGATTCACTTAGCTGATTTGAGAGTTCAACCCTTTTTCCCTTTTCGTGTTTCATTTCTTTTCTTTGAGTCTTCTGAGTGTCAGCTCAGCTCAATTAACCCTAACTCATGCTTGAGTTCTTCAAATCTTGACTCACATAATGGTTTTGTGAATATGTCACCCAATTGTTTATGAGTTGAAATATATTCCAAGGTGATGTCCTTCTTTTCAACATGATCTCTTATGAAGTGATACCTGACATCGATATGCTTTGTTCTTGAGTGCAACACAGGATTTTGAGTGATTGCAATTGCACTTGTGTTATCACACATGATTGGAATTTCCTTTTCTTCAACTTCATAGTCTCTCATTCTTTGTCTCATCCATAGGACTTGGGCACAGCTTGTTTGCCAGCCTATGTATTCTCGTGTAGAGGTAGCTATTGAATTTTGCTTTTTGCTAAACCAGAAATTAGCTTTGTTTCCAAGCATTTGACATGTGCACGAGGTGCTTTTTCTGTCAACTCTACATCCAAAGATAGTCGAGTCGAATAGCCACTTATCTTGAATCCGTCTTCCTTTGGATACCATAAGCCAACCTCTTGGCTTTCTTTCAAGTATCTCAAGATTCTCTTGGTCGATCATGTGGCTTTCTTTTGGAGCGATTGAAATCTTGCACATACACCTCTGACAAAAGGTGATGTCCGCTGTTCTTTGTGAGATAGAGCAATGATCCAATAAGTGCTCGTATCTTGTTTGATCTACAGGCCGCCATCCGCATCCATATCCATTTTGATCGATGTATTCATTGGTATTTTCACGTAAGACTTCTCTTACATACCAAATTTCTTCATTAAATATCCGGTGTATTTTGTCGACTTATGAAGGTTCCATCCTTCACTGTTTCACTTGGAGTCCAAAGAAGAATGTCAGCTCTCCCATCATGCTCATTTCGAATTTGCTTTG
Source organism: Rehmannia glutinosa (assembly GCA_016081115.2). Lineage (NCBI taxonomy): Eukaryota > Viridiplantae > Streptophyta > Magnoliopsida > Lamiales > Orobanchaceae > Rehmannia > Rehmannia glutinosa. The sequence continues at coordinate 1,253,298 of JABTTQ020002610.1, forward strand.
CATGAGGTTTGAAAATTTATCACATGACTCTTTGTTTGTGGATCCAAAAATAATGTCATCCACATATATTTGAACAAGCAATATACTCTTCGCATCTTGAATTCTCAAGAGTGTTCTATCCACTTTGCCTTTTGTGAATCCGTTCTCGATCGGGAATTGTGACAAAGTATCATACCATGCTCACGGGTGCCTGTTTCAATCCATATAGAGCTTTCTTGAGTTTGTATACCTTATCTCCAAGAGTATTCTACTAAAATCCCGGAGGTTGTTCAACATACACTTCTTCTTCCAATAAACCATTAAGGAATGCACTCTTTACATCCATCTGATATACAATAAAATTCTTGTGAGCTGCATAGGCAAGAAACATCCTTATAGCTTCCAATATTGCTACAGGGGCAAATGTTTCATCAAAATCTATCCCTTCTTCTTGGCAATATCCTTTGGCTACTAATCTTGCTTTGTTTCTTACCACTGAACCTTCCTCGTTCATCTTGTTTCTGAACACCCATTTAGTGCCAATAACATTTTGATGGGTGGGTCTTTGAACTAATTCCCATACTTTATTTCTTTCAAACCGATTGACTCTTCTTGCATAGCTTGAATCCAATGTGTGTCATCCAATGCTTGTGACACATCCTTAGGCTCTATTTGTGAGATAAAGCATGTGAACATAGCTTCTTGTTGAGTTCGGATCTTGTTTTGACACCTTCTCTTATATCTCCAATGACTAGATCGGTGGATGGTCTCTCGGCCATCTTACATCCGGTTGGAGTAAGTTAGCTGGATTGATCGTCTTGCGGCTATGTTTCTTTGATCGCTCTCTCGTCATCACTTAGTCGCAGATTTTCCAGTGTTTTTGAGACTCATCTATCTCATCTTCATCCGGGTTTATAATTCCGCCTTCAACTTCAAAGATAGGGACTCTTCGCATGGTTGGTTGATTGACTTATCGGTGACTCTTCAATGTCTTCTCCATTTATATTTGGCTCATCAAACACCACATGAATGGATTCCTCTCGTAACCATAGTCCTTTTGTTGAGTACTGTAGGCTTTTCTTTCAGATGAGTATCCCAAAAAGATACATTCATCATCTTTAGCATCAAAAGCCTTCAAATTATCTTTGCCATTGTTATGGATGAAGCATTTACATCCAAATAATCTAAAGTATGCAACATTTGGTTTTCTCCTGTCCAAATCTCATAGGGAGTTTTTGTCGATTTGTCCTGTTTATCATGCATCTATTTTGAGTGTAGCATCTTTGTGTTTATTGCTTCAACCCAAAATCTTTTAGGTAGCACTGTTTTGCCTAACATGGTCCTTGCCGCTTCTTTGAGAGTTCTATTCCTTCTTTCTGCAATTCCATTATTTGTGGAGTCCTTGATGCAGACAATTCATGACCAATGCCATTTTCAATACAATACTAAGTTATTATACCATTTACAAACTTAGTTCCTCTCTGTCGATCTTATTTTGATAATGGTTTGGCTCTTCTCATTTTGAATCCTCTTCATCATTTTGTGGTAGTTTCAGAGAGTTTCTTTCTTCTTACACATGAATATTGTCCATGTATATCTTGAGTAGTCATCTACTACCACCAAGGTGTATGTCTTCCCACTTATGGTAGCTGGTTCAACTGGACCAAATAGATCCATATGTAGCAAATGCAATATTCTTGTTGAAGATGGACATGTCTTTTCTTTGAATGATGATTTTATTTGTTTTCCCTTCGACATGCATCACATATACTCTCCTTCTTGTATCTTGAGTCGGAAGTCCTTCCACAAGATTGCTTTACGGCAAGCTTGTTAATCGTTTTGAAATTCAGGTGACTTAGCTTCTTGTGCCACAACCAACTTGATTGTTTGCTCTTTGCTAATAGACAGTCTTTGGGTGTTGCAGTTGACCAATCTACTACATACATGTTTTTTTGTCCGCATCCTTGCAAAGACAACCTCATTGGATTGTGTCCTTGATTTGGCATATTCCCATGTTGAATCCAACATTATAGCCTTTGTCATAGAGTTGGCTAATACTCAGCAGATTGAATTTGAGTCCTTCAACATATGCAACATCTGTGATTTCTAATCCATTTTTCTTGATGGATCCAATGCCTCTTATTTCTCCTGGAGCTTCATTTCCTCCAAATATGACTTTTGCTCCTTTGACTTCCTTGAATTTTGACAGATTTTTCTTGTTTCCTGTCATATGTCTAGAACAGCCACTATCCATGTACCAGGTTCCTTGGCACTCAGTTGTTCCTTGAACCTGCAAACAAGGAAATTAAGTTTTAGGTACCCATACTTGTCAGGTCCTGAGGGGTTAGTGTTTTAAGATGATCCAACCAACCTATAGCCAAATGGTTTGACTCTAAGGGGTTGCCATCTATCGTGCCATAATCATAATTAATTTTGGCAAATTGCTTGGGGATTCTAGGCTCATACAAATTTGTCTCTTTTGTCTGTATGCCTGTATATGTGTTTTAGCAATTGCCTTCTTTTGGGTAGTTGCGATATCTCCGAGTGTGGTTCCTAGGTTCATATGTGTGATGATGAAAGCTCTTATACCTTTGGAACGGCCTTTTTGAGTTCTAGGCCTTTGCCATTTTGGCTTATATTCCATAGGTCTTTCTTTGATAGTTCATATTATTCCAATCACTTGGCTTGGGTATTTTCTACCATTCCCTTCATATGTATTTCTTTTATAGAACTTCTGGGGTTTTTGGTAGCTCTGTTTCTTCTTAACAACGCGTATTTCTTGTTTGGAGTTTGCTAAGGAACTCGGTGGATTTCTTCTCATTTGTCCTCTCAAAGACACTCAATTGGTTGTTTTCCTTTTTTCCTTTATAACCAAGGCCAATTTGTTTGTAATTGTGCTTTGGGATAAATGTGTGTGCACCATTTGGAGTTTTGGATTTTTGAGATACATCATTGCTAGAAGATCCTTTTCCAAAATCACTTTTGGAGCTTGACATAGCGCAGAGGAATTAAATCCTAAGCTTTGTCTTGTCTCCACATTCTCTTTGACTCATAATAAGATCATCCAATGATTTAGATGCCTTAGTGAATGAGGCAATCACATTTTTGAGGTCATTTTCCTCTTTTCTATAGCAGCTATTTCTCGCTATTAGCTTAGCATTTTCGAGTCTTTAAACTTTCATTCTCATCGGCCTATTTGACTTAGAGTACTCGGCTCCTTAGTCATTTTGTGAGTTTTGGCTTTTTCAAGAGGGTTGTTTTCCTCATTTAGTAGTGTGTGTGTGAGGATTTAATGTGTTCAAAATCTTTCATCATTTTGCCTAATGAATCATAAAGATCAGTGGGTGATGAAGTGTGTGTGTCACGATCACTATCACTAGAAACGAGTGTGATGAGTTAGAGTGTACCTCATCTTTTGGTCGGAGTTGATCTTGTTCCTTGGCCATCAAACAGATCAAGGCTTCTTCTTCGAGTCACTTGAGTAGTCGGCTTCACTACTCTCGAATCATTTGTGTCTCTTGACTTGGTTGTCTCAAAAGTCCCCCTGCAGCCAACATTGCCTTTTTCTTTTCTTGTCTTCTTTCTCTCGAAGACCTTTCTTTCTTCTTCATTCCTCGTATTTGTTGACTACGAGGATATGGGCAATCAATGGCATAGTGACCTGGTTGCCTACAGTTCAAAGTATAGATTTTCAACCTTTTGATCACTCTTTCCATTCTTGGATTTTCAGCCCATTGATATTCAACTTTTTGATGCTGTTCTCTTGGTTGGCCTATCTTCCCTTGACTTGGGAGGAGCCGAGTGTCATCACGGAGGATTCGCCCTTGCCTCTCTTGTAGTTCTTATTGAAGAACTTGTTAAACCTTTTAACCATCGGGCTATTTCTTCTTGGTCAATGACCTCTTTGACCTCGTTCTCTTGCCATCCTTAACAATTAGAGCATTTGTTTTGGGTACAACTGTCTCTTCCTGGTCTTTTCTTCTCGGCTCAAATTCGTAGGCTTTGAGATCCGAGAATAACTCATGGTTGGATGTCTTGGATAGGTCCATGGAGTGTCTCATGGCCATGACTTTCATATCCCACTCGGTGGGGAAACTTAGAATCTTCATACACATTTCCTTTCGTGTATATTCTTTTCCAAGTGCGATAGCTCGTTGGTAATTTCGTGAACCGAGCATCCGTTGATCCAGGGTCTCTCTCGTGATCATTTTGAAATTTTCAAATTTCGTATGGCCCGATGATAATTTATTTTCCTTGATTTGCTCTCGAGCCTTCACAAATCAATGTTAGCTTGTCCCATTTGTTTAGTCGTTTTGCATGATTTGACTTTATTGAACATGGCTTTGTCAAGGTTTTGTAAAGAATGTCCTTGGCCACATTGTCCAAGTTATATCTTTTTCTATCATCATTTGTCCATTCAGCTCTTGGTTTTTCAACCATGACGGACCTGGGAGCAACATCATCTTCACCTTTGTAGCTCTCCTTGCAATCGTGTTCACTTTTAAAATTTGCAGTGGCCCATCCTCTATCACTATCCACATCTCATCATGTAATCCGATAGATGAGCCTCGCATGCGAATTTTCCAATCATCAAATTCTTCAATTATGAACATAGGGATGCGTGTCAAATTTGCTTCCATGATAATAACTTTTAATGATAAAAAGAGTTTTGAAGAACTTAAGTACTAAAACAGACTTTGAAAAATTTGGAGATCTAGTTCAAGAACCGGTGCGGAAGGCTCAATGAACCAACCGCTCACGATACCACTTGTAGGTCCCAAGGGGTGAGTGTAAGGTTTAGAAAGGGGGTTGAATAAACCTTACCAACTTTTCGATTTAGTCCTTTTTAAATTTTCGAGTTAATACTTCACAGTGAGTCCTTGATGGATGACTAAGTTAGTTAATCGCAGAGTTAGTTACTCAACAGACTGATCGATTTTGTTGATAGAGTAACTCATTTGTTTTGACTAAAGACTTAACTCGACTGTGATTTGTTTTAAGCGGAAGACTTTACACCCTTTAATTTGGTTTAGTACTTAGAGATTATCAAGTGGATGGCAATTTTATCACAGAGTTAAATAAATAAGATGCGAGGAATTAAAGTGCTAAAATGTAAATGACACGATAAGTTTTTATAAAGGTTCAAGATGGGGTAATTCTTCTACTCTCTCTCTTCTCCAACTCTTGGAGGAATCCACTAGGTATTGATCTCGTATACAAAGTGGTAGCAGTCCATATACAAGTCTTGATCACACAACCGACTTGATCCTTTGGGACTCATCTGGAGATGCCTTGGTCATGCGGTGGCTTCTCGACGACTCGGCTTCTTCACAGGCAAATGGCGGCTTTGCTACTACTGACTCACTTGCTCAAGCTCTTTGGATTTGATCACGAAGCCCTCCAAAAGCTTGAGAGTGGTTCGACCTTGAACCTTCCTACAATCCTCCGTGGAATGTAGACCCCTTGATTCTTCAACAATTTCCTCTTCAACTCGATTGGAGTTATCTTTCCTTCACGGTGAGTGTTGGATTGATTTTCTTCGTATGTAGGCTTGAGGATTAATCTTGAATGATTTGATAATATCTTAGGTTACTGATTCAAATGTTTACTTGAATATTCGTGGTTGAGGTAACCTTCTCTCGAGTCATTCCTCGGCCTTTTATAGTGATCTTTCAAAAATCGCCGTTGAAGAGATATGCTTATTTTTTGAAAGTCACTTGTGGTCGTTGGCTTGTCTTGTTGTAGTCCTTAGAATTGTCACTTCCTCGTATGAATTGTTCTTGACTTTTCGAGTTCGACATGGTGCGAGTGCTTCCCATTGGTTTATTCCTTTTGCACGCTTCGGGACCGAACACTTCGAGAAAGGTAGTATGGAGGTATTACTTGTTTAAGTAATTTTGATTTTTGCGGCAACGGATCTCTTCCCGATTATCTCGACTTGTTTCGCATTTCCTTGCTTTCCCAGGTGACTTAGAGTCGCCTTCCAATCATTGGATGACTCTTTGTCACTTCAACTTGAGACTTGGCTATCTTGAGTTGACTTGACGATACTCTACTCACCGCATCTTGCTCCTTGATCGAGTTCACGTCTTCTCTTCTTTGCCATACTCGGTTTTGTCTTGCAGTGAGTCTTCCTTCTAGTCTCGGTTGTCTTCTTGCATGTTTAGGCATAGTGACTTAACTCACTTGACCACCCTATTTATTACAATGCGGTTTACAAGGAAAATGGGGTGCCAACTTCCTATTCTAAGTTTTACATATCATTCATCAAAATCTAAACAATAAATTTCCCAACAAAATCTAATTTTGGAATGCTATTTTTCCATGATTGGATGTGATTAGATTCAATCAAATCGAGTTACATATTATCTTCCATAATAGTAACGATTTCTTTATTTCAGGTAATTATCCATTTGTGTTCTTTTTACAAATTTACCCTTAATGCTAATAATTTAATTAATTAATAATTATATATGTCCCTTAATCTTAGTCGTCCGATATTAAATAGCAACGATCGAGATCGAGTCCCTATGGTCTCACCCCGGCAAAGTGGTCTCATTGGATCCAACCCCTATATTGTTTGATAAATGGTTTTATCATGATTTTGATGATGTTGTTTTTACAAAGCAAAACAATGTTTTTAAAGATTGTCTAAATACTCCTAAATGATTTAAAATGGTTTTAATATTTCTGGAGTATTTCTTCAAGTTTATTTTCGACTAAATTGACAACGCTTTTAATGATTTTATGTTAATGTGTTTTTACATCAAAACAATGTCCCCGAATGTTGTCCTAATACTCCCGCTTCGGTTTAAAATGTTTTTACTATTTTTGGAGAATTTCTTGGAGTTTATTTTCGATGAAACATTGGACAACACATTTGTTTCGACTCGATTGGTCACTCCTATAGGGCAACCCATACATGAGTTGAGTATTGAAATAGAAAACGGGACGGTTTGGAAAATAGGGAGGGTGACCGGTCAGCCCTTGGGGCGACGGTTGACCCCTTGGGCGACTGTACTGAACGTACCCTGAAGAATGGACTCATCTTGTTTATCAAAATTGTTCCTCCAACCGGTCACACATAGGGCGACCGGTCCCCCTGTGTAAAAATTGCAGAGTTTTCATTTCTCCTTATCTGCGCGACCGGTCGAACCCCTCTTTTGACAAAGCAAACTATTCGTTGAGTTTCTGAGACAACTTTTCCTTGATTTAAGGGGTTGATTTCTAACAGACTCTTTTCTTCAATTGTCTTGGTATTTTTACAGAATTCATGTCCCCAAGAGGAGCCTATCATGTACAAGACATCTTCTATAAATAGAGGAAGAATTGAAGCAACACTATATGAGAGAAAACTACAACACAACAAGATACACTCAAGAATACACTTGTTCTTACATTGTCTTATTTCTTGTTGTAATTTGCCTAGCTATTCACTTTCACATTCTTGAGGTCTAGGCTTTTCTTAATTACACTTGCACTCTATTGTATTATCAATTATCGAGTTGTAATCTTGAATTTTTGGGTTATCATTCAACACAAGATATCCTTGTGAGTGTTCTTATGTTAAGAACACACTTGGGTGATCTAGGTGTTAGGTGTGAGAAGATTGTGGTAATCTTCTTGTTGAGGTGTTGAAGAATTTTGTATTCTTCAAGGTTGAAGATTGTGGTAATCTTCACAAGGTGCCGTTGGAGATTATGGTAATCTTCAAGAGAGATTGTGGTAATCTCAAGGTGGTGTTGAAGAAGAGTGTGGTGCTCTTCAAGGTGTTGTTGTAAGTTGGTGTTGTATTATTTTTGGTAAATTAATAAAATCTTTTTTTCTTTTTGAAATCCATCCCGGATATCTTGTGGTGGTAGAGGATTAGGCCGAGGTGGGTTGAACCTCTTTAAATCGACGTGTGTTGTTTACATTCCGCACCTTTATTATTGTCTTTGAGCATTCGGTTCGAAAAAGAGGGTAAAATCGAAAAGATGGAGATAATCTATTCACCCCTCTAGATTATCGTAGCCGCTTGGACTTACAAGTGGTATCAGAGCCAAACTCTTTGGCAAGCTCGTTTCACATCGCGAGTGAAGAGAAACGATCGTCGGCTACGAATGAAGCTCATCCTACCGGCACCTCCACCACCAAGCCACCTCTATTTGATTCCAAAAATTATATATTTTGGAAAGAAAGAATGGAATGTTATTTACAAGGTTGCGGGTTCGATATTTGGAACATCGTCATAAATGGAGAATCCATTCCAATGAAAGACACACCACACACCTCCAAAGGCTTCAAAGAGCTCAATGATGAAGAGAAGAAAATGTTCTCCTTAAACGGTAAAGCTCTCAATATTTTGTATTGTTCCTTTACTAATTTGGAATATGAACATATTGTAGGAATTCGATCGGCACATGAAGTATGGCAAAAATTAGAAGCCATCTATGGAGTATTTGCAAATGAAAGGAGTCAAACAAAAGCATCTACTTCTCAAAGGAATACAAGTTCAAATCTAAGGAACAAGTCTCTTACAACTTCCAACTATGAAGAAGTTGAATATTGCTTTATGGGCATCGAAAGAAGAAAACGAGGTATGTCTTAAACCTCTACCTCTTATGATATTGTTATCAAAATAATTATAGTGATTTACAAAATGATTTTGATGATCTTCAAAATGAATTCCAAAATTTACTTGTTAAGTACAAAAATTTGAAAAAGGAATTCAATGTTTTGAAAAATGAAAAGGATAGCTTATTTACTTCCTATGAATCACTATCATGTGCTCACACCACCACACTTGACAAGGTTAGAAACCTTGAGAAACAAAATAGTACTCTTGTTGAGGATATTAATTGCATGAAAAAGGATTTATCTAAATCCGACTTGAGTCTTGATGAAATTGTTGATTGTTGTGATAATTAGAAACTAGAACTTGATCATAAGTTTAATGTTGTCAATTATATGAAAAAGGGTCATTATTGTTGGTCATTATGCTCCTAGAATTATTACTTGCTTTTATTGCGGTAAAAAGGGTCATACGGTAAATACTTGTCGGGCTAGAAATAGCTCTCATTATTGTTAGAGACCTAAAAGTCTCAAAGCTAATCCTAAAGGAACCAAACACTTGAGGGTACCACAAAATAATGTTTTATTAGGTACACGGTGAAATAATAATCGGAGAAAATTCATACCGCTAAAAAGATATCAAATGACAAATTCATTTGATCAAAAGAGAAAACATTTTCAACAAAGCCAATTTCCAAGAAGAGGATATAATCAAAAATGAGAAGAACACAATCCTTGAAATGGCAAAGACATCATCAACAAGATGATTTTCAAAGAAGAAGAGACCATCAACAATGGGAAGGTAACAAACCTTGAAATGGAGTAATCAAAGAAGCCATCATCAACAAAGTGACTTCTTAAGGGGAAGATATCATCAACAATGGGAAAGACACAACCAATGGAAACGGCGTAATTGGTAAACCGTATCTCCCCATTTAAATATGCATTTTATTTTATTTCTATGCATGTTTTTATTTGTGTCTTAATTGCAAAATGAGTTTTCATGTATTTAATTTTAAATTAAGGTCTTCAAAACTTATTTGTATATTTAAAACCTTTTGAAAAAAGAGACCTTACATGTTGTTTTTAAAACTCTTGTGCATTTTTATAGACTAAAGTGTACTATCATCTCTTATGGATTTTTATGGCATGAGCTTACTTGTGATATCTCTTAGCCGACACTTTTATCAGTATGACTTGTGCTAGATTTGTTTTAAGAATTGTGTAGGATTTACATATTTTCACAAATAACCATTTATGTCATTACTTGTCAAGAAAGGCATAAATTATCGAGGTACGTTTACTTGTGTTACTCTTACTCTTATAGACTCGATATATGTATTGCCATATGCCTATGTGCTTGTTTTTCATAGTATTTCGTACAAGTGCCATTAAGAGGATTTTTAGAATTTTTTTGAAAGGCACTATTCGATATTTGATTGCACATATTTGCTTTGTCTACTCTTGTTCAAATACTTCTTTTAAATGAGGTCTCAACTATATGCTATCGGATTTTCAAATTTCAAAAGAGACCTTTTGTAGCTTTCTTAAGCTTATTTGAACTTACATGATTTATTAGACTCTTAATGATCTTCTAAATGCATAGTATGTGTTTCTTGCTTCATGGTCCATATATATAGTGTCTATTTTTACTATGCTCTTATGCAAGATAATTTGTGATTGATGATTGAGGTATGTTTTTACATTTGGGGTATTTTTTTCTTGCTTATATATAAGCGATGCCGTTAATGAGTTTGTTAAGTTGTGTAGATGAGAAATGAAGTACTCCAAATATTAGTTACCTCAAAATATTTGGATGTAAATGTTCTATTATGAACACCTTAGATTAATTGGATGCCCTATGATGATAGTGATGAAGAAGACAAAAAGGGTATCACGGAACAAACTCGATGACCAAGGCAACATTGGTCGAACTAAGGTGAGGTTAGTAGCTTGAAGGTATTTTCAAGAAGAAGGTAATTAATTTTGATGTAACATTTGCACTCATAGCACATTTAGTAGCTATTTGCATTTTACTTGCCCATTCTTGTTTTAAGAAAACTTCAAGCTTTACCAAATGGATATTAAATCCAACTTTCTAAATGGTTTTATTCAAATATAAGTCTATTGGAGTTTAAAATTTTAGGCCAAATGATTTTTATAAAAGGCCTTGTATGCGGTTGATAGACTTAGCTATTTTTGCAAAATGATTTTACAAAAGGTAAAGTTGATACTACACTTCTTGTTTTGGAAAAAGGGCAAGGTTGTTTACTTGTGCAAATTTATGTTGATAATATTTATGGTGCTACTAATAAATATTTGTGCAAGGTATTTTTCCTAGTCAATGCAAGGTGAACCTAAGATGATCATGATGAGGGAAGCTCAAATTTGATCATTGGAATTCAAATTACTCAATGCCAAGAAGATGGTTAGATTTCAAAAGAACTCTTGAAGGAGTTAAGCATTGAAGAAAGAAGAACTATCTCAACCTCTATGGCTAAAGATTGACAAAGGTTGAGAAAGGCATATCGGCCGACAAACAAATTCGAGGTATGTTTTCTTGTATTATTTCTATAGACTCGACATTCCATATGCCTTATGTCTATATGCTCGACTTCAAAAACTATCCCGCGAATCTCATTAAAAGTCTTTGATAAAAGAAATTTTCAAATATTTGAAAGGCACTTCTTCTTATGACTTGTTGTATCCAAAGCTTTAAAACGTTCTTACTTTTCGGGATAACAAGTCCGGTCAAAATTATTCAAAATATGATTCGTCATAATCGAACTAAACATATTAAGATTCGATATTTTTAAGGGGATTGCATGTTTTAACAAAAACTTGAAGATATGTTTAATTCCGTCTCAAGGATAAATCGCGGATCTCTTAATCGCTCAACTCCGAGTATTTTACCTCATTTCGAGCTTGATTATGACATAATGTATATTGGATGAGGTCTACGTTTGCATTTTGCACATTTTAAAACTTAGAGGCGAAAAATCGGATTTTTGGACCAAACTTCGGATTTTTAGACGAACTCAAACAAATGATCGGGCAAGGCCGACCGGCCGCCCATGCCGTCGACCCGTCGCCCTTGCCCATGACCGGTTGCCCTAAGGGATATTTTGGTTAAAAATGGTTTGCATTTTCCGACTCAGCATTTTTGGCTTTTTGGTTCATTTTTCGTCCCCTTTGCAAATTTCACACACAATTCACTTCAAATGAGTTTTTATGCATGGATTATATATTTTGGGGACTACCTAGCTCGGTTATCATCATTGATTCTCATCTTTACCGATTGAATGGTAAGAATTTCACTCTCTTTAGCTCAATTGGGTTGAACCCTTGAGTTTGTGGCTTATATGTACTTTTTCTTGTGAAATTTATATATTTTTGTGATGAGCTTATTGATTGTTGATGAGTGATATTTGTTATATTGCATTTGGTGATAAAAAAAACCTGGCTTGATTACATTTACAAGGGCTATATATATCTTTTTCAATTTTTACGCCCGCCAAGTGTTCGATAAAATGTTTCAATGAAAAATTCATCACCTATATGATTCTCTCGATTTCAAAAGTCTTATATATTTATAGAGATCATGTTTTGCTTATCAAATGAGTTTTCATAAACTTCTACAAGTCGTATGATTCGACTTTTCCCTCCTATTTGGTTTATAAGCTTCAATGTTCAAATAGCTCGATACATCGGTTTAGTTGCGCACTTTGATATGAATATATGATGTATTTATCGTTCTAACATTCTTTTTGATTATTCCAAAGGGGAGAAACATGTTATAAGCTCGTTAGCTCAAAGAAGCTAAGCTCAATGAAAAGAAGCTATAAGTTGTGGCTATTGAAAGCCATAAGTTGTGGATCATATTTTGTCCACTCTTGGTCCATTGGTTGTAGTATGGACCTATATACGGTTCTAATGATATCTCTTTGTGAGGGGAGCTTTACGTTTTTTTGATACTTAAGCTCAATATCGAAAAGCTAAGATTTTAGCTTATGTTGAAGTTGCTTCTATATTACCTCTCTGCGCATGTTGATAGGGGAGCACTTGCTATATGTGTTTGAATATCTCTACTCTCATCCTTGCATTTATATTGCGCGGAATGTTGTCGCTCTCAACGAATATTCATTTTTGACCGGAAAACTTGTTTTCGTTTTCAAAATCGCCTCTCAAAATTGTTTTGTTTTCAAATCGACCTTGTTGAATTGTTTTGGTTTTAATCATCAAAAAGGAGGAGATTGTTTGATAAATGGTTTTATCATGATTTTGATGATGTTGTTTTTACACCAAAACAATATTTTTAAAGGCTTTCCAAATACTCCTAAATGATTTAAAATGGTTTTAATATTTCCTAGAGTATTTCTTCAAGTTTATTTTCGACTAAATTGGACAACGCTTTTAATGATTTTATGTCAATGTGTTTTTACATCAAAACAATGTCCCTGAATGTTGTCCTAATACTCCCGATCGGTTTAAAATATTTTTACTATTTTTCGGAGTATTTCTTGGAGTTTATTTTCGATAAATAATTGGACAACACATTTGTTTCAGATTTCGACCGGTCGCTTCTACATAGGGCAACCCATACCGAGTTGAGTATTGAAACAAGTAAAACGGACGATTTGGAAAATAGGGAGGGTGACCGGTCAGCCTTGGGACGACGGCCGACCCTTGGGCGACCGTACTGAATGTACCCTCGAAGAACAAACTCATCTTGTTTATCAAAATTGTTCCCTCCAACCGGTCACACATAGGGCGACCGGTCGCACCCCCCTGCGACCGGTCCCCCTGTGTAAAAATTGCAGAGTTTTCATTTCTACTTATCTCTGCGCGACGGTCGAACCCCTCTTTTTGACAACAAACTATCCGTTGAGTTTGGACAACTTTTCCTTAATTTGAGGGGTTGATTTCTAACATGACTCCTTTCTTCAATTGTCTTGGTATTTTTCGTAATTCTTGTCCCCAAGAGGAGCATATCTTGTACAAGACATATTCTATAAATAGAGGAAGAATTGAAGCAACACAACATGAGAGTAAACTACAACACAACAAGATACACTTAAGAATACACTTGTTCTTACATTGTCTTATTTCTTGTTTAATTTGCCTAGCTATTCACTTTCACATTCTTGAGGTCTAGGCTTTTCTTGATTACACTTGCACTCTATTGTATTATCAATTATCGAGTTGAAATCTTGAATTTGGGTAATCATTCAACACAAGATATCCTTGTGAGTGTTCTTGTGTTAAGAACATACTTGGGTGATCTAGGTGTTAGGTGTAAGAAGATTGTGGTAATCTTCTTGTTGAGGTGTTGAAGAATTTGGTATTGTTCAAGGTTGAAGATTGTGGTAATATTCACAAGGTGCCGTTGGAGATTGTGGTAATCTTCAAGTGAGATTGTGGTAATCTCAAAGGTGGTGTTGAAGAAGAGTGTGGTACTCTTCAAGGTGTTGTTGTAAGTTGGTGTTGTATTAATTTTTGGTAAATTAATAAAATCTTTTTTCTTTTTGAAATCCATCCCGAATATCTTTGTGGTGGTAGAGGATTATGATCTAGGTGGGTTGAACCTCTTTAAATCGGCGTGTGTTGTTTACTTTCCGCACCTTTATTATTGTCTTTGAGCATTCGGTTCGAAAAAAAAGGGTAAAATCGAAAAGATGGAGATAATCTATTCACCCCCTCTAAATTATTGTAGCCGCTTGGACTTATATATATAACTACTTGGTTTATTTTGGGTGGACGAGGAACTCGTATTTTAAGCATTTAATATATGCTTTCTATTTTTGAAACTAAATAATATAACAATTTTTAATGATATAAGTTCAAGAAGAAACAGGATATTCTTGTATAATTTTTAGTGTGACCTACTAGAGAAGTAAAAGTTCTTTTTTTATTTTTTTAAGACAAGGCTATATAAATTCCCTTCTCTTATTAGCTTTGAATTTATAATCGATTGCGCTCCGGCATCATAACGAACTTTTCGAAATTAAATTTGCGTCTATAATTAGATCTAAATCGTAAATGGCATTTGATTTAACTTTATGATATACACATAAATTTTGGAATTTCGATTTTTGGTGAGACGAATTACTTTTTATCAACTTTAACTAAAGAGTTTCAAATTCCCGACCCATTAAACATTACTCGTGCATTTGAAAAACAAATAAAATTCGTCTCTTTTGTTTATGATAAATCAAAAGATCAACCTCTCAATATGGAATGGGAATTCCATATCATTTTGGTAAAAGTAAAATGCCCTTCCTTAAAATGAATAAATTAAATGGAGAAAATAGTTCTTTTTTCAATTATGTAACTTAGAGTACATGGAAAATTAGCCCTCTAAGTAGTCACATGTAAATTTTGATATAATATATACATTTCAAAGATTTGGACATTTAATTCGATTTTGACCAAAATTGTGTAATTTTTCCCTAATGACTAACTATGACTGATGGCTGCAAATGTGTATAAGAAATTGAGGATTTTTGATAGTTTGGCATAAAAATCTATATATAAAATTTGAGGAGTTAAAAATTTTGGTGGCATTTTTGGGTCATATCGCGGTAATCTCCAATTTTTTTTTTTTTTTTGATATTTTAACTTCAATTTCTAATAATATTACACAATTTAAAATATACAATTTTTTAAAAAATATTGGACTTAGATCAAAAATTTATTTTCCTAATTAAATGCATAGCTTTTGTATTTCCTTTCCAAATAATTGTCAAATTATTAGCACAAGAATAATTCTTCAAATTTAGTAGTTGAATGTAAATTTGCTGAAAATGCTTGGAAAATTACACCGCTGTTGAAACTAAGAGAATAAAAACTTTGGCTTATTTAAAAGTGTGTGGCATTTTTTTCATTTTATTCTTATCTTGGTGATGTATTTTGGCCTATTTTGGCCTATATGTATGTGAGCCTTATAGTATGTATCTTTCACACAAGCAATATATGAAATACTCTTCTTAAGATTTTCCCAAAATGTCCTCTTGGATTGCTACAATGTTTCTTCAATCGTGAATTTTCCACTAGAACCCCTTAATAATATTGCTCGGAGGAGACAAATTAACTAGCAGATTTTGGTTTTCACCAAAGCCGTCCTAGGGGTGGCCAAGGCGGCACCGCCGCACAGGGCCCCCCTCCGGCGAGAGCTCCCGAGCCCCGATTTTTTTAGTTAATTTAATGGTTAAATATATATGTATATGTAAAATAAAGAATATAACTTTGTGCAAAAGAGCTTCTTGGTTTAGTGGCTCGTGTTCTTTCTTCAATTCCTAAGGACGCGTGTTCCAGCCTACACGGATACAAAATATGTTTTCTTATTTTTTTCTATGGCTAATATATTGATAGTTTTTTCCCTTTAAACCTAGGATTGAATGATATTAAAATATCTCTTTTTTGTAGTAGAAATGTCTAAATGTTTGGAATAAATGCGGTAATATATATAAAAATGAAAAAGAGTCATCCTGATCACAGGCTGATCAGGTAGCCAAAGTAAAGCCTGTAAACAAAGTCAACGCAGATAACATAATGGTCACAAGGCGACCAGATGGTGAATGGTTGGAGCTCAGTAAAACCTTCCAAGGTAAAACCCACCCTTGTGGGAAAAACCCTTGGAAGGAAAAAGAGTACCCCCATAGGAAAGTACGCTCAAATAACGGAGAAGAAGTAGCTGACGCATTAACTAACAAACCTATAGTTAGCTTGGCCCACATAGTCCTGAGTGAGGGAAGGGATAATAACCGCCGGGGCGTCCCCACCACGCGCGTCCTCGTGCGACGTCTGCCGAGAATATCCGCTATCCGGTTGCCTTCCCAAAAGATGTGCGAGACCACGAAATTCATCTGAGAGAGAAGGTGGAGGGTGAACCGCCATCTACTCAAATGACGCCAAGGCACCCCAGTCGATCTTTTTCGCAGCAACTCCACCATAAAGACCGAGTCCGACTCCAGCCATAGTTGATTCCACCCCTTCGAAAAAGCGTAGTGAATGGCTTGCATGGCCGCCGCTAGTTCTGCCTCAAAAGCGAAACCCAAACCACAATGTTCCACGAAGCACCCCCGAAAGAACCCCCTACAGTTACGAAAAACCCTGGAGGCTGTAAGGCGACTGGGCGCCCCCGTCGCGCTTCTGTCTGTGTTAACCTTAATCCATCCCGGCAAAGGCTTCTGCCATGTAACCTGCACAATCTTCGGAGCTTGTGGTGGGCGCCCAGGAACCCGAAGTATACGAAGAATTATAAGGTCTTGCTGATCATTGTGCATGCAACCTCGGTCCAAGGAAGATGACTCAAGAATTAGAACACGGCGTAGGATGGTTGCCTCCGAGTGTCGATTCTTGTCGTTGAACGCCAAGTCATTTCGATTTCATAGATGAGCCAAATTCGGATAACACCGCCACTCTCCGAGAGAAAGGCCACCGCTTATCGAAAT
Source organism: Rehmannia glutinosa (assembly GCA_016081115.2). Lineage (NCBI taxonomy): Eukaryota > Viridiplantae > Streptophyta > Magnoliopsida > Lamiales > Orobanchaceae > Rehmannia > Rehmannia glutinosa. The sequence goes on from JABTTQ020002610.1 coordinate 1,270,283, forward strand.
GAAAACGCATTAAACGCACGTAAGTTCATTGAAACTATATGCCCGAAAGTAATTGACATTAAAAGCATCAAAGATCCATGCCAAAGAGCCCTTGCAAAACCACAAGAAACAAATAAGTGGTCACAGATTCCGTGTCAACACAATAAAGATCGCGGACCAAGGGGCCCGTGAAGGAGCCCGCGCAAAGACATCCAAAAGCGCAGACGATTATTGATAGCCCGCCAAGCCACAATTGAGCGTCTTTAGGAATATGAGGGGACCAAATCCGGGAACCTCATTGAACCACGGTGAACTAGGACACGTAAACGTATAAGCCACCTTTGAAGTAATATTCCCATCATCGAATGGAGCCAGGCGGGTATCGGCGATCTTTGGGGCAATGGGGACTCTAACAATGTCTCGACCATATCCAAATAAACCTCAACGAACGAAAAAGTGAAGTGCTAGGTCCCGTTGTAGAAGTAGTCGGAGATGCGATGTCCGAATAAGTACTGCACTCTGCGGGATCCCAATCCTATCAAAGCAATGGAGTAGCCCACCGATTATCTAACTGAGAATAGGATGACGAAGTTGTATCCGGGGACCCAACGACGATCGTCCAAAAATCGATATCCAGGTTGAATCCTCTCCGGATGGAAGAGAGGATGTATGACCAGCGTGGAGAACCATCATTGGCCAAAAAGCGCTTTCGGAGAATGTCGAAAACCAAAGAGTTTGAAGTCATAATCTTCCAACTCATCTTCATAAGGAAAGCATTATGAGCCACAATGATTGAGCGACGTGACCCTCTCTACCGGGCGTGCAACATCGCCTCCAATTAACCACTATTGATCCCTTAGAGTTCACATTCCCGCACGGATGAAATTACGCATGGCCTTTTCCATTTGCCGCAATAAAGTTCGGGCCATTTGTACACCATCATCGTATGCACAAAGGAGCCGGTGATCACCGAATAAACCAAACCAACACGGCCGGCGATAGACAAAGCGGTCCATTTCCACCTCCCGAACTTGAGAACAATTTTGTAAAATCGGTTGAAGATCCGCCACCTTGGGCGCACCCTTAAAGATGGGGGCGCCCAAATAAAATGTAGGGGAAAGCGCCAATGTGAATCCCAAGGATTGTTTGAATATGCCCGTGCACATAATTAGAAACCCGTCTACCAAAATAAACTTTGGATTTGTTAGTATTGAGCAGTGGCCCGAAATGTCCGCATAGAGGTTGAGCATTTGGAAAATAGTACGAGCATTGCTCGTGGAGGCCCCACACATAATCAAAATATCATCAAAGCATACATGATCGACGATGGGAAGACCACCTCGTTTGGCGCCCGGAAATGATGTAGTTGATTCTCGTTAATCGCCTCCTCAAAGAATCTACTCAAAACGTCTTCTCGCAATGCAAAGAGAAGAGGAGATAGCGAATGCCCCTGTCTAACCCCTCAAGCAAGAGAAATAGCCCACCCGGCGATCCATTGAGAAGGATCGAGATTCTTGAAGATTGAAGGATAATCAATCCACCGAATGAACACTTGAGAGAAACCAAAGCAACGTAACACGTGTATCGAAAACCCCAATTGACCGTATCAAAGGCCTTTCGGACATCAATCTCAAGAATCACATTGGCATCATTCCGCCCCCGCAAAATATTGAATCCCTCACGAAACCAAAGCGATCGATCGTGAATCTCCGCCAGGATAAAACCAAATTGAGTAGACAACAAGTATGAAGAGATGATTGATGAAGGTTACTCATGACAATCGGCCTAAAGTCCTCCACCACATTAGCTTCCTTGGTCTTGGGGATAAGAGCCATGAAGCTAGCATTCAAACCCAGGGAAGGAAGGAAGCCGTGACAAAGAAGTATCCGATAAACCGCAACCACCTCGTCTAAAAACTAGATCCCAAAAATGATGATAAAATCTCCCATTTTCGAAAAACCGCCGGACCCCATAATCTTCTAAACCAATATCAAACACCACTTCTTTCACCTTGGACTCGAAGGTATAGCCGTCAAAAATGCATTGTCAACCGTGCTAACCGTAGGGGAGATAAGTGGTCAACCAAAGTGTAATCGAATCGGTGTGTCCGTGTCTGCGAAGAGATCCATATAGAATGAAATAATATGATTCCCAAGAGCAACCGGATCCTCTGTGTAGTTGCCCTCGACCATCAGACCTTGTATCCTGGATCCCCCATTCCGAATCTGGCAGTGACGATGGAAAAAAGCCATGTTGCAGTCCCCATCTTTTAACCAAGTCGAACGGGATTTCCTGAAGAAACTCGGGTTGTATTTGCAACGCACGAGACAATGCGATCTGCGCTGAAATTCAAATTCCTAAGGGCCTCTGTGAAACCCTGATTCAATATCGGCATGAATCACGGACCTTTTCCATCCGATAATACACCTGACGATGAACATCTCCGAATACTTCTTTATTCAAAACCTTAATCGTCTGTCTCAACCTCTTGAGCTTCCACATGACACGTAGCAGAGGGTTGGGCGATGCGCACAGGAGAGACCAAGAGGCAATAACTATGCTCCGGAAAGAGTGATGATTTACCCACATGCGCTGAAATCGAAAAGGAGACGACCCCTTGCTGATGGAAGAAGAGCAGGAAACCATGATGGGATGGTGATCAAGCAATACGCGGAAGAACTAATCCCTTAACAACTTGCCAAAAGGAGAAGAATTGACTAATTGCGGTAGCGATCCGCCTTTGCCTGAAGAAGCGATAGAGGCCTTCGGGGAGCACCAAGTAAATGAATTCCCGTAGTTGGCACAAAGAAGGCAGACCGCATCTTGCAAGAAATCCCTAAGTCCTTACAAGAAGCTTGGGATAAAGTACCAGTCCCAGAGCGCTCATGATGTCCCAAAACCGCATTGAAATCTCCAATAAGCAGCAGATCAGTAAGACTCAAATTCCTCAAATCCGACCAAAGAGCCCGACGTGAAATATGATCACACAAACCATGAGCAAAACCAACATGGAAAATCAAAGAGCCGAATTGAATTTGCAGAATCAGACACTGAGAAGATGACCATACCTGGTTATGGACTAAAATGTTAGCGTCACAAAAGACCCAGATATCTGGACGCCCATTCGCCCGAAAGTTTTGAGCAACGAACCGGAGCCCCAAGCTACTCCATTAAGAATCCAAAATGGATGAGATTTCCACCTTAGGTTCGCAAATTGCCAAAATGGAAGGCTTGTATTTATGGCACAAAGTCTTAAGAACATTACGAGATGCAATGTTCCTAATCCCCCGAATATTCCAGAAGATGTAATTCATTGTGATGGCGGTGGAGGTGGTGCCCGTGTCGATCACACGGTAAAAACAGGCTTGTGGTGCATTGTTGAGTTGGATGTTTGAGAGTTACCAACTTCATCTGCGTAATCTGCCCATCTCTTGGAGGCTGCAAAATCCATCTCATGTGGTGTTGGGCGATCTGGTACAATAGTGATGTCGTGCACTGGTAGGGACGACCCTGATGTAACCTTTCGGAGAATGCTATCTTTAGCCGAATCCAAGGAGCTATCCCAAAAAGCGCGGCTAAGAGCACGGATAGGCTTTCCCAAAGGATATTGAACCGTAATGGGCATAATGGTGGAGACCGAGTTGGTGGCGGAAGCATTAGCTTTGGGAGATGGCTCCCTAACTGGATAATCGGCCTGGTAATCGATAGGTTGCTGATCTTGAGAGTCAACTGAACCGAGGACCTGAAATGCATTATCAAGATTGATGTCCGTAGAGCAAGCGACTAATGCACGGGGAGGAGATGCCTCACGCATAGTCGTACCCGTATTTCCCATTGAGTCATCGACGGCCTTGCCCTTGTCTTGCCGAACAGACGATAAACCTTACGAACCATGGAGCGGCCTCGTCTCATAGAATTATGACGCGTTCCAACACCCCTAGGCCGCAGAAGCATGCCTTTTCACGGTAGTACTACCCGCCTTGTTAAGACGACATGAAGGCGCGTGGAATGTCCCGTAACGCAACACCTCGAGCAAAACTCAGGGAGTTTTTCATAATCGCAGAGAAAAAGGAGCACTTGCCCGTGTGTTCAACCATAATGTGTTCCTCCAATGGTTTGGAGAGATCAATATCCACGAACCCGGACAAAATGACCGAAAGAGCAATCGAGAACTCGATCAATCTGTAATGGATTTCCAAGAGGACTAGCAATCCCCATGATGGTATTGGGGTCCCGTATTCCAAACTCGGTTCAAAATGCGTACCCAAACGGCGCCACCGAGGTTTGTGCCTTGTAAGGGTTGAAGTCATGCACCCATAGAGAGACTGATGGTACCAGGGTTAAGCGTCCAATTGGTGCGTTGTTGAGCCCGCGAACAATCCTGCGCATTAAATAATTTGACACAAAAAAACCCCTTGCGCAAGAGAATTAATTTCGAGTCATTCTTAATACCCCATTACTCCGATAGGCGTTTATGCAGGAGCATAGTCGCCCATGGCTTGTTACCTTTTTCTAAAAACACCCTTCCGATTAAAGAGTAGGAAAATTCCACAAGACGTTGCTGATAAACATTATCATCAATGGTAACCGAGTAGTAATCACCTTTGCGTACCGGTTTTGTGATAGAGTGATGTTTGCCAGAAACCATTGTGGAAAATAGGGTTGGATTACCTGGCGCCTGAGGTGTTGAATTCAAACGATTGGTACCTGCAACAATGTTAGCAAAAGAATAACCAAAATTGGGGTTAGAATTGGATTATGAGCCGAAGGTCGCAGGTTCGTTTCATGAGCGGATGACGTTGAAGTCGGATTTCCATTATTCAGTTGCACTTTCTTTAAACCTGGAATAGGATATGGGCCCGTGAGCAGTGGATCATGCGGATGGTGGACAGTGGCCCAGGGGTCATCACTCCCCTGGGGGGGGGGGTCTTGGACGTCGAGGGAACAGCCAGCCCCCCAAAGGATTGCGCAAGGGGGTTGGTCCCCCCATGGCAGGAAGCGGCCATGGGGGAAGTGGGAGGGCGCCCAAAGTAACCGGGCTTTGGCGGTTGGGAATCTTCCCACGCAGCGCAGCATCATCGGACGCGCGAGGGGTGGACCACGCGGGCGTGGGAGGCGCCCTGGCCGAGGAGGGCTGCAGTGGCGCGGCGTGGGTTGAAGGACAAACGTGCGCATGGGCCGAAAGACGACACATGTTGAACCGCGGGGGGTTGCTTCGCCGCAGGTGCATGCAAAGATTGAGAGTCGCTTCCCAAGGATGATTTCGAATCATCCGGGGATAAGTTATCATCAACGGACACGGCTCGTCGAAACGAAGGAGTCGCACGCACAACCTCGCCTCCATGGATATGCATCGTCGATGAAAAGACTTTGGAAACCCTAGGGTTTGAGAAAGTGTCCGAAGAAGCTTCTAAGCGGTAACCTTGAACAAAGCAATTAATTTCGGGAATAAGAGAACATCCATTGCCCGTTGAGTTCTCGCCAGGAAGTTGCAGCGGCGACGTGCATGTGATCGGCGTGAGACGGGGAGGATGTAGTGTTTGTCAGGGTTTGGTGGATGTGAGAAATTAGAAGTGTAACCATGCCATGGAGGCTCGCCATGGGAGCGTCTGTGGGAGACGACCGGAAACGGAGAAGGACGGCCGCCGGTGAATACCTTGAGGACGAAGACAAATCTCACGCAGATTGATGTGAAATCGCACGCACTCAACACTCTCAATCCATAGAAACGTCTAAATTAAATATAATGCTCATTATTTTATTAGTTTTATTTTTACTTTTTTACACGAACGAGATTAGTGTCATGCCAATTTTGTAATCCATTATATTGTTAACTTTCAAAATCAATCTTACTAAATTCTATATTCTGCGCCAATTTAAAATCATTATGAGTACATTGAGGCACAAATATAAAAGAATTGAGTTGACATTCGCAATTAAAAACATTATATATATGTGTCGCGTGCAACATTCGTGCCATTACTAAAGTTTTATGAATCCATGTAATATGCGTGCTTTTTTCTGAAATCATCATATTAATTACATACACAGCACACAATTGCTTTTTTATTAATTAAGTTTAATATATTACCTGCAACGCACATGCTTTCTAGTGAATTTATATGAATCACAAATACACATGTTTTTCTAAATTTAAATAAATCACGTGTAAAATACATATTTTTTAATAGTTTTCCAAAAAATCGGCACACAAACACGTTCAAGAATGTGAAAAAGAGAAGAGTCTTGTTCTTAGCTCTCTCATAAATTTGGGGAGACGTAACTATATAATTAGTATTAGAAGTTATTAGGATATAATAAGAAAACTACATTCTATAGTTTCTGGATACTCTCGATTTTTATATTTGTATTATGAAATTGTCCTCGAATATGAACTAAGGCATAATTCTTATATAGTTGTCAATCACATATGTACGTGTTTTTTAATTTATATATATATATATATCTATATATATATCTATATTATATATATATATATACACGGTTTCTACAGTGTTTTATAGGCTAGCTTTTTGTTTTAATTTTTATATTATATATATGCATGTTAGTCAAATGATGAGAAAAGGAGAAAAACCCATATATAAATTATTAGGAAAATATATTTTGAAAATCTAGACATGTAACGTGACAGATAAAACGGATATATACCTGTAAGGTTCTCTAGTTGTTATATTTAGATCATTTTAAAAAATGATTATTAAAATATAGCATGGAAAATTAAATCAAGAAGACATAGCTAGGTCAATAAGTAATGTAAATTTGAATCTCTATAAGTAATTAATCTTTCCAATTAAGATTGATCAATTCCAGAAGAACTATTTATATAAATTTGATCTTGTTTGAGGGATAATTAAATCCTGAAGACATATGTCAATAAGTTATGCTTATGTTTTGTTTGGATTACTTGTCGAAATGATTATAAATATATTAGCAAGTAGCAACTCATGAACTATTGAACTCAGATTCAACAAATTGTAAGGAACCTTTTTTCATAACTTATTAAATTTTGTGTAGTAAAATTAAACAAAGAAGACAACAAGGACTATTATTTTATATTTACAATGCATTTTTGGTGAAACTCTAAAATAGTTAAGTTTCAAATATTTGTGATTTTATACTTGTATATTTTTCTTTAGTTAAAGCATCTGAATATAGAGCCTCCATAGAAAATTTCTAATAGAATCTGCAATCCAAATAATTGGTTTTAATATATTCTATGCGTATATTAATTAAGCCTGTGCAATGACGACAATTCCAGTTTCTGTGATACCTCACTTCAGAGATTCTGGATTTCAGTTTGAAAAGCTATTGGGGTGTGAGAATATTTATTAATTTTCATATTTTGGGAAATGATATTATTGGTTTTTAAAAAAGGGCCGTTTTGAATGTGTTATTACATGGATTTTTTTTTTTGTTTTTTTGAGTGGAATTAGAAATTCATTAGGAGACCATCTCTGAAGAAACCAAGTCTACCAAATGGTCGGGTATAGTCCCCACCATTGGTGTAGTACAATGTAAACTCAAAGCATGACGAGCTAAAAAGTGGGCTAAGGAATTGCCCGATCGTCTCACAAAACTTTTTTTTTTTTTTTGAGGGGATCGTCTCACAAAACTAGGAGTAACACAAGTAAAAAGAATTAAAAAGAGAAAAATGTCATCTAAAATATTGCCAAGATATTAAAGGTCCTCCTTCCTGTTCTTCATTTTGTTGAAGAGATTTAAATTGGGAAATTTTTTTAAGTATCCACTATGGATAGTAATACTCTTTTCTACCCACAAACATACACTACAAGAATTTCGCTAATACACAACGCGGATATAATCTTTGTGTATTACAATAATCACCTATTGTCATAGATGGTATTGTAAAAAAATCGCTCAACGATTAACGGTTACAATCCGTTGTCGTTAATATACGATTAACGGTTAGAATATGTTGTCTTTAGATGCTTGAAAGACAACAATTAGGACAACAATTGGTAATCTGTTTTTGAATTATGAAATACAACAACGGATTTTCACAACGGTTATATACGTTGTGATTTTGAAATATCACAACAGTTCTACAAGGCTTTAAAACCATTGTACTTTGTAGTTTGTTTCAACAATGAGATCAAATCCATTGTAGTTTTGAAGTATTACAACAATTTAACAAACCATATGTAATTTTGGACCTCGACTCCATGTATTTTCTATTTGGTGTCTATTATTTTTTCACACGTGGTAATACAAATTTTGATTTCATATATGCAAAAAACAAAACACAATACAAGCAAATAATGTATAACTAATTAAAGCACAATATAACATTCAAGTGATTGTATCTAGTACATGTCTCCGCAAATGTTTAACAAAACAAATACATCGAAACGTATATAACAAGTGTTCAACAAAACGTCTAACAAGTGTTCTCAAAGTTACACTAATTCTTTCATTGAGGGCGAGTTGCAAAGCACTCCAATATATCATGATTTGCAAATGAGAAGTATATACATCAATTTATATAATTGAAGTTCATGCTCGCAAATAAGAAGTATATACATCAATTTACATTAAAATCAGATTCACTCAATTACGAATGTGCCATCATTATAACTATGAAAATTCGCATGTAACTATGAACAAAATACCTATTCACTCATGTATATGGTCTTGGACGCATTCTGCGCACTCCGATCGCACTTCATTAATTTGAAATCGACAATAATCAACATTTGAGAATCGTGAGAAAACATATGTTAAATAATTGGCTCCAATTATTAAACATTTGCAAAAACATGATAACGCCAAAGTTTAATATAACTTTACCATTAATCGCAATAAAGTCATGTTTGTAGTTGAATAAAGGTGTACATGATATATATACATGATATCCAAGCTAGTACAAAAGTTAGAGCAGGAAGAAAATTGCACAAAGCTGCACTAAAAGTGGCTGATGAATATTTCATGCCAGCATAGAACTTGTTCTGACCAATAACATGGATGTTACAAGATTAAAAAAACAAATTAATTACATACATAGGTACCAATATATTAATAAATACAAATTAAAGATCGAGTTTGGAGTATTTACTCGAATAAGCTAAGTAACAGGATCTTGAAGAAGACGCTCAACATCATTGTTGGCCTGGTTTTCTGTTGAAAAAGTATTTATATTAAAGTTCCATTATTGGCATTACACAATATTTTAATTTTACACAGAACACTGACAAACACACTGACAAGTGACAAACACACAATGTGATTATACCTTTCAAGAAAAAAAGGCAAAAGGGATGACGAGATCAGCTGCAACAACATTCCTATAAACATAGAATATAAAATGGCTACTTCCTTGGTTTAGTGCAACCTTAGCAAGTATTCAAAAACCGGCGCTACCAAATTGCAAGAAAATTACACCCACATATGGTTTCAGTTTATTCACAAGCTTCGAATCCATATTCACCATACTATTTATTTCCTATTGTAGACTAAAATCCCAATTTACTAGTCAAGCCCCACCCATCATCCAAGGTAACACGTTAATAGGTCCAACACGAGCAAGAAAGGCTCCAAGCTGGCACAATGACCACGTCATGGGATGAAGTAACCGCAGAGGATAATTTACAAGACATAGAAGAAGAATATCAATTGGTTAGCTTGACAGATGAAGGGAAGAGAATCATTTTGTTTTCATTCTGTTTTTCCTACTAATATAAGATGGGTCCAGCACACTATGGGGAATTTTTATTTTGAAAAGTATTATGTAATTGGTTTTAGGAGCTATCACCTCCTCGAAAAGTGAGTTATTTTGTATTCTCCTTTTCAATTAAATGGAGTTATATTAAAAAAGCTCCATATGTCATAAAAAAATGAATCATGATCATAATAACAAATAGAGAGGCAACTAAATACTATGTTAACTCAAATTTTTTTCTCATCCTTATAAGGTAATTGATAGAAAAACAAGACTGAAATAAATAATCTGGCCAACTAACACAATGATGAAGCAACAACTTAAATATTAGGACTCAAACTTAACTAAGCAAAACTTAACTCATATTACTGACAATAGTCCATGCTCTAAAAGGAACTGATATTGTTTTAACGCTCATCCATCACAATGATTTTATTTTGTTTCGAGTAAAATAAATGTTCATGGAATCAATTCCGGGCCATTCTCGAACACCATTTATGCAAGAAAAGAATAAGAAAAGCACATCTGATGTTAAATTAAACATCCGAAAAGAGTATAGCAGCTCACAATTGGGTGGATTTAGTGCCACAAAGAAGCACTAAATCAGAGGTTATTACACTTGAAATTGGCAAAAAAATCAAGTAATCATATATCAACTAAGTAGAACCTATTGTGCCACAAAGAAGCATGATATGGCACGATATATATCATAAACCATGCTATATAGTGCCTTTTTGTGGCACGAATTGGCACGATTTATGATATATATTGTGTTTTATCGTGCCTCTTTATGGCACGAATATGCACGATATATATCATATATCGTGCCTATTCAAAAAACGTTGTTTGAAGTACCTGATTAACATTTCTGCTCTTAGTAAAATTTGGTAACATAGTATCACAGTTGAAATAATTTTTGCCTAAGTTTCATCATCTGGATGTCTCGGGCATCTTCTACGGGTATGATCCTCTGCTCGGCATATTCCACATTTATTTTTACTTTGCACTTGTCATGAAGGACCCGACTGTGTCACTGAGGCACTTTCGTGCTCATCAAGCGGTGATGACGTAGTGCATTTGACGCAATTGTGGCCAGCACCCCCACACCTTGAACAAATTTGACTCTTACGTGAACGATTACTTGATGATTCAACAACAGAATGAACTCTACTTTGTCTAGGACGACTAGCTTGTCTCGGGTTATTTGGAGGGTTGCATACTAAGTCTCGCACCTCTTGTGGTAGAACCCATTCACTCGGATTAGGAACTGGTAGAACTTCACCTGCCCATATTTGTTGAGATTTTCATTTTTATAATAATGTGCAACAAATGAATAGATATTGCGGTTCGCCTTTCTGCACAAAGAAACAAACAAACAATTATGTGAAAATTTTAAACGATTTATGTGAAAATATTGATATAAATTTATTTATTAATACCTAATTCTTTGTAGGTACATGGGAGCAAGGCATCAAGTCATATTAAAATTCTCTGTTTGCACGTTTCTTTGCGATGAGTCCACCAAATAGGTCTTTGTTCCATCTTTCCCTTTGTACTTCACATTACTAAGACATTGTACATCCATTCTACGGCCTATCTCAACTGTATCACTAAATCTTCTGGTTGCTTCAAGTGTTAACTCTTGATCTCTTCCATTAGCAGCAATGCGTCGTTCATAAAACCACTTTTCAATAATAGTGCGAGCGCACTCAAGCACATAACAAACAGGTAACTTTCTGGCCCATAATAACCGACTATTGAGGCTCTCAGCTGAGATGTCATGAACCCATAACGTCAGATAGGACACTTTCATCAAGACCATTTGTCTTCCTCTGCATGTTCTAACTTCATAAACGCACCCGTCTCACTAGCAACTTTTATGTTTTCAAAATACTTATGGTAATCTTCATGTAAGTCCCAAGGGGTGTGGTGTAAGGTTTAGAGGGGGGATTGAATAAGCCTTACCAAATATTCAATTTTAATCCTTTTAAAAATTATTCAACATGAGTTGACTCAAATCGATTATGTCCTTGAGGACATGACTAAGTTGGCTATTTAGCTAAGTTATCCACTCAACAGATATGAATATGTTGCATTCCTAAACATTGCTACTATATATTGACCATATTGAGCCAAATTACTTTGCAAATGATAAGTGCAAAGCCCATGTGATGCTTCTGTGTATACTACTTTTATGGCGTTCGATGATACTCTTGTCGATCGAAACAATCAAAAGAGATCACGAGGGCACATATAAGCATCTATCAACTGTCTCAAAAACCATGTCTAGGATTCGTCGTTTTCAACATCCCCAATTCCAACTGCAAGTGGGAAAATCTGTTCATTACCATCTTTTGTTACGGCAACAAACATTATTCCCCGGTACTTTCCTTTAAGGTGTGATCCATCAATCACAAAAACCGGTTGGGCATGGTTTTGGAATCCAGTGATTGATGCATGAAAAGCAAAAAACATGTACTTGAGTCTATTAACATTATCCGACTTCCATATAGTTACCGATCCGGCATTCGTTAAATTCAACATGTGTAAGTATGCCGGAAGTAGATTGAATGACTTGTTGCTATCTCCATATATCAACCCAAAAGCATGATGTTTAGTACTTAATGCAACATATCAACTCATTTTAAGCCTATGTCGCGATTCCAACTCCGCTATCATATCTGTTGTACGAGAATGTTCCACTAGTAATTTAGATGGAAAATACACACCTACTACTTTGGAATGCACCCACCTAGATGCTTTGTCATTGAAATTTAAACCACATCCATTGTGTTTGTCAAACTTTCCTACTCTCCAAAAACCATCTTTTCCGAGCGTTCAACTTGATACTCGACTTAATTTTCAAGGTGATACACGCCTAGTGCCATCTCCAATTCGGTTTTGCTCATGTATGTTGCTCCTTGGTGCAATGTCCCACCGATGCTTCCAATCTAGCGGGTTCTTCGGGAGGAAGTGAAACGTGTGATGATGAACCAGGAATAACCCTATTGTCTCTATGGATATCCGGATATATGTTAGCACCTCGTTCTTGATGTATCTTGGTTTTGGTTTTCTAAATATACTTCTCTCCGTCTCACGTCTCCACTCACAAAATTCCTCGATTCAAGACATTCTTTGTTCATTTTCAAATTGATTATCGCCTTAAATCTCAAGATCTTGTTAGATACATGTTTTTATCTTAATTTTGATGATTTTATTTTTATAAGTTTTTACTTCAAAACAAGGTTCCTAAATGTTATCTAAATACTCCGATTGGTTTAAAATGTTTTTACTAAATTTTTAGAGTATTTCTTGAGTTTTTTTCGACAAAAATTGGACAACATTTGCATCTCGAGGTTAACCTTGATCGCCATGTCATTTTTAACGAGTATACAATTGTCGAATGCTTTCAGTTCTTCTTCCCTATTATAAATGGATGGCACATTTTCGTGATATGTGTCAACACAAAGAAGAAGTATTGTCACATTTTGGACAACTCTTCAGATGGTGGTACGAGTTGCAGCAAGTTCACACTGATGCAGGAAAAACTGGTAAAATAACGCATATTTATTTAGTGTATTTTTTGTGTTATTAAAATGTGGAGAATGGACTAATGATAAATTACGGTGAGTTTGTATACAAGTAGAAAAAACTTGGTATATAGTTAGTTTACATTTTTGTCTTTTTAATTGTGTATGTTAATTTGAGGAAAATATAGCTATTGAATGGTATACATTTAGGTTTCGTTTGGTATACAATTAGTTTTTATATAACATACAATGCACTCGCTGGAGCTTTTTTTCTCCTTTTTGGCTTACTAGTTTGATGGTAACATTTCTTTTTTTGTGATGACATTTTTTGTTTTCATGTTTGTTTTTTTGTAGTTGGATAGAAATCAATGAAAATATAGCTAATGACCATAAACGATGGCGCGATATGATCCGTATAGCTGACCCTACGTAGTGGGATTAAGGCTTAGTTTGTTATTGTTGTTGTTGTTGTTGTATCTGTTCTCTCGATATCTCCAAGCACATGGGTGCTACCAATCAACACGTAATGTTGAAAAACACAATCGACTCAATGGTCTATGCCATGCGTCATATAGAGACCTACATGGGGGAGCATTGAAAAAATGAGATAATGGATTTGACAAGGCCGATCTTTGTGGAGTTCGCAAGATTGAGGACTCTATATTGCCATGCAATTCCGATGCACGACTTGAACCAAGAGAAAGGCGGTGCTTGTGTTGGCCAAAAATTTGTTAGTGGCAAGTAGTTGGCTATCGATTGAGGGGTTCATTTTGTTAGACGGAGTGTCTAAGTACATTTTAATTATTATATTAGATTAGAATATATTTTTCCCGTGTATTTCGACAACATTTGGGTTACTTATTTGAGAACAATCTTAAGCAAACATGTTTTCTGTTTTGTGATCGGTCAGTCTTTTAATGCCGTATGGTTAGTGTATAAACATCACACATTTAACAACATTTTCGAGTGTATGTTTATTAAAGTTTTGGTATACACATGCTCATAATGTAGTTTTTTTGTTATTAAGTTGAAGGTGTTAACGAATAAACGTATGCCTAATTTATAAGCATTTGGTGTTGAAGTAGTATAATTATTATTACTTTTGAAAGTCATTGTAATCCTTTGAAAATTTAAAAGTCAATTTTATATTATAACGTACAATCAAGGTTGACTTGGTATATATTTAGCAAAAGATATCGGAAGACGTATATTTTTGAAAATGAGAAGGTACTAAGATACCATAGTACAAAAAGGCAGTAGAAATTTGGCGAATATTTTACTGGTAACGTTGTGTATTATCAACAGTTAGCAGACACGCAGATAGCAATTATAATATAAAAGCATTTATATTATAGGTCATGTTTTTTATTAATTATGTCATATGGGACTAAAAAATAATGCACATTTAGAATATAAATGACATTCAATCATACTATAAATGATGTGCATATAACATAAGTCAAAAATTTGATACTTGATTTTTTAGCGTACAAAAATTTGAAATTTTTATGACATATGTGTGTGGCACTCTTCGAATTATTTTATAGTGTATGCGCCGTTCATCGTGTATTCTAGTATGCAGTGGGCATTGCACCCATAACGGTTTGACACTCTTGTTCGTTGTTTTGTGTGTGAATTATTCCCCCACAGACCACATACGACGTTTGTTTGTAGCCTTCCCCTGCTACAAACAATGTATTGTGATGATCTCTTTGTTCTTAAATTTTCTTGACGTGCTTATTCATATGTCAAAGCCGCATAGTTTACCATATTCCCTATAAAACTCCACACCCTTGTCCAATCTCCAAAAGTGCATGCCTACTCGTGGTATTTTATCTTGTTCTACTTCAGGTATCCAATATTTGTTAGAGTAGGGTGATATTACCAGTGCTCGTATTTCGACGCGTTGAATTGTTTCATCACGGCATCCGCAAAGTTTTTGTACACCAAATAAGTGAAATGTATGCACAAAATAATTTTCAAAAATACAATAGTTTCAATATTATCGTACATTATTTTAAATAAAAAATCTAACAATGTACTACTCTTTGTGTTTATATTTATCACCATATACTGAAGCCCATGTATGCCAAAATAAGATTTTATGATACTGTAATGGAATTATTTGTACACCATATTTTTTCTGATTGTAAACCACCAAAGTATTCATATATATACACCACAATATGCTCATAATATACAATATTTTCGATATGTATACCACTCTAAGCATTAATGTCTAGTCTCAAATAAACATCCAAAACGCTATATCACATGTTATATTAACATAAAAATATACATATCTATACACAAAAACTTGCTTTCCAGGCAACAATATTGCAACATTTGTAGACGAAATTTATCCATAAAAGGTTCAACATCACCCGTGCCATCCAACACCACATATTGCATGCTTATATGTGGCACAATAGTATAGATATGCATACACGAACCTCATATATATCGTATACAAGTGTATATTTCTATACACTAAGATAAACCTTATTTACGATTCCATATTTTCTAATAAAAACATGGACAGGATGAATAAAGATAATCTATGATTTTTCGAAACATAAGTACACATACCAGGAAAAATGCTCACGAAACCCAACTTTCATCGGGATTGTCCACCAACATTTCATCTTGTTGTGATTGATTGCACTCATCGCCCATGTCGTATAGTTTTTTTTGCCATTTAAATTTTGGGGATAGGGTGTTTTTCTATGGGTTTTGGTGGAGATTCTCTTTCATCATCCGCTTTTTCGTGAATGCAAATTGAAGAAGATGACAAATTATGTTATTTTTGCACATAATCAAACATTTTTCATTATGGAAAGATTCCAATCAATATATCCCTTGATTTTAGGTGATTAATTATGGTATTTGTTTACTCATTTTTTTGTAGATTACCGAACTGCCCTTTTGGCATTAAAAATAAATGTAAAATGGTGTATTTTAGGTCTTATCCGAACCATTAATTGTTTAGGATGGAGGGATGAGATCACCCACCGCCACATTGTCTTAGCCAAAAATTGATTAAATGTTGGTAATTAGAGAAAAGGGCAAATTAGTCATCCTATAAAATTACCCAATATTCATGGGATTCTCGTTCACATTATGATCACACAATCTATCCAAATCTCACATCAAATTCAACGTGAACAAATCTCATCTTCCTTCTTCTTCGAATGTTGTTCATGAGAGAACAAGAACTACCGATCACCCTCGCTTGTATAGAACACAGGCAATCCTTCCAAATCTCGTAGTGATTCAATGTGAACAATCATCCTCCTTCTTCTTCAACTCACTACTCGTGAGAAATCATTCATCTTTCTTCTTCAACGCACTATTGAGTGAAAAAAGTTGCTAGAGCTCGACTTTAGTTCGAAGTTTACTTATGAAGATGTAATTTGTTGCTTGTGTAGATGTGTCATGGTGCTTTTATATCCATTAACTACATAAGCAAGTCATGAGTAACAAATCCATACTACATAAGCAACAATACTATACTACATAAGTAACAAATATACACTACGTATGCATCATGAATACATTAACTACATAAGCAAGTCATAGCAACAAACCTAAACTACATAAGCTACATAAGCAACAAGCCTATACTACATAAGCAACGAATATACACTACGTATGCACTACGGATACATTAACTACATAAGCAAGTCATAAGTAACAAACTCATACTACATATACACTACGTGTGCACCACAAATACATTAACTACATAAGAGAGTTATAAGCAACAAACTCATACTACATAAGCGATAAGCCTATACAACATAAGCAAAACGAATATACACTACACATGCATCACATATACATTCACTACATAAGCAAGTCATAAGCAACAACCCTATATTACATAAGCAACAGAGAAATATTTTGAAACCGAAAGCTTATTTGGAGAGAGAGTGTGCGTGAAATCGCGTGAAAGAGGGAATGAAATCTCAATAATTGATTTGATAGTGCGAAATGACCACCCTACCCTTCTTAGTTGCTGAAACAAAATAAATAAACATAAATCCCCTAAAAATCTGGACCACCCAAAATTGTTAATCTATGGTTAGAACATGTCCTCATGGACTCACCCCAACTAGGAGGACCTATTTGATCCATATCTTATATATATATATATATATATATATATATATATATGATTTGAATATTGTAATCTGTTTTGTAATTACTGGATTGATATGACTTGGTCTGTTATTTAATCATTGTAATCATCGAGTTAATTAAACTCACTATATATAATCTCTAAAATGAACTGTATTATATTATACTTCCAAAAAGGCTATATTATAATCTTAGTCAACTTATTAGACAAAAATCAATATTTATAATCTTTAAAATGAATTGTACTATATTATACGGCCTAAAAGGCTACCAGCATTAATTGTAATTACGAAATTACAAATCATGATTATTTAAATAGCAATAACAGAAATTATAAGAATGAAAAAATTGGACACTTTACCAGTCACAAAAGTTACAAAAAGTGGAATTCTCATATTACGGCAAGTCAATTGATAAGATTACACACTCAATAATTCTCACAATCCAACATAAAGATCTAATTAAGACAATTAATAGCCATTATGCTTCTCACTTGAAAAATCTATCAGTGGCAATCTCTACATTTTGGTGGAGCACAAAAACTGGTCATGTCTCTCTATAATTCTTTTTCATGTATGTATCTCCTAATTATGCTCTTAATCAATGGCAAATTAAGTGCAAGTGCCACATTGCTTGAAGAAGTTTGTCATCAGACTGAGGATCCAGCTTTTTGCCTAAAAGTTCTTGGATCAGACCCTCGTACTAAAAATGCGGGTCTTCCTGAGCTTGCCCAGATAACAATAGACTTGGGATCTTACAGCGCGACAGGTACTAAAGTCAAGATTCACTCACTTTTGTTGTCCCAAAAGTTTCGTCATATTAAAATACGATTAACCGTGTGTGATGAGAACTATGCACATGCTATAAGTGAACTGAGAGAAGCAGCAGGCCATTTGAAGCGCGGAGAGTACACAGATCTTAATGTTGATGGAGGACTTGCCGGTCAGGATGGTCATGATTGTGAAGATGCATTCAAAGAACCACCAGCTTATAGATCTCCACTCACAAAGAGAATTACCGCTTAATGCGGTTTGGTGAAATTATTATAATTATTGCAAATTTGCTAGGCTAAATGGCAAAATTATTATTTTTATTCTTCTAAATGGACGCACTTGGATATTCGGTCCTTTTTAAATTTTTCGGCCTTGGATTAAGTCCGATGAATAAACAATTAAGAATTAATTATATGACCTTCTACAACATGTAAAATTACATGCTAAGTTGATGTTGAATTTCTTATTTATAAGAATTAATATTCCTTTTTTTTAGCAAGAAAAGAGCTATTATGTATATCAAGGGGGAAATTTCCCTTCGGACACAAAGTGGATAAGTTTCGGAGGAAATAGACCATAATAAAAACCAATGCAAGAATTCGAAAAGGCAAAACTAGCTAAGTAATGGGCCATTTTATTTGCCCGTCTAGGAATGGCGATGGAGAAATAATTATATGCGGATCGAATATCATCAATCATCGCCAAGGTAGGTTAAATTGGCTTCCTTTCGATTATAAGTCTGCACCAATTTCTTGCAATCCGTTTCGACTAAAAACGTGCTCGAATCCCGATTTTTGGCTAAGTAGAAACCCTCTTGACACACAATTACTTCCGCCAACTTCGACCAAAAATTCGGGAGAATTTATGGATAATGTTTGCATGATTCGACCATCATGTGCTTGTAATATACACCAATACCCGATCCCTTCTTCCAACCCACCAAAGCATCGTGTTGATCTTGATAACCCCCTACGGAGGACGGACCCAAGAGAGCGTAGAAGTTGAGGGCTGATTATCTAGACTTTGTTCGCAGGAATCTTGATAGTTGTGGAGGCTTTTAATAGTGGGGAAAAACAATCTTGGTGGGATAATGTCTTACCTTGAAAGATTAACAAATTCCTTGCATACCATAAAGACCAAACTAACATTGCAAACAAACAAGATAGAAGACATCATTCTTAGCCTTGGAAATCTCGTATAAGATGTCCGCCATAGTAACCGAAGTAGTGGAGAGTAGGGAATTTAGCCGTAATGGTGATGCATGCCAAAAAAAAGAACTCCATTGGCAATCCCGAAAAGCGTGTTCATTAGATTAAATATTATCACCACACCTTGGATAGACGGGTCCGGCATGCAATTCCGTCAAAAAAGAGTGGCTCGAAATGGTAAAATTCCTTGAGTCATCTTCCACATAAGTACTTGCACCTTCGAGGAGGAATATTTAGTTTCCATTTTCATTTCCACAAAGCGAAGAACCCTTGAGGAAGACGGCTTTGTTGCCCAATCGGTATCTAGAGTTAAAGCAAGTTTATTTCATTTAACGCTATATTGCCTAAACACCATAAAATGCGAAGCCAATCGATCATTACATTCGGGATTTTGGAGCGGGATACTTAAAATTTTGCTCGCCTCCTTCGGGATAAAAATCGATGAATCAAATCCTCATCCCACTCTTGTAGCCCATCTTTAGAAAGATCTCGAACAAACATATCTAGCGGTCAATCTCCATTGGGGCTAGGTCAATCTTGTATTTGCGAGAATCCAAGGATTGCACCAAATTTTAGTAGTTTCTCCATTCCTATAAGCAATCTAGTACTCTTTCGATAATTTCTCATCCGACCACAATATTTTGCCAGGTAAAATCGGGGTTATGTCCGATAGAGTCGGTGAAGAAATCACCATTGGTGTAATATCGTGCTTTTAGGTACGAGCTAGAAGTGAATTATCATCTTGAAGTAATCTCAAGCCATGTTTAGCCAACATGGCTTTATTAAAATCGACATCGCACAAAATCCAAGTCCACCTTGTTCTTTAGGAGCACATAATTTTTTCCATCTAAGCCAATGTATTCTTCGTTCCCCACCCTTTTTACCCCACCAAAAACTTGCTATCAATCCATCAATTTGATGGTAAGTCTCCAATGGAATTTAAAAGTAGCTCATTACGTATGTAGGGATCGCTTTGCACTACACTTTTAATCAAAATCATTTTCCTAAATTTTGTTCAAAGCATAATGAATTTCCAATTTTTAAGTTTCTTCCCGACCCGATCAATAAGTGTTTGAAAAATAATTTTTTATCCCCCACGTTAGTGGAAGCCCCAAATAAATATGGTGCTTGTCAATAAGATTAACCCAAAGTCCAAAATCCAAGGAGAGGCCATTTTGTAGGAGTTGGAACTCCTCTACTAAAGGTGATTTCGATTTTTCAAAATTTACGTCTTGTCTCGATGTAGCCCCGTAAGTCGATATAATTTCTTTAACCTCCGGGTTTCAATAGCATTTGCTCTCCCGAAGATTATACTATCATCCGCGAAAAGCAAGGAGGAGACGGAGGGGGCCCTACGGCAAATTTTGAAGTTATGTAATTTGCCATTGCTTCGATATTCGAATAAGACTGAAAAAGGCCTTTGCACAAAAAAAAAAAGATAGGGGAAAGAGGGGTTGCCTTGACGAAGTCCCCGTGTGGGAGAAAAAAATATCACTAGGGATGCCGTTAGTGAGAACATTGTAAGTCTTTGTAGAAACACACGACATAATAAGTGATGCAATATAATTAGGAAGTTCGAATCTAAGCATAACCTCGATGAAGAAAATCCCATTCGACCCTATCATTATCTTTACTCATATCAGGTTTATGTGCAAAAGGCCCCGTGTAGTAGCTTTATTAGATTCATAGCATGAAAGATTTCAAAAGATCGCCAAAGCGTTATCCGTAATGAGTCACTGGGAACAAAAGTCGATTGGCAGGGATGGATGATATCATTCATTACGCTTTTAACCTATTAGCAATGACCTTAGTAATAGTTTTAAAAATAACATTACAAAGACTAATATGTCGGAATTCACTCGGAAGGCTGGGTGTTTTTTCTTGGGGATAAGGGTAATTTACGTATGGTTCAACGAGGAGGGGTCGGCTCCATTATTAAGAGTATTCAGAATTGTTGCCACAATATCGGATTTAATGGTCGACAAAAATTGCTGGAAAAAGAGAGCAGGCATACCGACGGGTCCTGGAGCTTTGGAGGGGTGCATTTGTGACAGAGCAACAACAATCTCTAATTCAGTGAAGGGCGCGCCGATTTCAGTTTTGAGCTCATCTGAAATCCCTGAGTTAATAGCATCAAGCGACGTTGAGATGCAAGTCACGTTGGAAGTGAAAAGCGAGGGCATAACATTGTTTCATAATAATCCCAATGTCCTCCCCGCTCATTAACCCATTGGCCTCAACATTTCGGATCGTTCAATCAAGTTTTTTCCTTTCGATCGCTAGCCACTCAATGGAACAATACCATATTTTTATCTCCATCTCATAGCTAGCTCACCCGGATCTACGATACCACATCGTCTCTTCATGTTGCATTAGAGTTGTCTTCTTTTTTCAATCTCCTTCACAACCATAAATTAGCTTGAGTGGGTGGTAGTGCTTGGAGCTTTTCCTAATGGCTCCTATCATTATTCAATTACTTAGTGATAGAACCAAAATGAGTGGATTCCGGGAGAGAAGTGAAGTTCTAATTGTTGAATTTTTGTTCGGATTTGTGCGGAGGAGTCGTTTACTATCCGAGAATACCACACATCTTTCACAAAGTGCTTGCATGACTTATCTTGTAGCCACATTTTTTCGAATCGGATCAAGTGCTTTCTTTTATTTATCCCATTCCCCCTGTTTGTTAGACAACCGAGAAAAATTGGACAATGGTCCGAAGAGATGCGAACAAGATGTTCGACTTTATAATTGGAAAAATGGTTAACCCAATTAATATTGGCAACAAATCTGTCCAAACTTTCTCGGATATTGTCGCTACCCTCTTGCCAATTCGTCTAAGAGTAAATGTACCCTTGTATCCTAAATCATCAAGATTATAATCCGTAAGAGTATCACAGAATGCTTGCGAGTTTAGGGTCATCCTTGGGTCGGCCCCGAGTTTTCATAGTGAAATAAAATTTCATTAAAATATCCGCAATATAACCACGACATCTCGGTGGTTGTGTGAAGACTCTCGATGATTGCACATATGATTTTTATGTGCTCTTCCGCCAACCGTGCACACCATTCAATCGCCATGTTTCGCTAGAGTCGGAAAATGGATAAGAGCATCAATAACGTGATAGGATTGATCTTTTGAACTAGGAGATGAATCGAATCCTTCCACATTAAGCGTGATCTACCTCTTCGACCTCCATTATATGCATCCTACTTGGCAATATAAGTAGTAAAAGAAAAAATTGAATATAAGAAAAAAAAAGAACAAAATTCCAACTTGGCATTTTAGGTTAAAGTTTTAAATTAAATACATACTATATACATGAATTATTAACTATATTTAAAATTAAATATTTGAAGAATTATATTTAATACAACTTAGCATTTTACATAAAATATTCAACAATCCAACTTGAAATTTACACAATACATTTAATATATTTATTAACTTTAAAAAGCATAAACAACTTAAACAATTATTGAAACATTAATAAAATTTAAAGTAATAAAACTAGAGAAATACATTTAAAATTCAATAAAATTTTAGGTTTTAGTATGTATTAGTACTTGATTTTGAAAAATACAATCAATAAATAAATTCATATTTAAGTATTAGAACGTATATTTAATTCAGCTATAGATAAAATAAAAATAGTTAATAAATAAAAAATTATTTTAAAATAATAAGAAATAATATTAAAAAAATTATTTAGAAGTAAAACTATACTTAAATAAATTTTGAATTGTCTTACTTTTTGAAAATACATATTATTTATCATAAGATTAATGTTTTTAATATCTTTAATTAACTTTCAAGAAAATACATTGTATATATATATCTCATTATTTTAAATAACAACAATGAAAAACTTTATTTAAATTTGAATACATATTATGCATTTAGTGTTTTTGAGAATCATATACATTTGGTACAAAAAAACGTAAACATGCAAAACGGGCCCTTTAATTGTAGGATGGTAGAAAAAAGGTCCCGTAAAATCATATTTTTCCAAAAAGATTGGTAACTATAGAAGCTTTCAATTTTGGTCTTTGAAAAATGTAGGGTCCGCAAAATAGTCTTATAAATATATGAAATCTAAACTTTGGTACTAATTTCACAGTTTCAATTAGAAAAATTGCGAAATTGGTTCGGTAACTATAGGGCGGTTGCAAAAAGATCTGTAAAAATCATATTTTGAGAAAAGTCCTACAACTATAGAAAATTCACGATTTTGGTCTAGCAAAATGCACTATTTGTAAATAGTCATGTAACTATATGAAAATATCAATTTCGGTACTAATTTCTCAATTTCAATAATGTGAGTAGCACATGTAGTAACCGATTTACGGTGAAATTAGGACCCAAATTATTACTTTCACATAGTTATAGGACTATTTTGCAAACAATGCGTTTTGCGGGATCATATTTTAAATATTTATATAGTTACAAGACTTTTTGCAAATCATGATATTTGAGGACCTTTTACTACAACCCTATAGTTAGGACTAAATCTATAATTTTACCTTTCAATTATGTGAGTGATAAATGTAGTTCCCAATTTCGGTGAAATGAGGACCAAAAGTGTTTTTCATACAATTACAATGCTATTTTGCAAATTGTGATTGATGTAGGACCAACGTAGACATTTTTGAAAAACACGATTTTACATAATATTTTTGCTACTACTAGGATTGGCCATGGTTCTGGTTCCAAAGTAGTCGATTCGGTTCCTCATTTTGGAGGAACAGAAATCGGAACCGTTGCCTTATGGTTCGATTCTAGTTTGAAACCTGGCCCGTCAACCTTTAGGTTCCTTTTTAGCCGAAATCATTTGCTTATCTTTTGATAATTTTTGATTAATGATTTATCTATTTCAGTTACAAAAAAAAAGAAAAGAAAGAAAAAGAATTGGACTTAATATTCAATTATGTTTTGTACTTAATATTAATAATAATATTAAGTTGTCTATATATACTATTAGAGTATAGTGGAATCAAAGTTCACTTGATTCGTTTGCAACATTGGCTTTAAAAATATTTCTCAGGTAGTTACGAATATAAAACATTAGTATATTTAACATTTCTTCTAGCATATCTTTACCAAAAAATAAAATTTGTTGGTTTTAACCTTAAAATCGGTGGTTTTTAAATACTGGTTCCACCAAGGTTCCATCGACAGATTAAAACCATTGGTCCCATTATTTTTGATAGCAAGGAACCAGAATCGCGCCTAGATAGTTTCGATTCAGTTTTGGAACCATTGACCATGGTTTCAGTTCTGATTTGGAAATCGATTTTAATTCTATCTGGCCATCCCTAGCTACTACCCTATAGTTTTAGGACTACTTTTGCAGTTTTACCTACAAAAGAATTTAGAGAGAGAGAGAGAGAGGAGAGAGAGAGAGAGAGAGAGAGAGAGAGAGAGAGAGAGAGAGAGAGAGAGAGAGAGAGAGAGAGAGAGAGAGTCTTCTTCCTTCCCACCCCGTCCCACAAGCCCTTTCTACCCCAACTCCCCATATTCTTCTTATTGACATCACCATTTCGGTTTGTGTCCAATAAATAAATTTACTAGAACTTTTTACTACTGCCCTATAGTTCTGGGACTAAATCTATAATTTTACCTTTCAATTATGTGAGTGATAAATGTAGTTCCCAATTTCGGTGAAATGAGGACCAAAAGTGTTTTTCATACAATTACAATGCTATTTTGCAAATTGTGATTGATGTAGGACCAACGTAGACATTTTTGAAAAACACGATTTTACATAATATTTTTGCTACTACTAGGATTGGCCATGGTTCGGTTCCAAAGTAGTCGATTCAGGTTCCTCATTTTGGAGGAACAGAAATCGAACCGTTGCCTTATGGTTACGATTCTAGTTTGAAACCTGGTCCGTCAACCTTTAGGTTCCTTTTAGCGAAATCATTTGCTTATCTTTTGATAATTTTTGATTAATGATTTATCTATTTTGATTACAAAAAAAAAAAGAAAGAAAAAGAATTGGACTTAATATTCATTTAAGTTTTGTACTTAATATTAATAATAATATTAAGTTGTCTATATATACTATTAGAGTATAGTGGAATCAAAGTTCACGATTCGTTTGCAACATTGGCTTTAAAAATATTTCTCATGTAGTTCTGAATATAAAACATTAGTATATTTAACATTTCTTCTAGCATATCTTTACCAAAAAATAAAATTTGTTGGTTTTAACCTTAAAATCGGTGGTTTTTAAATACTGGTTCCACCAAGGTTCCATCGACAGTTAAAACCGTTGGTCCCATTATTTTTGATAGCAAGGAACCAGAATCGAACTCGCCTTACTAGATAGTTTCGATTCCAGTTTTGGAACCATTGACCATGGTTTCAGTTCTGATTTGGAAATCGATTTTAATTCTATCTGGCCATCCTTAGCTACTACCCTATAGTTTTAGGACTACTTTTGCAGTTTTACCTACAAAAGAATTTAGAGAGAGAGAGAGAGAGAGAGAGAGAGAGAGAGAGAGAGAGAGAGAGAGAGAGAGAGAGTCTTCTTCCTTCCCACCCCCGTCCCCCAAGCCCTTCCTACCCCAACTCCCCATATTCTTCTTATTGACATCACCATTTCAGTTTGTGTCCAAACTAAGCTAAGAGAGAAGCCACGATAGATGATAAGAAGAGCCACGGTGGTAAGGAACCCGGTTAGATCAAAAAATGGTGGTGGGTGATAAGAAGAATTAGAAGTCAAAATAGAAGGAGAATAAGGAGAAGAAAAAGAAGAAGGAGCACGAGCCATGAATGGTTGTTGGGTGGTGGCCAATCGACCATGGGTAATTGATGGGCGACCACACAAAATTGGAACAAAGAATAAGACTTAGTTCTTGTATGGTTTTGTTTCCATGGACTATTTTTGTAGGTCCCAAAGGGTGAGTTGTAAGTTAGAAGGGGGGTTGAATAAACCTTACCAAATTTTCGAACTTAGTCCTTTTTAAATTTTTTTAGAGTTAACTCAAATCGGCTAAGTCCTTAAGGGATAGCTAGGTTGGCTTTCTTCGGTGAAGTTACCCACTCAACATACTTCGATGAGCTATTGATAGTATAACTTCGGTGTGTCGCCTAATACACTAAACTTTCTGATTGATTTGGGTTTTGTTCAAATGAAAGACTTTTCACCCTTAATATTTTAAACTTGTTTTCAACACTTGTTTTTATCAATGGATATTATCAATTGAGTTTAGAAATTTTAACTTGGCAGCAGATATTAATATTATGCGGGGAAAATAAAATGCTCTAAGTAAAAATAACACAAGCAATTTTTTATAGTGGTTCAAGGATGGAGTAATTCCTCTAATCCACTCTTCTCTAACTCTTGGAGGAATCCACTAAGTAAAAGACCTGGTTACAAATTAGTTATACGTCCGAGTTAGCCTTTGATCACACAGCTGGCTGCTCTTGGGACTCAGGTTCTTCACAAAATGGCTGTTTTGCTACTTGAGCTCCCTCGAACTCTTGGAATTGATCACACGAGTCTTCTAACAAGCCCAAAGCTTCGGGTTCAAACTTGAACCTTAGTATCCTTCAAATAGTTTCCTCTTCAACTTGATGAAGTATTATTTCCTTCATCTTGAATGTGTTGGATCGAGTTCCTTCGATTTTAGACTTGAGGAATATCTTTGAAAGTTTGATAGTATTTGCATGTTTGCTTGCTTGAATGCTTGATTTATCTCTTAAAATTCGTAACATTGTCTCACCGCTTCCTCAAACATTTTATAGTGAGGATTCGAGAATATATCCATTGAAAAGATAAACATATATTTCAACTCCCACTCGTAGGTTATTGGAATGTCTTGTCCTTGTAGCATTAATGAGGATTGTACCATGTTTTTAATGCTCTACAGACCTTTCCTTAGTCTCGGCAGGTTTTGGTACATCCTATTGGTTTCTTTCTTTCTCGCACTCTTTCAACAAAATAGCTTTATTCTTTGGACCTTACATAGGCTTACTTTCAAAGAAAGTCTTGACTTGTGTTGAAAATGGATCTCTATCGACTTTGTCAAGTCTTGTCTGCCGCAAACCCCTTTGACATTCGATTCCAATCATTTTGGAACAACTTAGTTGTGAGTCGCCTAATCGAGACAACTTTTCTATTACATGAGTGATTCTTCACTTGGCTTCACACAACCGACACACACAGTGGTCTTCACTTTAATCTTCAATTGACTCTTGTATTTCTTCAACTTTGCTAACTCCAACTTAGCTCATGGGGTGCCGACTTCCTATTCTAAGTTTCACATGGTATCATCAAAATCCAAACATAAATTTTCCAACAATTTCCCCTTTTTGATGATGCCAAAAATTTATTAATTACAAAGCAAAATAAGCAAAAGTAGAATAACAAAGAATGATGAGTAGAATATGTCAATTTTATTGATCATATCATTCTTGTACTTTACAAATGCACTTTCTGAGTTGTCACAAAGTATACCTATACAATGTGATCGTAGCTATACTATCTATTAGAATTGTATTAGAGTTTATTATTATACTAAAATACAACAAGTATCGAGCATATCACGAGTTTGAGCAATATGATATTACAAAAATACTTACGAAGTTGTATTTATAATTAAGTAAAGTATTGAAGGAGTTTCAACCATCATCAAAGCCTCATTGCTTCCTTCTTTCTCATCTCCTTGACTCTTTCCTTCTATTCTTCTCATAAGCTCTTTTTGCGGCGAGGATGTTCCTTTTCTTGCCTTTTCTCCCATTCTCGATTACTCTCTCGTTCTCGGCTTCTTGTCTCCTTCTAGCCTCCTCATTTTCGCGCTCCACTTCTAGATTCGCAAGAGTGTCAAACCTTGGCCCAATAGATTGATTAATTTCTTTTGTGGATCAACATATCGTACATCTTTAGGTATTGGTTGTGGTGGAATGCCTCGCCTCTTCCACCACTTCTTAACCTTCCCATCCCTCGGTATGACTCGGCTCCTCCTCTAGAAGTGTATTGTACGTGTGCCTTTCTAGTTGAGTGACTGCTAGAACTCTGCGCTTCACGGGTGATCGCACGAATTGAGTCTTTTCTCCCAATAAAAGTCCCACAAATGGTGGAGAACCAAGGTAACCATAGATCTCTTTATATGAAAATCCACAAAATCAAGCTTATACCGAGGATCTACAACTACGCCAATGCCAAAACCAAACTAAACTCCGACCAATACTTCTCAAATTTTGGAAGCATCCTTGAGGCTATATCCTTAATATACGCATCATCACATCTAACATTCCTCTTCAAATACTCATAGCATGTACAAACAAATGGAAAATACAAGTTGGCAGATTTGCATATTTTGTTCCAGAAAAAACTGAAGTTATATCATAGAACAAATTTTCTCCACTTTCTCCCACTCTAATGCATCAAGACAATGCTTATAATTGGAATCAAGTAATGCTAAATGGCGGAATGCACGTCGATAAAGCAAAGCACTTTCAAGCATATGATAAGTGGAATTCCATCTAGTTGCCACATCTTGTCTTAATACTTTCTTAGTTTCCAATTTCATTTGATTCACAACTTCCAAAAAGTTTTGCTTCCTTGATTGAGACCCTCTTACATATTTAATGCTTTCACGAACCTTATGCACACATGTATCAATATCTTTCAGTCCGTCTTGAACCACTAAATTAACAATATGTGCACAACCACGAACATGAAAAAGTTTGCCATTTGCAACGAGTGATCCTTTAAAATGATTCATCAATAAATCAGCAGACACGTCATTAGCAGAATCATTGTCCAAAGTCAAAGAGAAACTCCAATTGTTCCACTCACGTAGCAACAAAATGATTCTGTCACACAAAGCTATACCACTATGTGGAGGCTGCAAAAAACAAAAATTAAGCACCATTTTTTGCAAAATCCAATCATTATCAATGAAATGAGTAGTGAGACTTATATAACCATCCATAGTGATGCTACTCCAATAATCAGATGTCAAAGAAATTCTGCCAGAAGCTGATTCTAGCTTGCATCTGAACATTCTATCTTGCATACATCTTGAGAATATCAGCCTTAATTGTATTTCTTGACACACAATGTATATTTGGAAACAAATACTCAAAGCATGCTCGAATTCCATCATACTCAACAAACTGAAATGGTAAATAATGCATCACAATTGCAGTAGCGATCAACATCAAACTTACATGATTTCAACAACATTGATCCTTTATCCCCACCAATGATCAGTTGGCCCACATCATGTGCATTTCTTCTTGGACAATTTTTGATGTGACGACTTAACGTGCGAGTTCCATTTTTGCTATCAACTCAAAGATATAGTTTTACAAAGCTTACATTTTGCTTTTTGAATGTTATCATCACCTAGTGGCAACCTCTCAAATATTTTCCAAACTTTAGACCTAAGTTTCCTCGTCTTCTATTTTGGCTCATTTGTTACGGTGGTGAATGTCTTCTCATCCATCTCAACTACATCATCACCATCATCACCATCAGCGCCGCTAAAGGTATTTTGACTATCCATTCTTGATGACTCCATGAACGTGATTTCTATATTGAATAAAAACAAAATAAAAAACATTCAACGACCAATTTTACAAAGCAAATACAAAATTAAATTAAAAAGATACAAAACATAAAACAATAACACATACTATTTCGATTTTCCTATGCTAAAGGATTTACAATTTCATAGTTAAAATAAAGTCTACATAAGTTTTGTG
Source organism: Rehmannia glutinosa (assembly GCA_016081115.2). Taxonomy (NCBI): domain Eukaryota; kingdom Viridiplantae; phylum Streptophyta; class Magnoliopsida; order Lamiales; family Orobanchaceae; genus Rehmannia; species Rehmannia glutinosa. The sequence goes on from JABTTQ020002610.1 coordinate 1,300,330, forward strand.
AAATAAGAAATTAAAAAAATAATTGAAACTACAAATTCACATAAGTTTTTCAACTGAACCAACACCACTTATAATATGATTTCTATAATAATAGTTTTTCTTTTTTCGATGAGCTAGTAGTCAATCAATATCTAAAAGTTTATCAGTAATATAGTCAATTACATTATTGATGCTATCAAAATTTTGTTGACTAACAGTGGAAATTAATAGGCAAGTGTACTAGCATCATACTTCAATTCGACTAATATTCAACATCTCGATTTCTTAGTGATCAATTCATCTCCAATGCATCTCATGTTTTTAAAATGTAGAGGTAACTTTTTTTAAGGAAAATGTGAAGGTAATTGAATTGATTCAAAAGTGAAAGTTTAACAACACTTTACCAACTTTATTTGTCCCATTAAGAATCGGGTAACCGAAATTGAGACATTTACATTTCAACTAAGAAAAATGTCGTCGGGAAGATTTAATACAAGACAAATTTTCAGAACAAACTTGGCCTACTAAAGAGAAACCATTTACATTTAAAAAATCAAGAGAAAATCAGAAAATAACATAAAATCAAAGAGAAAAAACAAATATTCTCACCTCACTACAAATACAAAGGCGAACTTCAAGGATATCGTCGTCTCCCAGGTTCCGATTATTCTTTGGGGCTGTTGGGAAATCATTTTATAGATTTTGATTAATGCCATGTAAAACTTAGAATAGGAAGTTGGCACCCCATTTTGTTGTAAACTCGCATTGTAATAGATAGGGTGGTCAAGTGAGTTAAGTACCTATGTCTAAACATGCAAGTAGACAATCGAGACTAGAAGGAAGACTCATTTGCAAGACAACCGAGTATGGCAAAGAAGAGAAGATGGGAACTCGATTGAAGGTGCGGTGAGATGCAAACTGAGTAAAGTATCACCAAAGTCAACTCAAAGACCAAGTCTCAAGGTTGAAGTGACAAAAAGAGTCATCAAATGATTGGAAGTCGAGTCGAAGTCACCTGGGGATGTGAAGAAAATGTAGTCAAGTCAAGACAATCGAAAGAGATCCGGTGCACGAGAAATCAAGAGAATTACTTAAACAAGTAATACCTCCATACTACCTTTCTTGAAGTGCTCGATCCTAGAAAGCGTGCAAAAGGAATAAACCAATGGGAAGCATCGCACCATGTCGAATTACGAAAAGTCAAGAACAATTCATACGAGGAAGTGGCAATTCCAAGGATCGCAACAAGACAAGCCAACGACCACAAGTGACTTTCAAAAATAAGCCTATCTCTTCAACGGGCGATTTTGAAAGATCCCTATAAAAGGCCGAGGAATAACTCGAGAGAAGGTTACTCGAACCACGAACATTTCAAGCAAACATTTGAATCAGTAACCTAAAATATTCTCAAATCATTCAAGATTAATCCTCAAGCCTACATTACGAAGAAAATCAATCAAACACTCACCGTGTGAAAGATAACTTCAATCGGTTGAAGAGGAAAGTTTTGAAGAATCAAGGGGTCTACATTCCACGGAGGATTGTAGGAAGGTTCAAGTCGAACCAGTCTCAAGTTTTTGGAGGACTTCGTGATCAAATCCAAGAAGCTTGAGCAAGTGGGATGTAGTAGCAAAGCGCGCCCCTGTGAAGAAGCCGAGTCGCACGAGAAGCCGGTGCGTGACCAAGGCATCTCGATCGAGTCCCAAAGGATCAAGTCATTTGTGTGATCAAGACTTGTATCGGGACATTACCACTGTATATCGATCAATACTTAGTGGATTCCTCCAGGAGTTGGAAAAGAGAGGAGTAGAAGAATTACCCCATCTTGAACCTCTATAAAAACTTATTGTGTCATTTACATTTCAAAGACTTTAATTCTCGCATCTTATTTATTTAACTCTGCTTTGATAAATTTGCCATCCAATTGATAATCAATCGTGGTGCTAAAACCAAGTATTAAAACAAACTTAACCAAACTCAAGGGTGTTAAGTCTTCCGCTGAAAACAAATCACGGTCGAGTTAAGTCTTTAGTCAAAACAATTTGAGTTATTTTATCAACGGCTCGATCGAGTCGTTGAGTGACTAACTCTTTGATTAACTAACTTATTTGTTCATCAAGGACACATCGTGAAGTACTAACTCACGATTACTTAAAAGGACTAATTAGAAAAGTTGGTAAGGTTTATTCAATCCCCCTTCTAAACCTTACACTCACACCCTTGGGACCTACAAGTGGTATCAGAGCGGTTGGTTCATTGAGCCTTCCGACCTGGTTCTTGAACTAGATCTCCAAATTTTTCAAAGTCTGTTTTAGCACTTAAGTTTTCAAAACTCCTTTTACTATCAAAAGTTATTATCATGGAAGCAAATTTGACACGCATCCCTATGTTCACAATTGAAGAATTTGATGATTGGAAAATTCGTGATGCGAGGCTCATCTATCAAAGCATTACATGATGAGATGTGGATAGTGATAGAGGATGGGCCACCGCAAATTTTAATAGTGAACACAATCTGAAGGAGAGCTGCGGTGAAGGTGAAGAGGATGTTGCTCCCGGACCAGACTATGGTTGACAAACCAAGAGCCGAATGGACAAATGATGACAGAAAAGAGATATAACCGGACAATGTGGCCAAGGACATTCTTTACAAAACCTTGTACAAAGCCATGTTCAATAAAGTCAAATCATGCAAAACGGCTAAAGAAATGGGACAAGCTAACATTGATTTGTGAAGGCTCAGAGCAAATCAAGGAAAATAAATTATCGATTCTTTGTAAATTTGAGAATTTCAAAATGATCGCAGGAGAGACCTTGGATCAAGCGGATGCTCGGCTCACGTAAATTACCAACGAGCTATCGCACTTGGAAAAGAATATACACGAGAAGGAAATGTGTATGAAGATCCTAAAAAGTCTCGGTGAATGGGAAATGAAGGTCATGACACTAAGACATTCCATGGACCTATCCAAGACATCCAACAATGTAGCTATTCTCGGATCTCAAAGCCTACGAATTTGAGTTGAGAAGAAAAAGACCAGGAAGAGACAACCCAAAACAATTTGCTCTAATTGTTAAGGATGACAAGAGAGCGAGGTCAAAAAGTCATTGACCCGGAGGAAATAACCCCGATGGTTAAAAGGTTCAACAATTTCTTCAATAAGAACTACAAGAGAGGCAAGGGCGAATCCTCCAGAAGACACTCGGCTCCCTCCAAGTCAAGGGAAGATAGGCCAACCAAGAAAACAAAGCATCAAAAAGTGAATATCAAAGAGTCGACAATCCAAGAATGGAAAGAGCTGATCAAAAGGTTGAAAATCTATTGGGGCTATGAGCAGCAACCAGTGTCACTATGCCATTGATTGCCGATATCCTTTAGTCAACAAATACGGGAATGAAGAAGAAAGAAAGGTCTTGAGAGAAAGAAGACAAGAAAAGAAAAAGGCAATGTTAGCCGCAGAGAGTGCTTAAACCGCCAAGTCAAGAGACACAATCGATTCGTAGAGTAGTGGTCGACTACTCAAGTGACTCGAAGAAGAAGCCTAGATCTGTTTGATGGCCAAGGAGCAAGACCAAACTGACCAAGAAGATGAGGTACACTCTAACTCATCACACTCGCATTCTAGTGATAGTGATCGTGACACACACACTTTATCACCCACCGATCTTTATGATTCATTAGGAAAAATGATGAAAGATTTTGAACACATTAAATCCTCACACACACTACTAAATGAGGAAAACAGCCTACTCAAGAGTCAAAACTCACACGACTAAGGAGCCGAGTACTCTAAGTCAAATAGCCGATGAGAATGAAAGCCTAAAGACCGAAAATGATAAGCTAATAGCAGAGATAGATTTGCTATAGAAAAGAGGAAAATGACCTCAAAAATGTGATTGCCTCATTCACTAAGGCATCTAAATCATTGGATGATCTTATTATGAGTCAAAGACAATGTGGAGACAAGACAAAGCTTAGGATTTAATTCCTCTATGCTATGTCAAGCTCCAAAAGTGATTTTGGAAAAAGGATCTTCAAGCAATGAAGTATCTCAAAAATCCAAAACTCCAAATGGTGCACACACATCTATTCCAAAGCACAATCACAAGCAAATTGGCCTTGGCTATAAAGGAAAAGGAAAAAACCGAGTTGAGTGTCTTTGAGAGGACAAGCGAGAAGAAATCCAACCGAGTTCCTCAAAGAAACTCCAAACAGAAATACTCAGAAAGAAGAAAACAGAGCTACCAAAAACCCCATAAGTTTTATAAAAGAAATACATATGAAGGGAATGGTAGAAAGCACCAAGCCAAGCCGATTGGAATAATGTGAACTATCGGCAAAGACCTATGGAATATAAGCCCAAATGGCAAAGGCCAGAACTCAAAAAGGCCATTTCAAAGGTAAAAGAGCTTTCATCATCACACATACGCACATAAGCACTACACTCGGAGACATCACAACTACCCAAAGAGGGCAATTGCTACAACACTTACACATGCATACGAGACAAAAGAGACATTTGTATGAACCTAGAACCCCAAGAAATTTGCTAAAGTTAATTATGATTATGGCAATCGATAGATGGCAATCTCTTAGAGTCAAATCAATTGGCTATAGGTTGATTGCAGGTTCAAGGAACAATCGAGTGCCAAGGAACCTGGTACATGGATAGTGGCATTTCCCGGACACATGACAGAAACAAGAAAAATCAAAAATTCAAGGAAGTCAAAGGTGCAAAAGTCATAGTTGGAGGAAATGAAGCTCGGGGAGAAATAAGAGGCATTGGATCCATCAAGAAAAATGGATTAGAAATCACAGGATGATGCATATGTTGAAGGACTAAACTTCAACTTGCTAAGCATCACCAACTCGTGACAAGGGTTATAATGTTTGATTTAACATGGGTATATGCCAAATCAAGGATAATGAATCAAATGAAGTTGTGTTGCAAGGATGCGGGACAAAAGAACATATATGTCGTGGATTGGTCAATCGCAACACCAAGCACCGTCTATTAGCAAAGAGCATAGCCGAGTCAAGTCGGTTGGCACAAGAAGCCGAGTCACTGAATTTCAAAACGATTAACAAGCTTGCGGGAAGCAATCTCGTGGAAGGACTTCCGCATACGAGTATACAAGAAGGAGAGTATATGTGACACATGTCGAAGGGAAAAAAATCAAATCACCATTCAAAGAAAAGACATGTCCATCTTCAACAAGAATATTGCATCTACTACATATGGATCTATTTAGTCCATTGAACCACTAGCATAAATGGGAAGAAATACACCTTGGTAGTAGTAGATGACTACTCAAGATATACATGGACAATATTCATGTGTAAGAAGAAAGAAAATCTCTGAAACTACCACGGTGATGAAGAGGATTCAAAATGAGAAAAGTCAAACCATTATCAAAATAAGATCGATGCAGTAACCGAGTTTGCCAATGGTATAATAACTCGATTGTATTGAAAATGGTATTGGTTATGAATTATCTCTGCAGCAAGGACTCCACAAACAGAGAATGGAGTTGCGAGAAAAAAGGAATAGAACTCTCAAAGAAGCGGCAAGGACCATGTTAGTCAAGCGGGGTTACCTAAACGATTTTGGTCAAGCAATAAACACAAAGATGCTACACTCAAAATAGATGCATGATAAAATGGACAACCGACAAAGACTCCTATGAGATTTGGACAGGAGAAAACCAAATGTTGCATATTTTAGAATATTTGGATGTAAATGCTTCATCCATAACAATGGCAAAGATAATTTGAAGGCTTTTGATACTAAAGTCGATGAAGGTATCTTCTTGGGATACTCGGTGAAAGCAAAGCCTACAAAGTACTCAACAAGAGGACTATGGTTACACAGAATCCATTCATGTGGTGTTTGATGAGCCAAATGTAAATGGAGAAGACATTGAAGAGTCGGTGATAAGTCAATCAACCAACCATGCGTAAGAGTCCTATCTTGTCAAGTCAAGCCGGAATTATAAACCCGATGAAGATGAGATTGTTGAGTCTCAAACACATTTGGAAAATCTGCGGACTAAGTGATGACGAGAGAGTCGATCAAAGCAACATAGCCGCAAGACGATCGAATCCGGCTAACTTACTCCAACTTTGATGTAAGAGATGAGAGACCATCCACGAGAACTAGTCATTGGAGATATAAGAGAAGGTGTCAAAAACAGATCCTTAACTCAACAAGAAGCTATGTTCACATGCTTTATCTCACAAATAGAGCCTAAAGATGTGTCACAAGCATTGGATGACACACATAGGATTCAAGCTATGCAAGAAGAGTGAATGAAAGAAATAAAGTATGGGAATTGGTTCAAAGACCCACCCATCAAAACGTTATTGGCACTAAATGGGTGTTGAAACAAGATGAACGAGGAAGGTTACGTGGTAAGAAACAAAGCAAGATTAGTAGCCAAAGGATATTGCCAAGAAGAAGGGATAGATTTTGATGAAACATTTGCCCCTGTACCAAGATTGGAAGCTATAAGGATGTTTCTTGCCTATACGACTCACAAGAATTTTATTGTATATCAAATGGATGTAAAGAGTGCATTCCATAATGGTTTATTGGAAGAAGAAGTGTATGTTGAACAACCTCCAGGATTTGAGCGAAGACTCTTGGAGATAAGGTATACAAACTCAAGAAAGCTCTATATGGATTGAAACAGGCACCCGAGCATGGTATGATACTTTGTCACAATTCCCGATCGAGAACGGATTCACAAAAGGCAAGGTGGATAGAACACTCTTGAGAATTCAAGATGAGAAGAGTATATTGCTTGTTCAAATATATGTGGATGACATTATTTTTGGATCCACAAACAAAGAGTCGTATGATAAATTTTCAAACCTCATGCAATGCAAATTCGAAATGAGCATGATGGGAGAGCCGACATTCTTCCTTGGACTCAAAGTGAAACAGTGAAGGATGGAACCTTCATAAGTCAAATAAAATACACCGGATATTTAATGAATAAATTTGGCATGGAAGAGAAGTCTTACGTGAAAATACCAATGAATACATTTGTCAAAATGGACATGGATGCAGATGGCAAGCTGTAGATCAAACAAGATCTGAGCACTTATTGGATCATTGCTTTATCTCACAAAGCAAGCGGGCGGACATCACCGATTCTTTGTAGGTGTATGTGCAAGATTTCAATCTACTCCAAAAGAAATCCATATGATGCAATTGACAAGAGGATCTTGAGATATTTGAAAGGAAGCCAAGAAGTTGGCTTATGGTATCCAAATGAAGGTGGATTCAAGCTAATTTGCTATTCGGACTCGACTATCTTTGGATGTAGAGTTGACAGGAAGAGCACCTCGGGAAAATGTCAAATGCTTGGAAACAAGCTAATTTCTGGTTTAGCAAAAAGCAAAATTCAATAGCCACCTCTACATTTGAAGCGAGAATACATAGGCTGCGGGCAACACAGCCCAAGTCCTATGGATGAGACAGGCAGTGAGAGACTATGAAGTTGAAGAAAAGGAAATTCCAATCATGTGTGATAACACAAGTGCAATTGCAATCACTCAAAATCATGTGTTGTACTCAAGAACAAAGCATATTGATGTCGATATCACTTCATAAGAGATCATGTTGAAAAGAAGGACATCACCTTGGAATATATTTCAAGCGATAAACGGTTGGTGACATATTCACAAAACCATTATGTGAGTCAAGATTTGAAGAACTCAAGCATGAGTTAGGGTTAATTGGTGAGTGACACTCGGAAGACTCAAAGAAAAGAAATGCAACACGAAAAAGGTAAAAGAGTCTGAACTCTCAAATCACCTAAGTGAAATAGCCAGATCGGAAAGACAGCCGTACCAAGTTAGCTTACGACTTAGTCACTAGGAGAACGTGAGAAGAAGAGTTAAATCGGCTAAGGGATAAGTTTGAGTAATTTATGAGCAAAGTGACAAAACGGAGTCATTTTTACTAAGCGGAAATGTTTTTAAGAATGACGTCAAGCATAATTATGACGTCTACAGGAAAAAGCCGCACACCAAGCTTATGATTGGATATAAATCTTTGCCGCATTAAATACGAGACATTAAATGCTAATGCGGTGTGGAAAATCTAAGTCGTTGATTTCGATCACATTTCAAAAACCACCCGCACGCCCTTTCATGAACCATACTTAAACCATTTTCGTCCGTTTCTCTCACACATTACCAAACACTGTTCATTTCTCTCTCTCAAAAGCAAAGGCAAAAACTCTCTCTCAAAACCCTATCAATCTTCAAATCACCTTCTAAGTTTCGTTCGGTGAAATCTTGAAAAATGGCATCTACTCATGATTTTGTCAACCTAGGAAAGCAAATCCACACCGGATCTACTATGGATTTCGAGGGTATGGTCAAACAGGGTCCGATGAAGCTCTCGTAAAGAAGATCGCTGAAAAACTAGAAATGTCCGGGCTAAAACCATTTCGACGATGGAGTTTCCGATGACCTATGTGGAAGAGGTCGCACAATTCTACGTGAACGCCGAGATTCATGATGAGGGATCAAATCCTCTACATTCACGGGAAGGAGTTCGTCATTACTTCCAAGGATTTGGCGTAACATCGCTCGTTATTCGGCGGAAGGAACACGAGAAATCAATAAAGCCGATGTTAACTTGGTCAGGCCGCTTTGCTTGGAAGGAAGTAGCCAAGACCAATTGTCTTTGAAAAGATAGTCTACAACTGACTAACAAGAGGATGTTGAAGGAGGACTACCACAAATTGTTGGACATCGTTGCCAAATGCATAGACATCAAATTTGGCGGCTTTGACCAACTATCTAAAGCAAAATTGATCGTAATGGCTGCGATCATTGAAGAAAAAGAAAGTGGCGGGGCTGAGTTTGTCTACAATGCACTCGCGAACGTTGGGAACAAATCCTTCAAGGAGGGCGAAACGTTTGGAGGTTCCCTCAGGATACGGCCTGGTGATTGGTGGTGATGGAGGTAAAAGGAGTCCCTCTTTGACATAGAAAGCGTTGATGTAAACAAGAGGATGTTCGAGATCAAACCTCTCTGTCGCACTGAAGAGAGCCTACGCTAAGAGAGAGCTGCTGACAGTGAGGGGAATCGGTGACCCTGAATATACTGATTGTCTCCTCTCCACCAAAGAAGAAGGTGCCCTACTTGTTTGCTAAGAGAAGCTCACGCCCTGCAGCAAAGAAAAACAAATCGCTCCCCCCCGCAGCAGTCACTTGCCCCGCAGCCGTGTCTCCCGCCCCGCAGCCGCAAGAGAAGAAATCCCAAATACCTTCTCCGGTCGTCAAGAAAAGGAGAAGCGATAAGCCAAGAAGGCCTCCTCGAAGAAAACAACAACACCGACCCCGCCGCCTAAGACTCGGAAGAAAATCTATCCAACCGAGTAAATCCCTCCGGTACAAACAAGAGAGAAGAAGAATTTTCAAGCGCCCGAGCTTGAGAAAGTGGGCCGAGTCACCACTCGGTGGAGAAGATACCGAGAGGCTGGAGAAGTGGAGTCTCGAAATGATTGATGAAAGCGCCAAGTGTCCGAGGCCGATCAGCACAGAGGCAACTCGATGACCCAACTATAGACAGAACATCCGAGGAACAAAGGCACACCGAGACAACCAAATCAATTGTTAATAGGGTTGTCTCTCCACCGTAATAAGGTGCTGAAGGTGTCGGCGGCAAAAAGATCGCTAACCTTAATACTTGGAAACGAGGGCCAACAAGAGAATGATGAAGACGATGTAATCATGCACTCTCCATTGTATCGGACATCCAAAATCGTCGTGAGAGTGGAGAAAATGGAAGCCGAGCCTATCCCAGTGCGGTTTGAAAATCCGAGTTCATTTTGAGGAAGAAGAATTCTTGATTTCTTGAGGTGGACACAAAGGTCTTTGCAAGCCCTTGACAAGGATAATTGCATAAATATCTTTGGAAATTCGAAAAGAAAATTAACAAAGCTAAAGCGGTGAGACGAGGCACGTGAGAAGGCCATCCGCCCTCTCACAAGCACCACAGAACATACACATTCTCACTTTGACATCCTATCGAAAGTGATGAGGATCTGGACCTTGTTTCTTTGCCACGAGAAGAGTTGCAAATGCAGCAAGCAATGCAAGAATCGAGAATCCTTCATGAGCAAAGAATGATGGAGGGACCAGGAGAGTCCTCCAAAACACAAAGTGGAGATAGACCCAATGGGAGTGGTGCAACATATTGCCACCGTTGTTGCTGCCACCACTTCCGACTCACTCGGAAGAAGGAATTAAGGAAGCGGCAATGAAACGGGATAGTGGGGACCCAGTCGAGCCAACCCCTAATGAAGGTGTCTTACCACCGCCCCAACGCGGCTGAATACTCGGTGGAAATAGCCGAGAGTCCGGAGATGAGTGACCCCATTCAAGTCACTCGGTGGTGTGCCAACCGAGGGGGAAACTCCCTCCACTGCAGCAAGGTCGGAGAATCTTTGCGGTGACTCCACAATGAATCTAGGAGGCGAAGTGGAGAAGGAACAAACACAAAGTACATAGCAAGTTGTCATCAACGAGGCTCAAATAGTTGAGACTGTCTCGGTGAGGTGCCAATCGCTCTAAAGGCTAATGACGCTCGCGATGCGGTCGAGGCACGAGGAAGAAACAACCCGGGAGTTAACACTGGGCGACGAAAGTGCAATCCATGGAGTTGAGACTCCAATGGATGCCACCATGCAGAAGACCCTAAGACGGCCGACCTTTGCCGAAAGGGATGTCCAAGGCCTCAGCAGCGATTGAGACTACAGGAGGTAATGAAGGCCAACGGGAGGTTGAGACTTCCCGAGGTAAAGTAAAGAAGCCGGAGTAGAACATCCCTCCCGCTATCATTGATCCATCGAGAAAAGGAGATAAGTGCGCTTCACGATTCCCAGGATAATCGATGTAACCTTTCCGGGATCGGAAGGAGACGATGAAGCCGAGTCATCCCCTGGATCGATCCAAAGGACTCGGTGAGGATGTTCCAACCACGAGTAAGTCGACCTCAAGACTACTTGTCAAACTTTCAACATTAATGATGAGCCACCCATGGAAATCTCATCATCGTCCGATGACGCTTCCGATAAGGCCGAGGACCAGTTAACTCACTTGGAAAAACCTTCTTTGAGACCGAAGTTGTTGAGACAGTGAGGCTCAGCAAGTCGGGTCAACTTCACAATGAGACCCACCAACAGAGTCCACTACGCAGCTCCCCAAGCCGCCTGGTTCGACTCCACAATGAACTTCACGAGCACCACTCATCATTGAACAAATCCCGGTTGCCCGTGATGATCCCTTTGTAGAATCATTTCCCTTCTTCTGTGGAGGTACCCGACCTCCCCAAGAGTCGAAAAGAGATCTCGAGCGCTTCACGCACAGATCCTGTCATTCCATCATATACCATCGTTCGGTGACAATAATTTTGACACTTCGCTTTGTCACAAAAAACAGAGGGAACATCCGAAGTTCGGGAGGTGTTCAAAGCATTATTTGCTGAAATTGAACGGATGGAGAGGCACCAGGCCTCGATGGACATGAGATGGATAAAGAGATGCCAACCTACTGGCCGACTTAAGAGGCATAATAGTCGAATCCGGGAGTGGTGGCAACAACAAAGAAACAATACGTGTGGAACAAGCTAGATATTTTAACATTGTTCAATAAGTTGTTGGTCCAGCGCGAAATGAGAATGCCGATGCAATGACAAAATTGAAAGAACACATTGAGCAAATGCATGAATCTCACACCTTTCCGAGATAAAGTCGCATTGCGTGAGCAAAATAAGAATGAGCTCCTGCGTATGGAAGAAAACATGGATCGAAAATTGGCCTTCTCATGGCCGAGATGAAGTTGATTAAAGTGAATCCAACGCTACTCGCTCCGAGTTTCATGCAACATACTCGCTGCGGCACTCGAGGCGTAAACTCGGCTATCGCCAGACTCGACTTCCCGCTTGCTAGTTTGTTTCTGGGGTTTCTCTCTCCTTTGATGATGCCAAAAAGGGGGAAGAGGAATACCTAAAAAGCGAAGGGATCGAAGTTGAGAAGGAGGGATCATTTGTGAAGGCAAAGACAAGCGAGGAAGTATTAAAAGAAATTAAAGGGAAGTCTGTTGAGGGGAAAGGATCGAAAGATGTGACCTTGATGATTGCTAAAACCCCCAACAAAGTCTTGTCACGGTGATATTATCAAAGCAAACTCTCGATGACTCTTCCACTCCAACACTCTTTGTACCAATGGTGAAAAAGAGAAAGACGATTGAAGCGAGGGATGGAGGAAGTGGAAGGAAGGATGAATGCCCGAGTTATGGATATTCGAAACAACATGGAGGCATTCCAAAGAGACAGAGACACTTATGCCATCTTAGATGCCGGAATCGAGCCAAGATCGGTTGATGAATTTAAAACGCCGCATCCGAAGGATACTTCGCAAACATGTCCATGGCTCAAGCCACGGGACTTGTATCGGGAAAAGGGTCTCACACTATGTGAAGAAGCGGCAGCAGCAGACCATCGCGATCACTCTGCTGGTCACTACGCTAGTCACTCGGTGGGAAGAAGAATACCCCAAAGACAATACACGCCAGAGGTAGAGGAAGAAGAAGGTGGTAGAGGAAGAGGTTTCGGACCAGATCTCTCGCCCCAAAAACATTGAGTACATAGATCCGGGCAAGAAATGAGGGATCTTGGCTGGTTTTGACGAAGTAGCTTGATCTGCAAGTGGCTAAGAACAATCCGAGTATATGAAAAGAATTGAAGAAGAAAATAAAAGACAAACTCGGCTATGGGAGGAGAGACAAGAGACACTAAGAAGAGATGAAAGTGCCCGAGGAAGGCGTATGAAAAGAAGAAGAAAGAAAGCGGTGAAGATGAGAAAAAGAAAAGAAGATCGAGAAGATGACAAAGTCAAGAAGATGAAAGAAGGAGGAAGCGAAGGAGATGAAGTGTTGTTGTCCACCCCTTCATATATTTTACTAAGTAAATACATTTTATGTAAGTCTTCGTATACTATATAAAACTGTACAAACTCTATACTTGTGTAAACATAGGATGACATGGTTAGCTTAAGCTCCGGTTAAACTACGATACATTTTTGTTGGTTTAAGCTCTAATATACTCAGAATGTGACTATATAAAGAACAAGGATGTTATGATCAATAAAAGATATATTCTAAACATACATTCCGTGGTTCTACGTTTGTCTATATGTATCTTTCTTTGTTAAATAATTGTATGGATGTTTTAAGTTTTGGCATCATCAAAAAGGGGGAAATTGTTGGGAAATCATTTTATAGATTTTGATGAATGCCATGTAAAACTTAGAATAGGAAGTTGGCACCCCATTTTTGTTGTAAATCGCATTGTAATAAATAGACTGGTCAAGCCGAGTTAAGTCGGCTATGCCTAAACATGAAAGAAGACAACTGGAGACTAAAAGGAAGACTCGCCGCAACAACACGGTGAGTATGGCAAAGAAGAGAAGACGGAACTCGATGAAGGTGCGGTGAGATGCAATGAGTAAAGTATCGATCAAAGTCAACTCAATGAGCCAAGTCTCAAGGTTGAAGTGACATGGAAGAGTCATCAAATGATTGGAAGTGACTCAAGTCACCTAGGGATGTGAAGTAATTGTAGTCAAGTTAAAACAATCGAAAGAGATCCGTTGTACGTAAATCAAGAGAATTACTTAAATAAGTAATACCTCCATACTACCTTTCTTGAAGTGCTCAGTCCCGAAGCGTGCAAAAGGAATAAACCAATGGGAAGCACTCGCACCATGTCGAACTTTGAAAAGTCAAGAACAATTCATACGAGGAAGTGGTAATTCCAAGGATCGCAACAAGACAAGCCAACGACCACAAGTGACTTTAAAAATAAGCCTATCTCTTCAACAGTGATTTTTGAAAGATCACTATAAAAGGCCGAGGAATAACTCGAGAGAAGGTTACTCAACCACGAACATTTCAAGCAAACATTTGAATCAGTAACCTAAAATATTCTCAAATCATTCAAGATTAATCCTCAAGCCTCGCATTACGAAGAAAATCAATCCAACACTCACATGTGATGAAAGATAACTTCAATCAGTTGAAGAGGAAATTTTGAAGAATCAAGGGGTCTACATTCCACGGAGGATTGTAGGAAGGTTCAAGGTCGAACTGTCTCAAGTTTTTGGAGGGCTTCGTGATCATATCCAAGAAGCTTGAGCAAGTGGGTGTAGTAGCAAGCGCAGCTACCCCCGTGAAGAAGCCGAGTCGCACGAGAAGCCATTTGCGTGACCAAGGCATCTCGATCGAGTCCCAAAGGATCAAATCAACTGTGTGATCAAGACTTGTATCTGGACTGTTACCACTCGTATATCTTGATCAATACTTAGTGGATTCCTCCAGGAGTTGGAGAAGAGAGGAGTAGAAGAATTACCCCATCTTGAACCTCTATAAAAACTTATCGTGTCATTTACATTTCAGCGCTTTAATTCCTGCATCTTATTTATTTAACTCTCATTTGATAAATTTGCCATCCAATTGATAATCAATTTGTGTGTGCTAAAACCAAGTACTAAAACAAACTTAACCAAACTCAAGGGTGTTAAGTCTTCCATTGAAAACAAATCACAATCGAGTTAAGTCTTTAGTCAAAACAACTTAGTTATTTTATCAACAAAGCTCATCGAGTCCGTTTGAGTGACTAACTCTGCTTGATTAACTAACTTAGCTGTCCATCAAGGACACAATGTGAAGTACTAACTCGATTACTTAAAAGGACTAATTAGAAAAGTTGGTAAGGTTTATTCAACCCCTGTTCTAAACCTTACACTCACACCCTTGGGACCTACAGGGCAATATTCTTTGGAGTGGTGGTGGAGTGAGCACTTTCTTTGGGACGGAGAGTGTGGGGCCGACCTGAGACGGAGTGAGAAATTGAGGGTATTCAAAGAGACAAACCCTAGTAAATTATAAAATATATTTTACAACTTAAAAGTAAGTGGGCCTTATCGGGTTTATCCGGCCGGCCCGATATGAACCCAATTTTTAATGGGCCTTATCGTGCAAACCGATAATGGCTCAAACCCAATAATCTTTGGACCAAACCCTATAATTTTGTTCCGTGTTCGTGGTCGGTCAATCGTGTCGTGCCTCAAATTGCCACCCCTAGTTGTGTCTCCAACAGTTGACTCTTGTTCAATTGGCCAACCTCGTCGCCTAACTTCTCTTTTTCGGTGGTGATTCTTGAACCACCTAAAACTTCCTTAGATCGCTTCTTCCCGAGCTTCAATGATCTCTTTTATTTGGTTGAGTGCCGATTCACCTGGCTTATCAAGTTCGACTTCTTGAACAGTCATCTTCTATTGGTTGAAACCAAAGGGTCTTTTGGCTCCACATCTTCAGCTTATCAAAGGTAAAGGCCTTTTCGCACGTCGTCTGCATTTCTTGGACACATCCGCCTTTCTAGGCACAACAACAGTGCACCTCTTCTTCATGACCGAGACGGTACTAGAGGTTCCTTCTCATCGTTCTTGGGGCGGGGATGGTTGCAGGATGGCTGCATAGGTAGGTGATTTCTCTCAAACTAGCTGCAGGGGCGAGTGCTTTCTTAGTCGCAACAAGTTTTTTTTTCTTGGATTTTTGGATTGAGTTTTTCGGAGAAGGAGGCGGCGGTTGTCGGTGTCCTCGGGAAAAGATAAGCCGACTCAACTTCACCGGTGTCGGCCCTTTCGATGATGAGCTTACCTCCGAGTTCCGAGAGGATAGCTTAAAACATCCTTTTGTTGACATGGAATGGCTTCTCATGCCTTAGTGGAATCCCTTTCACCTCCATCATATGGCCAATGAACAAGCCATATCGGCGAACTCAAGAACACACCATCATCCTTAGTAGTCTTGTTCATGACGTTTTGGCGGTCTCGCTAAAGATGAACTCAGTCAATTCACCTTCTTCTCCTTCAAGATCACAACCATCACCGTCTACTTCATCCGAGGCGGTGATTGATTGAAGCCGCTAAATTTCATGCCCACGCATTTGGACACAATGTCCATCAGATTATGGTAATCATCCTTGATCAATGACTTCTTGGCTGTGTAAACAACCTTAGCAGCAGACTCTGGCTTGGCAATCTCCTTCTATACCACAGCTAGGTTTACATCTTTCTCGATTATCTCCTTCATCCCTTCCGAAAGGCGGATGACGATGCTCAACTAAATTCGTGAGCGATTATCTTGATGTCTTTCTTTGTGGACCTAATCTCCCGTCGTGAACCTCGGTGTTCGCGTAGAACATAACGACTTCCTCTTAGTATGTGCGAGAGTGTTCCATAGTGAGAAATCCCTTCGATTCGATTTCTCCAACTTTGTAGCAATCCTCCGGACCATGGCCTTGTCCACTTCTTGTTTCACCATACCTTCAAAATCTATAGTCGAGCTAGAATGGATTTTCTTGCATATCTTGACAAAATCAAAGTTAATGACCATTTTCTTGAAAGATAACCGGTGAAAAACTCGTAGAATGATTACTTGGAGAACTAGGGTTTTTGATTTTTTGCGAGAGGGAAACTTAAACTTGTTTTTTGGAGAAGAGAGTGTTGAGGAGAGAGAAAAACCAAGTTCGTTTTTATGGGACATGAGAAGACGATTTTTGGAATTTGAAAAGCTTGATCAAGATCAAAAGTAAAGTTAAACATTTGAAATCGCATTATTTTCCGCATTAAATGCAACAACATTTATATCCAATATTAGGATAAATGGGTGCAACTTTTATTCGACACAATAATTACGCCCGATGTAACGCCAAAAACATTATTGCTAGCGTAAAAATGACGCGTTTTGTCACTTAGCTCATAAATGACTCAATTGTCTTCCAAAAGTGACTTAATTCTACTTCTCTCTTCACATAATGATCACTGTTGTCACTAACTCGTCTGGTGATTTAACATCTGGGTACATTTCACTTGGTAAAATAAAACTTTGCTTGTTTTTCATTTCTCTGTTCTTTGACTCTTTGATTGAGTCTTCCGACACTTCTAACTCACTCAATCAAACCTAGCTTATTCTTAAGCTCTTCAAATCTTGATTCACATAAAGGCTTGGTGAATATGTTAGCTAACCGCTTATTAGTTGATATGTATTCCAAAGTGATATCTTTCTTTTCAACGTTATCTCTTATAAAGTAATATCTCGATATCAATGTATTTCGTTCTTGAATGCACATCTTTGGATTATGAGTAATTGCAATAGAACTTGTATTATCACACATAATTGGAATTTTTTTTTCTATTTCATAGTCTCTCGGATGTTGTCTCATCCATAACACTTGGGCATAACAAAATTTGCCCCATGACTATGTACTATGCTTCAATTGATTGTGGCCTATTGAATTTTGTTTCTTGCTAAACCAAGAAACCAATTTATTTCAAGAATTTGGCAAGTACCGAAGTATTTTTCCTATCCACTCTACAACCAAAAGTATAGTCCGAGTCCGAGTAGCCTAAACTTGAATCATCCATCATTTGGATACCATAAGCCAACTTCTTGGCATCCCTTCGAATACCTTAGGACTCTCTTGGCGGCGCCAGGCATGTGACTTTCCATTGGTGCAAATTGAAATCTAACACATACACCTACAACAAAGGCGATGTCTAACCTACTTGCTTTGTGAGATAGGGCAATCATCCAATGAGACCTCTATATCTAGTTTGATCAACATCTTTACCATCCGCATCCATATCCATCTTAATTGAAGTGTTCATGGGAATCTTCACTAATGACTTCTCTTCCATTCCAAATTTCTTCATTGAATCTCTGGTATATTTGGCTTGACTTATGAAGGTTCCATCTTTCATTTGCTTGAATTGAAGTCGTAGAAAGAAAGTTAGTTCTCCCATCACTCATTTCAAACTTCCCTTGCATGAGGTTTGGACACTTGTCACACAACTCTTTATTTGTGGATCCAAAGATGATATCATCCAAATAAAATTTGAACAAGCGGTATACTCTCCCCATCTTAGATTCTCAAGAGTGTTCTATTGACATTTCCTTTGGTGAATCCATTGTCAATTAAGAATTGTGACAATGTGTTATAACATACTCTTGGTGTTTATTTCAATCCATACAGTGCTTTCTTGAGCTTGTAGATTTTGTCTCCAATGGTTCATCTCAAAACCTGGATGTTGTTCAACATTGACTTCTTCTTCTAAAAGTCCATTTAGGAATGCACTCTTCACATCCATTGGATACATAAAGTGAAGTTCTTGTGTGCAAACATACACAAGAAACATTCTTATTCCTTCCAACCTAGCAACATGAGCAAAGGTTTCATCAAATCTATTCCTTCCTCTTGCAATACCTTTTGGCTACCAATCTTGCTTTGTTTCCTACTACAAATGCTTCCTCATTCATCTTGTTCCTGAATACCCACTATGTACCAATAACATTTTGGTAGGTAGGCCTTTGAACTAATTTCCACACTTTGTTCATTTCAAACTTATTCAACTCTTTTTGCATAGCCTGAATCTAATGTGTGTCATCCAATGCTTGTGACACATTTTTAGGCTCTATCTGGGAAATGAAACAAGAAACATGGCTTCATGTTGAGATTTAGGTCAGTCCTTAATCTATCTCTAACATCTCTAATGATCAACTCGGTGGATGGTCTCTCGGCTATCTCATATCTAGTTAGAGTAAATTTGCTGGATTGGTCATTTTGCACCAACGTTGTCTTAAACAACTTCATCATCATTCAGTGCGCAGACCTTCCAAATTGCCATGAGATTCAAGCTATCTCATCTTCTTCACGATTGAGTGCTTTTACACCGCATCAACGTAAGACTTTTTCGCATAGTTGGCGATTCAACTTATCGCCTAACTCTTTAATGTCGTCTCCACTCACATTAGGTTTATCTAAAACCACATGGATAGACTCTTCTCGTGACCATAGTCCTCTTGTTTAGCACTCTATAGGCTTTACTCGCGGTGAGCATCCCAAAAAGATACCTTCATCGACTTTAGCATCAAAAGCCTTTAAATTATCTTTGTCATTGTTATGGATGAATCATTTACATCCAAATATCTGAAATATCCAACATTTGGCTTTCTCCCTGTCCAAACCTCATAGGGAGTCTTGGTCAATTGCATGTTAACCAAGCATCTATTTTGAGTATAGCATGTTGTATTGATGGCTACAACCCAAAATCTCTTAAGCAATCCATTTGCATCTAACATTGTCCTTGCAGCTTCCTTGAGAGTTCTTAATTTCTTTCTTTCGGCCTCTCTTGCATTATGTTGTGGAGTTCTTGCAGTTGATAACTCATGAGAAATACCATTCTCAACACCATATTGAGTTATAATCCCATTGACGAACTCGGTTCCCCTATCGATCTTATCTTAATGATGGTTTGACTCTTCTCATTTTGAACTCTTCTCATCATCTCGAGTCATTTCTTTCGCAAAGTATTTTCTTCTTTTTACACATGATAATGGTCCATGTATATATCTTGAGTAATAATCTAATACCACTAAGGTGTATTTCTTTCCATCGTCATCGACTAGTTCAATAGGACCAAGTAAGTCCATGTGAAACAAATGTAATATCCTTGTTGAAGAAGAATTTGGCTTGTCCTTGAATGATGACTTGATTTGGTTTCCCATCTGGCATGCATCAAAGATACTTTCTTTCTTATACACTGAGTCAGACAATCCTTCTACAAGATGACTCCTTGCAAGATTGTTAATTGTCTTGAAGTTCAAGTGGCTTAGCTTGTTGTGCCACAGCCAACTTGATTTAGTTGTACTCTTTGCTAGCAGACATGTGCTTGGTGCAGCAATTGACCAATCTACTACACATGTTCTTATGCCTTGTTCCTTATACACAATTTCATTTGTGTTAGGAAATTTATTTGTTAAATTTTGATGATACCATGTAAAACTTAGACTAGGAAGTTGGCACCCCATTTCCCCTTGTATTTTTGTATTGTAATAGATAGGACTAGAAGAGCTGAGTGAAGTCGGCTAAGTCAAGAATACAACAAGTCAATGTAGGTGAAAAGAAGACTGTTGTGTGTCGGTGAGTATGGCCTAGAAGGAAATCAAGGACTCGTCTGAAAGAGAATCAAGCGAGGGACAGTGTGTGAAGTGTTAGTTAAGTCAACTCAAGGAGCCAAGTCTAACAGTTGAAGTGATAGTTGAGTCAATCTTATGATTGGGGCGGACTCAAGTCACCTGGGGGAGAGGCAAGAGTAAAGTGAAGACGATCGGCATTGATCCAGGAAGGAAGTCAAGGATATTACTCGACATGAATACGCCTAAGCCGCCAGGTCTTAAAGTGTTTGCCCGTAAATATGCAAAAGGAATAGGCCAATGGGAAGCACTACAACTTGTGTTTAACTGCAAGGCCGCAATGCCATTTAATATGAGGAAGGGTTAACATCACAAGTGTTGTAGACCAAGAAAGACAAGCCAACGAACAAGAAGTGTGATTTGAAATGGCCTATCTCTTGAAAGCTAAAATTTCAAATGTGCACTATAAAAGGTCGAGGAAGCATTTGAGAAAAGGTTACCTTGGTTTGTAACCTAGCACGAACAAATAACATTCAAGAAATTAACTCGAAACATTCTCAAAGCATATCAAGATATTTCTCAATCCTAAAACTCAAAGAAACTCGATCCAACACAAGCTTTGAAGGAGAGACAACTTCAACCCGTTGAAGAGGAAACATTTGAAGAACAAAAGGGTCTACTTTCCAAGTTGAAGGATTGTAGAAAGGTTCAAGGTCGAACCAAGTTTCAAGTTTGTTGAAGGGCTTCGTGATCAAATCCAAGGACTTGAAAGTGAGTTGAAGTAGCAAGGCAATCGCCTCTTGAAGAAGCCGAGTCATGCATGAGAAGCCAACTGTGTGATCAAGCGTGTCTCTAGATCGTTTCACCGCTTTTGTAACCTCGATCCGTTACTTAGTGGATTCCTTCGGGAGTTGGAGAAGAGTGGATTAGAAAAATTACCCCATCTTCGAACCACAATAAAAATTACTTGTGTCAATTTACTTTCAAAGACTAACATTATCGCATTTACTTTATATATGTTATTAGTTAAATCGCTATTCAAATGATAATTCAAATGTGCTAAAACAAGTGTTAAAAACAAGCTTAAATTTATAACAAAGGGTGTTAAGTCTTCCACATCGTTAAAGACCAAATCAACTAAAGTTAAGTATTAGCTTAAGCGCCCAAGTTATACTATCAACAAGACTATAAAGTCTGTTGAGTGGGTAATCGAAGTGAATATAACCAACTTAGACAATCCACCAAAGACACAATCGATTTGAGTCAACTCGTTGAAAAATCTTAAAAGACTAAAATCAAAAAGTTGGTAAGGTTTATTAACCCCCTTTAAACCTTACACCACACCCATTGGGACTTACAAGTGGTATCGAGTGGTTGGTTTGTTGAGTCTTCCGCACCAGTTCTTGAACTAGATCTCAATCTTTTGCAAAGATTTTAACACTTGTGTTTTTCAAAGTATTTCCTTTTTAAAGTGAAGTTATTATCATGGAAACAAATCTAACTCGTATTCCAATGTTAATCGTGGAAGAGTTTGATGACTAGAAAATTTGTATGCGAGCTCATCTATCCGCTTTACACGATGAAATATGGTTTGTGATAGAGGATAGGCCATTGGAAACATACAAAGTCAACATGATAAAGAAGAGCAGTGAAGGAAATGTTGTCAAGCTAGACCAACCATGGTTGAAAAACCACGGACTGAATGGACAAAGGAAGATCCAAAGAGATATAACCTGGACAATGTGGCCAAGGATATACTCTACAAGACGTTGGACAAAACCATGTTCAACAAAGTCAAATCTTGCAAATCAGCCAAAGAAATTTGGGATAAGCTGAACCTGATTTGTGAAGGATCAGAACAAATTAAGGAAAATCATTTAACTGTTGCTGTTCAAAAATTTGAAAATTTTAAAATGCTTGCAGTGAGAATCTGGATAAGTTGGATGCCAGATTCACAGAGATAACAAATGAGCTTTCAGCTCTTGGGAAAGAATACACTCAGAAGGAGATGTGCATGAAGATATTGAAGGCCCTCCCAGCTGAATGGGAAATGAAGGTCATGACCCTGAGATACTCTATGGACCTCTCAAAAACATCTAATCATGAGCTTTTCTCATACCTCAAAGCCTATGAGTTTGAGATAAGAAGGAAAAAGCAAGAGGAAATGTAGGTCCCAAGGGGTGTGAAGTAAGGTTTAGAAGGGGGGGAGGGTTGAATAAACGTTAACAAATTTTCAATTTTAGTGCTTTTAAAATTATTCAACAGAGTTGACTCAGACATATGTGTCATTGATGGATAGCTAAGTTGACTTTTCGATTAAGTTACTCACCAACGCACTTCGATAGAGTGTTGATAGTATAACTCGGTTGCTCAAGCCAAATACTTAACTTGGCTGATTGTTTTTTAAACAAATGGGAGACTTAACACCCTTTGTTTTGTTGTAAGCTTGTTTGTAACACTTGATTTTCAACACTTGGTTATTTATCCGTTGGATAGCAAATATAATTGTTAGAAAATTTATATTGTAGATTTCGATGATACCATGTAAAAATTAAACTTGGAAGTTGTCACCCCATTTTCCTTGTAATTTGTATAGTAGTAGATAAATTTGAGAGAGCCGAGTCAAGTCGCCTATGCCAAGAAATACAAGAAGTCAATCAAGACTAAATTGAAGACTCATTGTGTGTGTCACCGAGTATGGCCTGGAAGAAAGTCAAGGACTCGATCAAGGTGTGTCGGTGAGGAACAATCGTGAGAAGATTCAAGTCAAGTCAACTCAAGGAAGCCAAGTCTCAAGTTGAAGTGACAGGTTAAGTCATCTAAAGTTGAGCCGACTCAAGTCACCTGGGGAGTAAAAGACAGTAGTCAAGTCAAGATAACTGAGTTAGATCCGCTGATGAAAGTCAAGAATGTTATTCAGAATAGTAACATGCCAGAGTTGTCAGAAGTAAAGTGTTAGTACCAGTTATGTGCAAAAGGAATAAACCAATGGGAAACACTGCACCATGTGTCAGATAAGCTGCAATGTTGCAAGACATTTAATACGAGAATATGTCAACATCAAGGATTGCAGACAAGATAAGGCAACGAACACGAATGACTTTTGAAATTAGCCTATCTCTTCAACGGGCGAAATTCCAAAAATGCACTATAAAAGGCTGGGGAATTTATTGAGAAGATGTTACCTTGTGAACCTGAACCACGAACAAGCAAACAATATTCAAGCATTTTAACCTGCAATATTCTCTAGAACATTCAAGCAAATCCTCAAGCTTGAAACTCAAAGGAAATCGATCCAACACAAGCTGTGAAGGAAAGACAACTTCAAACCTATTGAAGAGGAAACTTTTGAAGAATCAAAAGGGGTGTAATTTCCAAGGAGGATTGTATAAAGGTTCAAAGTCGAACCAATATCAAGTTATTGGAGGGCTTCGTGATCAAATCCAAGAGCTTGAGAAGTGAGTCAAGTAGCAGCAAGCGGCACTGCCTGTCAAGAAGCGAGTCGCAAGAGAAGCCGGATGTGTGATCAAGGCTGTCTCTAGACTATTCACCACGTTGTAAACTGATCTGTTACATAGTGGATTCCTCCAGGAGTTGGAGAAAAGAGGACTAGAAGAATTACCCCATCTTCGAACCTCTATAAAAATATTTGTGTCTTTCAGCACATTTACTTTCTTGCATACTTACATCACATCTGTTGTTACAATCATATTTGCTATCTAACTGATTAATAACCAAGTGCTAAAAATCTAGTGTTAAAACCAAACCAGCCAAGTTAAGTTTAGGTTAAACAACCAAGTTATTATATCAACAACTCTATCGAGTCCGTTGAGTGGCAAACTTATTTGAAAAGTCAATTTAGCCATTTTGTCCCACAAGGACTCATTTGTTGGAGTCAACTTTGTTGTAATTTTAAAAGGACAAAAATCGAAAAGTTGGTAAGGTTTATTCAACCCCCCCTTCTAAACCTTACTCACACCCCTTGGGACCTACAAGTGGTATCAGAGCGGTTGGTTCATTGAGCCTTCCGCACCAAGTTCTTGAACTAGATCTCTATTTTTTCAAAAAGGTTTTAAACACTTGCATTTTCAAAATTTTTAATTTTTAAGCAAAGTTATTATCATGGAAGCAAATCGACACGCACTCCTATGTTCACATTTGAAGAATTTGATGATTGGAAAATTTGTATTCAAGCTTATCTATCTGCATTACATGATGTAATGTTGCTAGTGATAGAGGATGGGCCACGCAAATACATAAAGTGAACACTACCAATAAGAGCAGTGCGGTGAAGGAGAAGAAGTTCTTTGAGGAAAGACTAGCCATGGTTGAAAAACCAAGGATCGAGTGGACTAATGAGGACATGAGAAGATACAACTTGGACAATGTGGCCAAGGACATACTCTATAAGATATTGGACAAAACAATGTTCAATAATGTCAAATCTTGCAAATCTACAAAAGAATTCTAGAATAAACTCGACTTTAATTGGTGAAGGATCAGAACAAATTAAAGAAAATAAATTGTTTATTTTTGTTCAAAAATTGAAAAATTTCAAAATGCTTGCAGGTGAAACCATGGATCAGCTGATGCCAGATTCACTAAAATCACAAATGAGCTTTCAGCTCTTGGGAAACAATATACACAAAAGGATATGTGTATGAAGCTCTTAAGGAGACTCCCAAATGAATGGGAAATGAAGACAATGGCCCAGGAGACATTCAATAGACCTCTCAAGAACATCTAACCATGAGCTATTCTCGGACTTCAAAGCCTATGAGTTTGAGCCGAGAAGAAAAGAGCAAGAGGAGACAGGTTGTACCCAAGACAAACCGCACTAATAGCCAAAGATGGAAAAGAGAGTGAACCCAAGGAAGCCATAGACCAGGAGGAAATTGCCCTAATGGTTAAAAGATTCAACAAGTTCTTCAATAAGAACTATAAAAGAAATAAGGGTGAAACCTCCAAGAGACATTTAGCTCCTCTAAGTCAAGGGAAGATAGGCCACACAAGAGAGCCGAGCATCAAAGGGTTGAATATAAGAGAGCCGATAACCCGTGTTGAACTGAGACAACAAGGACATGTTGAAGTTGATTGTTCTTATCCACCAATCAACAAACATAGGAATGGAGAAGAAAGAAAAGTCTTTAGATAGAGAAGACAAGAAAAGAAGAAAGCCATGTTGGTCGCCGAGACTCGAGACAACCAAGTTTAAAGAACTAGCGGCCTAAGAGAGTAGTGAAGTTGACTACTCAAGTGACTACGAGAAAGAAGCTATGATCCGCCTTATGGCTAAAGAACAAGATCAACAGGACCAAGAAGATGAGGTACACTCCAACTCATGTCATTGATTCAAGTGATAGTGATTGTGATACACACACTTCATTACCCACTCGATCTTTATGATTCATTAGGCAAAATGATGAAAGATTTTGAACACACAAAATCCTCTCACACAATTCTAAATGAGGAAATCGGCTTGACTTAAAAGCCAAAACTCATAGTGACTAAAGAGTTGAGTATTCCGAGTCACATAGCTAATGAGAACACTAAGTCAAGGCCGAGAATGCCAACATAATAGCAAAGTTAGTTGCTATAGAAAAAGAAAAACATCTCAAAAATGTGATTGCCTCATTTACCAAGGCATCCAAATCATTGGATAATCTTATCATGAGTCAAAAAGAATGTGGAGATAAGACAGGCATAGGGTTTAACTCCTCGTACGCGGTCAAATTCCAAGAGTGATTTTGGAAAAAGGATCTTCAAGCAATGAAGCATCTCAAAAATCCAAAACACCAAATGTTAGCACCCACATTCACTCCTAAGCACAATCATAAACAAACTGGCCTTGGATATAAAGGGAAAGAAAAACAGCCAGTTGAGTATGCTGAGAGGACAACTGAGAAGAGCCAAATTCCTCAGCAAACTCCAAACAGAAAATACTTTGTGAAATGCAAACAGAGCTACCAAAAGCCCCAGAAGTTTCATCAAAGAAACACATATGATGGGAACGGTAGAAACTATCCAAACTATCTTTGATAGGAATAATGTGAAACATCAACAAAGACCTATGGAATACAAGCCTAGATGGCAAAGACCTAAAACTCAAAGAAAGGTCATTCCAAAGGCAAAAGAGCTATTATCAAAGACACATATGCACCTAAGCACTACACTTAAACATATCACAACTATCCCAAGAAAGCGATTGCCAAAACAAACACACAGGCATAGAGACAAAAGAGAGATGTATGAACCTAAAACCCCAAGAAATTTGCAAATGTGCACTATGATTATGGCACAAATAGATGACAACCTCTTAGAGTCAAGTCCTTTGGCTATAGGTTGGTTGGATCATCTTATAACACTAACCCTTCGGGACCAGGCAAGTATGGGTACCTAAAAGTTGATTTCATTGATTGCGGGTTCAAGGAACAACGAAAGTGCCAAGGAACCAGGTACATGGATAGTGGTTGTTCCGGACATATGACAGAAACAAGAAAAACCTATCAAGATTTAAGGATATTAAAGGTGCAAAAGTCATATTTGGAGGAAATGAAACTCGGGGAAATCAAGGGCACATGATCTATCAATAAGAATGGATTGGAAATCACGGATGTTGCTTATCTTTGAAGGCCTCAACTTCAACTTGTTAAGCATCGGCCAACTCGTGACAAGGGCTACAATGTTAGATTCAATGTGGGAGTGTGCGATCAAAGATGTTGAATCAAATGAAATAGTGTTGCAAGGATCAAGACATAAGAATATGTATGTAGTAGATCGGTCTACTAGTACACCAAGCACATTTCGCTAGCAAATAGCACAACCAAATCAAGTGGTTGTGGCACAAGAAGCCGAGTCATCTAAATTTTAAGACAATCAACAATCTTGCAAGGAGTCATCTTGTAGAAGGATTGCCGGACTCGAGTGTACAAGAAAGAAAGTGTATGTGATGCATGCCAAATGGGAAAGCAAATAAAATCCTCATTCAAGGATAAGCCTAGTCCTTCTTCAACAGGATATTACATCATTTGCATAATCGATCTATTTGGTCTAGTTGAACCGGCCAAAGACATAAGTGGAAAGAAATACACCTTGGTGGTGGTAGATGACTATTAAAGATACATGGACAATCTTCATGTAAAAAGAAAGAAAACTTTTGCGAAGTTACCTCGGTGATGAAAAGAGTTCAAAATGAAAAGAACCAAACCATTACAAAAATAAGGTCGACAGAGGAACGAGTTCGTCAATGGTATAATAACACAAAGATTGTGTTGAAAATGGGATTGCTCATGAGTTATCAAGAAGCAAGAACTCCACAAAGATAATGGAGTAGCTGAAAAAAGGAACAAAACTCTCAAGGAAGCTGCAAGGACCATGTTAGTCAAGCTAGATTGCCTAAGAGATTTTGGGTGAAGCCATTAACACAAGATATGCTATACGCAAAATAGATGCATTATCAATCGGCAATTAACCAAGACTCCTATGAGATTTGGACGGGGAGAAAGCCAAATGTTGGATATTTTAGGATATTTGGATGCAAATGCTTCATCCATAACAATGGCAAAGATAATTTGAAGGCTTTTGATGCTAAAGTCGATGAATGTATCTTTTTGGGATACTCCGCCGAGAGCAAAGCCTATAGAGTGTTGAACAAGAGAACTATGGTCACAGAAGAGTCCATCCATGTGGTTTTTGATGAACCTAATGTAAATGGAGAAGACATTGAAGAGTTAGATGACAAGTCGAATCACCCAACTATACAAAAAAGGGTCCTTATGTTGAAGATGAAGTGAGAGAAAGCAACCCAAATGAAGATGAGATAGTGAATCTCAAAGTCCAAAGAGACTTAATCCAACCCGATGTGAGATTGCCGAGAGACCATCCAACGAGTTAGTTATTGGGGATATTAGAGATGGCATAAGAACAGGATCGAGCATAGCATGAAGCTATGTTCACTTATTTTATTTCCCAAATAGAGCCTAAATATGTGTCTCGAAGCATTGGATAACACACATTAGATTAAAGCCATGCAAGAAGAGTCAATCGGTTTGAAAGAAACAAAGTATGGGAATTGGTGCGCAGAGGCCAAACCATCAAAATGTAATTGGCACAAAATGGGTTTTTAAATAAGATGAATGAGGAAGGATTTGTTGTAAGAAACAAAACAAGGTTGGTAGCAAAAGGGAATTGCTAAGAAGAGGGTATAGATTTTGATGAAACCTTTGCTCTGTTGCAAGATCGAAGTAATAAGGATGTTTCTTGCCTATCTTTGCACATAAAAACTTCACTTTGTGTATCAAATGGATGTGAAGAGTGCATTTCTAAATGGACTGTTAGAGGAAGAAGTCTATGTTGAACAACCTCCAGGTTTTGAGCAGAAACTATTGGAGATAATGTGTATAAGCTCAAGAAAGCATTATATGTATCTTGAAACATGCACCAAGCGCATGGTATGATACATTGTCTCAATTTCTAACCGACAATGGATTCAATAAAGGCAAAGTTAATGAGAACACTTTTTTTAATTCAAGATGGAGAGAGTATACTACATGTTCAAATATATGTGGATGATATCATCTTTGGATGCACAAACAAAAAGCAGTGTGATAAGTTCTCAAACCTCATGCAAGGTAAATTTGAGATGAGCATGATGGGAGAGTTGACTTTCTTCTTAGGACTTCAAGTCAAGCAATTGAAGGATGGAACCTTCCTTTGTCGACAAAATACACCGGAGATTTAATGAAGAAATTTTGTATGGAAGAGAAGTCTTCGGTGAAAATTCCAATGAAAACATCGGTCAAGATGGACAAGGATGGATGGCAAAATTGGAGATCAAACCAAATATAGAGCACTCATTGGATCATTGCTCTATCTAAGCGCGCAGCAAAGGCCGGACATTGCCTTTGTAGTAGGTGTATGTGCAAGGTTTAAATCGCACCAAAGGAGAGCCACATGATTTGCGGCTAAGAGAATCCTAAGGTATTTGAAGGGATGCCAAGAAGTTGGCTTATGGTATCAAAAGGAAGGTGGATTCAAGCTTATTGGTTACTCAAATTGAGGACTATGTTGGATCTAGAGTTGACGGGAAGAGTACTTCAGGTACATGTAAATTGCTTGGAAATAGATTGGTTTCTTGGTTCAAGAAAAACAAAATTCGATAGCCATATCCATAGCTAAAGCAGAGTACATAGTCGTGGCGCTTGTTGTGCCCAAGTCCTATGGATGAGACAACAAGCGAGATATTATGAGATCGAATAAAGATAGATTCCGATTATGTGTGATAACACTAGTGCTTTTGTAATCACTCAAAATCGTGTTGCATTCAAGAACAAAGCAAATTGATGTTATATATCATTTTATAAGAAATCATGTTGAAAAGAAGACGTCACTTTGGAATATATCTCAACTAATAAGCGGTTAGGTGATATATTCACAAAGCTTCTATGTCAATCAAGATTTGAAGAGCTCAAGAATGAGTTAGGGTTAATTAAGCTGAGTTGAAACTCGGAAGACTCAATCGTGAGAGAAAGAAGATGAAAAATCAAAACAGAGCAAGTTTCACATTTCACCAAGTGAAACAACCTTATCAAGAAGTCGGTTGTATCAAGTTAATCGACAACCGAAAGTTACATCATGTGAAGAGGGAAGCGAGTTAAGTCACGTTGGATATATGTTGAATCATTTATGATCAAAGTTACAAAAATGTAGTCGTTTTAAATGAGCGTAATTTTTTTAAGGATTACATCGTATTAATGATGGTCACAAAGAAAAGCTACACAAAGAAGCATATGATTGGATATAAATGATTTGTATTAAATGCGATGAATTAAATGCGGTATTGACGTTCTAATACGAGCCGTTGATTTTTATCAAAAATTTCAAAATCTGAAATGTGCCCTTTCACGCCCCTTATATACGAAGTTTGCGTTTCTCTCACCTCATGAGAACTGTTCATCTTCAAGCAATGCAAAGTTTTTCTCTCGAAACTCTAAGCTCTCTCAAGCAAGTTTCTAGCTTTTTGATCGGTGAAACTCTCTGAAAATGGCACCAAAGTTAGACTATGTTAAGCTCTCTAAGCAAATCCACTTAGGTTCTTCAAGAGATTTCGATGGAATGATTAAACATGGTGCGAGATAAGACCCTAGTTACGAAAATAGCGGAGATGTTAGAAAAGTTAGGTCTCAAGGCTTTTCTCGACCATGGAGTATTCTCATAACTACCTTGAGGAGGTAGCGATGTTTTATGTTAACATAAAAGTGCGGGACGAAGGAATCAAGTCTTTCGTCCACAACAATGACATGAAAATCGGTGCGAAGGACCTTGCCGAGCACTCGCTTGTTGCCCTCGAGAAGGCATTAAGGAGATATTCGAAGTTGATGTCGACTTGGTACATTGCGTGGAAAGAAGTGGCCAAACTTGAGTGTCTTTGCTAAAGTGGTTTACACAACAGACAAGAAGTTGCGGAAGGACGACTATCACAAGCCGATGGACGTCATCTCGAAATGTGTCGACATGAAGTTTGGCAGCTGCAATCAGTTTGCCCAAGACAAAGATGATCATCATGGCTGCATTTATGCAAGGAAAGAAAGTCAACTAGGCTGAGTTTGTTTACCGCGGACTCGCCAGAATGTGATGAATAAGACCTTTAATGAGGATGGGTCGTTTGGATGCTCACTAGGATATGGCCTTATGATTGGCCATTTGCTAAAAGTGAAGGGTGTTGCACTTCGCCATGGCAAACCCATCCATGTAAGTAAGAATTGTTCAGGGCAAACCTCTCGGTGCCCGAAGAGAGCCCATGCGAAGAAAAATCGATAAAAGTGAGGGGGAATCAACGACCCGAAGACACAATCGCTACCCCTCCCGAAGAAGAAAAGCGCCCTTGCGGCTCGGACAAAGAAAGCGCCCTCGTAGCTAAGAAAAAGAAAGCACCTACCCCTGCGCAGGAGTCCCCGCCAGCGCCCAAGGCTCCGCCCAAAGAACAGAGGCGAGAAGGAACCCTTAATTCCTTCTACAGTCGTGAAGAAGAAGAGAACTGCCAAGTCCAGGAAGGCAGCTCCTTCTAAGAAGAGCACTACAGATGAATCAACTGAATCAGGACCAGAAGTCCCTCTGGTTCATCCAAGAAAGAGAAGGCTGGTCAGGCATTCTGAACTTGAGAAGATGGTTGAGTCGCTACTAAGGCCGAGAAAGAAGACGAGACTGCTGGCAATCAAGAACAGCAGTCTCCAGAGGTCATTGATGAAATCATCTGGCGATGGTGACGTGCAGATATCAATCGAAGACCCATTTGTGTGCAAAAGACAATTTGAGGAAGGTGAAGCAACTAAGACAATCGAGCATGTTATTAAAAGGTTCTCCCGCCCACATCATCGGATGTTGCTTCTTCGAGGAAGTGTAGGTCCCAAGGGGTGTGAGTAAGGTTTAGAAGGGGGTTGAATAAACCTTACCAACTTTTCGATTTTAGTTTTTAAAATAAATTACAGAGTTAACAAAAATAGCTAAGTCCTTGAGAGACGACTAAGTTGGTTATTCAAAGAGTTAGCCACTCACAGACTCGATAGATTTGTTGATAGAATAACTCAGCTGTTTAACCTGAAACTTAACTTGGTTGTGTCGGTTTTACCAGCGGAAGACTTAACACCCTTTGATTTGTTTTAAACTTGTTTTAACACTCTATTTTAGCACTTGGTTATTAATCAGTTTGGAAAGCAAATAAGTTTATCACAGATATAAAGTAAGTATGCGAGAAATGTAAATGTCTTTGAAAAATAAATAACACAAGAGTTTTTATAGAGGTTCGAAGATGTGGTAATTCTTCTAATCCTCTTATCCAACTCTGTAGGAATCCACTAAGTAATGAGATCGTTTACAAAGTGGTGAATAGTCTAGATACATCCTCGGTCACACGCCTAGCTTCTCGTCCGACTCAATTTCTTCACAGGCGGTATTTTGCTTGCTACTTGACTCACTTTCTCAAGCCCTTGGATTTGATCACGAAGCCCTCAAATAACTTGATCTTTTGGTTCGACCTTGAACCTTCCTACAATCCTTATTGGGAAGTATATCCCTTTTGATTCTTCAAATGTTTTCTCTTCAATAGTTTTAAGTTGTCTTTCCTTCACAACTTAACGTTGGTTTGATTTCCTTTGAGTTTCGAGGCTTGAGGATTTGCTTAAAAATCTTTGAGAATGTTTTTCGGTTAATTGCTTGTATTTTCTTGGTATTCAATCTTGAGATGTAGACCTTTCCCCATATTAAATGAATGTGCAGCTTTTTAAGTTTTGACAAAAGGTGCGAGTGCTTCCCATTGGCTTATCATTTGCACACTTCTAGGACGAGCACTTTAAGACGGCAAAGATGGAAGTATTACTTATTTAAGTAATGTTCTTGACTTTTGTGCAACGAATTCATTTCACTTAACTCCTCTTGGTCTGTTGTCTATTTCCTAGGTGACTTGAATCTGCTCCAATCATTTGAAGACTCATCGAGTCACATTCAACTTATGACTTGGCTCCTTGAGATGACTTAGACCGACACTTTACACATTGTTCCTCGGTTGATACATACACTCATTTGTTCCACAATGGAGTCTTCACTTGATCTTGATTGACTTCTTGTATTTCAGCATAGTCATTTGTCTTAACTCGGCTTTTCATCCTATCTATTATAATGAAAATTACAAGGAAAATGGGGTGCCAACTTTCTAGTTTAAGTTTTACATGGCATTCATCAAAATCTACAAAATAAATTTCCCAACAATTTCCCCCTTTTTGATGATGCCAAAACTTAAAAACATTAAACAATATGTAAACAATAAAGATAAATACTGAGACAATGCAAGAACAAAGAATGTATGCATTGAATAGATCGTTTTATTGATCCTAGCATTCTTGTCCTTTATACGGCTATTTACATTTAGTATCAAAGCATTATATATTAAAGCAAAATACGAGACCTCTGTCTTTAGGATACAAATACAGAGTGAAAAATTACGAGAAAACTTCACCAAGTATACGAGATGACTTACAAAAGTGTATTCACATAAGTAAAATACATGAAGGGTTCATAGTAACACTTCATCGTCTTCGCCGCTTCCTCCTTTCCTCTTTAGCTCTATCGAAGTCATAAGCTCTTCTTCTCTTTCTTTCTTATTCGAGATGTTTTCTTCTTTTCATAAGCTCCTTTAGAAGCATCATCCTCCCACTTCCTCTCGAGCCATTACTACGATTGCCTTCTATTCTCCTCTTCTTCTCTTTTCACGTATTATGCATTCTTTCTAGCCACTTCCGGATGTGCTACTTCATCATACCCAACCCAATAGATCCTTCCCTTCTTTTTGGGATCTATATATTCGATATTTTTGGGTTGTAGTCTAGGTCGAAAACCTCTTCCTCCTTCTGCGGGTGTATCTTTTGTACAAGAGTCTTACGCTTACAGTTGAATGGTCTGCTGGTAGTCCGCCGCTTATCGCCTTCTTCGCACAATTTAAGACCCTTCTCCCAAAGATAGACCCCAGTGCTTGGGCTACGAGGCATCTTTTGGAAATAGCCTTCGGATTCGAGCGTCTTGAATTCTTCAACCGATCTTCGCTCGGATCCGTTGTCTACAATAGTATCTTGATCCTTCCCCGGAATGCCACCATATTGTTTCAACACTTATTCAATGCGGGCATTAATCCTATTGTCGAACTCTTCCATCCATGCTTCTACGATTCGCCATTTATTTGAAATTGGTACAGAGTGTTTAATCGGCAGAGTAACTAGAAGTTTGCTCGATAATCGATTTTGTAACATGATGACCTTTGGGGGGTTTCAGCCAATCATTAATGTCAAGTCCTTCGAATGCCCTCGTTGTTTTTTTTCTTTCTTTGTCATCTTGGCTTCCGATTCTTTCAACTTTTCTTCTTTTAAAAACCTTAGGGACTCCTCTTTCCCCTTTTTGGCATCATCAAAGGAGAGAGGAACCCGGGGAACATGCTGCGAGCAAGAAAGCGAGTCCGCCGAGAGCCGAGTTCTACTTTGAGTCAAGCTACGGCATAAGTGTCCGAAATTTTGAACGAGTGGCTTTTGATTCGGCCTGCCACCGGTTTCATTCCAGCCATGAGAAGGCTGAATTTTGCATTCATGGTCTCCTCAAGATGCAGTAACTTCCTTTTGTTGAAATTCACGCAGTAGCTCCATTTATGTTTTGTGAGATTCATGCAACCTCTCAATATACGCCCGCATCCTCTCGCTTCATATCGGCATTGTCGGCCTCCAAATGAGCATCTTATTGTATAATGCCTTGAAATAATGAACTTGCTTGTATCGCATGGCACTCTCATTGTTGAGACCATTCCCCGATCCTTACCACCATCCCTCTCAAATCTGCTATGAGGGGGCATCTCTATTGTCCGGTGTAAGTTTAGTGAGACTGGTGACGTTCGATCTTCTCAATCTCTTCATAGATTTTCTTGAAGACTTCACGAATCTCATTTGTCACACTGATTGATTCGGCCGCCATTCTACATCAAAGTCAAAATTTTTGGCACAATGGAGTCGGTAGGGATTCTGGATCTTCTCGAATAGTGAATTATCATTGTTCTTTAGCGAGTCTCTTACTCTATCTCAAGCAACTCGTAAAAGGGAAATACTTGTTAAAAAGCATCATCTCACACTTATGGGATTGTTTGTGCGATTTGTGCCTGTGATGTTTAAGCGGAGTCGATGCTTTGCAAGCAACGTGGGACCCCATACAGATGACTCGGTTTGCTAGGGCTTTTGGAATGTGTTGCCCACCTGATCGAGCCTCATTGTTGTCTTAACAACGTCTTTGGTCTTAGTAGATTTCTCGAAATAAATTACGGATCCTCACCAGATGTATCATCAGTGTCATCGGATGATGATGAAACCTGGAGGCTTAGTTCATCATCGAAGTTGAATGTTTGACGAGCTTTGACTTTGTAACTCGATCGACTCGTATTCTTGAGAACATTCTCGGTGGGTCCTTTTGATGTGCAACGGGTGTGGACTTAGCTTCATCTTGGACCAGAAATGATATGTCGGATTCTCCGAGTCATGAAGTGCACTTATCTCCTTCTCATTGAGTGCTTTGAATAGGATGAATGTTCTGTGTCTCTTGAGCTTGACCCGGGGAATTCTCAACCTCCCTCGGGCCTACACTACCTCCTCGATCTCAATCTGCTGCGAGGCCTTCAACATTCCCTTCGAGAGTCGCAGTTGTCTTAGGGTCTTCAATATTTGCATCCATAGGAGTCTCAACTCTTTGGATTGCACTTTCATTGCTCAGTGTTAACTCGCAGGTAGATCCATCTTGTGCCTCGACCGCAACAAAGCAGTGTCATCAACCTTCAAAGCGGTGACACTTGGTGGGACAGACTCAACTGTTCGAGCCGTCAATGTTAATCTGCTATGGTTCTTTTTCAATATCCACTTCGCCACCTTTCTTCAATATGGAGTCATCCGCAAGCATCCTCCGACCATACGATGGAGTGAGTTTCCCCCCGCACACCACCGAGCGATCGATGATGGGGTCACTCTTCTCCGGACTCGCGGCTTCTTCCGTTGAGTGCTCGGCCGCCGGGCAGGTGGTAAAACACCTTGAGGGGTTGGCTCAACTTGGGTGCCCAAAGTCCCGATTTCATTGTCAATGCCCTTGGAACCATCCTCCGATCGACGGGGGACGAGCATTGCAACGACCGAGGCAATATGTTGTGCTACTCCCAAAGGATCGATCTGTAGGAGAGATTGATATGACTCTCTGGTCTTTCTAATAGTTGTTGCTCATGCATTAGCCTGGAATCCCGTAGAGCTTGCTGCAAGTCCGACTTCTCGCTTTCTGGTGTGGGATCCATATCTTCATAACTCTCTGAGAACACATCAAGATGATAATGAGTGTGTTCTAGAGTTCCAGTAAGTGTGCATATCTTAGATTTCTCAAGAGCTTGTGCTTCCTCAGTTGCTTTGGCTTTTTCCTTCTCCTTGAAGATATGTAGAATATCCATGCGATTATTTTCATTCTCGTGCTTGAAGCACGTGTTGACTCAAGAAATTGCAAAGCAATTCCTCCTCTTCTTCGATGAACTCAGGGCAAGCAAACTGCGCCATTAAGTGGCCTAACTTCCACGCCCTCCGTTCACATAGACGACGCTGAATGTCCTGATATATATAGGAGAATACATGAGGACATCATCATCTTCATCATCATTATCTTTTTGTCCTTCATTTTCGGGATTGAAGGCAAGATATTCTCACGCTCTTCTTCTTCAACATCATTAGTAGCGGTGGAGAGACAACATTCTCGGACGGATGTTCGATTGTCTCATTTGCTACATTATCCTCACTGTCTTCTCCATAGTTGGGTCTTCAGAGGCCTCGATCGATCATCCTCGCAGACTTGGCAAAGTGTCATCAATAACTTTGAGAGATTGCACTCCCGAGCTTCAGCGATCTCTCGGGGTTTACTCGGTGAGAGGAAGATTCAACTATCTTTTCAAGTTCAAATCTTGAAAATTCTTCTTCTTTTGGTCTTAACTAGATAAATTACTTGTTCTTAAGAATCTTGGGCGGTGGGGGCGGTGCATCCTTCTTGGAGGGAACTCGCTTTTCTTGATTTGGTAGTCCTCTTCTTTCGTATGGTTACAAAAGGTATTTGAGATTCCTTCTCGGCCTCGGCTGCAGGGGCGGGAGACATGATTGCACGGGTAGGCGACTCCTACTGCAGGGACAGTGCACCCTTTTTCTTAGTCGCAGGGGCAACTTTTTTTCTTCGCAATTGCGGCGACTTTCTTCTTTGGATGAGGGGTAGCTGGTGTGTCCTCGGGTTTAGCTGATTTCTCCTCACTTGTTTCAGCTTTTTCGCGTGGGCTCTCTTTTCCGGGCTCCTAAGAGATTCTCCCTACACATCTTCTTGTTGACATGGAAAGGTTTTCCATGTCGAAGGGGAATACTCTTCACTTCCATCACGTGGCCAATCACGAGGCCATATTCAAGAGATTCTCCAAAGGATTCGTCATCCGTAGCGATTTGTTCATTACATTCTCGCGCAGTCTGCCTTTGCATACCTAACTCACCCTAGTTGACTTTCTTGCCCGCATGATCACAAACCATGACGATCGGCTTAGTCTTTATTGGTGATTGAAGCCGCCAAACTTCATGTCTACACATTTCGAGACGACATCCATCAACTTATGATAGTCATCCTTCAAAGAATTTCTTCTCACGGTGTAGCCACCTTAACAAAAGAGTCGGTTTGGCTATCTCTTTCCATGCATCACCCAAATCAACTTGACTTCATAAATCTCCTTCATGCTTTTAGACGGCAAGAAATGATTCTCCGCAAGGTCCTTAGCAAGATTATCATTATGTCCTTGCGGTGGACAAGACTTGATTCCTTCATCCCGCACTTCGGTGTTAACATAAAATCGCGCCACCTCTTGGTATGTGTGCGAGTATTCCATATTCGTAAAAGCCTTAAGACTTGACTTTTCCAACATCTCATCAATTTTCTTCACTAGGGTTTCATCAAAACCGTGCTTTACCATGCCTTCGAAATCCACCGATGATCCCGAGTGGATTTGCTTCGATAGCTTGACAAAATCAAACTTAGGTGCCATTTTTAGAGATTTTTACCGATTAAAACTTAAAGAACTGGTTTAAGGACCATTAGGGTTTTTGAGAGAGAAAATAGCTTGCTTTCTATTGCTTGAAGATGAACAGTTTGAGAAAGTGTTAGAGAAAGACCGAAAATCGTATATAAGAGTTATGAAAGAATGGGTCTTTGGATTTTGAAATTTTGATCAAGATCAATGGCTCAGATTTAGCACGTCAAACCGCATTTAATTCCTCGCATTTAATCCAAGAGCATTTATATCCAATCATATGCTTCCGTGCGACTTTTGATCATATTACCGACGTCATCCTTAAAAATATTCCTCGCTCATTTAAAACAACTGCGTTTTTGTCACTTAGCTCATAAATGACTCGGCTTATCTCAAAAATGACTTTACTCTTCTTCTCTCTTCTCATTGAGTGACTCAATTTTGTCGCCTAACTCGATATAGCCGACTTTCCGATATGGTCATTTCACTTGGCCGATGTGAGAAACCCGCTCTTTTCTTATTTTTTCATCTTTTATCTGTCTTTGATTGAGTCTTTCGAGTATTAACTTAACTCAATTAACCCTAGCTCATGCTTAAGCTCTTCAAATCTTGATTCACATAAGGGCATAATGAATATGTCCTAACCGCTTATCGTCGAGATATATTCCAAAGTGATGTCTTTCTTTTCAACATGATCTCTTATAAAATGATATCCGACATCAATGTGATTTGTTCTTTAATGCAACACATGATTCTCGAGTGATTGCAATAGCACTTGTGTTATCAAACATAATTAGAATTTCCTTTTCTTCAATTTCATAATCTCTCATTTTGTTGTCTCATCCATAAGACTTGGGCACAACAATGTTTGCCGCAACTATGTACTGCTTGATTGTGGATGTAGCTATTAAGTTTTGCTTCTTACTAAACCGGAAAACCAATCTGTCTCCAAGCATTTGACATATACCTGAAGTACTCTTCATGTCAAGTCTACATCCAGCATAGTCTGAGTCTGAGTAACCAATAAGCTTGAATCCTCCTTCCTTTGGTACCATAAGCAACTTCCCAAGCATCCCTTCAAATATCTTAGGGTTTTCTTAGTGCGATCATGTGGCTCTTCTATGGTGCAGACTGAAATCTTGCACATACACCTACTGCAAAGATGATGTCTGGTCTGCTGGCTGTTAAGTACAACAATGATCCAATGAGTGCTCTATATCTTGTTTGATCTACAACCTTAC
This sequence comes from Rehmannia glutinosa, assembly GCA_016081115.2. Lineage (NCBI taxonomy): Eukaryota > Viridiplantae > Streptophyta > Magnoliopsida > Lamiales > Orobanchaceae > Rehmannia > Rehmannia glutinosa. The sequence continues at coordinate 1,339,211 of JABTTQ020002610.1, forward strand.
CATCTGCATCCATGTCCATCTTGACTGATGTGTTCATTGGTATTTTCATAGAAGACTTCTCTTCCATACCAAATTTCTTCATTAAATCTCTCGGTGTACTTTGTTTGACTTATGAAAGTTCGATCCCTCAATTGCTTAACTTGAAGTCCTAGGAAGAAAGTTAGTTCTCCCATCATGCTCATCTCAAATTTACCTTGCATGAGGTTTGAGAACTTATCACACAGCTCTTTATTTGTGGACCAAAAAATGATATCATCCACATATATTTGAACAAGCAAGATATTCTTTCCATCTTGAATTCTCAAGAGTGTTCTCGTCACATTTCCTTTAGTGGATCCATTGTCGTTAAAAATTGAGACAATGTATCATACCATGCCCTTGGTGCCTGTTTCAATCCATAAAATGCTTTCTTGAGCTTGTACACCCTATCTCCAATAGTCTTTTGCTCAAAACCTGGAGGTTGTTCAACATAGACTTCTCCCTCTAACAGTCCATTTAGAAATGCACTTTTCACATCCATTTGATATACAATAAAGTTCTTCTGCGGCAAAGATAGGCAAGAAACATCCTTATTGCTTCTAATCTAGCAACAGGATCAAAGGTCTAATCAAAATCTATTCCCTCTTCTTGGCAATACCCTTTGGCTACCAATCTTGCTTTGTTTCTTACCACCGATCCTTTCTCATTCATCTTGTTTTCGAAAACCCATTTTGTGCTAATAACATTTTGATGGGTTGGTCTCGCACCAACTCCCAAACTTTGTTCCTTTCAAACCGATTCAACTCTTCTTGCATGGCTTAAATCCAATGTGTGTCATCTTTTGGCTCTATTTGGGAAATAAAACAAGAGAACATTGCTTTTGCCGAGCTCGTATCTAGTTCTTACACCATCTCTAACATCTCCAATAACTAGTCTCTCGGTGGATGGTCTCTCACCCACCATCTCACATCAGTTGGAGCAAGTCACCGGGTTCAAATTGCCTGTAGAGTTGCGTTGTCTTGAGCAGCTCTTTCATCATCATTGTTTGTAGACTTTCCGATTGTCTTTGAGATTCACTCTTTCATCTTCATCTTGGTTGATTATTCTTACTTGACTTCAACATAAGGACTTTTCTCGCATAGTTGGTCGATTCAACTTATCAACTAATTCTTCAATATCTTCTCCATTAACATTAGGTTCATCAAAAACCACATGAATAGACCCTTCGTGACCATAGTCCTCTTGTTCCGCACTCTCACCGAGTATCCCAAAAAGTTACATTCATCGCCTTTAGTATCTAAAGCCTTTAAATTATCCTTGCCATTGTTGTGGATGAAGCATTTACATCCAAATATTCTAAAATATACAACATTTGGTTTTCTTCCTATCCATATCTCAAAGGGAGTCTTAGTAAATTGCTCCTCGTTTATCATGCATCTATTTTGAGTATAGTATGCGGTGTTGATAGCTTCACCCAAAATCTCTTAGGCAATCCACTTTTAGCTAACATGGTTCTTACATGACTTCCTTGAGAGTTCTGTTCCTTCTTTCAACCTACTCCATTTCACATTTGTGGAGTTCTTTACTGATAACTCATGAGCAATACCATTCTCAACACAATATCGAGTTATTATCCCATTGACAAACTCAATTCCTCTATCGGGCCTTATCTTTATAATGGTTTGGCTATTTTCATTTTGAACTCTTTTCATCACCGAGGTAACTTCTACAAAGTTTCCTTGTTTTTGCACATGAAGATTGTCCATGTATATCTTGAATAATCATCCACCACCACTAAGATGTATTTCTTTTCACTTATGCTTTGGCTAGTTCAACATGACCAAATAAATCCATATGCAAATGAGATGCAATATCCTTGTTGAAGAAGGACTAGGCTTCTCCTTGAATGAATATTTGATTTGGTTTCCCATCCGCATACATCACATACACTTTCCTTATTGTACACCGGCAATCCTTCCACAAGATGACTCCTTGCAAGCTTGTTGATTGTCCGGAAGTTGGATGACTCAGCTTCTTGTGCCACAACCAACTTGATTCGGATGTGCTCTTTGCTACGACAAGTGCTTGGTGTGGCGAAGAGACTAGTCTACGACATACATATTCTTCTCTGTCTTGATCCTTGCGAAGTATTTCATTTGATTCAATATCTTTTATCCGGCATACTCCCATATTAAATCCAACATTATAGCCCTTGTCGGAGAGTTGGCTAATGCTTAACAAAGTTGAAGTTGAGGCCTTCAACATATGGAACATCTGTGATCTCTAATCCATTCTTCTTGATGGATCCAAAGTGCCTTTATTTTCCCCGGAGTTTCATTTCCTCCAAATATGACTTTTGCACTCTAATCTCCTTGAATCTTGATAGATTTTTCTTATTTCTGTCACATGTCCGGAACAACCACTATCCATGTACCAGGTTCCTTGGCACTCACATTACTTGAACTCGCAATAAAGGAAATTAGTTTTTAGGTACCCATCTTGTTTGATACATGTTTTTATCTTAATTTTGATGATTTTATTTTGTCACCAAAACAATGTGTTTAAAGGTTGTCCAAATACTCCTAAATGATTTAAAATGGTTTTAATATTTTCGGAGTATTTCCTCAAGTTTTACTTTAGATAAAATTAAACAACACTTTTAATGATTTTATTTTTATAAGTTTTTATTACAAAACAAGGTTCCTAAATGTTGTCTAAATACTTCCGATTGGTTTAAAATGTTTTTACTAAAATTTCGGAGTATTTCTTGGGTTTTATTTTCGACAAAAATTGGACAACTTTTCTGTCTCGAGGTCGACCTGGTCGCCCTATAGGGCAACCTCAGACTGAAGATGAGTTTGGAACAAAAAATGAGACAGAAGTGAAAAACGGTCAGGTCGACCGGCCGCTTCGGGCGTCGTCCGGTCCGGTCGGCCTGCAGACTGAACGTTCTTATGAAACAGAACAAGTTTTTCTCTTTAAAACCCTTAGGGGACCGGTTGAGACAATGATCGACCGGTCGAAGCCTATGTCGACCGGTCACCCTGTTGATTTTTTCAAAGTGTTCTTCAAATGTTATTTTTGTGCGACCGATCGCTGTGCTTTTTGACAAAGAAAAATATGACCGTTTGACAAACAGACACATTTCCTTAAATTGTGGGATTGATTTCTAACACTATATTCTTGTTTTTAATTGTATTTTTCTGTAGATTTTCAATCCCCAAGAGGAGCCTATGCTTGATCAATCATCTCCTATAAATAGAGGAACTTTTGGAGCCACCAATACAACAATTGAGATACAACACAACAAGATACACTTCAAGCAAACATTTGTTCTTCATTGTTATTATTCTTGTTGTAAATTTTGCCTAGCTTATCACTTTCACATCTTTGAGGTATAGGCTATTCTTGATTACACTTTGCACTCAAATTATAATATTCATTATTGAGTTGTAATCTTGATTTTTGGTTATCATTCAAACACAAGATATCCTTGTGAGTGTTCTTGTGGTAAGAGCACACTTGGATGATCTAGGTGATAGGTGCAAGAAGATTGTGGTGATCTTCTTATTGAGGTGTTGAAGAATTTGGTATTCTTCAAGGTTGAAGATTGTGGTAATCTTCACAAGGTGCCGTTGAAGGAAGATTGTGGTAATCTTCAAGGGAGATTATGGTAATCTCCAAAGGTGGTGTTGAAGAAGAGTGTGGTGCTCTTCAAGGTGTTGTAAGTTGAATTTGTATTAATTTTGGTAATGAATAAAATTCTTTTTCTTTTTGAAATCCATCCCGGATATCTTTGGGGTGGTAGAGGATTAGGCCCTAGGTGGGTTGAACCTCTTTGAATCGACGTGTGTTGTTTACATTCCGCACATTTATTATTGTCTTTGAGCATTCGGTTCGAAAAAGACGGTAAAATCAAAAAGATGGAGATAATCCATTCACCCCCACCTCTAGATTATCGTAGCCGCTTGACTTACACATACTTGCCTCGGGTTTTGAGGGGTTAGTGCCGTAAGATGATCCAACTAACCTAGAGCCAAATGATTTGATTGTAAGAGGTTGCCATCTATCGTGCCATAAGCATAATTCACTTTGGCAAATTGCTTGGGGCTTTAGGTTCATACAACTATCTCTTTTGTCGTATGCTGTGTGCGTTTTAGCAATTACCTTATTTGGGTAATTGTGATATTTTGAGTGTAGTGCTTGGGTGCATGTGATTGCCGATAGTAGCTCTTTTGCCTTTGGAATGACCTTTCTTTGAGGTTTAGGTCTTTGCCATCTAGGATTGTATTCCATTGGTCTATGCTGATTTTTCACATTATTCCAATCAACTTCGCTCGAGTAGTTTATGCGTTCCCATCATATGTGTTTTTTTGATAAAACTTCTCGGGGTTTTGGTAGCCCTGTTTATCCTTTTTCCAAAATCATCTTTGTTTGACTATGCACAAAGGAATTAAATCCTATGTCTGTCTTATTTTCACATTCTTTTTGACTCATGATAAGGTCATCCAATGATTTTGATGCCTTTGTAAATGAGGCAATTATATTTTTAAGACCATTTTTTGTCTTTTCTATAGCGACTATCTCTGCTATCGGTTTGGCATTCTCGGCCTTCAACTCTTTGTTCTCCTCGGTTTGGCATTCTCTCTTCGGTTTGGCTTTTGGGATGGTTGTTTTTCTCATTTAAAAGTGTGTGTGAGGATTTTATGTGCTCAAAGTCTTTCATCATTTTACCCATGAATCATAAAGATAAGTGGGTGATGAAGTGTGTGTATCACAATCACTATCACTTGAATCTGAATGAGATGAGTTCGAGTGTACCTCATCTTCTTGGTCCGGTTGATCTTGTTCCTTATCCATAAGACAGGATCATTGCTTCTTGAGAATCACTTGAGTAGTCACCACTACTCTCGAGTCCGCCGCTTCTTTAGACTAAGTTGTCTCGGCAGCCCAACATGGCTTCCTTCTTTTCCTCGTATTTATTGATTGGTGGATAGGAACAAATCAAATGCAAAATGTCCTGGTTATCCGCAATTCGAACACGGGTTCTCGGCTCTTTGATCAACTCTTTTTCGTCCTTGGGTTATCAACTCTCCGATATTCAACCCTTTGATGCTCACTCTTTTGGGTGGCCTGTCTTCCCTTGACTTAGAGGGTACTAAATGTCTTCTTGAGGTTTCACCCTTGTTTCTTTTATAGTTCATATTGAAAAACTTGTTGAATCTTTTAACCATTAGGGTAATCTCCTCATTTGGTCAATGGCTTCCTGACTTGACTCTCTTTCCATCCTTGACTATAAGTGCGGTTGTCTTAGGTACAACTATCTTTTCTTGATATTTTATTCTCACTCAAACTCATAAGCTTTGAGATCCGAGAATAGCTCATAAATCGGATGTTGTTGTGACCTTCATTTCCCATTCACCGGGAGGCTTCTCGAATTTTCATACACATTTCCTTTTGTGTATATTCTTTCCAAGTCTTTGATAACTCATTTGTGATTTCAAAGTGAATGCATCCATCGATCCAAGGTTTCACCTACAAGCATTTTAAAATTTTCAAATTTTTGTACAACAACATACAATTTATTTTCTATAATTTGCTCAGATCCTTCACAGATTAAAGTTAATTTATCCGCATTTATTTTGCATATTTGCACTATTTGACTTTATTGAACATTGCTTTGTCCAATGTCTTGTATAGAATGTCCTGGCCACATTGTCCAAGTTGTATCTCTTTCTGTCATCGTTAGTCCACTCGGTCTTTGGCTTTTAAACCATGGTGGTTTGTCTTCATCTCGCTTGACTACTACGGTTGTTATTCTTACAATTGTGTTCGCTTTAAGTATTTGTAGTGGCCCATCATCTATCACTAGCCACATTTCATCATGCAAAGCAGATAGATGAGCCTCGCTTACGAATTTTCAGTCATCAAATTCTTCAAAAAGTGAACATAGGGATGCGATCGAATTTGCTTCCATGGTAATAACTTTGTTAAGAATGAAAGATTTTGAAAATGCAAGTGTTAAAAATCTTTTAGAAAAGATAGAGATCTAGTTCAAGAACAGTGAAGAAGGCTCAATGAACCAACCGCTCCGATACCACTTGTAGGTCCCAAGGGGTGTGAGTAAGGTTTAGAAGGGGGTTGAATAAACCTTAACAACTTTTCAATTTTAGTCCTTTTAAAATAAATTACAGAGTTAACACAAGTTGGTTATTCAACGAGTTAGCCACTCAACAAACTCGATAGAGCCGTTGATAGAATAACTCAATTTGCTTAACCCGAAACTTAACTTGGTTGTGTCGGTTTTACCAGCGGAAGACTTAACACCCTTTGATTTGTTTTAAACTTGTTTTAACACTTGATTTTAGCACTTGGTTATTAAGCGGTTTGGAAAGCAAATAGGTTTATCAAACAGATATAAAGTAGATATGCGAAATGTAAAATGTGTTGAAAAATAAATAACACGAGTTGATTTTTATAGAGGTTCTATGATGGGGTAATTCTTCTACACCTCTCTTCTCCAACTCCTGGAGGAATCCACTAAGTAATGAGATCAGTTTACAAAGTGGTGAAAGTCTAGATACAACCTTGGTCACACGGTGGCTTGTCGTCCGACTCAACTTCTTCACAGGGCGTACCGCCTTGCTACTTCAACTCACTTTCTCAAGCTCTTGGATTTGATCACGAAGCCCTCCAATAACTTGATAATGGTTCGACCTTGAACCTTCCTACAATCCTCCTTGGAATGTAAACTCCTTTTGATTCTTCAAAAGTTTCCTCTTCAACAGTTTGAAGTTGTCTTTCCTTTACAACTTTGTGTTGGATTGATTTCCTTTGAGTTTCGAGGCTTGAGGATTTGCTTGAAAATCTTTGAGAATGTTTTTCGGTTAATTGCTTGAATATTGCTCGATTTCTCGGGTGTGCAAGGTAACCTTTTCTCAATGAGTTTCCTCGGCCTTTTATAGTGAACTTTCAAAAATATGCCCATTGACGAGATAGTGATTTTCAAAAGACACTTGTGTTCTTTGGCTTGTCTTTTCTTGGTCTTCAATCATGAGATGTAGACTTTTCCTCGTATTAAATGAATGTGCAGCTTTTCAGGTTCGGACACGAGGTGCAGTACTTCCCATTGGTTTATTTCTTACGCATGTTTCTCGGGACGAACACTTTAAGACCGACAACATGGAAGTATTCCTTATTTAAGTAATGTTCTTGATTTACGCAACGGATTCATTTGATTAACTCCTCTTGTCTGCCGCCTATTTCCCAGTGACTTGAATCTGCTCCAATCATTTGAAGACTCATCAGTCACTTTCAACTTATGACTTGGCTCCTTGAGATGACTTAGACTGACACTTCACACAACTTCCTGAGCTGATACATCTTAAGTCAAGTTCTTGATCTCCCTTCTTGGCCACACTCAGTTGTTCCACAGCGGAGTCTTCACTTCAGTCTTCAGTTGACTTCTTGTTTCAGGCATAGCTGACTTGACTCAGCTTTTTCCACAGATCTCATTACAATGAAAATTACAAGGAAAATGGGGTGCCAACTTTCTAGTTTAATTTTTACATGGCCGTCATCAAAATCTATAAAATAAATTTCCCAACGGGAAGAGCAAGGTCTCTTGTCTTCAATTCAAGAAATCGGAGGAGAAAGTGAAGAAAATGATGATGACGATGTAATCATGTACTCTCCTCTTTACCCGGATATTCGGACGTCTACGAGAATGGAGAGCATGGAAGCTAAATCACTTAAGGGTGCGAGTTCACTCACTCGAGTTCATAAAAAGAAGAAGAAGAGTTGCTACGATTTCTTGGTGTTGCAATTATTCAATAGGCCCTTGACGAGGACAATCGCATGGATATCCCTCGAATCATAAAGGCGGATGAAAATGATAAAGCTAAAGAGTGAGCCCGAGCTTTGGGAAAGTAAACAATATGTGAATTCATAGGCTCTCCAGGTCACACTCACACACATCTCAATATGCGAAGTTAGATATGCAGCAGGCTATGAGGGAATCCGAGCCATCCATGAACAACGATTGTTAAAAGGTCAGGAGAGTCATCTCAATCTCTCCCGCACACCGATCCTCTAGAGTGGCACAAAGACATTGCATTAGTTTGTTGCCGCAGCCCACGTCCCTCCCCGTACATTCGGAGGATAGATTCCATCCAAGGGAATTGGCGATGAAGTTGGGAATTTGCGCACCCAAACTGAGCTAACCCCTGAAGAAAGTGTTCTACCACCTACCCCAGTGGCTGTGCACTCAATGGAAAAAGCGGCGAGTCAGGAGCAGAGCAACCCCACTATCGTTACTCAACTTGTAAGCCGGTGAGGGGGAAGCTCTCCACCACAAGCTTGATGTTAGAGGTTGTTGTGGAAGACTCAACCATGAAGCAAGGAGGCAAAGTCAAGAAAGAACATGAACCTTAGTAGAGTGACATTGACGAAGCCCGGACATTTGAGTTTGTCCCGGATGAAGTATCACCGCTTTGAAGGCCATTGACGTTGTTCTCACAAATCGAGGCACATGATGGTGATGCCCCGGTAGTTAACACTCGGGCATAGAAAGTGTAATCCAAGGAGTTTAGACTCTATGGATGCCAATGTAGAAGACCCTAAGACAATTGTGATATCGAAGGGAATGTGGAAGATGTTGGTCCAAGTGGCTACAATAATCTAGAGGGGGATAGATTATGCCGATTTTTCGCAAATCACCTTCTTTTTCAAAACAACGAGTAAATAACAAGAGTATAAATGCGAAAATAAACAACACTCGTTGATTTAAAAAGGTTCAACCCACCTAGGGCCTAATCCTCTACCACCCCAAAGTATCTCCGGGATGGATTTAGAAAAAACAGATTTTATTAATTTACCAAATATTAATACAACACCTTGAGGATTACCACAACCCTCTTTCACCACCTCGAGGATTACCACAACCCTCTTACAACACCTTTGAAGGTTACCACAACCTTCAAACACCTATCACCTAGATCACCCAAGTATATTCTTACCACAAGAATACTCACAAGGATGTCTTGTGTTGAATGATGACCAAAATCAAGATTACAACTCAATAATGATTGATACAATATGAGTACAAGTGTAATCAAGAATTGAAAGCCTAGACCTCAAATAAGTGCAAGTGAAAGTGCTTAGGCTAATACAACAAGATATATGAAAGTGTTTGCTCAATTGCTCTTTGCTTGTATATTGTGTGTTGTATCTTGTTGCTTGAATGAAGCCTCTATTTATAGGAGAGGACTTGGCTTTCATTTCCGGACATTGGCTCCTCCTTGGGGAGTGATTTGCTGCAAAAGAAACCATTTAAAATGATCAATATAGCTGTTAGAAATCAATCCCACAAAATAGGGAAAAGTCATGCAAAAACGCAACGGATAGTTTCTTTGATAAACATGGGGTTCGACCGGTCGCGCGAGAGATAAGATTGAAATTGAATTATGCGAATTTTTACACAAGGGGACCGATCGAAGGGGGTGCGGCGTCGTCGCCTTAGTCTGTGACGGTTGCCCTTGAAGATTTTACGAAACAGAGAAGTCGGAACAAAATCCAACTCCCATGTACTGGTCGCCCGGCCGTCGGCCGGTCGACCTGCCGTTTGCCTTACTGTTTTACTTACGTCCCATTTTCTGTTTCTCGGCTCAACTCAGTGCGGGTTGCCTATGGGCGACCGGTCGAACTGAAACAAATGTGTTGTCCAATGTTTTATTGAAAATAAACTTCAAGAAATACTCAGAAAAATAGTAAAAACATTTTAAGTTGATCGGAAGTATTTAGACAACATTTAGGGACATAGTTTTGGTTTAAAAACTTATTTGAACAAAATCGAACATAATCATCAAAATCATGATAAAAACATTTATCTAACAGAAGACCCTAAGACAGTTGAGATCGTCAAGAAAACACTGAAGGCCTCGCAGCTAGTTGAGTCCACGGGGGTAGTGAAGGCCCACGGGAGGTTGAGACTTCCCGGGTATAGGTCAAGAAACTCGAACATTCCTCCTCCGGACGGCGATGCGATGAGAACATGAGATAAGCGCACTTCATGATTCCCGGAAAACATAGACACATCCTTTTTGGGATCAAAAGATGAAGCCGAGTCCACTCCACTTGCAGATCCTATGGACCCAGCTGAGGATGTTCTCAAGCTAAGAGCCAAATAAGTGAGAAATTGGCTCGCACGAAGTTCAACTTTGATGATGAGCCAACTCCACAAGTCTCATCATCATCCGATGACGTTTATGATGCAGCAGAGGAACAGGTATATCATTTAGAGAAATCTACCGAGACCGAGGAAGCAGTTAAGATAGCCGAGGCTCACCACCGGGCAACACAATCCAAAAGCCCCATTTGAACCGAGTCATCTATGCAGGCTCCCACAATCGCAGCAGCGATAACGACTCCACCACTCGTCGTGAGGCTCCTACGGTGTGACAAATGCCGATGAAGCCATCGCGGTGAGGCAAACAAAATTGAGTCATCGCAGCACAAACTTCACAAACCATCCCTTATGTGCGAGATGGTGCCATTCAAGAGATGTTTCCATTCACTAAAATCCTATCTGAACTAGATGAAGAGACATCTGTTGAACAAAGGAGATTCACTGTCAGAGAAGGTCCCATAATTCCTACCGACACTATTATCCCAGCAACTTTTGATTTTGATGTAGAATGCCCCGCAGCTGAATCAGGTGAGACAACTGAGATCCGTGAGGTCTTCAAGAAGATCTGTGAAGAGATTGAGAAGATCGAACGACACCTGGCCTCACTGGACTTAAGACTGGACAATAGATATGCCACTCTCACAGCAGACTTGAGAGGGATCGTGGTACAGATCAGGGAGTGGTCTCAATAGTAGATGACCATGCGACTCGAGCAACTTCGTTATTACAAGGCACTATGTGGAAGAATGCTCGTGTGGAGTGCTGACAACACATTAATCAGGCAACGGATGCAGGAATACATCGAAAGGTTACATGAGTCTCACAAAACTGAAATGGAGCTGCTGCAACAATTTCAAAAGAAAGAAATTCTGCGACTTGAGAATGCTATGAATGACAAATTCAGCATACTCATGGCTGAAATGAAGTTAGTGACAGCCGAGTCCAAGGCAACTCGCTCAGAATTTCGAGCAGCATATGACGTAGCCGACTCCAAACAAAACTCAGCAATAAGGAGGCTAGATTTCATGCTCGATTATGTTCCCGGAGTCCTTCTCACCTTTGATGATGCCAAAAAGGGGGAAGAGGAGCTCCTCAAGGGATTAAAAGAAGAACAGCTAAAGAAAAATGCAAATTTGAGAAGAAAAGTTCAATTTGAGAAGAGAAGAAGGGTAAAGCAGCTGAGGGGTAAAGTTCGAAGGATCTGACTTTGATGATATCCGAAACCCCAAAGCCAAGGTCATGTTATTCGCCTCCATCTTGAGCGAACTCCCTATAACCTTACCTATTGAGCACTTTGCCGTGTCAATGGCGAGAAAATGAAGATTATTGAAGAATGGTTTGAGGAGTTCTCTAAAAAGCAAGATGCTCGAGTTCGGAAGTGTAGAAACAATATGTTGGTATTCCAACAGAAAAGATCAAGATGCCATACACGATGATGGTTCCGAGCCTAGATCGTTGATGAATTTAAAACACTTGAATTAGAAGGCTACTTCCAAGGAATGGCTCGCTCAAGCATGGGTTTTGTATTGGGAAAAAGGTCTAGCTTTATGTCAAGTTTGAAAAGCGATCATCCAGCTGACCACTCGGTGGAAAGCGAGAAGACTCGGTCAAAGATACACCCGTGAGGCAAAGGAAGAGCTGCGTCGAGGTAGAGGTAGAGTCGAGTCGCAGAGGAAGAAGTGGTGGCGAAGAGGTTCCCTACGTCGACCAAAACCAAAGGATGTTGAATATGTAGTTCCGACAAGAAAGGTTTGATCTCTTTTGGGATGGATATGACCAATTAGCCAACCTAGAAGTGGAAAGGAAGAATTCTAAGGCAAGTAAAAAGACAGAGAAGAAGAAAAAATGATAGGCAAACTCGTGAATGGCTAGCGAGGAAGCAAAGGGATGATGCTTCCAAACGAGTCTATGAAAAGAAGAAAAAGGAAGAAGGTGAAAGGAAGAAAAAGAAGAGCTGGAGAAAATAGAATTAGAGAAGAAGAAGAATCAAGAAGGAAGCAAATAAGACGTTGAAGTGTTCGCAAACCCCTTCATGTATTTTTATATAAATACATTCATGTAAGTCTTACGTAATATACTTAATGAAGGTTTTTGTAATTTTTCACTTTGTATGAACTCTTGTATGGTAGCTTAGAGATGTATCTTGCTTCCGATGAAGAATGCAATGATACCAAATGTGATTGTGTAAAGGACAAGAATGCTATGATCAATAAAATGATCTATTTCAAGCATACATTCTTTGTTCTTTGCATTGTATGTATGTATCTTTGTTGTTTATGTTTTGTTGAATTTATTTAAGTTTTGGCATCATCAAAAGGGGGAAATTGTTACGAAATTTATTTTGTAGATTTTGATGATACCATGTAAAACTTAAAATATAAAGTTGGCACCCCATTTTCCTTGTAAATTGTCTTTGTAATAGATAGGGCCGAGAGAGCTGAGTCAAATCAGCTATGGCAAGAAATATAAGAAGTCAAATGAAGACTAAATTGAAGATTCCATTGTGTGTCGCCCAAGTATGGCCTAGAAGAAAGTCAAGGACTCGATCAAGGTGTGTCACCGAGGAACAATCGTGAGAAGAGTCGGTCAAGTCAACTCAAGGAAGCTAAATCTCAAGTTGAAGTGACGGTTAAGTCATCCAAAGTCCGGAGCCGACTCAAGTCACTGGGGATTAAAAGACAAAGATCAAGTCAAGACAACCGAGTTAGATCCACTGATGAAAGTCAAGAATGTTACTCGAGAATAGTAAAATGCCGAGTTGTTAGAAGTGTTAGTCGATTATGTGCATAAGGAATAAACTAATGGGAAACATCGCACCATGTGTCGATAAGCCGCAATCTTGCAAGACATTTAATACTAGGATATGTCAACATAAAGGACTACAGACAAGACAAGCCAACGAACACAAGTGACTTTTGCAATTAGCATATCTCTTAAACGGACAAAATTTCAAAAGTGCACTATAAAAGGCCGAGGAATTTATTGAGAAGAAGTTACCTTGTGAACTGAACCACGAACAAGCAAGCAATATTCAAGCATTTTAACCTCAAAATTCTCAAGAACATTCAAGAAACTCCTCATGCTCGAAACTCGAAAAAATAGATCCAACACAAGTGTGAAGAAAAGACAACTTCAAACTGTCGAAGAGGAAACTTTTGAAGAATCAAAAGTGATCTACTTTTCAAGGAGGATTGTATGAAGGTTCAAGGTTGAACCAAGATCGTTATTAGAGGGCTTCATGATCAAATCCAAGAGCTTGAGAAGTGAGTCAAGTAGCAAGGCGCACGCCTGTGAAGAAGTTGAGTCTCAAGAGAAGCCATCTATGTGATCAAGGTGTCGTCAGATCTGTTTACCACGTTGTAAACCGATCATTACATAGTCAACTCCTCCAGGAGTTGGAGAAGAGAGGACTAGAAGAATTACCCCATCTTCGAACCTCTATAAAAATATTTGTGTCATTTACTATCAAGACACTTACTTTCTTGCATACTTACATCATATCTGTTGTTACAACCATATCTCGCTACCCAACCGATTAATAACCAAGTGCTAAAAATCAATTATTAAAATAAACTTAAAACAAACCAACGGTGTTAAGTCTTTCACGATAAAACCAAACTAGCCAAGTTAAGTTTAGGTTAAATAACGAGTTATTCTATCAACGACTCTATCGAGTGCGGTTGAGTGGCTAACTTAGTTGAATAACCAACTTAGTGTCCCTCAAGGACATATCTGTTTGAGTCAACTCGTTGTAATTTTAAAAGGACTAAAACGAAAAGTTGGTGATGTTGACCTTTCCTCGTATTAATGGCATTTCAAAGATTTGCAGGCGTCGACATTGCAGTGTTTCCTATTGGTTTATTCTTTTTGCATAATTCTCGGACAAACACTTTAGACTGGTAGCTTTGACATATTACTATATTGAGTAATATTCTTGACTTTAATCAACGAATCTAAGTCAATTATCTTTATTAGATCTTTGCGCTTTACCAGGTGACTTGAGTCTCCGCTCCAATCATTTGATTGACTCAATCTGTCACTTCAAGTTGTAGACTTGGCTTCTTGAGTTGACTTGTCGACACTTACAACTGTTCCTCGGTGACTCTTCTTCTTCATTCGAGTTCTTGTCTTCCTTCATGGCCTTACTCGGTGACACACAACACGTCTTCACACGATCCAGATTGACTTCTTGTATTCTTTGACATAGCCGACTTGACTTAACTTTTTTTTATCATTTTTATTACAATACTGATTACAAAGAAAATGGGGTGCCAACTTCCTAGTTTAATTTTTACATGGTATCATCAAAATCTATCAAATAAATTTTCTAACAATTTCCCCTTTTTGATGATGTCAAAACTTAATAGATAAGTAAACAAAGAAAAAGTTATACGAAAGCAAGTGCAATAACAAAGAATGTATGTTTGAATGAATCATTTTATTGGTCATAGCATTTTTGTCCTTTACAAAGTGTTTATAGAGATTTTCCTATACAAAGCTCTAAACAAATATATCAAGAAAATGTATCTAAGCTAAGTTACAAGGAAATTTACAGAGCTTATTACAAAAGACTTATATTGAAATGTATTTACACAAAAATACGCGAAGGGGTTCAAAGACACTTCAACGCCTTTGTTACTTCCTTAGTCTCTCTTCTTTAGCTCTTCTACGATCTTCATCATCAGCTCTTTTTTCTTCTTCTCATCTTCTTCCCTTTTCTTTGTCTCTTACGCTCACTTTGCGGTAGGGTCATCCCTTCATTTGCCTTTCTTCCGTCGCGAGTTGCTCGGGCGCTTTCTTCCGCCATCCTTTTATTGGCTTCTTCAATTTTACGTGTAGCTTCTAAGTTTGGAAGATGGTCATGCCTAGCACAAGGTATGTGATTCCCCTTTCTCAGGATCCACAAAAGTGACATCTTTTGGCTTTGACCGAGATTGAGAACTTCTTTCAGTGCCACTTTGTCTTCCCTTTCTTGACTCTACTCATCTTCCTTTGAGAGAATATCGCATAGGAGCCTTGGATTTTCCAAGCGAGTGATCGCTAGTATTCGATGCTTCTCGATCGTGTTGCATACTTCCAAGACTTTTTCCCAAAGACAACTCCAGGCTTGAGTCAAAGTCATTCTGAAGTAGCCTTGACTTCCGAGTTTGAAATTCTTCCATTGATTTGGGCTCGGATCCAGGCAGATCCGGCATTACTTGGGGGCCCTATCATAGCATTATCTAATCCCGGTGGGAGACCACCATGCTATTTTAAAAGTTCTTCCACTCATGCCGACGTATCTCGCCTACCTTTTCAAATGCGGCTTCGATGGCCTTTCTCTTATATTTCATGGCCACACGACAGCTTTTTCAATTTGTAAGTTCAAAGGTAGCTTGCTGAAAATCTCGTTTGTGACTTAACCTAGTGTGGGGTTTTACAGTACAACAACTTCATATCCTTCGAACTTCTTTCCCCATAGTTTTGTCACTTCCTTTCATTTTCTCTTCCTTCAATCCCTTAAGGGACTCCTCTTCCCCCTTTTCGGCATGATCACCAAAATAAAGAGGTATCCCAGGGAACAAACCACTGAGGATGAAGTCCGATCGGCTGTTCGTCGAGTTGTGCTTGGAGTCCGTTTGCATCATACACCTTTCAAAATTCTGAGCGTGTGGCCTTAGACTCGGCTGTTACTATCTTCATTTCAGCCATGAGAAGACTGAATTTCTCATTCATGTTGTTCTCGATTCTGGAAATCTCATTCTTGTGGAAATGCTGTACCAACTCCATATCCGACTTATGGGACTATTCAATCCTGGCAATATACTCCTTCATTCTCTTTTGGTACATGGAATTATCTGCACTCCATACGAGCATCTTTGCAAAAAAAGGTTTGAAATATCAGACCTGCTCTGCTCGCATGGCAGTCTGTTGTTGAGCCCATTCCCTTATTCTTACTATAATACTTCTCAAATCGGCTGTGAGAGTGGCGTCTCAATTGTCCAGACATATGTCTAGAGAGGCTTGATGACATTCCATCTTCTCAACCTCTTCGCAGATTTTCTTGAAGACTTCGCAAACTCACGGTCATTTGTCATGTTGGATTCTGCCGGCCACTCTGCGTCAAAGTTGAAGTTTCTTTGGTACAATCGTGTCTCGTGGGAATAATCGGCTCTTCTGTCATCGTATATTTCCTTAATTCAATAGCTGATTCTTCCTCCAATTCAGGCATATTCTTCGAGAATGGGAATATATCAGTAAACACATCATCGCGCACAAGAGGGATCTCTTGAGTTTGTGGTGCATGTGATGATTTAGCTCTTTGTGCCTCATCTGCGACATCTTCATTGGCAGATGTCATAGCCTCGTGGCGAGTTGTAGGAGTCGTTAATCTTTGCTTGTGTGGAGAGCTGCGTAGCGATTCTTTCATAGCTAGAGCATCTATTGGTGTTTGCTCGGATGTCCGATCCTCGGCCTATCTTAACGACTTATTTGGTCTTAGTGTTTTCTTCTAAATCAATAAGCGGTTCCTCGGTTGTATCATCAAAGCATCATCGGAGAATGATGAGACATGATGTGTTGGCCCATCATCGAAATTAATCCTCATATGAGCCGTCTTCTCATTGACTTCTCTCGGGTTTTGAGAACATCTTTAGTTGTGGTCTGTTCATTTGGATTTTTATGAAGAGTGGACTCAACTTCATCCTCCGATCCAGAAATAAAGTATCTATATTCTCTTGGGAGTCACGAAGAGTGCTTATCTCTTTGTCTACACAGCGCCTTCAATCTCAGAAATGTTTTAATCATATTTACCCATACCCAGGGAAGTCTCAACCTCCATTGGGTTTTCTATACCCCTAGCGGTCTCCATCTTTGCGCAGGTTTCGACATTCCCTTTGACAGTATCAACTGTCTTAGGGTCTTCAATTATCCATTCGATAGACATAGTTGTCTTAGGGTCTTGGACATTAGCATCCATACGAGTCTCAACTCCTTGGATTGGACTTTCGAGCCAGTGTTAACTCCCGGGGTTTCACCATCCTTTGCCTCGATTCTTTGCGGCAGCAAAGATCGCCGACCTTCAATACGGTGACATCTCGGTTGAAACAGACTTAACTATTTGAGTGTCATTAATGTCATTCTCGCTTCTTTCGTGTTTTTCTCAACTTCACCTCCTAACTACATTAATTTGTCTCTCACAAAGCAACCTCCAATTTGTGGTGGAGAGAGTTTCTCCTCGGTTGGCGCACCGGTAGGAGTGAATGATAATGGGTTTTCTGCTCCGGAGATGCGGCTTCTATTCCCTTTGAGTTTTGAGCCGCCGGGCGGGTGTAATTACACATTCGCCTTCATTGCCGGTGCCCTCGTGAGCCATTTGGTGAGTGCACGGGGATATGGTGGCAACTATGGTTGTTGCTATTCGCTGCGCCACTCCCAAAAGATCGATCTGAAGAAGAGATTGGGAGGACTCTCTGGACCTTCAAATAAACTTTCCTCTTGCATGGCTCGATTCCATCAAAGCTTACTACGTTTCGACTTCTCGATGCAAAGCGGCGGTGGATCCATATCTTTATCATCGCTTAGTAGACTCATGTACATGCTTATAAGTCCGATCACGACATATCTCGGATTCCTCCAAGGCTCTAGCCTGCTCTTGAGCTCTCTCATTTTCTTCCTCCTTAAGTATGCGTAGGATGCCCAAGAAATTTTCTTCATTTAGAGCAGATGGGACATCAGAACACCAAGGAATCAAAGAAGCTCTTCTTCCTCCTCGATGAGCGAGGATGAGTGAAGCTGACCTTGAATAATCCAACTTCCATGCCCTCCACTCGTAATCTTCTCTCGTATGTCGGGGTAAATGGGAGAGTACATGATTAAGTCATCATCATCTTCATCTCCAGTCTCCTAAATGGGGGCTAAGGGACCTTGCTCCTCCTCGAATCTGTTGTGTCCATCCCAGGGAGGTGAGACAACCTTTTTCTTGCACAGGTTTGGTTGTCCCGGTGCTTGTAATTCCTCGGTTGTTTGCCGCACGACTGATTCTTCTTGGATCCTCTGCTAATCATCATCAACAGTCTTCTCGGTACATCAACAACTTCCCAGATGGAGACTACTCTTCGAGCATCACCGTCTCCTTTTTCTTTCTCCGGTGAGAATCGATTCAACTATTTTCTTAAGTTCAAAATGCCTATACAACCATATTTTCTTGGATGGAATCGGGGAACCTCTCGGTTCAACACTCTCAGGTTCACAAACATGAAAGCTTTCTAGATTTTTCTTAGAGGCAACGGCCTTTCTTGACTTCGCGATCCTCTTCTTCTTCACGATAGGGGAGGTAATTTGGGGTACCTCCGCTATCTCATTTGTTGGGCAGGAGTCTCGACTTCGTAGGTAGGAGCTTTGGACTTGGATGCGGGAGCAGTGCTTTCTTTGCTTTAGCCTTAGGGCGAGGCTTGGATACCACAACCGTTTTCTTGGATGGAAGGGTCTCGGTTGTGTCTTCGGGATCGGTGATTCCCCCTCACCGGTCTAGCATAAGCCTTCTTCCGGGCTCTGGAAATATTTTCCTTGAATATTTTCTTGTTGACATGGAAGGGCTTGCCATGGTGGAGAGCAATACCCTTCACCTCCATCGGATGGCCAATTACAGGCCATAACCCAAGGAACATCCAAAGGATCCATCTCCTTGTAGGTTTTGTTCAAAGACATTCTAGCAAATTTGGGAAAAACGAACTCAACCTAGTTGACTTTCTTCTTTTGCTTGATTGCATCCATCACGACCGACTTAGTTTTGGACGGTGATTGAAGCTTCCAAACTTCATGTCCACATATTTTGAGACGACATCCATCACCTTGTGGTAGTCATCCTTAAAAAGTCTTTCTTGGCTCTATACACAACCTTCGCAAAGACACTCGCTGCTTGGAAACTTCTTTCCAAGAAGCAGCTAAGTCGACATTTTTCTCGCGATATCCTTTAACCCCTCCGCGAGGAAGAAAAGTGCTCAAGAAGGTCTTTTGCATTGAGTTTAATGACCCTTGTGGATGGAAGACTTGATTTTATCGTTCGCACCTCTCGCATTCACATAGAACATAGCTACTTCTTCAAGGTACGTGTGTGTGAACTGCATCATCAGAAAGTCCTTCAGCCCAGACTTCTCCAATTTTTCAGCTTTGTTCTTGACCAAGGCATCATCCACGCCCTGTTTGATAATGCCTACAAAATCCACTTAAGCACCAGTGTGGATTTGCTTTGAGAGCTTCACAAAATCATAAGTTGGGGCCATTTTGGATGAGTTTACCGATTAAAACACGAGAGATCTTGCTTGAAATAATTAGGGTTTTCACTTAGTTCCAGAGAATATGTTTTTGCTTGCTTGAAGATGAATAGTTCACGTGAGGAGAGAGAAATGTGAAGTTTCGTATATAAGGGACGTGAAAGGACAGTTTTTAGATTTTGAAATTTTTGATCGAGAACAACGGCTAAGATTAGAACTTCAAAACCGCATTTAATTCCCGCATTAAATGGTGCAACATTTATATCCAATCATAAGGTTTTCTTGTGCGGCTTTTACTTTACTTTGTCATTATTATTACGCCGACGTCATCCTTAAAAACACTCATGCTTACTTAAAATGACTATGTTTTTGTCACTTAGCTCATAAATGATTCAGTTTTTTCCAAATTGACTCAACTCGCTTCTCCATTCTCATGAAGTATCTCACCTTTCGCCTAACTCGATCCGGTGACTTCTCGACTAGGCTATTTCACTTTTGAAATGTGAAACTTGCTCTTCTTCAATTTTCTCATCTTCTTTCTCGGTGATTGAATCTTTTGAGTTTATTAACTAAGCTCACTTAGCCCCTAACTCATTCTTGAGCTCTTCAAATCTTGATTCACATAAAGGCCTTGTGAATATATCGGCTAATTGATTGTCGTTGAGATGTATTCCAAGGTGATGTCTTTCTTTTCAACATGATCTCTTATGAAATGATACGACATCAATGTGCTTTGTTCTTGAATACAATACTAGATTTTGAGTGATTGCAATGGCACTAGTGTTATCACACATAATTGGAATATCTTTTTCTTCAATATCATAATCTCTCGGTTGTTGTCTCATCCATAAGACTTGGGCACAACTGCACGCCCGCAATTATGTACTCTGCTTGTTGTGGATGTAGCTTTTGAAGTTTGTTTCTTTTGAACCAAGAAACCGATCTATTTTCAAGCATTTCACATGTACCTAAGGTACTCTTCCTGTCAACTCTACATCCAACATAGTTTGAGTCTAAGTAACCAACCAGCTTGAATCCTCCTTTCTTTGGATACCATAAGCCGACTTCTTGGAATCCCTTCAAATACCTTAGAATTCTCTTAGTTGCAGTCATGTGGCTCTCATTTCGTGTAGATTGAAAGCTTGCACATACACCTACTACAAAGGTGATGTCTGAGGCTTCTTTGTTAGAAAGAGCAAAAATCCAATGAGGGCTCTATATTTGGTTTGATCAACACCTTTGCCATCTCGCATCCATGTTCATCTTGATCAAGTATTCATTGGAATCTTCAGAAGACTACTCTTCCATACCAAATTTTTTCATTAAACCTCTAGTATATTTTGTTTGGCTTATAAAAGTTCCATGCTTCAATTGTTTGACTTGAAGTCCTAGGAAGAAAGTGAGCTCTCCCATCATGCTCATCTCAAATTTGCCTTACATGAGGTTTGAGAACTTGTCACGCAACACTTTATTTGTGGAACCAAAAATGATGTCATCCACATATATTTGAACAAGCAAAGATACTATCTCCATCTTGAATCTGAAGAGTATTCAACTTTGCCTTTGGTGAATCCATTGTCAATTAGAAATTATGACAATGTATCATACTATGCTCTTGGTGCTTGTTTCAATCCATACAATACTTTATTGAGCTTGTAGCCTTATCTACAATAGTTTCTCGCTCAAAACCTAGAGGTTGTTCAACATAGACTTCTTCCTCTAATAGTCTATTTAGAAATGCACTCTTCATGTCCATTTGATACACAATCAAGTTCTTATGTAAAGCATAAGCAAGAAACATCCAATATTGCTTCCAATCTTGTAATAGGAGCAAATGTTTCATCAAAATCAATACCCTCTTCTTGGCAATACCCTTTGGCTACCAATCTTGCTTTGTTTCTTACAAACAGATCCTTCCTCATTCATCTTGTTTTAGAAAACCCATTTTGAGCCAATAACATTTTGAAGGGTTGGCCTTTGAACTAATTTCCATACTTTTTTTTTAAAGCGATTGACTCTTCTTGCGTGGACTAAATCCAATGTGTGTCATCCAATACTTGGGACACATCTTTAGCTCTATCCTGGGAAATAAAACAAGTGAACATAGCTTCATGTTGTGCTCGGGATTTGGTCTCTCGGCCATCTCACACCAGGTTGGAGTAAGTATGCTGGATTCAGCCGTCTCGCAGATGACTTGTCTTGAACAGCTCTTTCATCTTCATTCAAATCTGTAGACCTTCCAGCTGTCTTTGTGATTCAGCTATCTCATCTTCATCGGGGTTGAATACTCTCACCGGCTTCGACATAAGGACTTTTTCGCATAGTTGGTTGATTGACTTATCACCTAACTCTTCAATGTCTTCTCCACTCACATTAGGTTTATCAAAAAACCACATGGACGACTCTTTTGTGACCATAGTCCTCTTGTTCAAGATTCTATAGGCTTTACTCTCAGCTGAGTATCCCAAAAAGATACCATCATTAGCTTTAGCATCAAAAGCCTTTAAATTATCTTTTCCATTGTTATGGATGAAGCATTTACATCCAAATATCCTGAAATATCCAACATTTGGCTTTCTCCTGTCCAAATCTCATAGGAGTCTTGGTCAATTGCACCGTTAATCATGCATCTATTTTGAGTATAGCATGCAAGTATTTATAGCATCACCCCAAAATCTCTTAGGCAATCCAAACTTTTCAGCTAACATGGTCTTTGCAAGATCCTTGAGAGTTTTGCCCCTTCTTTAAGCTACTCCATTCTGTTGTGGAGTCCTTGCAGCTAACAATTCCTGAACAATACCATTCTCAACACAATACTGAGTTATTATCCGATTGACAAACTCAGTTCCCCTATCAGATCTTATTTTTATGATGGTTTGACTCTTCTCATTTTGAACTCTTCTCACCGGTGAGACAACTTCTGCAGTGTTTCCTTCTTTTTACACATGAAAATTGTCCATGTATATCTTGAATAATCATCCACAACTACTAAGGTGTATTTCTTTCCACTTATGCTAGGCTCAACTGGACCAAATAAATCCATATGCAATGCGGATGCAATATCCTTTTTGAAGAAGGACATTGTTTATCTTTAAATCAAGATTTGATTTGCTTTCCCATCCATCGACATGCATCACATACACTATCTTTCTTGTACACTAAGTTTGGCAATCCTTCTACAAGATGACTCCTTGCAAGCTTGTTGATTGTCTTGATTTTCAGTGACTCGGCTTCTTGTGCCACATCCAACTTGATTCAATCGTGCGCTTTGCTAATGCAGACAAGTGCTTGGTGTGCCGAAGAGACCAATCTACCACATACATATTCTTCGACTTGATCCTTGCAAAGACTATTTCATTTCATTCAACATCATTGATCCGCACACTCCATGTTGAATCCCACATTATAGCCTTTGTCACGAGTTGGTCGATGCTTATGAGTTGAAGTTGAGACCTTCAACATTAGCAACATATGTGATTTCTAATCCATTTTTCTTGATAGATCATGTGCCTCCCGATCTCCCCTTAAGCTTTATTTCCTCCAAATATGATTTTAGCACCTCTAATCTCGTAATCTCGTTGAGTTTTGACAGGTTTTTCTTGTTTCCTGTCATATGTCTAGAATAGCCACTATCCATGTACCAGGTTCCTTGGCAGTTAGTTGTTCCTTGAACCTGCAATCAAGAAAATCAGTTTTTAGGTACCCATACTTGTCCGAGTCCTAAGGGGTTAGTGCTATAAGATGCTCCAACCAACCTATAGTCAAATTATTTGACTCTAAGAGGTTATCCTCTATCAGTGCCATAATCATAATGCACATTTGCAAATTGCTTGTGAGTTTTAGATTCATACAATTGTCTCTTTTGCTGTATGCTGTCTTCTTTGTGTTTTAGCAATTGCTTTCTTGGGGTGGTTGTGGTATTTACGAGTATAGTGTTTTGGTGCATATGTGTCGATAATAGCTCCTTTGCCTTTGGAATGACCTTTGTTGAGGTTTAGGTCTTGGCCATTTTGGCTTGTATTCCATAGGTCTTTGCTCATGTTTACCATTATTCCAATCAAGCATAGTTTGGATATTTTCTACCATTCCCATCATATGTATTTTCTCCGATGAAATTTTAGGGGTTTTACGGTAGCTCTGTTTGCTTTTCACAAAGTATTTTCTGTTTGGTGTTTTTGAGGTCCTCTCAGCTTTTCACAAAAGTTTTGGGGCTGGATTTCTTCTCGGTGGTCCTCTCAAAGATACTCATTTGGGTGTTTTCCTTTTCCTTTATATCCAAGGCCAGTATGATTTTGATTGTGCTTTGGGATGGATGTGTGTGCAACATTTGGTGTTTTGGGTTTTTGAGATGCTTCATTACTTGAAGTTCCTTTTCCAAAACCACTCTTGGAGTCCGACTATGCACAAAGGAATTAAATCCTATGCATGTCTTATCTCCACATTCTTTTTGGCTTATAATAAGTTCATCCAATGATTTTGATGCTTTTGTAAACGAGGCAATCACATTTTTAAGATCTTTTTCCTTCTTTTTAGAAAGCGACTAACTCGCTATGATCTTGGAATTTCGACTTTTCAACTTAGTGTTCTCATCACCATTTGACTCAGAGTACTCACTCTTTAGTCACCTATGAGTTTTGGCTTTTAAGCTGGCTGTTTTCCTCATTTAGAATTGTGTGTGAGGATTTTATGTATTCAAAATCTTTCATCATTTTGCCTAATGAATCATAAAGATTGGTGGATGATGAAGTGTGTGTATCACAGTCACTATCACTTGAATCAGAATAAGATGAGTTAGAATGTACCTCATCTTCTTGATCTGGTTGATTTTGTTCTTTAGCCATGAGGCAGATCATAGCCTCTTCCTTATAATCATTTGAGTAGTCTGCTTCACTACTATCTGAGTCTGCTACCTCTTTGCACTTGGCTGGCTCAACAGTCTCAGCAGCCAACATGGCTTTCTTCTTTTCCTGAAGACTTTTCTTTCTTCCTCATTTCTGTACTTGTTGACTGGTGGATAGGAACAGTCAACAGCAAAGTGTCCTGGTTGTCTACAGTTCCAACACAGGTTTCCAGCTCTCTGATCAGCCCTGTCTGTTCTTGGATTATCAGCTCTCTGATAGTCAACCCTTTGATGCTCAGTTCTCCTGGGAGGCCTATCTTCCCTTGACTTGGAAGGTGTTGAATGTCTTCTAAAGGCTTCACCCTTGTTTCTATTGTAGTTATTATTGAGAAACTTGTTGAATCTTTTAACCATCGGGGTAATCTCCTCCTAGTCTATGGCTTCTTTTGGCTCAACTCTCTTTATATCATTGGTCATCAATGCGATTTGTTTTGGGCACATTGTCTCCTCTTGCTCTTTTTCCTCACTCAAACTAACATGCCTTGAGGTCCGAGAATAGCTCATGATTAGATATTCTTGAGAGGTCCATTGAATATCTCGGGCAGTAACTTTCATTTCCCATTCACCGGGAGGCTTCTTAAGATCTTTTTGCACATTTCCTTTTGTGTATACTCTTTCCTAAGAGCTAAAAGCTCATTTGTAATCTCAATAAGTCGGCATCCGGTGATCCAAAGTTTCACTGAAAACATTTTGAAATTTTCAAATTTTTGAACAAATGATCGATAATGTTTTCTCTTTAATTTGCTTTGATCCTACACAAATTAAAGTCACTTATTCTAGATTTCTTTTGCAGATTTGCAAGATTTGACTTTATTGAACATGGCTTTGTCCATTGTCTTGTAGAGCATATCCTTGGCCATATTATTTAAGTTATATCTCTTTCTGTCTTCATTTGTCCATTCGGTTATTGGTTTTACAACCAAAGTGGTCTTGCTTCAAAGCAGCAGCCTTCTTCTCCTTGATTGTAGCCGTGTTCTTGGTGCTATCTTTGTGTTACTTTGAGTATTTTCAGTGGCCCATCCTCTATCACAAGCCACATTTCATCATGTAATGCGAGATAGATGAGCCTCCGCACACGAATTTTCTAATCATCAAATTCTTCAACAATAAACATATGAATGCGTGTTATATTTGCTTCCATGATAATAATTTTGCTTTAAAAAATGAAATACTTTGAAAGACGCAAGTGTTAAAACCTTTTGAAAAGATAGAGATCTAGTTCAAGAACGGTGCGGAAGGTTCAATGAATCAACCGCTCGATACCACTTGTAGTTCCCAAGGGGTGTGAAGTAAGGTTTATAAGGGGAGGGGTTGAATAAACCTTACCAAATTTTCTATTTTAGTACTTTAAAAATTATTCATCGAGTTGACTCAAACATTTGTGTCCTTGATGGGATGACTAAGTTGACTTTTCGGCTAAGTTACTCACTCAGCAGGAGTTCGATAGAGCTATTGATAGTATAACTTTACTTTCAAGACAAATACTTAACTTGGCTGATTGGTTTTTAACAAATGAAAGACTTAAGACTCTTTGTTTTGTTTTAAGCTTGCTTTTAACACTTGATTTTTAGCACTTGGTTATTTATCAGTTGGATAGCAAATATAATACTAACAGCAGATATAAAGTAAATATGCATGAAAGTAAGTTTGTTGAAAGTAAATGACATGAATATTTATGGAGGTTTGAAGATGGGGTAATATTTCTAATCCTCTCTTCTCCAACTCCCCGGAGGAATCCACTATGTAAAGATCGGTTTACAAAGTGGTGAACAAGATGGAGACAACCTTGATCACACAGTGGCTTCTCTTGTGACTCGGCCTCTTTACAGGCGGTTGCCTTGCTACTTGACTCACTTCTAAAGTTCTTGGATTTGATCACGATGCCCTCCAACAAACTTGATAATGGTTCGACCTTAAACCTTTATGCAATCATATCTTAGAAAGTAGACCCCTTTGATTTCTTCAAAAGTTTCCTCTTCAATGATTTGAAGTTGTCTTTCCTTCACAACTTGTTTTGGATCGAGTTCCTTCGAGTTTGAGATTGAGAATTATCTTGATAAGCTTTTAGAGTATTGCGGCAGTTACATGCTTGAATATTTCTTGTTTGTTCGTGGTTTAGGTAACCTCTTCTTAATAGCTTCCTCGGCCTTTTATAGTGCACATTTGAAATTTTGCCCATTGAAGAGATAGGCTAATTTCAAATGTCACTTATGTTCGTTGGCTTGTCATGTCTTGGTTTGCATCCTTGGTGATGTTGACCTTTCCTCGTATTAATGGCATTTCATCATTTGCAAACGCGTCGGACACAAGGTGCGAGTGTTTCCCATTTGTTTATTCCTTTTGCATAGTCAGGACAAACATTTTAGACTGATGACTTTGACATATTACTATATATTGAGTAATTTTCTTGACTTTAATCAACGAATCTATGTCGCTTGTCTTGACTAGAATGTTGCCTTTACCCAGGTAACTTGAGTCCGCTCCAATCATTTAATTGACTCAACCTGTCACTTCAACTTGTAGACTTGACTTCTTGAGTTGACTTGACCGACACTTCTAACAGCTTGTTCCTCGGTGACTCTTTTTCAATCGATTTGTTGTCTTCCTTCATGGCCTTACTCTACTAACACACAACAGAGT
Source organism: Rehmannia glutinosa (assembly GCA_016081115.2). NCBI lineage: Eukaryota > Viridiplantae > Streptophyta > Magnoliopsida > Lamiales > Orobanchaceae > Rehmannia > Rehmannia glutinosa. The sequence goes on from JABTTQ020002610.1 coordinate 1,366,170, forward strand.
CTTCACACAATCCATGATTGACTTCTTGTATTCTTTTGACATAGCTTACTTGACTCGGCTTTTTGATCCTATTTATATAATACATATTACAAGGAAAATGCGGTGTCAACTTCCTAGTTTAAGTTTTACATGGTATCATCAAAATCTATCAAATAAATTTCCTAACAGAAACATGTACCAAAGACAATTTGACTTTGTTGGCGACGCTGATGGGAAGAAGGCCGAGCCAAAGGAGACCATTGACCAGGATTAGATTGCCCCCATCGTTAAAAGATTTAACAAATTCTTTAAGAAGAACTATAAAAGGTACAAGGATGAAACCTCCATAAGTCATTCAAGACCCTCCAAAGCAATGAGGTACATTCTAACTTATCTCATTTTGATTGAGGTGATAGTTCTTGTGATACACACACTTCATCACCCACGGATCGTTATGATTCATTAGGCAAAGTGATGAATGATTTTGAGCACATTATAACCTCTCACACATTTTTAAATGAGGAAAACAATGGTTTAAAAGCCAAACTCACGGCTAAAAAAAACCGAGTACTCTTAGTTATATAGGCTGATGAGAACACTAAGCATAAGGTGAAAATGCCAAGTTCATAACAGAGTTAGCTGCTACAGAAAAGTGGGGAATAGATCTTAAAAATGTGAATGCCTAATTAACAAAAGCATCCAAATCATTGGATGAACTTATTATGAGTCAAAAAGAATGTGGAGACAAGACAGACATAGATTTAATTCCTTTGTGCAGTCAAACTCCAAGAGTGATTTGGAAAAAGGATCTTCAAAAAATAAAGGATTCTAAAAACCCAAAACACCAAACGATGCACCCACATTCACTCCAAAGCACAATCACAATCATCTGGCCTTTTTACAAAGGTAAAGGAAAAAGCTTGATGAGAGTCTGTGAAAGGACAAGCTAAGAAGAAATTAAGAACAGGACCCTTAGCGGACTCCAAGCGAGAAAACTTTGTACGAGGCAAACAGAGCTACCAAAAGCCCCATAAAATTCATCAAAGAAATACATATGATGGAAATGGTAGAAATTATCCAAACCAAGTGATCGGAATAATGTGAAATATCATCAAAGACCTATGGGAAACAAGCCAAAATGACAAAGACCTCAACCACAACAAAGGTCATTCCCAAAGCAAAAGAGCTATTATCAAGCACACATATGCACCAAAGCACTACACTCAGAAATCTCACAACTATCCCAAGAAAGCAATTGCTTAACACACACACGACATACAAACAAAAGAGACAGTTGTATGATCCTAAAACCCCTAAGCAATTTACTAATGTGCATTATGATTATGGCATCGATAGATGACAACCTCTTAGAATCGATTATCCGGCTATAGGTTAGTTGGAGCATCTTATAGCACTAACCCCCAGGACCGAGAAAAGTATGGGTACTAAAACCGATTTCCTTGATTTGGAGTTTCAAGGAGCAAGTGACCGCCAAGGAACCTGGTACATGGATTGTTGTTGTTCCGGATATATGACAAGAAATAAAAGAAACATGTCAAGATTCAAGGAGATTAGAGGCGCTAAAGTTATATTTGGAGAAAGTGAAGCTCCGGGGAGATCATTCATCAAGAAAATGGATTGGAGATCACAGATGTTGCGTTTGTGGAAGGTCTCAACTTCAACCCGTTAAACATCGCCTAACTCTATGACAAAGGCTACAAAGTAGGATTCAACATGGGGATATACCGTATCAAAGATCTGAATCCAATGAAATATTGCTGCAAGGATCAAAGCAAAAGAATATGTACGTGGTAGATTGGTATACTGCTACACCAAGCACATGTCTGCTAGCAAGAAACACAGCCGAATCAATTGGCTGTGGCAAAAGAAGCTGAGTCATCTCGAACTTCAAGATAATCAACAAGCTTGCAAGGAGTCATCTTGTGGAAGGATTGCCGGACTCATTTGTAAGAAAGAAAGTATATGTGATTCATGCCGGATGGAAAAGCAAATCAAATCTTCATTCAAGGATAAGCAAGTCCTTCTTCAACAACGATATTGCATCTGTTACATATGAATTTATTTGGTACAATTGAGTCAGCTAGCTTTAGTGGAAAGAAATACATCTTAGTAGTGGTGGATGATTATTCAAGATATACATGGACAATTTTCATGTGAAAAAAAGAAACACTGCGAAGTTACCACAATCGATGACAAGAGTTCAAAATGAGAAAAGTCAAAGCATTATAAAGATAAGATCTCATAGGGGAACCGAGTTTGTCAATGTGATTATAACTCAAGATTGTATTAAAAATGGTATTGCTCGTGAGTTATTAGCAAAAAGGACTCCACAAATGAGAATGAAGTAGCCGAAAGAAGGAACATAACTCTCAAGGAAGCTACAAGGACATTGTTAGCTTAAGTTGGATTGCCTATGAGATTTTTGGTGAAGCCATAAATACAACATGCTATACTCAAAATAGATGTATGATAAATAGACAATTGACCAAGATTCCCTATGAGATTTGGACAAGTAGAAAGCTAAATGTTCGATATTTCAAGATATTTGGATGTAAATGCTTCATCCATAATAATGGCAAGGAAAATTTGAAGGCTTTTGATGTTAAAGCTGATGAAGGTGTCTTTTGGGATACTCGGTGAGAGTGAGAGTAAAGCCTATAGAGTCTTGAACAAGAGCACTTTGGTCATAGAAGAGTCTATGCATGTGGTTTTTGATGAACCTAATGTGAATGGAGAAGACATTGATGAGTTAGGCGATAATTTGAATCAACAAACTATGCGAGAAGAGTCCTTATATTGAAGCGATGTGAGAGCACCCAACTCTTATGATGATGAAATAGCTTAATCTCAAAGACAGTTGGAAGGTCTGCAGCTAAATGAAGATGAAGAAGCTGTTCAAGACAACTTAGCTACGAGACTGAATCCAGCAGACTTACTCCAACCTCGATGTGAGATAGCCGAGAGACCATCCACCCGAGTTAATTATGGAGATGTTAGAGATGTCATAAGTACCGGATCTAGAGCACAAAGCATGAAGCAATATTCACTTGTTTTATTTCACAAATAGAGCCTAAAGATGTGTCTCAATCATTGGAAGACACACATTGGATTCGAGCCATGTAAGAAGAGTTGAATTAGTTTCAAAGAAATAAAGTATGAGAATTAGTTGAAAGGCCAACCCACCAAAATGTTATTGGTACTAAGTGGGTATTCGGAAACAAGATGAATGAGGAAAGGACTATTGTAAGAAACAAAGCAAGATTGGTAGCCAAAGGGTACTACCAAGAAGAAGGTATAGATTTTGATGAAACATTTGCTCATGTTGCCGATTAGAAGCAATAAGGATGTTTCTTGCTTATGATGCACATAAGAACTTCTTTGTATATCAAATGTTGTGAAGAGTGCATTTCTAAATGGTATTAGAAAAAAAAAAAAAGTCTATGTTGAATAACCTCCAGGTTTTGAGCAGTAAAACTATTGGAGATAAAGTCTAAAAGCTCAACAAAGCACTAAATGGATTGAAACAAAAACCAAGAGCATGATATGATACATTGTCTCGGTTTAGGTGAGGATGGATTCACCAAAGGCATGGTTGATAGAACATTCTTGAGGATTCAAGATGGAGAGAGTATACTTCTTATTCAAATATATGTAGATGACATCGTTTTTGGTTCCACAAACCAAGTATACCACAGATTTAATGAAGAAGTTTGGTATGGAAGAAAAGTCATAAGTGAAGATTCCTATGAATGCAATAGTCAAGATGGACATGGATGCGGATGGCAAAGCTATTGATCAACCCGGATATAGAGCTCTCATTGGATGAATGCTCTATTTAACAAAGAAGCGAGGCGGACATCACCTTTGTAGGTATATGTGCTAGATTTTAATATGCACCAAAAATGAGTCAAATGATGCATGACTAAGAGAATCCTAAGGTATTTGAAGGGATGACAGGAAGTCGGCTTATGGTATCCAAAGGAAGGAGGATTCAAGTTGGTAGGATACTCGGACTCGGACTATCTTTGGATGTAGAGTTGATAGGAATAGTACTTACGGTACATGGAAAATGCTTGGAAGTAGATTGGTTTCTTGGTTCAAAGAATTAAAACCAAACTCAATAGCTATATCCATAGTGAAGCGATACATAGCTACGGACAACTATTGTGCCCAAGTCGTATCGATGAGATAGCGGTGAGAGATTATGATATTGAAGAAAAAGATATTCCAATTATGTGTGATAACACGAGTGCTATTACAATCACTTAGAATCTGTGTTGCATTAAAGAACAAAGCACATTGATGTTAGATATCATTTTATAAGAGATCATGTTGAAAAGAAAGACATCACTTTGGAATACATCTCAACCCGATAAGCATTTAGTGACATATGTGAATCAATGTTTGAAGAGCTCAAGAATGAGTTAGGGTTAATTGAGCTGAGTTTGCATATTGAGAAGACTCAATCAGAGATAGAAGATGAGAAAATGGAAAATGAGCAAGTTTCACACTTCACCAAGTGAAACAACCTAGTCGAAAGTCGGTTGTATCAAAGTTAACTAACAGTTGAGTGATGCTATGAGAAGAGAGAAGCAAAGCTAAGTCACTTTGGAAGAAAGTTGAATCATTTATGAGCTAAGTGACAAAAATACAGTCGTTTTATTCGAGTGGGAATGTTTTTAAGGATGATGTCAGCGTAATTATGATCAAGACAAAAATTGCACAAGAAACCATATTTGGATATAAATGTTTTTGCATTTAATGAGGGGAAATTATTGCATTTTTAAAGAGTCAATCCTGACCATTGATCTTGATCAATTTTCTCGAATTCCAAAAATTGTCCTTTCAAGTCCCTTATTTACGAAAATCCATTTTTCCTTATGGATCATGTGCCTTCAATTTCCCCGGAGCGTCATTTCTCCAAATATGACTTTTGCACCCTCGATTTCTTTAAATTTTGATGATTTTCTTGTTTCCGACATATATTTTGAACAACCACTATCCATGTACTGGTTCCTTGGCACTCGTTGTTCCTTAAACCCGTAATCAAGGAAATTAGTTTTTAGCTTTTGGTAGCTCTGTTTAGCTTTTAATGAGTATTTTCTCTTTGGAGTTTTGATGGACTTTTCGATTTTATTTCAATTGTCCTTTCAAAGATACTCAATCGGCTTCATGCCTTTTCTCTTATATCCAAGGATAGTATGATTGTGATTGTATTTTAGTGTGGATGTTGGTGCAACATATGGTGTTTTAAATTTTTGGACTCCTCATTACTTGAGGATCCTTTTTCCAAAATCACTCTAGGAACTTGAGCATGCACAAAAGAATTTAATCATATACCCATTTTTGTCTCCACACTCTTTTTTAGTCATTATAAGCTCATCCAATGATTTGGATGCCTTTATGAATGAAGCAATCACATTTTTAAGAGATTTTCTCTCTTTTCAAAGGTGGCGATTAATTCGTTAGGATCATGGCATAGCCTTCAACTTTGTATTCTCATCCTATGTGACTTAGTGTACTTAGCTCTTTAATCACCGTGAGTTTTGGCATTTAAGTTGGTTGTTCTCCTCATTTAATAGTGTGTATGAGGTTTTGATATGCTCAAAGTGTTTCATTATTTTGCCAATTGAATCATAAAGATTTGTGGGTGAGGAGTGTTTGTGTCACTATCACTATCACTAGAATATGAATGAGATGAGTTAATGTGTACCTCATCTTCTTGATCTTGTTCTTTGGCCATGAGGCGGATCAAGTCCTCTTCCTCGATGTACTAGAGTAGTTTGCTTCACTAATAGTAGAGTTTGTTGGTTCCTTGCACTTGGTTGGTTGGCGAGTCTCGGCAACCAATATCGCTTTCTTTTTTCTTGTCTTCTCTCTCAAGACTCTTCTTTCCTCTTCATTTCGTATTTGTTGGTGGTGGATAAGAATAGTCAACAAAGCAAAATGTTCGATTGTCTGCAGTTCCAACACAGTTTTGCTCTCTTGGGTGGCATGTCCTCCCTTGCTTTGGAGGGTGTTGAGTGTGTTCTAGAGGATTCACCCTTGTTATTTTTGTAGTTCTTATTGTAGAACTTGTTGAACCTTTTTTTTCACTATAAGGGCAATTTCCTCATGGTCTATTGTTTCTTTTGTCTCGGGTTTCATCCCTTCAGCAGCCAATAGTGCGGTTGTCTTTGGCACAACTCTCTCTTTCTTGCTTCTTTGTTCTCGGCTCAAATTCATATGCTTTGAGATCCGAGAATAACTCATGATTTGACGTTTTGTAGAGATCCATGGAATGCCTCGGGGCCGTAACCTTCATTTCCCACTCGGTGGAAGGGATCGTAGAGTCTTCATGCACATCTCCTTCTAAGTGTACTCATTTCCAAGACTTGAAAGCTCATTTGTAATTTCGTGAATCGCCATTGGTGATCTAGACTCTCACCTACAAGCATTTTAAAATTTTCAAATTTTTGGACTGCAATAGTCAATTTTGTTCTCTTTGATTCGTTTAGATCCCAAGGTTAGTTTATCCCAAAATCCTTTGGATGTTTTGCATGATTTGATTGTTGAACAAAGCCTTGTCCAAGGTCTTGAAAAGGATGTCGTTGGCAAAATTATCAAGGTTGTATATTTTTCTATCTTCGTTGGTCAATTCCCAACGTGGCTTTTCAACCATAGTAGGTTTGTGCTTTCTTTCGCAACATCCTCTCCTTCATTTGGAGGTGCTTTTCTTACAAAGACTATTGACCTTTAGGATTTGCGGTGACCCATCTTTTATCACTATCCACATCTCATCATGCAAAGGCGATAGATGAGCTCGCATTCAATTTTTCAGCCATCAAACTCTTTTTGCGGTGAACATTGGAATGCGAGTTAGATTTGCTTCCATAATAATACCTTTGCTTTTGAAGTAAAAGCTTTAAAAACTCAAGTGTTGTTTCTTTTTAGAAGGCGAGATCTAGTTCAAGTAACAAGTGCGGAAGGCTCAATGAACCAACCGCTCCGATATCACTTGTAGGTCCCAAGAGGTGAGTTGTAAGGTTTAGAAAGGGGTTTGAATAAACCTTACCGAATTTTCAAACTTAGTCCTCTTTAAATATTTATAGAGTTAACTCAAATCGACTAAGTCCTTGAGGGATAGCTAGGTTGGCTTTCTTCAACGAAGATACCCACTCAATAGACTCGATCGAGTTGTTGATAGTATAACTCAGTTGTGCAAGCTATAACTTAGTTTTACAATTGATTTGGTTTTGTTCAAGATAATACTTTTTTAACCTTAATGTTTCAAACTAGTTTTCAACACTTGTTTTTAACAAATTTTATTATCGATTGAGTTTAGCAATTTTAACTTAGCGTGAGCAGATATGAATAATATGCGGGAAAATAAAATGTTGAAAGTGAAAATGACACAAATAATTGTTATAGTGGTTCGAGGATGGGGTAATTCCTCTAATCCACTCTTCTCTAACTCCTCGAGGAATCCACTAAGTAATAGATCCGGTTACAAAGCGATTATCATCCGACTTAGCCTTGATCACATAGCTGGCCGCTCTTGGGACTCGAACTTCTTCACAAAATGGCTATCTTGCTACATCGTTCCCTCAAACTCTTGGAATTGATCACGCAGCCTTCTAACGAGCCCAAAACTTCAGGTTCGAACGTGAACCTTACTACAACTCCTTCAACCTTGGATAATAGATCATTTTTGTTCTTCAAACAATTTTTCTTCAACTTTGAAGTATTATTTCCTTCTTGAATTTGTTGGATCGAGTTCCTTTGATATTAGGCTTGAGGAATATTTTTGAAAGCTCGAGGTTTGCTTGCTTGAATGCTTGATTTATCTCTTAAAATTCATAACCTTCTCTCAGTTGATTCCTCGGCCTTTTATGGTGAGGATTCGAAAATATGTTCGTTGAAGAGATAGAGATATATTTCAAATCCCACTTGTAGGTTATTGGCATATCTTGTCCTTGCGGCATTAATGAGCATCGCACCATGTTTTTAGTATTCTGCATGACCTTTCCTTGGGTCTCGTAGGTTTTGGTACATCTTATTGGTTCCTTACTTTTTCCACTCTTTCAAAGAAAATAGCTTTATTAACGGCAGCTTGACACGAGGCCTATTTTCGGTAAAGTCTTGACTTGTGTTGACAACGGATCTCTATCGCCTTTCTTCAAGTCCTGTCTCCGCAAACCCCCTCGACAATTGATTTCAATCATTTTGGAATGACTTAGCCGTAAGTGAGCCGACCGAGATAGATTTTCTATCACTTGATCGATTCTTCACTTGGCTTTACGGTTGACACACACTGGTCTTCACTTCAATCTTTAGTCGACTCTTGTATTTCTTCAACTTAGCCGACTCTAACTCGGCTTATGCGAGTCTATCTATTATAAGTTGAACACAAGGAAAATGGGGTGCCAACTACCTATTCTAAGTTTTACATGGTATCATCAAAATCTATACATAAAGTTTCCTAACAATTTTTCGGTTTCTAGTGTTGGAAATTAAATTTTGAGAATTTATTAATTTTCGTATAAAAGCGTAATTATATTTGTATGAATGTGAACCTTATATTGGTGTCGATATTTAAGGGTAAAGCGTACAATATAAAGTGTCGATATAAGTTCTAGTAACGCGACAATGAATACGCAAAATAGCAGTTTAAGCGAGGATGTACGGTGGAATAAAGATGGATTTTTTTCCAAAATTAATTTAAAAATGAATTAATGACGGAATTGTGACAGACAATTAAGATATTCACTTTTTTACAATTAGGGACGGATTACTCCGCCGCTAATGTATAAACTAAACATAACATTGGTGGCGGATCGATCTGTCTATTCTTTGTCAATTTTAAATAAAGTATAGTTTAATTTTTTAAATTACTTTCGTGACATTAATCCGTAGCTAATATATAAATTAAATACTAACTTATAAATTAAATTTATTATATATATTAACTTTAGCGAGGATTAATCTGTCGGTGTTTTCATCGACTTAATATTTATGTTATATTTATATTTATTGTATTTTTTAAATTCGTCGCTATGTGTTTTATCCATAACATCGTCGTTTTAACTTATGCGGCAGCGGATTTGCGACATGATTATTTTCGTACCTAAAAGAGACTATCTATTACTAGAATCATTATTCTTCCCCATTCGATCTCTATATAATGTCCCCTGAATTTCTTCCTCTATCAACTCGACTAACCTTGGCAGCCCCACCCCATTGGAGACAGATCGTCTCTGCCGCCCCACCTCGTCAAAGGTCCACCACACCACCAGGTAATGTTTCTTCCGTTTCATTTTTATTTTTCAAGTAATTTTTTAGAATATTATTGTTTTTATTTTTTAGAAATTTGGACAATAACACATTATTAGTTAAATTTTAATGCTATCGGATATTAATGGTCGATGTTCTCTCAGAGTCGAAATAAATTTTGCACGCCCCAAAAGTGGAATCGCGACACAAACAGTTAAGTCGAGTTCACCATACTAGTAATATAATCCATCAATAATTCCAACAATGTTAATTCCTAAATAGTCATTGTTCAACATAGCATTCCGGAATCGAAATTAACATCGCCGCGGAAATACCAAGTACAAGCCAATTATCCTTTTGAAGAACCCTATGCCCTTCTAATACATCAAACATAATAAATTGTTCGTTAACATAACATAAACAAATATTAAGTCTAAATCGGTGGACTAAGTCTTGGAATTACTCTTCTCGCTTGGTTTTCTTCATTGACGTCCTCATTATATGGTGGATCGACAATTGGCCATTGAAAAATGTGGGGTGAGATAAAAATTCTCATTGGATGGGTGTTCGTGTGTATGTGTGGCTTATATAGGTGCGGGAAAAACGTTATATGAAGAATGCATGGTTTATGTTACGTGCTTCACACACAATTCACACGTAGCGTGATATTCATAATAATACAATTTTATATAATTTCATGAAAACATTTCGTGAACACTCAGGCACTATGATTGCGGTTGAAGTAGTTCAAGTATTGGTTGCATACTGAGTGTAACGCTAACCCAAACGAGTAATAGTTGCATACTGAGTGTAACGCCGACCCAATCAAGTAACGTTATAAGTGTGGATTAGACAAATGATTCCTTCATTCTACCTTATGACTCCTCAAGCAAGTTTGGCACATATCTATGTCTACATTATTACTACCCGAGCACAACATCTCCAACAAGTATGGTTTTCAAGGCCCACGTGTCATAATCATGATTATACCCATTACTATGACCCACTTCCCTTGGACACTCCGTCATGATTATGGGATTAGGATGGTGAGGCTGATAAGGAATCACAGCTGTTATGTTGCTCGGTTCCAAAACAAGACTTATCCACTCCATCTGCCGACTTTTTTAGTGTGAGTTTTGCATGTATTTTGGGCATTATTTTGCATATAATAGTTTGATAAACATGCATTAACTCACTAAGATGGGTCGTGTTCCTTATTGTGGAAAAGATATTACACTTTGCTCGTTTTGTAGGAATTAACGATATTTGGAGTATTTTTAGGCAAATTTGAGCATTGCAAGTTAGGATCGTCAAGAGTCGAGCAAGTACGCGAAGTATGGAGCTGAACCAGAGCGAAAAGGGACACGCACGCCCGCCCATGCTCATAGGCACGACCCGTGCTATGTCCTTGCAAGAGAACTCAAGCTTCGACTTGAAGCACGGGCTGGTCATGCCCATGCATCGTCCCGGGAAAAAAACAAAGTTTCGACTTGATGCACGGACAACCCATGCACATAGGCATTACTCGTGCGTATGTGCGGGAATTTCAGAGTTTCCCTATTTTTGACTTAGGTTTGGCCCGGAGATTATAAATAAAAGGAGACGGACCGAGAAGAGGGGACACCGACTTTTACCCTAGAAAGCAAAGAAAATAACACCCTTCTACCGGAGGAATCGAGAGGAAGATCGAGCTTGCATTCACGCTGAGGATTGAAGATTGATTGAGAGATCATCGATATCCCCGAGTTTTCTTACTCCATTGTATTTTTATTTTCACCTAGTTTGATATGCTTATGAATAACTTGTCTATGAATTCTTCGTTTCCCATATCCGGCTAAACACCTTGTGATTTCGGGGTTTGGGATTAGGTTAATTGACTCTTGATTGATGTTTAATTTGAACTGTAGTTATTATTTGAACCATATTCAAGTGTTTTGCTTTATTACTTGTTTTATCATATGGCCAATGTTAAACATGTTTGATGTGTTGATTCATAATTCGAGAGATGAGTTTTAATACTAGGTCTTGAGTGCTTGACATGAATATTTTGCATGATTGAGAAGTCTGTGAGTATTTGTGAGGAGAAAATGATCTTTTATACTTTTAGGAGTTGTTTATCTTATGTTGAGTAGAGATGCTAGCATAGATAATTCAATTAACGTATTTATTGTGTCTCGAGAGAGAGTATAAATTACATTTGTGATTATCTTATAAGGAAGATAGATAATAACTTTGGTTTTGAATAATCGGATAACCAGAGGGAGATTAACTAAAACCATAACCTTGAATCCATTCATCTACTTGATCTTTTCAATCGCGACTCTTGCTTTGTTCTTTTTATGATAAAATATTGTCTTAGTTTTATAAAACAACAATCACCTTTCAATCGTCTAAATAAAAATAATAATATTACAATCTCAATACTTAGTGCATCAATTTATTAGTCTATGTGGGATCGACCTTGCCCCGCAATCTATTAATTAGGCCGTTCACTTGCGGTGAAGCTAAAAATAAAGCGAACAAGTTTTTGGCAAAGTTCTTTGGGGACTAATTAAATTTCTAATACTAATATGCGATCAATAATATTATTATTAATTTATATATTTTTCTTTTTATTTCATTAAATTCCACTCATATAGTGTTTGATTTGTTTCTTTTAGTTGGTTCGGATCGTGCATGAACACTCGCTCAAAGCAAAGAGATTTAGCACCGTTCATCTAGGAAGTTGAAGCTTTCGCCAGGCGAATAAGTGCAGCTACTAAACGAGCAGAATGAAATCAAGACCATACTATGGAAGTTGTGGAAGAGAACAACGGGAGTAATAACAGAGGTAACAACGAAGTTAACAATAGGATCAATAGGATCAATAATAAGGTACCGATCCCGGAAGCTCCGGTAGTCCAACAACAAGCGATTCGTGATTACTTTCGCCCTCAAAAAAATTGCAACTATGGTGGAACTACCCATATCCCGATTAATGCTAATAACTTTGAGTTGAAGCGGTGTTAATTTCCATGATTCAATGAGAACCGGTTTGGGGGATTTGCAAGCGAGGATCCCAACTCTCATCTTGCACACTTTATGCAAATCAGAACACAATCAAGATGAATGGGGTGTCGGATGATGCTTTATGTTTGGGCATATTCCTTTCTATTTAAGGGATAAGACAAGAAACTGGATAGGCACATTGTCTCGGGCGAGTGTTAATGCTTGGGACGAGTTGAGCGAGAAGTTCTTATTCAAGTTATTTACACCAAGCAAGACACAGCTGCGACTTAAGAGCGAGAGCACTCGGTTCGACAGTTTGACTACGAGCCTGCATGACGAGGCTTGGGAGAGAGTCTCGGGATTTATTGAGGAGGTGTCCGCAACATGGTTTTCCGGAGGATTAGCAATCGTGCTTCTTCTACAACGGGTTGATGGGAATGACAAGATCATTTGTTGATGCTTGAAGAGGAGGAGCTTTACTAGCGAAATTCCCACAAGATGCATTCAACTTGCTTGAAGATATTGTAATGAATAGCTATCGGTGGCCCTCAAAGAGGACAAATGTGAAAAGGGTAGCCAAAGTTTCTAATTCGGACCCAATCAAAGCATTAACGGCTCGAGATGACAACATTGACAAATCGGATAAGTGTTTTAACAAAAGGGGTGAAGTAAACATGAGTGCAAATAATGCGGGAGTTCCTCAAGATCCTATGGAGAAAGCTAACTATGTCATTAACCGGAATTTCAAACCGGAATAATTCGACTCCCACCCATTGTCATCCGGGTTTGAGGAATCATTAAAATTTCTCCTATGCAAATATGAAAAACGTGATGCGGCCACCCCTGGGTTTCGGTGTGATGAACGGAGTAATTAATGCAGAGGCTAAGCCGTCTATGGAGGACATTCTCACTTCATTTATGAGTTAGACGACCTCATTTATGAATGAAATGAGGAACTGATTTAGTAAGGATGAGGCCAAGGCGATAAAATTGCGATACATGTCACACAATTAGCTAACACCATGGGCTCACAAATGACAAATCTTGAAACCCAGTTGGCCAATTAGCTATGATCGTTTGTGGACAACATCAAAAAGGCCAATTTCAAGTAACACCGAGGTTTATCCAAATGAGCGGTGTAAAGCCATTCATCCGAGAAGTGGTACGAATACGAGGGCCAAAAATTCCAGAAAATGTTGAGAAATCGCAACCACGCATGGCCCATGTGCCTATGCATGAGCTGACCGTGCATGGTGCCGATCAAGTAATTCGACCCCGGGAGACACAGACACTTTAGCAAATGGCAACGTTGAGGTCGAGGAAGGAACCGATGGACATAATGATGAACAAAAGGGGCTAAGAAACTTAAATCTTCTTCTAACTATGATTTTTCAAAACTTACTACTCCCCCCTTCCTTTTCCCCAACGATTTCAAAAGAAAAAGCTAGATGCTCAATTTGAAAAATTTTCGATATATTTAAGCGCATATTAACATACCTTTTGCAGACGCATTGAAGCAAATGCCCAATTATGCGAAATTTCGAAGGATGTGATGTAAAAAAAGCTAAAGATGACGGGTTTTGAGACAAGTAAATCGAGGGAGTAATGCGGTGCCATCATTCAAAGAAACTACCTCGAAACTTAATGATCCGAGAGAGTTTAACTATCCCTTGTGAAATTGGTGGTGTTTTCTTCAATAAAGCACTTTGTGATCTGGGAACAAGTATTAACTTAATGCCCTTGTCCATTTTCGGAAAATTGGATTAGGAGAGAGGTGAAGCCATCCACGATTAAGCCTAGAATTTCTTTAATAAAATGAACAAGCATACTCCTAATTTTAACGATGAAAAAGGACATGGATAATTTAAAAATAAAATTTAACTGAGTCAATTGTAGCGGAAGCAAAATATTTCATAAATAAAATTCTATCTATAAATGCGATTCTATCAATTTCAAATAAATCGAAATAAACTAACAATTTAAAAAAAGTAAATAGTTCAACATTTTTTTTTAAAATAAACTAAACATTTGTAAATAAATCTTTAGGCCTTGTCATATCCACCGCTCTTAGCCGCCATCTCCTTCACCGAAAAGTTTGTTATATGTTGGGTGAGCGACACAACTCAATGGAGTATAAATTGTCCAAGCTAAATACACAATCTCACATAAGCATGCAAATACAATCCAATAGGACATAGCATAGATCATTTGAAAAACCGTAGACATAGACAATAGGTGCTGCAGGGTTCCACACGAGGGATACATCTACCGGAACCTCTTGAGTCCCTCGGCTCAATAGGGCCTAAGCAATCTGTACTACACATTCATGCACCATATTTTAACCATTTAACAAGACAATAAAGTTTAGAAAACAAACCCCACCTTGAACGTAGCTTTGAAAATTTAGTAGAGCCTAGAAGTGTCGGATGTAAGCACGCCTAATCCTCGCTCGATAAATTGCCTAATCAAGTAGAAAACAATACTAGTTAAAATCCTCGAGTATTCTAAACTTAATCTAAAAATAATAATCTAAAAATCCTAATTTAGGGGCATAATAGAATATAAAAAAATAGAATTATTGGTTGAATTGAAATCAAAATAGAAATTGGGAATTAGAGGTCAATTTGAATGGTTTAGGGTTGAGGGCAATTCTGTCATTGGTTTGTGGGGACCACATCCCCAAAATCCTCATCCCCTTTTCTTCCATGTCATACGTACTACTTCCCCCAACTCTCCTCTCTCTCTTCTTTCTTTTTTTCTTTTCTCTTTCTTTCCTTTTATTCCTATTTTTCTTTCTTCTTTTTCGGTCAAACCAACCAACTCACAACAACTTTCCCCAACCTTTTTTCTTCCTTCTTTCTTATCTTTTCTTTCTTACTTTTACTCATGCACAAACCGTCCATCACCATCTCCTCTTTCTTATTTTTTTCTTCTTTCTACTTCTTATTTGATTTATTGACGCCCTCCCAAAAAAAAAATTTAATCCCTTGTTCGATTCTTGTTTCTCGCCCAAACCCCAAACTCTCTCTCTTTTTTTTTTCCTTATGTAATTCCCATCAACGGCTTGATCAGGGCAGCCGAAAGCGCGACGTTGCGGCAGCGGGTTTGGGCGGAACTTGGTTAATATCGGGTTGATTCGGGGCAAGTTCGTGGGTTCCGATTTTTTGGGCAGCGGCGTATGGGTTTACGATGGTGCGTTCGGGTGCTCAATGGGTTTTGGAGTTCGATTTTTCCGGTGACTAAGCGGGGGTAAGGTTACGCTACCGCTCGGTTGGGTTGTCTCGGGATTGGGAAGTGATTGCTGATTTTTGGGTGTGGCCGTGTAGAGACGTGAAGATGGGCGAGGATTGAAATATTTTACTTTGTTTTTTTCTTCTTGAAAAGGTAGAAAAGAGACGATGCGTTTTTTTCTTGGGTGATTGATTAATATATATATAGGCTTAATTAGGGTTAAGTGTTTTAATCTCACATGATTCTCATAAATCGGGTAGAATATCGAGAAGATTTGATATATTTGGAAGTTTAAAATCTAGTATCTTGGCATTCTAGAATTCTATTGGAATTGGTGGGCTAAATTGATAAGGGATCATATTAAATGGGCTTATTTAAACTTGGGCCTGGATAATTGGACATTGGATTTGAAAGATTGGGCTTGAATAAAATAAAAATAATAATAATAATTAGCACCTAAATAAAACTAACTAAAAATCTAAAATTCATAATTCTTAATAAAACCCAAATAAATTCCGGGTGTTACGAGTCACTTTACAACTCGTGGATCAATCACTCACATATCCTAAGGGAATCATAGAAGATGTGCTCGTGAAAGTCGACAAATTCTTATTCCTGTAGATTTCTTAGTACTAGACATGGAGGAAGACCACGGCATTCTGTGATACTTGGGCGTCCATTCGTAGCCTTTGGGAAAGCCTTGATAGATGTGTAGAAGGGAGAACTTACATTACGGGTTAATGATGAGAATGTTTTATTTTCTATCTATAAGGCTATGAGATTTCATGATAGTGTTGAGAACTGTAATTTCTTAGACCTAGTTGATTCATGCATTGATGATTACGTAGATCATACAATGTCCCAGGATGATTTAGAATTTGGTTAACCCATTCATGTTCGACGGCAAGTGTAATGCTTGATTTCGATAATAAAGACTTGTATTACTATGTTTGTGCTCTAGATAATATGTAGGAACTATCGAAAAGACGAGAGACAAAAACATGAAGATGAAATTAGGGGAATCGGGTTGGCAACCATGCACGGCCACGCGTCCACCCACGAGCGGCCCGTGCGTGGTGCCAAGAAGACAAGAAAGCAGGAAGATACATGCACGACCCGTGCGTGTGCGCCACATCAGCCCGTTCGTGACCCCAAACAACCTATTTCGACCCAGGACTCAAGTCGTTACACGAGCACCTCAAGTACGCACTCCTTGTTGCAAACAACATGAATTTGTAATCGTATCCTCCTTTTAACTTCGGATTCACTTGATAAAGCGCTTATTGTGTTAAGTAAATATAAGTATGCACTAGGTTGGTCGATATCACATTTAAAAGGCATAAGTCCATCAATTGTAATGAATAAAATTCTTATGGAAGATGTGTATAAACCTTTAGTGTAGAATCAAAGATGATTGAACCCTATTATGCAAGAGGTTGTTAGGAAAGAGGTTTTAAAGTGGTTAGATCTTTGAGATTGTGTATGCCATATATGATAGTTCTTGGATGAGCCCGGTACAAGGGGTACCAAAGAAAGGGGCGATGATAGTAGTAAAAAATGAGAATATTGAGTTAATTGCTACTAGGTTAATTACGAGGGTGGCGTATTTGTATTGATTATAGAAAATAGAATGATGCCACTCGTAAAGATCATTTTCCCCTTCTCTTTATTGATATGATGTTAGATCATTTGGTGGGAATTGATTATTCTGTGTTTTTACGGATGGTTATTTTAGTTACAATCAGATCATGATTGCGCCCGAAAGACCAAGAGAAAATGACATTTACATGTCCCTATGGTACGCGTTTGCGTTTCGCAAAATGCCATTCGGACTATGTAATGCACCCGCGACTTTCAAAGATTGTATGACGGCTATTTTTCATGATCTTATAGAGAAAATTATGGAGGTGTTAATGGATGATTTTTTCTGTCGTGAAGATTCTTTTTGGATCATTGCCTTCACAATATTTCTTTTGTTTTATTAGCACGAGGCAAACTTCCCATGGTACGCGGATTTTGTTAATTACTTGGTAGCGGGAGTCCTGTCCCCCATTTATCCTCTTATCGAAAAAGAAATTTCTCCACGATGTCAAGTTCTATATGTGGTATGACCACTTGCTCTTTAAGAGGTGCGCAGACATGACCATCGATGATATGTGCCTCAAGAAGAGTGGGAGGGGAGTTCTACAACAAAGTGTCATTCTTCACCTTGCAGGGACACTTTGGTCCGACATGCTTTGCATGGAGAAAGTACTATAGAGTGGGTTATATTAGCCTTCGTATATAATGATTTCTATTTGTATGTACAACGATGTGATAGGTGCTAGCGGATGGGGAACATCTCTAGGCGACATGAGATGCCTATGAGAAATGTGATGGAAGTGGAGCTATTTGATGTATGGTGATTTACTTCATGGGTCCTTTAACATCATCTTGATTTATCAATATATTCTACTCGCTTGATGCAAGTATGTACCTCGATGGGTAGAAGTGATTCCGTCACATACGAATGATGCGAGGTAGTAATGTGGTTCCTAAAAAAAAATATTCACTCGATTTGGGACCCCGAGATCTTTGATTAATGATGGGGGTCACATTTTGTAAATAAATTGATGAGCAATCTACTTGTAAAGTATGGGTCAGGCATAAAGTGGCATTGACATACCATCCGCAAGCAAATGGGCAAGCTAAAGTAGCCAATCGCGAGATAAAACAAATCATAGAAAAGACGGTGAGCATAAATCACAATGATTGGGCTATGAAGTTAGATGATGCTTTATGGGCATAACGGATAGCATTCAAGACACACCTTTGGGCACATCTCCATACCAGTTGGTATTTGGAAAATCATGTCACTTACTGTCGAGATAGAGCATAAAGTATTCAGGGCAAGTAAAAAGTTAAAATTTGACTTCAAAACAGTGGGCGCAGAAAGGTTACTTCATTTGAATGAGATGGAAGAATTTCGAAATGAGGCCTACGAGAACCGCCGAATCTACAAGGAGCGCAGAAAGAGATAAAGACGACAGGATGATTAATAAATGAGAGTTTTTACCGGGTGAACAAGTCCTATTGTACAACTCATGTCTCAAACCTTTTCCGAAAAACTCAAATCTCGGTGGTCGGGGCCATTTGTAATTAAGAAAGTGTTATCACCTCTAGAAGTAGTGGAATTTTTGACTTGGGATGGTGAGACGTTTATGGTGAATGGCCAAAGGATCAAGCATTATTTCCATAGAGATCAAAAGGAAGAGGTGACATACATTACCTTGCGGGATCCGTGATCAAGATATAC
This sequence comes from Rehmannia glutinosa, assembly GCA_016081115.2. Lineage (NCBI taxonomy): Eukaryota > Viridiplantae > Streptophyta > Magnoliopsida > Lamiales > Orobanchaceae > Rehmannia > Rehmannia glutinosa. Next base: position 1,384,936 of record JABTTQ020002610.1, read on the forward strand.
AAAGCGCCAAGCTATAGCGTTAAATTTAGCTCTTGTTGGGAGGCAACCCAATGGTTTGTTGTTTTGGTTTTCGTTTTCATTTTTTTCTTTATTTAGAGGGGATTTACTTGTTTTTATTTATATAAAAAAATCTGAAAAGCACTTCGCATTAAGCGGCCCGTGCGCAAATGCAAAGTTTAGAGGTCTTTCGACTTGACGCACGAGCTGGTCGTGCGTAAGTGCACGCCCGTGCTCCATGTCGCTAAAGCACATTTTAGATCGCGATTTGGGGATTCATTCCTCATTCAAACTCTTTCCTATGCCCTAATTCATCAAACTCTCTCGCCATTTACCCCTCTTTTGCCAAAATTTTTGCAATCTCACTTGTTCTTCACTAATAGTCCGACACTTCCACCACACTACACACGATTTTTCACAAACTTTGAATTTGATTGGAGCTTTGTTGGAGAAAGGCACCTAGGGCTTACAATTCTTCCTCCTTGCGAATTCTCGGAATTTTTGGTAACAATTACACGCTTTCATCGATTTTCTTGTAGAATAAGTGCGAGGATTGATATATGGAGCATTATGTGATTGATTTGATATAATTCTTTGAATATTCTATGGGGCATATTATCAAACACCTTGTGGGCATCATGAATTGGTGAATAATTATTTGATTTGTTGATTGTTATCGGTTGGGCATTGATATTTAGAGTATTAGTAACTTTGATTCTCTACAATTGTATTTATGTTCAAATATGGGACTTAGTTATTGATTGAAAACTTGTGGGGATGAGACACTATGCTCTTTATGGATACAAAATGCTAGACATGAATTCAACATATTCTTGTTGTTACTTGGTTTATTTGGAATCTTATATATGCTTTTGCTAGGTACAATCTCGAAACAAGTGACAATGGCCGAAGTAAGAGGACGCCGAGGGGTAGAGCACCACAAGAAGTTAATCCAAATAGCCCCGCACTTACGGGGTAGAACTCTCCGAGGATACCGAGTTAGAAAGATGGAATAGGTTGGTTCACCCGGCCTCGACCCCACTATTGATGAATGTACCGAATCCTTGGGATACATGATGATGTCTGGATATTATTTGAGAGGGTCGGGTGGACAACATTCATGAGAGAGAGATGGTCGTCCTATAGAAGTCTCATGCTAGAATTTCAAAGCACCATCGAGGTATTGAAGTAGAGGGAGCATATGAACCGTTTGAGGTTCAATTCTAGCTGGGTAATGTACATAACCAATTGTCCATCGCCCAACTACACATTATCTTTGAGGTACCGACTAATGCGTCTTTCATATCCCGGGATAGATATAGTCGAGTATGAATTATGGAGATTACTTATGTAAACACCAAAAATGGGTGTCATGGTCAACGAGGCACAGATCGCCAAATCCTCCCGGGTCCAAAATCCAGATTTAAGTATATTCGCCGGGTAACCTCGGTCTCCATATTTGCGAGAGAATAATGGGGGCATGACCACCAAGGAGCTTTATCGATATGGTGCATGTTGTGGTACACAATTTAATACGGCGACGCATTTTGTAGAACGGGTAGAGCAAGTGGTGGCTCGGAGTATCGGGCACCATAATGATAGGTGGTATAATTACTCCAATCGCCCGACACTTCAACATCAATGTTAAGGCCTTGGATCCGATTGAGGGCAAGAGGAGGATAAGTCAGCGGTCTTTACGCACTATGAAGATAATCACGGAAGAGGCGGGCATGTACCTCTTCCAACAAAGAGCCGGACATCCATTCCCATTGCCCATCATGGTACTCACCTTTCGTGGAGAACATCAATCATAGGGCCAATTTTTGTTAAACTCGAGGCACATGACAGAGTTATACAAGCCATGCTCACGGAGGAGAAAGGCAAAGGGTTGTCGGACTTCCGGATGATGAGGACTTGGTGGCAGAGGAGATGGAATACTTGGGAAACAAAAGGGTGTCCAGATAGGAATACCAACAAAGGACGAGAGGATATACCGAGAGTTCTCATAGGGGTGAGGAGCGAGGGGGTTATGACTTCAATTATAGATTATTAGCCCTCGAGGAGCGATTCCAACTACACCATAACAGATTTTGAGCTTTAAGAATGGAGCAAAGAAGATCGAACTTGGTAGCCGACCGGCCGCAAGAGAGCCCCTTGAGATAATGCGACAAATGACCCGATTGCACATCTCTCGGGGCCACTATCCACCGCCACCCCCCGATGGATGAAGTTTGAATCCACATTTTTCTTTATTGAAATCCTATCTTTCCTTGTATGCGATATAGTTTCATTCAAGTTTAGGGGAGATAGTTCATTTTGATATTAACGGTGTGGAGAGAAAAAAATGCATTTCATGTAGTTACATGTAGAGCATGTAGTTTGTTTTGCATTAGACGCACATTTACGTTTTAGAACGTTCTATCGCTTTAGTAGGTCTTAGGGAGTGAGTAAAACAGTTTTTTGTTGTGTGCGTTGCAACTTGGGGGTAATTTGAAAACAATTGTGCTGTTTTGATTGGGTGTTGAGTGCAAAGTGATCAAGCGAGAATGGATGATATAGAGCATGTGAATATTGAAAACATGGATGTTATGCTTTGATTTATTTAATTTGCAAGCCTGTGAGCTTTTGAGCCTTTTCTCGCTTTCATTATATGCGAGTCTTGTTTGTTGTTTTGAGTGCATCATTCATGTTGATTAGAATTCTAGAACTTGCTCGGAATCTCTGTCAAGGCCACATGTTGTATGCGATTTATGAAAATGATTTAAGGCCATTTTTGTTAAGCCTTTTAGGCCTTTTGCCTACCAAATGATATTGAATTCCCTAGTTAGCCAATTTGAGTCTGTTGCCTAATTTTTTTGATAGCCACATTTTTCCCTAATTTCGAGTGCAAAAATGTCCCTTATACACTTGAGAGGAGAGCATAAACTTAATCAATGAGAGTCGTAATTCAAAGCATTTGCCATGATTATGTTGAAACGTGTTCTATGTTAGATATTTGAGGCTTGGTTGATTCATTGCTTGATACCTATGGATAAGCGGCATGAGTTTGTGTTGTGTGTTCTTGATTATTGCTTTTCATTTCTCCCACTTGTGTTTTGTTTGGTTTATAAGTCATTGACCGGGATTGTCAATAGTTTAAGTTTGTGGGTTTGTTTAGTATCAGTTTTGCATGTATTTTGGGCATGATTTTGGATATAATAGGTTGATAAACATGCATTAACTCATAGAAATTGGTTGTGTTCTCTTATTGTGGAAAATATATTACGTTTTGCTTGTTTTGTAGGAATTAACAATATTTGGAGTACTTTTGAGGCAAATTGGAGCATTGCAAGTTAGGATCGTCAAGAGTCAAGCAAGTACGCAAAGTATGAAGTCGAATCGAGCGAAAAAGGGACATGCACTCCCTGCCCATGCTCATCGGCACGGCCCGTGCTAGGTCTTTGTAAGAGAACTAAAGCTTCGACTTGATGCACGGGCTAGTCGTGCCTATTCGCACGCCCGTGCAACGCCCCAGAAAAAACCAAAGTTTCGACTTGACGCAGGGGGCATTACTCGTGTGTGCGTGTGGAAATTTTAGTGTTTGGTTGCGCTTTGACTTAGGTTTGGCCGGGAGATTATAAATGAAGAGAAGATGGACCCAAAAGAGGGGACACTGACTTTTACCCTATAAAGCAAAGAAAAGAGCACCCTTCTAGCGGGAGGAATCGAGAGGAAGATCGAGCTTGCATCCACGCTTGAGGATTGAAGATTGATTGAGAGATCATCGATATCCCCCGAGTTTTCTTACTCCATTGTATTTTTATTTTCACCTAGTTTGATATGGTTATGAACAACTTGTCTATGAATTCTTCGTTTCCCATGTTCGGCTAAACACCTTGTGATTCCAAGGTTTGGGATTAGGTTAATTGACTCTTGATTGATGTTTAATTGTAATTGAAGTTATTATTTCGAACATTATTCGAGTATTTTGCTTTATTACTTGTTTTATCATATGGTCAATGTTTAACATGTTTGATGTGTTGATTCATAATTCGAGAGATGAGTTTCAATACTAGGTCTTGAGTGCTTGACATGAATATTTTGTATGATTGAGAAGTCTATGAGTATTTGTGAGGATAAGCGATATTTTATACTTTTGGGAGTTGTTTATCTTATGTTGAATAGAGATGGTAACATAGATAATTCAATCAACGTATTTATTGTGTCTCGAGAGAGAGGATAAATTACCTTTGTGATCATCTTATAGGGAAGACGGATAATAATTTTGGTTTTGAATAATCGGATAACAAGAGGGAGATTAACTAGAACCACAACCCCGGAATCCATTCATCTACTTGATCTTTTCAATCGCGACTCTTGCTTTGTTCTTTTTATGATAAAATATTTTCTTAGTTTTATAAAACAACAATCACCTTTCGATCGTCTAAATAAAAATAATAATATTGCAATCTCAATACTTAGTGCATCAATTTATTAGTCTCTGTGGGATCGACATTACTTATCCTATCTATTAATTACGCTGTTCACTTTTGGTGAAGATAAAAATAAGGCAAATAGAACTCGACGCACTAGGTTCACGAATCATGTCAACAAGGCAAGTCAAATAAAACCATGGTGATACATATAAGAGCAATACTAGATATCAACAAGTTATGTTTATATCACGCGAGTGTGAGGTATCGTTGGTGGTATAAATAAGGCTAATGAAGTTGATTATCGTAACGATAATCTTTACTTCAAATGATTTGGTGGACTTGATATATTAAGCGTGAGTTTCAACTATATTGTTAAGTTCAAATTGTCATAAGGCGAGGAAGTCGCCACGCGTAGTGCGTATGGTCCGGATATGGGATCCGTCAAGGTGTCCTGGAGAATTTTAAGAAAATTATTAATGTAAAATTAAAATATAAATGAGTCGAGTTTCAGGAATGTAGTAAAAAATAATTTATTTTGGGTTCCTTGATAAAAGAAAATTTTTATAAGTATTCTCGTTTTGGAAATATTACTTATCGTGTTTGAAATTGAATAAGTCCTAGTCTTGACATCGAAACATATACGGTCAGTTTCTAAAATCTCCAAATCGTCCATGGAATCAGTTATTCAAAGAGTTTGAGTCAAATTTTAAGAAAATTTTAGTTTGGTCCCTTCTTTTGTCAAAATTATCATTTCTCGGACTCGAACTTAATGATTTTGGATCTCACAAAATGGGAGGGATTTTGATATAATTATAATCTCAAAATATCACATGGGACAATAGGATATTGGTACAAAAGCAGTTTTAAAAGAGGTTCAATTTAAGTCCCTTAACTTTCACAAATTCTATTTTTAGTCCAACATTCGGTCTTTGTTCTTAAGGGCTTATTTGGTGTTCGTTTGTCAAGATATTTGAACCATGGGTTCAAAATATTATAAAATTAACTCTATGTAAATTTTCAGGTAACTAGGACGTATCGTTTCTTGAAATTTCATTTTGGTCCTATGAAATTTGAATTTCTACACTTTAGTACTTAAAGTTTCAAATATCGATTTTCCGAACCCAAACCACTTTAACTTTTAAAATTTCTCAAAATATAAGTTTTTAATTTGAGGAAGTCAAAAGTTTCGAAATTTTTAGAGGAGCCCTGAAGCAGGTTTTAAAACTTCAATTTTTGGCCCTTAAACTTTCGAAGTTTCAAAATTTGAGTCCCTAAATTCCAAGGATTGGTTTTCTCAATTCAAAACCTTTAAACTATTATTATTAAATTAAAATATTAAATATTACAATCAATACAATCCATAATTTCAAAATTTACTGATTAATCCTTGGACAAGTTTCAAATTATGCTTTAGTCCTCAACTTTATGAAAATTGCATAAATGACATACTTGTTCAATTTCAAACATAAGGTTAGTTTTTACAGAATATATACCAAGTATGGAACATGATTTTGAACATATAACCCATTCATTAACACATTAATCAAGAGATGTACAAGAAATTCATACATATATGCAAGCATGCCCCTATTGTGTAAAAACTCAAGATCATGCTCATTTTTGTAAAACTTCTTGAACTTGATACATATATAAAAATACATGTAATATATTTATAGTATTTAAAGACATTTTCATGTACTACATGCATTTTATCAAAATTATTTGCCTATTTTCCGAAAGATTTTTCCACCCACCTCGTAGTAGTTTTTCGGTTTGTAATTAAAGGTGAAGATCTTCTTAAGAATCCAAGTTCTTGGTCCTAATACTCCAAGTTCAGCCCCTATATGTCAACATAACTATATTTTGGTGCTATAATTGAGGTCTCAAGTCCAAAGAAAATATACTAAAACCAAATGACTACTACTTACCTTAATGTCCTCAAGTAGTCTTCAAAAGCGAACTTCATTCTTCAAGCTTAGAATCAGGTCTAGGTCTTTCTTAATTCTTCAAGAAATAATCCTCTAGGAGTACCTCAACAAGAAGGATTCATCAAGTTATAAGATGAAGGAATAGGCTTCAAGTTTTAAGAAGAAAAATGGAGTTGGAAGAAGAAAAACTTTCTCACTTTTCTTCTTCGAATTTTCGCCACCTTGGAGAGGAGGAGAGCAAGATTTGTGTTTTTATTCTAAATATGAATATGAGAGAGTGTTCGGAGAGTTTTGAATAAGTGTTAAGATGAAATGAAGTTTTGATTCCCCTACCCTTCATATGGTGAAAATGTGGTTAAAGAGTGAATTTTTTTATGTCAAATTGTTGGCCTAGAGCTTGTTGTGAGATAAAAAAAAATGATTTGAATCGTAGGGAGGAAAATAAACAAGAAAAAGAAGACATGATAGAAGAAATAAATAGACATTTAAATGAAATGCAGAAAAATAACAAAGTATAAAAGAAATAAATATATATAATAGATTTATATATATATATATATATATATTATACTAATTAAGCATAAACGAAATATATATATTATACTAATTATATATTTATACTAATTATATATATCATATATATACTAATTACATTTATATATATCTTGATCGAGTTACCCCCAATTTCTCTCAAGGATACTTTTGCAAGGGTCTCCACGGATCAAGTAAGAACAAGGAATTTATAAGATTAGGCGATTAAACCGATCATGTACATGAATTGAAAGACAAGAATTTAAAGACAGAATTAAAACTTAGGCGGTTAAACCGACCATGGACATGAATTTAAAAGATATAATATTAAATCAAACCTTTTAGATTTTGGAATTTGGAATTTACACCTTCATACAATGCTTCCTTGGAGATGGAAGCTAGATCTTCAAAAAACTAAAAACTAAAAAATGAAGCTTGCCTAAAGACAATTGAAAGCTTCTCTAAAAATATTTCGAATTTGAAAAGTTTCTAAAATCTAAGAAAATGAAGAGGATTTGCACTTGGAGAGCTTTTCTTGAAGTTTTCTTTCTTGCTTTGGATGCTAAAAAACTTTCCTTCATTGTGAGGGGATCCCCCATTTTATAGATTTTTCTAAGGATTTTTAGGAATTTTTAGGTTTTCGCTTTAAGAACCCGATCGCTTCTGATGCCAAATAGTATCATGCTCTGATTTCACTTTAAGTTTTTCTCCCGGAAAACTTTCTTCCAAGAGTTTGTCATTTGTTTTCAAAATAATAAAATCAATTAGACCGAAGTCTAATAATGTTTGGATAGTGAGTCCGCCACCCCGGGTATTTGATTCCTCTAGGATGAGAGATTAGGAATTTTTCAAGTCAATCACACATTTATTGATATTGTAATCTAGTGTGTATGAGCATCAATAAGCAGGACTTAACAGGGCATTGTCTTGTACATTACGCTATTCTCGCTATGATATAATCATGGTATATTTTTAGACCTCTTATATCTAACTTTCCTATTCTTTGCTAAATTGAGGAATTTGTGAATTTCTTCTTCTTTTTCTCGAAAAGTCCCTTGGGCTTTTTCAAAAATTAGCTCTTTTATATATTTTGGAAGAATTTCAATTTGTTGATTAGGAAAAAGAAAGTTCTTACAGGATCAAGTGGAACATCATTTGTTAATATTTTTTCATTGATCCTTCTATTTATAAATTCATTTTGATTTTCTATCCGAGAAAGTGTTTTCCCCAAGATTTTCATTAGCAAATATTATAGCTTCTTCAAAAGTTTGTAATCCATAAAAAATGGGATTTGGGATATCTATGGTGATGCAACCATCGACCATGTTTTGAGAATCCCTATGGTTTTTTCTTTTAAAATGACAAAGTATTGAAATCCACTTCTATGGGTAAAATACCATTCTAAAGCATTTAGACTTCTAAGTTGGTATTTTTATCATTTCGCTATTATAGAGGTTATCAAGCAAACTTGATGATCTTCTCGCTAGCTTGTTACCGTGTATGCCTACTTAAAAGTAAGGTTACTTCTTGGATATTGATGAAGTATAGTATCTCCGAATTTGTAAGTAGATCGTTGGATCGGGTCCATCCGCATCAAAATTGTAATTAATTTATTAAAAGGTAAATCGTATTTTCTTAATGGATAAATTAGTAAAAAGTATGGTAGTTTTAATAGAATTATCAATTCTTTTGAATGAAATATCATTTTTATATTTTTTAAATAAGAACTCTTTTCTCGTATGAGATTGTTATTGGTATTTTTATGAACTGAATAGGCTTTTATCATATTAAGGTTTCCCATTTTAGGTTTTTCAAGAAAATCGAAGTGTAAAGTTTTGTGATTAGTTTCAAAAGAAATAGCATTTTCATCACCAACGGTATATGGCGTTATGGGATTTATAAAAGGTGTTCCTAGAATAATCGTATGATGTATATCATTAACAAGAATAAATAAAGATTTTAAAGAAATTCCATTATTTATAATTGAAGCTTGACTTTGGAATTAACACTAAGTTTTGAATTTTTTGGTGATAACCTTTCATTAGTTCTCTTTTGGAATTTTAAGGGAACTATCTTGGATTTTATATAATTTAAATGCACTTTGTATCAAATAAAGCAATTGTATTTATCTTGAATTTTTCCGAGAATTTGATAGTTATTTTTATCATATATTTTCTAGAAGTTATTTCTCTCGAGAACAAATAAAAAATCATCGGAATTGTTTCAATATTTTCTATGTTACTTAGTTCGGTATTTTCATTTGCTTCATCATTTCCTAATTTTTCTATCATATATTTTATAACATCGAGAATCTTGTTTTTGTTTTTCTTTTAATTCTCGTAATTCATTTTTTACTTCTTTCATTTCCTTTTGTAAATCTTCAATTGTTACATCTTTGTTTTTAACTATTTTTGTCTTTCCAAGAATATTAGTTAAATCATAAGTATTTTGTGAAGTACTTGGTAAAATAGTATTTTTGTATTCTCTTTCCTTTTTATTGTCAATAGAATTTAATATCTTGTCAAGATAATCTTTTTGTAGTTCGGGATCATTAATATTTTTAGTATTTCAAGATGGAATTGTTGTTCTTTAGTCAAGACACTAACATATATTTGATTCATTATCGAATTTGGACTAGACGAAACCATTTCATCCGATTGAATGGATTTACGATCTTCTCTAGATCTTGAAGAGAAATTTTCAATTTGAATCGGGATTTGACTCAAAGGAGTCTACTAAGATATTTGTAATTTTATTCATAATTTCATCTTCTAATTGTAATTCTTGTATTCTTTTATTTAATCTACAAAAATTAGCAAAGTGTGACCTTTTTTATGACATTTCCAACATTCAATGTTTTTCAACCATTCTTTGGAATTTTGATTGTTATGATTATTGGGTCATGAATTTCTTGGATTCTTGTAATAATCTTCTTTAGAAAATTTTTCTTTTCTTATGGAATTTTCTACGAGATTTATGATGTTCTTTATGGGATCTTTGTGGGATTTGTAATGTTCTTTATTAGAATCTTTGTAGGATTTATGACAAGTACCGAGCAACCTGGAGATGGTTTATTGGGATCAACATCAAATTGTTTGAGAAAGTACTTAATTCTAATTTGGTTTTCTTTAGTTCCCATTTCAAATGTTTTTGGAGTTTTAAGTCTTGGCATATTCTTAATCCTTCCTTTTGAGTTAAACTAACTATTTGGCAATAAGTATACTCATCATAAGGTATTATTTGTTTCCCACTAGTTTCTCTAATTTTATTTCTAACTTTTTCTCCTAAGAGAGTTGGTAATCCCGCAAGGAATTTTTCTTTCCAAAATGGTTGATTAGAATCTTCTCTAAGCATTATTCTAGTTAGAAAAGTATTTTTATAATATTGAAAATCACTAAGTTTTCTACATCTAAGATTTGCTAGTAATTCAAAGCATTTTTATCTTTTAAATGTGAGGGATCTCCTATGAAATGTAAAGAAATAGTAAGAATTAACCTAGCAACGGCATCTTGTTGAGGGTTTCCTTCATCATCTAAAATTGGTATATCATCTTCATCAGTTTTAATAGCATCTATAATTTCTTCTTGTTGTTGATTTGTGAGATAATAATCCCACCATCCTTTTAATCGACACGAGAACCTGCTATAAGAATTACAAAGAATGGTTTTATCATGGGTTCCGTTTTGTGTTTTATAAGCATTTTCTTTGCCATGGTCATTTGTTGAAGCATACTAAGAATTTCATACTTTGTTTTTCAATCAATGTTCCAATCATAAATGAAGAGGCATTAAAACGGGATTGAGATAATGGTTTTATAATATTTAATGCGGAGAAGGAACTATTTGTAAATTTTATGGTTGGTTCCAAACAAGTTTATTAATTTTTTGAGTAGGTTTTGAAATTGTTCTAATGCATCACTTACATCAGAATCTTGTCTAATAGTATTTATTTTAAGATCTGAAGTTGGAGTATCAGGAACAATTGGCTCAAATGGTTGGCTAGAGCTACTAGTCATAGGACCTATTTTACTAAATTGATCTTGTATAGCTTTAATAAATTCAGATTTATTATCCTGCATATTTTAAGACTATTTTTAGAAATCGATAAGGTTTAAAAATTGGATTTTTAAGTTTATTATCTAAGGAATCTATAGTTATAGAAGGTTGTTTTTGAAATATGTCTTTCTATCATGTCAAGTTGTTTTCATATGGTATTTAAATTGGTATTAGTATAATTATTCTGTACAACTATATTTTTATATTTGTTTTATCACAAACTCCTGGAGTTTTAATAGGAATATCATCAATTTCCGATTTAGAACATTAAGTTTTATACCTTGAAAAGGAGGATGATTTGATTGAATTTTTCTAGAATCACTTATGGTTTCCCATTCGGTGTTTTATTTCTAATGGTAATCTGGATTAACAGATTTATTAAAAGAGAAATCAATGGAATTTTTAAAGCATATAATTCAAACCAATCAAAGAATAAAATATGGATTTTATGTATATTTATGAATTCATAAAATTTTTCTTGGATTTGTTTTCAAATTTTTAAAAAGTTTTTCAAAAACCACATTCTTTTTCTAAATTGTTTTAGAATAAAAATCATCATGAAAGAATTTTTTATCAACTTGGAATTCTTTTTCTATGACATTTAATTCATTAATTATATTTTTGTTATTGACGACAAAGTTGGACTAGAAGGCTCTTGTTCTATTTCTTGCATTCTATTGCTAGCATAAACTGGTCGAGGAATTTCGTAGAGTAGTCTACATTTTTAAAAGAAGAATTTGGAATATCGTAAGTACAATATCTTGGTTTATTAGAAGTATCTATGTTTGTAGGTATTTGTGAGACTCTTCCCAAATCAATGGTATTTGTAATGGAGGAATTTTCGGATAAGCTAAAAGCTTCTTTCTTCTACTAAAAGAAAGCCTAACTTTACCATCTTGATATTGAGTAATAGATCTAAGGTTGGTATTTGGTTTTAATTACTCTACATGTTCGGTTTTACAACGCCTTCAAGAATCCATTCTTCCGGGAAGTGTAATATCTTTCCATTGTATAGATCTAGGAATTATAGTATTAGATCTAGTTATATCTATTTGAAGTAGGAGGGTTTCTCTGTTTGGCCGTGAAATCTAACTTTTGTAGCAAAGGTCAAGGCGTCATAGCTTTGTAATGAATTCTAAAAATTATTGCTCTTGGAATTGAACCTTCAAGCATTCTATAATTATGAGTTTTTATTTGTAATACTAAAGTTTGTAAAATATTTTTATCATTTAAAGAAATTGTTAAATTTGGATAATGATCAAAAGAAATCGGACTGTTCAAAGACTTGATTCAATAGAACTTAACAAGGAATCTTCAAAGTTTGTAAATCTAGCATCTCTAAGAATTGTAAAAATTGAAGTATTTAATCCTTGTTTAGTAAGAGGTTTAATTCCTACTTGGACTAATCCTATATGAATGTATTTATAGATTTTGTCTTTATGTTTTTGAAGAGAATTTGGAGTGAGCATATTGATTGATTCAAAAGGTTTTGAAAGTTGAATATCTCTTTCTTGAGTATTAATAGTAAAATCGAGTTTTAAAATAAAGAAATCTGGAATTTTTATAAAATTGTTCCTTAGTAACTTTGGGAATTTTCCAATTATCAATCGATCTATTAAAATCTTCTATAATAATCTCTTCACTATTTATTATCTTCGGGATCTTTAGAAGAACTATAACTGAGTTTGAAGAAGTAGATCTATGGAATATTGACTCCATTTTTGTAAAATTTTTGTTTTTAAAACCTAAATCCTTACTACAATCCTGAGCAATTCAGTGGATTTACGGCCTACACTCGAGGACTTACAACCTAGTCTCAGGCAAAAACACTTCGCAAGAATAAAAGTTTTTTGACTCAAATTTTACAGATCTGGAAACAAAATACAATAAACACTACCCCCGTGGCTCGATACCAGGGGACCACTTGAAATAAAACACGAGAATGGGAAACCATAAGTGATTCTAGATCCTAGTGGTCCCCTGGTATCAAAGCCACGGGGGGTAGCGTTTATTGTATTATGTTTCGGATCTATAAAATTTGAGTCAAAAACTTTTATTCTTGCGAAGGATTTTTGCCCGAGACTAGGTTGTAAGTCCTCGAGTTTAGGTCGTAAATCCACCGAATTGCTCGAGATTGTAGTAAGGATTTAGGTTTTAAAAACAAAAATTTTACAAAAATGGAGTCAATATTCCATAGATCTACTTCTTCAAACTCGGTTCTAGTTCTTCTAAAGATCCCACGAAGATAATAAATAGTGAAGAAATTATTATAGAAGATTTTAATAGATCGATTGATAATAGGAAAATTCCCAAAGTTACTAAAGAGCAAATTTATAAAAATTCCATATTCCTTTATTTTAAAACTGATTTTACTATTAAAACTAAAGAAAGAGATATTCAACTTTCAAAACCTTTTGAATCGCTTAATGAATTAAATGTCAAAGAAAAAGAATTCTAAGTTGATAAAAATTCTTCCATGATGATTTTTATTAGAAAACAATTTAGAAAAAGATTGTGGTTTTTCAAAAACTTTTTAAAAATTAGAAAACAAATCCAAGCAAAATTCTATGAATTTATAAATGAACATAAACCCATATTTTATTCTTTGATTGGTTTGAATTATATGCTTCGAAAATTCAATTGATTTCCCTTTTAATAAATCGTTAATCCTGTTACCATTAGAAATAAAACACCAAAATGGGAAACCATGAGGGATTTTAGAAACATTCAATCAAATCATCCTCCTTTACAAGCTATAAAACTTAATATTCTAAATCAGCAAATTGATGTTATTCCTATTAAAACTCCAGGAGACAGTGATAAAACAAATATAAAAAATATAGTTGTACAAAATAATTATACTAATACCAATTTAAATACCATAGGAAAACAACTTGACCGATTAGAAAGACATATTCAAAAACAACCTTCTATAACTATAGATTCCTCAGATAATAAACTTAAAAATCCAATTTTTAAACCTTATCAAATTTCTAAAAATAGTCTTAAAAATATGCAAGATAATAAATCTGAATTTATTAAAGCTATACAAGATCAATTTAGTAAAATAGGTCATATGACTAGTAGCTCTAGCCAACCATTTGTGCCAATTGCTCCTGATACTCCAACTTCAGATCTTAAAATAAATACTATTAGCCAAGATTCTGATTTAAGTGATGCATTAGAACAATTTCAAAAACCTACTCAAAAAATTAATAAACTTGTTTGGAACCAACCACAAAATTTACAAATAGTTCCTTCTCCGATTTAAATCAGTAAAACGATTATCTCAATCCCGTTTTAATGCCTCTTACATTTATGATTGGAACATTGATAGAAAAAGCAGTATGAAATTCTTAGTATGCTCCAACAAATGGCCATGGCAGCAAATGCTTATAAAACACAAAATGGAACCTATGATAAAACCATAGCTGAAATTTTTATAGCGGGGGTTCTCGTGTCGATTAAAAGGATGGTGGGATTATTATCTCACAAGTCAACAACAAGAAGAAATTATAGATGCTATTAAAACGATGTAGATGATATACCAATTTTAGATGATGAAGGAAACCCTCAACAAGATCTTTGTTGCTAGGTTAATTCTTACAATTTCTTTACATTTCATAGGAGATCCCTCACATTTAAAAGATAAAAATACTTTTGAATTACTTGCTAATCTTAGGTGTAGAAAACTTAGTGATTTTCAATATTATAAAAATACTTTTCTAACTAGAATAATGCTTAGAGAAGATTCTAACCAGCCGTTTCGGAAAGAAAAATTCCTTGCAGGATTACCAACTCTCTTAGGAGAAAAAGTTAGAAATAAAATTAGAGAAACTAGTGGAAAACAAATAATACCTTATGATGAATATACTTATGGCCAATTAGTTAGTCTAACTCAACAGAATGATTAAGAATATGCCAAGACTTAAAAGTCCAAAAACATTTAAAATGGGAACTAAAGAAAACCAAATTAGAGTTAGGTACTTTCTGTCAACAATTTGATATTGATCCCAATAAAATATCTCCAGGTTGCTCAGGTACTTGTCATAAATCCTACAAAGAATCTAATAAAGAATATTACAAATCCCACAAAGAACATCATAAATCTCGTAGAAAATTCCATAAGAAAAGACAATTTTCTAAAGAAGATTATTACAAGAATCCAAGAAATTCAAGACCCAATAATCATAATAATCAAAATTCCAAAGAATGGTTGAAAAACGTTGAATGTTGGAAATGTCATAAAAAAGGTCACACTGCTAATTTTTGTAGATTAAATAAAAGAATACAAGAATTACAATTAGAAGATGAAATTATGAATAAAATTACAAATCTCTTAGTAGAGTCCTCTCGAGTCAAATCCGATTGAACCAAAAATTTCTCTTCAAGATCTAAAAAGGATCGTAAATCCCTTCAATCGATGAAATGATCTCCTCTAGTCCAAATTCGATAATGAATGAAAAAATATGTTAGTGTTCTTACTAAAGAACAACAATTCCATCTTGAAATACTAAAAAATATTAATGATCCAGATATTCAAAAAGATTATCTTGACAAAATATTAAATTCTTTTGACAATAAAAAGAAAGAGAAAATAAAAATGTTATTTTACCAAGTACTTCTAAAAATACCTATGATTTAACCAATATTCTTGGAAAGACAAAAAGAATTAAAAACAAGGATGTAACCATTCAAGATTTATAAAAATAAATGAAAGTAGTAAAAATTGAATTAAAAGAATTAAAAGAAAAACAAAAACAAGATTCGATGCTATAAAATATATGATAGAAAAATTAGGAAACGATGAGAGTCTTGAAAATGACGAAGTGAATGAAAAATCGAATCGAGGAACATAGATAATATTGAAAAAATTCCGGATGATTTTTATTTGTTCTAAGAGATATAACTTCAAGAAAATACATGATAAAAATAACTCTCGATTCTCGGAAAAATTTAAAATAGATACGGTTGGTTTATTTGATACAGTGCATATTTAAATTGTATAAAATCCGGTATAGTTCCAAGAAAATTCCAAAAGAGAACTAATGATAGACTTTTCAGCCGCGAACAATTCAAAACTTAGTGTCAATTCCAAAGCGGAAGCTTCAATTATAAATATTAGAATTTCTTAAAAATCTTTATTTATTCTTGTTAACGATATACATCATACGATTATTCTAGGAACACCTTTTATAAATCTCATAACGCCATATACCGTTGGTGAAAATGCTATCTCTTTTAAAACTAATCATAAAAATTACACTTTGATTTTCTTGAAAAACCTAAAACTAGAAATCTTAATATGATAAAACCTTATTCGATTCATAAAAATACCATTAACAATCTCATAAAAGAAAAGAGTTTTCATTTACAAAATATTAAAAATGATATTTCATTTAAAAGAATAGAAAAACAATTAGAAACACCTGAGGTAAAAGAAAAAAATTTAAACTCCAAAATTTATTTGAAAAAGAAATTTGTGCTGAGCTTCCAAATGTCTTTTGGAATAGAAAACAACATATTGTTGATCTACCTTATGAAGAAAATTTTAATGAAAGAGAAATCCCAACAAAAGCCAGACCAATTCAAATGAATCATGAATTAGAAGAACATTGTAAATTAGAAATAAAAGATTTAATGGATAAAAAATTAATTTCTAAATCCAGGTCCCCATGGAGTTGTGCAGACTTTTTACGTTAACAAAAATTGCGAAATAGAAAGAGGAACTCCTAGATTAGTAATTAATTATAAATCCTTAAACACGACTTTGAGATGGATTAGATATCCAGTTCTAACAAAAAAGATTTATTACAAAAACTTCATTCTTCATTTATATTCTCTAAATTTGATATGAAATCAGGTTTTGGCAAATTCAAATTTCTTAAAAAATAGATATAAAGCGCATTTACACTCCCTTTTGGACAATACGAATGGAATGTAATGCCTTTTGGATTAAAAATGCTCCTTACGAATTCCAAAGAATCATGAATGAAATTTTCAATGATTATTCTAAATTTCAGTATTGTTTATATTGACGATGTACTAATATTTTCAAATTCTTTAGAAGAACATTTTAAACGGTTAAAAACATTTCTTTATATTGTAAAACAAAATGATTTAGTAGTCTCGAAATCTAAAATGAGTCTATTCCAAACCAAAATCGATTATTAGGACATTATATATTCAAGGGTACTATTACTCTTATTGAAAGATCTTTACAATTTGCTAATAAATTCCCGATAAAATCATTGATAAAATTCAATTACAAAGGTTTTTAGGTAGTCTAAATTATGTCTTAGATATTTGCCCAAATATCAATAGAATGGCAAAACCATTACATGATAGACTTAAGAAAAATCTGTTCCATGGTCCAAGAACATACTAATTTAATCAAAGAAATTAAAAAGCAAGTTTTAGAAATACCTTGTCTCCATATAGCGGATCCACACTTACCTAAGATTGTAGAGACCGATGCTTGATTTAGGATATGGTGGTATTCTAAAACAAGATCAAAGGGGTAGAGAATATATTGTCCAATTTACCTCATCACATTGGAATGATACCCAAAAAAAATTATTCTACGATTAAAAAAGAAATATTAAGTATTGTTATGTGCATTCAAAAATTCCAAAGTGATCTCTTAAACCAAAATTTTTTACTTAGAATTGATTGTAAAAGTGCAAAAGAAGTTTTGCAAAAAGATATTCAAAATCTTGCATCAAAATAGATTTTTGCACGATGCCAAGCCATACTTGAGTATTTTTTATTTTGATATTGAATTTATTGAAGGAGATACAAATTCTATACCAGATTTTCTTACTAGAGAATTCCTCCAAAAAGCATACACAATGCCGCCCAAAAAGGATAAAGGTAAAAAGCCAATTGATTAGGAAAACCAAAATCATGGTACGATGTCGTAATCAAAGAAGAAGAAGAATTGAGAGATACCGCCCAATCCAAAATCCAGGTACAAAAACAAGGAACTCATCGATCTCGTAAAAAGACTTCAAATTCTTGAAGTTCTTCTTGAAACGCTGAGGTCAAAATGGCCTTAACTAAATTACAACAAAAAAATGCCCGGTGAAACTTCTTCTAGGCCACTTACTATTTCAAATACCTTTCAAGCTATTTCTAAATCTAATGATTCCTCAAAAACTCTTTCTAATCTTGTTTTCTCAAATTCTCAAATTTCATTTTCACAAGAATCTTTAAAACCTTCCGCAAACTTTTTCATAAGACCTCAATGGCAAAATATCATAAATGTTGAAAGAGATTTCCATGAAAAAGATCCTTTTCAAACCCTCCGAAATACTTTGGAAAAGGATGGTTTTACAAACCTTGGGAAACCACCAAAACTCCTCAATACTATCAAGCCATTCTTGAAATTACAGATTCTCGCCACTTACAAACACTTCTTTCTCCACGAAACACATGAACATCCCGCGTATTCTACTTGTAAAATTTCCAAAGTCATTGCTCCAGCGAGAATGGGGACATAACCTTTCCAAATCCCTTTATTTTCAAGAAGAATTTAAAACAAGTAATTTCTTCAAAACCCTTTCAATTCATCGGGATTATCATCAAGCCTGGTACAATTCCTTTCTTATACAAAATCAAAAACAAAAAAACACACATGGCTTTTTTATTTTGATACTAGAGAATGCAACACCAAACAATTCCCAAAGATGGTGGGCTTCATGGTGGGATTGTTTCGGATCATCACCTGAAATCCTGAAACCCTCTGTTCAAAATTCCTTCAACATTTTCAAAACCAGTACAAACCCTTACCGGAAGAACAAAAATTCCACCACTATCCCCTGTTTTGTTCAAAATTCTATCTTCCATGGGTGCTTTCATGGGCGGTTGAATATACGATCACAAAACTCCATTGATCGAATGATGATTCAAAATAAAATGGTGGGACAAGTTCAATATTTCACCTAGCCTTTTCGCAACAAACGTCCAAAACTGGATTACAAGTCAAGACAATACTCCTCCACAGATTCCAAAAACATTTCAAACACCACAACAGTCATAATTCCTAGCACATAAATCCCAGATGGCAGCTATGCTTGCATCAGCAAAAACTCCAGAAGAAATGCAGGCCATCCTGTCTAAATACACTACGAGAGAAGTCAAGCATCCTCCCGGCCTCAAGATATTTCCATACATTTAGCAGATGATAATGACCCTTATTTGGGAACAAGTGGAATGTAAATATATTTGTAAATATATATTTAAAAAAAAAATCGAAAAATCTTGTAGCAATTTGATGTCATAAAGATCAGAAAGCAGAGTGGTATTGTAGCAGGATACTATTTGGGGATCCCCCTCACAATGAAGGCAAGTTTTTAGCATCCAAAGCAAGAAAGAAAACATCAAGAAAAGCTCTTCAAGTGCATATCCTTTCTATTTTCCTTAGATTTTAGAAACTTTTCAAATTCGAAATATTTTTTAGAGAAGCTTTCAATTGTCTTTTGACAAGCTTCAATTTTTAGTTTTTAGTTTTTTTGAAGATCTAGCTTCCATCTCCAAGGAAGCATTGTATGAAGGTGTAAATTCCAAAATCCGTAAAAGGTTTGATTTAATATTATGTCTTTTTAAATTCATGTTCATGGTCGGTTTAACCTTTAAGTTTTAATTCTATTTTTAAATTCTTGTCTTTCAATTCATGTACATGGTCGGTTTAATCGCCTAATCTTATAAATCCTTGTTCTTACTTGATCCATGGAGACCCTTGCAAAAGTATCCTTGAGAGAAACTGGGGTAACTCGATCAAGATATATATAAATATAATTAGTATATATATGATATATAAATATATAATTAGTATAATATATATATTTCGTTTATGCTTTATTATAATATATATAAATATATAAATATATTATATATATTTATTTCTTTTATGCTTTGTTATTTTTCTCGCATTTCATTTCTGTCTATTTATTTCTTCTATCATGTCTTCTTTCTCTTGTTTATTTTCCTCCCTACGATCCTAGTGGTCCCCGGTATCAATACCATTAACAATCCCATACGAGAAAAGAGTTCTTATTTAGAAAATATTAAAAATATTTCATTCAAAAGAATTGATAATTCTATTAAAACTACCATACGTTTTACTAATTTATCCATTAAGAAAATACGATTACCTTTTAATAAATTAATTACAATTTTGATGCGAGATGGACCCAGTCAGCGGATCTACTTACAAATTCGGAGATACTATACTTCATCAATACCCAAGAAGTAACCTTACTTTTCGTAGCGACATGGTAACAAGCTAGCGAGAAGATCATCAAGTTTTGCTTGATAATCTCTATAATAGCGTAAATGATAAAATTACCAACTTAGAAGTCTAAATCCATGAAAGTGCGAATCAAAAGGGGGATCTTCAACTAGAATACCTTCTAGGAATATAACATGTTTGGCAGGTTCAAATCTATTTTGAATCCATTCAGAGATTTGGATTCAATATTGGCACAAACCCAGGCTTCATCATGAAGAAATGAGGATCGATATTTTTGGACAATGGATTTATGTTTTTCTCCAGAAAACTTTCTTCTAAGAGTTTGTCATTTGTTTTGAAAATAATTAAATCAATTAGACCGAAGTCTAATAATGTTATATATATATATATATATATGTATGTATATTTTTATTTCAATTTGTTTTTAAAAAAGGGTCTGTTTTTTTCTTTAAAAATAATAACAATAATAATAAAATATATTTTTTTAAATTAATTATTTGAAAATTAAAACATTTTTCAAGTGTTATTTCTTATGGGTATGGGGCTATTCTTGTAGTTTTTTTTTTGTATTTAAAAATTTAAATTTATTTTCTAGATTATTTTCCTATTTTTAGAGACTGTTTTGTATAAAATTTATTTACTACTTAATTTTAAACTTTATTTTCCAAATATTATTCTCTTTTGGGTTCAATGAGGCTACTCCCAAATAAACCACTAAGGTTTTACCTTAAGGTTGAGGGAAAATTGCCTAGACCCTTTTGCATGTTATTAAAATCACTTGATATAATAATTTCCCATATATCACAAATATTCTTTTTCAAACTGTTTTAAAATAATATGTTTATTAAGCTTTATGTTAGTCTTTTGGTTCAATGAGGCTATTCTAAAATAACCACTAAGGTTTACACCTTAAGATTGAGGAATAATGCCAAGAACCTTTGCATGTCAATAAACTACTTTGATTATTTTATGTAGTTATTCTATATACATTCTGAAATCTTAATATTAATTGTTAAAAATAACTTGACTAAATAGTGTTGGAAATTTCGTGTAGGAGCCGAGTCACTATTGGTGCCATAGCTTCTTGATCATCAAACAAACAAAAACATGTGGGTAAAATTTTAGGCAATCTTAATTCTATTTGGGTAAACTTTATTTACTCTTTATTTAAAACAGATTTAAAAGCATGAAGTTGTATGAATTGATGTTACTTAAATGAGTAGTCAAAAGATGGTTTGCATGTTTAATTTGAAATTACTATGATTATTTTTGGGTATGGTTGCATGACAATTAGAAAACTAATCTTGTTTAATTCATGCTTAGTAGGTTTTAATTTATTGTTCTTGCATTTTTAAAGAATCGTTGATGGATTAGCTTGATTAAAAATACATAAAATAATGAATAGAAGATATAATCACTAAAGAAATATTTGAGCAAAAATTGTATATTGATTAAATAACCTCAATTATGTTATGATCATTACTTAATCCAATTGATGTATTGTGATTGTTATACTATTTGTACACAACATAAATTAGTATAGAAACGATACTTGATTTCTTTGTAATTATAGACCGTCTATCGAAGTCGTGTCGGCATGTATAGGTCGGCAAATAATCGAATAGGTTGCCTATTGATGTTTGCTCGACTACACATGGGCCTTTTCCCATTTTCTCGGTTGGACCAGGAGACATCGATGGAACTTGGGTCGTAGTATTAGTATATTCCGAATATAACAGTCTCTGGGTTTAAAACCACGTTAAAGAGTCATCGAGCCACTCGGGAGGAATAAGGAGCCATGAACTTCGGCTTGGTGAGTTGGAGAACACAATGAGGTGCGGTGTTATTCCACATCGGCCTCGCTTTTTGTCGTTATGAATCCCGATCGTTGGATTTTGAAATGGGGCATAGAACCTTGTCCGTTTAAAATCAATTTGAACGGAACATTAAGGTGCGGTGTAAATTCCACGTTGGCATTGTCTTTATCTTGAGTAGCATCTCACCATTATATTATTTTTCTTTCGAGAAAACTTTGATGACTTGTCGTAAGTTGATAAAATTTTGGTTCATCTTTTGAAAATTCTATTTACTCTACTTAACCTCCATTGTGCACATAACATGCTTTATACAGATTTCATAAATTGTTTTCTTAAAACTTTTCGCATTCCCCAACCCCACTCATTGGGCTCGTTTAGCTCACCCCACTTTTTCTAAATTATTTACAAAAAATAATGAAGATGATCCAGGACACCCCAATCCAAGAGTAATCCGGGCATTGGCTCTGGCTACTTATATCTGTTAATTTTCTCTAAGATCTTGTGAACATGGCATGTAATAAGCCACATTGGTATCTATTATTGAAACCTACTATTATATTAGACTTTAGTTGTTTTGGCTTGTAATAGACGATAAGTAAGTATTTGTATTTGGTATCTTATAACCGTCTTTGGAGTTGAGTGTTTATGACCTTTACTTATGTTTTATTAATCTATTAGTTTGGATTATTATTATTCGGGGCATGACAAGAGTGGTATCGAGCTTGAGTGTAGGAAACTACGCCTAAGCAAACACATGATATGATATTCGCCCGCGGGTCGTATAACCCAACCGATCGATATTAATAACTTTATTTTATTTTATTTTATTTTATTTCTTGGGTCGGCCTATAATTGCGTAGGACTTGGTGATTACGTATCTCGTTGGTCGGTGGATTAGTATGCCTTATGTTTTCTCTTTTGGTTTCTCGATCGATGGGGTGTTCATCATGTAGGATGGACCCCATGGGACCGAGTGGTCACTCCCATTGTCTTGAGCATGTCCAATACTTAGATAATCGTGTTGACTATTACTCGCTCGTAGCGATGAGAAGCAAGAGTTGTTTTATCAAGAACAATAGTACACTTTTCAGTTGGAGGCGCAACTCGCCCTGACTCATGCGACTTTACAGGATCGCAACTATCAGATCGATCAGGTGACCCAGCAGTTGCTCACAGTTCAGGCATAGTATGAGCAGGAGTGGGAGACTATTAGGGTGAGGGCGATAGGTCTCGCGCGGCTATATCCGGATTGACCGTATCTCTCGTGGGTTCCTTCTTCCTCTTCCGAGGAGAAGCCTTTCGATTCGATGATGACTTGATGATGTGGGAAATGGACTTGGATGGGTTCATAGTGATAGACCCGTAGATTAGTTGTATTATATGATGGGTATATATGTTTTGATTGCACCGTAGAGTGAGGTTTGTCTATATTCTTGTACGTGCGGTGTATATGATAGTCTCACTGACCTAGTTAGCTAGCATCTTCTTAGAATAGGTGCCTTTTTGAACTATGTTTTGTCATTATAAAAAAAAATTTATGTATGGTATATATATAAGTGAGGGCAAGGTTCCCGCTTTTGTGATTTTGTTTCGTGTTGTGATATGTTATTGTTAATGTATACATTTGATAACATTATAATAACACATTCTAACAACCTTTCATCTTTGTAACTCTAAGTTGATGGATGAACGAAGAGGTAGGGGCCGCCCACGTCTGCATCCTAGATACGAACCATATCCTCTACATAACGAAATGCCGGAACCAGAACATCCAAATCCACCTAACCCTGCTGCAGAACCAGATCTGAATACTCAAGTGCTACAACAATTGTTGGTGTATTTGCACCAGTAAAACTCATGTGGGCAACATCCTGTCGGTCCCGCTGTCGGGACTCATGATCGGGCATCTTGGAAAGATTCCTTCGATTTAACCCACCACCCTTTCTAGGAGAACCTGATGACATAAAGGCCGAGGATTGGCTGGAAAAGATTGAGAGCATATTTGTTGCTCTGAAGCACATCAAGAGTAACAACTTACCTTGGTTATATTTTTTGAAGCGGCACTCGCACGTGGTGGTGAACTGTTGAGGAAAAATGGACACGGATGGGACGAAAGAACATGGGAAATTTTGTACAGAATTTCGAAACAAGACATTCCTAAAGTCGTTCGGGAAGCGCATAGGGACGAGTTTAACTGTCTTAGGCAAGGATTAATGTCAGTTGTTCAGTACGAAGCAGAATTCCAGAGATATCCAAGTATGCACCAGGACTAGTGTAAGAAGAAGAGGACAAGCTGTACAAGCTTACTAGGGGCCTCAGACTAGAATTGCAGAAACAACTATTGGCTACCGAGATTACTACGTATGAAGCTGCGGTTTAGGCTGCCGCAAGAATTGAAAGCGGATTAACACGGTTGGAGCCCAAATATAAAGGGAATATTGGGAGTTCAAAGGGCCCTTCTGGAGGACAGACTGCGAAGCTAATTCAATCGAAGCAGAAACAAGGGATGGGTACGGTAGCGGAAAGGGTAAACAACCGGTGCCATCAATCGTATTCTCATTGCCAAAGGCCAGGACACACTTCGATGATGCTTGCTAGAGGAAGCTAGGGATGTGTCTTCGATGTGGGAGCTACAAACACTGTTCAAGGAGTGTCCAAATCCAATGGCTAAGGACAATAGTGGAGGTCGTCCCAAAATGCAAGGACGAGTGTTTGCACTAGACGATCAAGTAGCCGGGAATCAACCGCGTGGTGGAAGGTACGCTTCTTGTATCTAATCACCTTGCTAGAGTTTTGCTAGATCCTGGCACAACGCATTCATTTGTTGCACCGCACTTCACCTACAATCGAATGCATGCATGGAATCGCTACCATATTCATTAGAGGTTGTCACTCCTATGGGAGCTAGTCGATAACTAATTCTCGTATTTTATGATTGTGGTGTCATGATTGGAAATGCTTCTTTTTCGTGGATCTAATTGCCTTGCCAATTTTGGATTATGATGTGATTTTGGGGACGGATTGGTTAGCCCGACATCATGCGAATATGAATTGTCACACAAAGGAAGTAAGGTTGTGTATTCCTGGTAAACCAAAAGTACTAATATCAGGAAAAGCACGAGTTAAGATGGTCCCCGATTATTTCGCCATCAAGGCCAAGAAAGCAATAGCAAAAGGTACAAGAGGATACCTGGCTTATATTCTCAATAAACCCTACAAATGCGAAAAGGAGATTTGTGAGGTACCCATAGTGTCGGACTATCCCGACGTATTTCTAAAGAGCTCATTTCGCTACCCCGAATAGAGAAATTGAATGCACTATTGAAATTTTGCGGGTACATCACCAATCGCTAAGACACCATACCGAATGGCCCCACTAGAGTTGCAAGAATTGAAAACTCGATTCTGAAGCCCCTCGAACTAGGATTTATCCGACCTAGTACATCACCTTGGGGAGCACCTAAGTCTTGTTTGTAAAGAAAAAAAGATGGTTCGCTAAGATTGTGCGTTGATTATCGAGAACTTAATAATGTTACCATCAAAAATAAATATCCTTTACCACGAATAGACGAACCGTTTGATCAACTTCGGGGGGCGAGTGTGTTTTCAAAGTTGGATTTACAACAAGGATATCATCAACTAAGAATCAAGGAAGAAGATATTCCTAAATCATCCTATCAAACTCGATATGGTCATTTTGAATTTGTAGTGATGCCTTTTGGGTTAACGAATGCTCCAACAGATTTTATGGATTTGATGCATAGAGTGTTTAGGCCATATCTAGATCAAATCGTCGTAATTTTTATCGATGACATTCTCGTGTACTCTAAGTCAAGGAGGAACACGGGACACATTCAAGATTGTGTTGGAGACCTTAAGACAACATCAATTGTATGCCAAATTCAAGGTAAATGCAGTCGGCTTAGTAAAGTTGCATTTTTGGGCCATATCATTTCGGTAAAGGGATAGCGGTGGACCCATCGAAAGTACAAACAAAAGATACTAGAATGGAAACGACCTGAAACGGTATGAGACATTCGACGCTTGGGACTCATTTGGGTATTACCGAAGATTCATTAAGGACTTCTCTAAAATTACAGGCCCATTGACAAAATTGACTCAAAAACATGTTAAATTCATATGGGATGATAAGTGTGAGGCTAGTTTTCAAGAACTAAAGAATAAACTCACCATTGCACCGGTGTTAGCCCTTCTTGAAGGATTAGAGAACTATGTGGTTTATAGTGACGCATCAAGGGAAGGACTAGGCGCAGTGTTAATAAAACATGGTAAAGTGGTTGCTTATGCGTCTCGAAAACTTAAGCCATATGAAGCAAACTATCCCACCCACGATCTAGAGTTGGCTGCGATTGTGTTTGCTCTAAAAAATGGCGACACTATCTGCATCTTGGGAAGAATTCACGGTCTTTACTTGATCATAAGAGTCTTAAGTACCTTTTCTCACAAAAGAAGTTAAACTTGAGGCAAAGGAGGTGTGTGGAATTGTTGGAAGATTACCACTTTGATATACAATATCACCGAGGCAAAGCTAATGTAGTCGCGATGCCTTGTGTTGAAAAGCCCAACCTGGCTTGAATGATGATACAGGAGTAGGATTCCCTCGAAGAATTGAGTGGTTGGAACCCAAGAAAAATAGGAGCCCGTCTCGTGTGTGCCAACTGATCTTTGAAGCTAGAACTATTGCATGAGATTCGAATGGCACAAGAAAATGACGAGAAATTTAAGACATTAATGAGACCAGATTTTTAGTAGTAGGACAGACGGAATAATGAGATTCATGAATAGAATTTGTATACCAAATGATGAAGGTTTGAGAAATAAGATCTTAAATGAAGCTCATCACTCTCGGTATACGATTCACCCTGGCGGTAACAAAATGTATAAAAATTTGAAGAAAATTTTTTGGTGGGTGAATATGAAAAACCAAGTAGCTGAAAACGTGGAAAAGTGTTTGACTTGTCGGCGTGTGAAAGTGGAGCATCACAGACCTTCCGGGTTACTACAACCATTGGCAATTCCCGAAAGGAAGTGGGAAAAAGTTACAATGGACTTTGTTCTTGATTTGCCGAGAACTCGAGGTGGCCATGACTCAATCTGGATGATTGTGGATCAATTAATGAAGTAGTTTGATTGCATGGGGCACCGATTGACATTGTTTGGATCGAGATCCAAGATTTTTATCCCGATTTTGGAAAAGCCTCCATAAAGGATTGGGAACGCAATTAAGTTTTAGATCTTTGCTCATCCCCATGAACGGATGGGCGGTCTAAGAGGACGATCTGAGACCACTAGAAGATATGTTGAGAGCTTGTATACTTGATTTCTCCGGAAGTTGGTATTCACATCTTCCGTTGGCGAGACTCGCCTACAACAATAGTTATCAAGCAACTATTGGTATGGCGCCGTATGAAGCTTTATAGTGGAGAAAATGTAGATCTCGACACCGGGAGATAGATGACAAATGGACACCAAAACAGAGAAGAGAGCTTCACATAGCCATTGCAAAAACATATTTAGTCCAAGAAGTAATGGAAAAGTCGACTCATTAAGGAGAGAATAAGAACCGCTTAGAGTCGGCAAAAGAGTTATGCGAGATAATAGGCGAAGGGATCTAGAATTCGAAGTTAGGGATAGGGTATTTTGAGATTATCACCAAGAAAGGGTCTTATACAATCCGAGAAAAGGCAGAAAATTGAGTCCGGTATGTAGGACCATCCCTATTGTGGAGAGAATTGGCGGCTGGCTTATCGACTTAACCTTTCGGGGCATTAGCGAGGATGCACAATGTATTCCACGTATCCCGACTTAAGAAGTACAACTCGGATCCGACATATATCATCAAAGAAGAGATCCTGTGATTCAAGAGGATCTATCCTACGTGGAACAACCATTGCGAATTATTGATCATCAAATTACGGAATTACGCGGTAAAAGAATTCCTCTAGTGAAGGTATTATGGCGTAATCATAATAAACCTGAGGATGCTACTTGGGAGTTGGAGGAAGATATGATCAAAAACTACCCAAAAATATTTCAAGAAGGAATTTGGGGCCAAATTCTTTGAAGGAGGGGAGTATGTAAGACCACATCGACTAACTGCTGAAATATTCTAGGTATTTATCTTATTTGGGGTATACTTTAATTTTTGTAGCTTCATATATTTTTCCCTTAACTATTTATGACTTTATTTTTTTATTTTAATTATTCACATAAGATAGATTTTTTATGACTAATTTATTTAATTTTATACAATTGTTATATGTGATGTATACATTTCTTTTGGGGAATTATCCTATTATTAAAGCTCTAGCCCAAACCTTTGACTCATTGTGTTTCCTCATTTTCGATTTTTTAAGCCTTGTTTAATTGTCGCCTAGCCCAACCCAAGCCAAAAGCCTACCCAACTTAGACCCCTATATATACCATCAACTCTAACCCTAAACCCATTTTTCGGCATTTCACACACACTTTCACACAATAAAAGGTGAAGCTCTCTCCTCCTCCTCCTCTCCCCAAGCGGGCGCGGCCGCCACCGCCCACCGGCCGGAAAATCACCCCCATTTATATTTTTTTCTTTTCTTCTTTCTTTTTTTACTTCCTTATTTTTCTTCTTCTCCCTCTTGTCTCTCTCTCGCCTTCCCTTTTTATTTCTCGTTAACTATCCTCCGACCACCACCGCCGAACGGCCGCCAACCAGCCATCGGAAAGCCACCTGCTGGCGATGGCTTAAAAGAGGACAAGATTATTAAAATTTTTGGGTTAGTTTATTTTATATTTTCTTGAGTTATTTTTCTGTTTTTATTTAAATTTTTGTGTTTTTCTTTGAGTTAAAAATGGAACTCACCCAATAAGGCTACGGATTTAATCCTTGAGGTTGAGGGTGAAGCACCACCACCATAAAAACACCAAAACCACCGCCTATGAATATTTTGGGGCTGTTTTATATTTTTTATTATTTTTGAATTTTCTAAAATTATTTTCAAGAATTATTTTCCATTTTGGGTGCTGTTTTTATATATTTTTCTAATTTATTTATTTGAATTTTTTAGAAATAAAAAGGGGCTGCCTTATTTTGGGGACTATTATATATATATATATATATATATATATATATAGGGGAGGATGAAGTGAGACCATGTCTCTAGGTGAGACACAATGGACTAATCTCAACCATCCCCAACTATTAATCGACGGGTATGATTTAATGGATAAAAAATATAAAGAAATATTAATTTAATCAATATAGGGGTAGTAGGGTAAAATAACATAACAAGTTAGTTACAAAAATGGAATCAAATCTCTTTCTCTATCATATATCTCCCAATTTTTCCAATCCGACGTCTCTCTCTCTCTCTCTCTCTCTCTCTCCCTCTCTCTCTCTCTCTCTCTATCTTATTCCTCCATTAACGCAAATAATGGCGCGTGAAGAGCTCGAAAATTACAGTTCATGAAAATTAAAGAAAAAAACAAGAAAAATTAGTGCAATATTACGAGGAGAAATAACGAGCAGTTAGTTCGAAAACTAAGTATGCAACAAAACTCAACTAAATATGCATTATCCAAAACTATCTATGCGGCGTAAAAAAACTAATATGTAGTACAAGTATATCCAACTATGCAAGACATCATAAACAATGCAATAAAATCAACTAACTATGTATTATCTAGAAACTATCTATGCATTGTGGAATAACTAAATATGCGAAGACATTACGTAATATCCCATTTTTATAATTTCCAAAAGCAACATCCCATTTTCATAACAAAATATACATTATATTAAACCTATTTATGTGGTGTAGTATAACTACATATGCAATATGTTATATTCAATTATGTCTTGTTTTCGTAAAAAACAAAGTGCCAACAAAATAACTAAATATGCATTATTTGATGTCTAATTATGAAGTAGAAGAACCCTAACTATGTTGTAAAATAAAAATATTTGGAAAAAAAAACAGTACCTTAAATTCCGCCACAAAATCAGGCAATATCAATTTCAAACCCATAAAATCCATTTGGGACCGAAGAATTTGAATTACAAAATTACAATCTTACCCTTAAAATCAACGAAAATTGTGAAATAGTTAAAAAACTGAATTAATCACATCCCTTCATTTTTTAAGATCAATGGGTAAGATGAGTCCACACTTTCTCACCTAGGGAGGGTGGCCTCATTTGAACAAATCTATATATATATATATATATATATATATATATATATATATATATATATATATATATATATATATATATATATATGTGTGTGTGTGTGTATATGTGCGCACGTGTGTGTGTGTATATATTTTTTTATTTTGATTTTTTTAAAAAAGGGGGATGTTTTCATTAAAAATAATAACAATAATAATAAAAAAATTATTTTTAAATTAATTATTTCGAAAATTAAAACATTTTTCAAGTGTTATTTCTTATGGGGTATGGGGCTGTTCTTGTAGTATTTTTTTGTATTTAAAAATTTAAATATATTTTCAGATTATTTTCATATTTTTAGGACTTATTTTGTATAGATTTTATTTACTACTTAATTTTAAACTTTAATTTCCAAATATTATTCTCTTTTGGGTTCAATGAGGCTACTTCCAAATAAACCACTATGGTTTTACCTTAAGGTTGAGGTAAAATTGCCTAGACCCTTTTGCATTTATTAAAATCACTAGATCTAATAATTTCCTATATATCACAAATATTCTTTTTCAAACTGTTTTGAAATAATATATTTATTAAGATTTTGTTAGTCTTTTGGTTCAATGTGGCCATTCCAAAATAACCACTTAGGTTTACACCTTAAGGTTGAGAAATAATGCCAAGAACCTTTGCATGTCAATAAACTACTTTGATTATTTTTGTAGTTATTTTATATACATTCTCGAAATCTTAATTTTAATTGTTAAAAATAACTTGACTAAATAGTGTTGGAAATTCGTGTAGGAGTCGAGCCACTCTTGGTGCCATAGCTTCTTGATCATCAAAAAAAAACATGTGGGTAAAATTTTAGCCAATCTTAATTCTATTTGGGTAAACTTTACATAAAAGCATGAAGTTGCATGAATTGATCATCAAATTTTGAGATTATCACCAAGAAAGGGTCTTATACAATCCGAGAAAAGGCGAGAAAATTGAGTCCACGGTATGTAGGACCATCCCTATTGTGGAGAGAATTGGCGGCTGGCTTATCGACTTAGCCTTTCGGGGCATTAGCAGGGGATGCACAATGTATTCCACGTATCCCGACTTAAGAAGTACAACTCGGATCCGACATATATCATCAAAGAAGAGATCCCTGTGATTCAAGAGGATCTATCCTACGTGGAACAACCATTGCGAATTATTGATCATCAAATTACGAATTACGCGGTAAAAGAATTCCTCTAGTGAAGGTATTATGGCGAAGCATAATAAACTCCGAGGATGCTACTTGGGAGTTGGAGGAAGATATGATCAAAAACTACCCAAAAATATTTCAAGAAGGAATTTGGGGGCCAAATTCTTTGAAGGAGGGGAGTATGTAAGACCACATCGACTAAGCTGGAATATTCTAGGTATTTATCTTATTTGGGGTATACTTTAATTTTTGTAGCTTCATATATTTTTCCTTAACTATTTATGACTTTATTTTTTTATTTTAATTATTCACATAAGATAGATTTTTTTTTTTTATGACTAATTTATTTAATTTTATACAATTGTTATATGTGATGTATACATTTCTTTGGGGAATTAATCTATTATTAAAGCTCTAGCCCAAACCTTTGACTCATTGTGTTTCCTCATTTTGATTTTTAAGCCTTGTTTAATTGTCGCCTAGCCAACCCAAGCCAAAAGCCTACCCAACTTAGACCCCTATATATACCATAAACTCTAACCCTAAACCCATTTTTCAGCATTTCACACAAACTTTCACACAATAAAAGGTGAAGCTCTCTCCTCCCCTCCTCTCCCCAAGCGGCGGCCGCCACCGCCCACCGCCGCCGGAAAATCTCCCCCATTTATATTTTTTTCTTTTCTTCTTTCTTTTTACTTCCTTATTTTTCTTCTTCTCCCTCTTCTCTCTCTCTGCCTTCCCTTTTTATTTTCGTTAACTATCCTCCGACCACCACCGCCGAACGGCCGCCAACCATCGGAAAGCCACCAAGCGATGGCTTAAAAGAGGACAAGATTATTAAAATTTTTGGGTTAGTTTATTTTATACTTTCTTGAGTTATTTTTCTGTTTTTATTTAAATTTTTGTGTTTTTCTTTGAGTTAAAAATGGAACTCACCCAATAAGGCTACGGATTTAATCCTTGAGGTTGAGGTGAAGCACCACCACCATAAAAACACCAAAACCACCGCCTATGAATATTTTGGGGCTGTTTTATATTTTTTATTATTTTTGAATTTTCTAAAATTATTTTCAAGAATTATTTTCCATTTTGGGTCTTTGTTTTTATATATTTTTCGAATTTATTTATTTCGAATTTCTTTTAGAAATAAAAAGGGGGTCGCTTATTTTGGGGACTATTATATATATATCAAATGAGACCACATAATTAAAATGAGACAATGTGGACTAATCCTGGCCACACATCTCAAATTTTAGGTGGTTGGGATCTTTCCAATTTTATATTTATTTTTGTTTTATTTTTAAGCTGAAAAGGACAGATTGGTCATTTTAATTTTCACCCCCAATTTATGTGTTCCCCAAATCCCGTTCATCTCATTTCACCCCTTTCACAGTTCTCAGAAGGAAGAAGAACACCACCAATCTGGCCGTCGCTCGCCGTCGATTGAACATGGCAACCACCACCGCCGCCGCCGCCCCAATCACCTAATCCCACTCCTCTTGCATTTTGTCTCCCATTTTGTTTACTCCTCCTTATTGCACTTCTTTTGTTTCTCTCCCCTCCCATCTCCGACCACCATAGCCTCCCATCTGCGAATCGGATTTCGAAGCCGAGTCCCCAAAGTTTAGGTCGGTGCGAGAAAAAAATTAGGGACGAATTTAGATGTGGTGTAGCTGTTAATAAAGAGGCTATTGATTTCATTTGGTTGATGGAGTGATGTAGCTGTTGTTGTAGATGGAGGATTGGTGAAGAAGATGATGCTGACATGGATCGATTACTGTACACTTAGATGTTTTTCGATGTATACTTAGATGTGTTTTGTTGTATAAATAGTTAATTTTTGATGTATATATTTATGTTGCTGTATACTTATGTTTTTTGTTGTATATTTATATGTGGTTTGTTGTATACTTATATGTGTTTTGTTGTATACTTATATTTTTGTTTGACAATTGTAATATGCAGTTAAATTATGTTAAACATACATCAAAATAGTGTTAAGTATACATCAAATATATGCTAAAGATACATCATTAATGAGTGTGATTTTCTCTCTCTCTCTCTCTCTCTCTCTCTCTCTCTCTCTCTATACTTGATTTACTTAATCCACGGTCCCACATATTTTTGTTTGACCATTTTAATATGTAGTAAAATTACGTTAAACATACATCAAAATAGTGTTAAGTGTACATCAAATATATGCTAAATATACAACACAATAATGAGCGTGATTTTCTCTCTCTCTATAATTGATTTACTTAATCCACGGTCCCCACATGTTAATGAGCGTGATTCTCTCTCTCTATATATAACTGATTCCTTGATTCGCGGTCCCCACATATTTTTGTTTGACCATTTTAATATGCATTAAAATTATGCTAAACATACAGTAAAATAGTGTTAAATATACATCAAATATATGATAAGTGTACAGCATATTGCATGGCAGAGCACATGCGTGATTTTCTCTCTCCAGCGCGATTTTCTCGCGATTTTCTCTCTCCCCACGTGATTTTCTCTCTTCTAATAACTGATTTCATATTTAGATGGTCCCCCACTTGGGTAATTTGACTACTATACCCTTATTTTGATTTAATTAAATATTTAATGTAATTATAACCCCTATTTATCTTAGCCATTGATATAACTAAAGGAGGGTTAAGATGAGTCCACATTGTCTCACTATAATATGTGGTCTCATTTTAACCTCCCCCTATATATATATATATATATATATATATATATATATATATATATATATATATAGGGGAGGATGAAGTGAGACCATGTCTCTAGGTGAGACACAATGGACTAATCTCAACCATCCCCAACTATTAATCGACGGGTATGATTTAATGGATAAAAATATATTGAAATATTAATTTAATCAATATAGGGGTAGTAGGGTAAAATAACATAACAAGTTAGTTACAAAAATGGAATCAAATCTCTTTCTCTATCATATATCTCCCAATTTTTCCAATCCGACGTCTCTCTCTCTCTCTCTCCCTCTCCTCTCTCTCTCTCTCTCTCTCTATCTTATTCCTCCATTAACGCAAATAATGAAACCGTGAAGAGCTCGAAAATTACAGTTCATGAAAATTAAAGAAAAAAACAAGAAAAATTAGTGCAATATTACAGAGAAATAACGAACAGTTAGTTCGAAAACTAAATATGCAACAAAACTCAACTAAATATGCATTATCCGAAAACTATCTATGCAGTAAAAAAACTAATATGTAGTATAGTATATCCAACTATGCAAGACATCATAAACAATGCAATAAAATCAACTAACTATGTATTATCTAGAAACTATCTATGCATTGTGGAATAACTAAATATGATACATTACGTAATATCCCATTTTTATAATTTCCAAAAGCAACATCCCATTTTCATAACTAAATATACATTATATTAAACCTATTTATGTGGTGTAGTATAACTACATATGCAATACGTTATATTCAATTATGTCTTGTTTTCGTAAAAACGTGCCAACAAAATAACTAAATATGCATTATTTGATGTCTAATTATGAAGTAGAAGAACCCTAACTATCTTTGTAAAATAAAAATATTTGGAAAGAAAACAGTACCTTAAATTCCGCCACAAAATCCGCAATATCAATTTCAGCCCATAAAACCGTTGGTACCAAGAATTTGAATTACAAAATTACAATCTTACCCTTAAAATCAACGAAAATTGTGAAATAGTTAAAAAAACTGAATTAATCACATCCCTTCATTTCTTAAGATCAATGGGTAAGATGAGTCCACACTGTCTCACCTAGGGAGGGTGGCCTCATTTGAACAAATTATATATATATATATATATATATATATATATATATATGTGTGTGTGTATATGTGCGCGTGTGTGTGTGTGTATATTTTTTTATTTTGATTTTTTTTTAAAAAAGGGGATGTTTTCATTAAAAATAATAACAATAATAATAAAAAAATTATTTTTAAATTAGTTATTTCGAAAATTAAAACATTTTTCAAGTGTTATTTCTTATGGGGTATGGGGCTGTTCTTGTAGTATTTTTTTGTATTTAAAAATTTAAATATATTTTCCAGATTATTTTCATATTTTTAGGATGACTTTTTGTATAAATTTTATTTACTACGAATTTTAAAATTTAATTTCCAAATATTATTCTCTTTTGGGTTCAATGAGGCTACTTCCAAATAAACCACTATGGTTTTACCTTAAGGTTCAGGTAAAATTGCCTAGACCCTTTTGCATTTATTAAAATCACTAGATCTAATAATTTCCTATATATCACAAATATTCTTTTTCAAATCTGTTTTGAAATAATATATTTATTAAGATTTTTGTTAGTCTTTTGGTTCAATGAGGCCATTCCAAAATAACCACTTAGGTTTACACCTTAAGGTTGAGAAATAATGCCAAGAACCTTTGCATGTCAATAAACTACTTTGATTATTTTTTGAAGTTATTCTATATACATTAAATCTTAATTTTAATTGTTAAAAATAACTTGACTAAATAGTGTTGGAAATTCGTGTAGAGTCGAGCCACTCTTGGTGCCATAGCTTCTTGATCATCAAACAAAAAAAAAACATGTGGGTAAAATTTTAGCCAATCTTAATTCTATTTGGGTAAACTTTACATAAAAGCATGAAGTTGCATGAATTGATGTTACTTAAATGAGTAGTCAAATGATGGTTTGCATGTTTAATTTGAAATTACTATGATTATTTTTTGATATGGTTGCATGACAATTAGAAAACTAATCTTGTTAAATTCTTGCTTAGTAGACTTTAATTTATTGATACCGCATTTTTAAAGAACTGTTGATGGATTAGCTTGATTAAAAATACGTAAAATAATGAATAGAAGATATAATCACTAAAGAAATATTTGAGCAAAATTGTATATTGATTAAATAACCTCACTTATTTTGTGATCTCATTACTTAATCCATTTGTTGTATTGTGATTGTTATACTATTTGTACACAACATAAATTAGTATAGAAACGATACTTGATTTCTTTGTAATTTATAGACCGTCTATCGAGTCGTGTCGGCATGTGTAGGTCGGGCAAATAATCGAACAGCTTGCCTATTGATGTTTGCTCGACTACACATGGGCCTATTCCCATTTCCTGGTCGGACCGAAGACAAATGACGGAACTTGTGTCATAGTATTGGTATATTCCGAATATAACGGTCTCAGGTTTAAAACCACGCGGTTAAAAGAGCCGTCGAGCCACTCGGGAGGAATAAGGAGTCGGGAGGCTTCGCCTGGTGAGTTGGAGAACATAATGGGGTGCGGTGTTATTCCACATCGGCCCTCGCGTTTATCGTTATGCACCCGATCGTTGGATTTTGAAATGGGGCATTTAACCTTGTCCGTTTAAAATCAATTTGAACCGGAACATTAAGGTGCGATGTAAATTCCACATCGACCTTGTCTTTATCTTGAGTAGCATCTCACTATTATATTATTTTTCTTTCAGAAATTTTTGATGACTTGTCGTAAGTTGATAAAATTTTGGTTCGTCTTTGAAAATTCTATTTACTCTACTTAACCTCCATTGTGCACATAACATGCTTTATACAGATTTCATAAATTGTATTCTTAAAACTTTTCTGCATTCCCCAACCCCTCATCTGGGCCCATTTGGCTCACCCCACATTTTCTAAATTATTTACAGAAAATAATGAAGATGATCCGTACACCTCAATCCAAGAGTAATACGGGCATTGGCTCGGGGCCGCTTATATATGTTAATTTTTCTCTAAGTACTATGATCATGGCATGGAATAAGCCACTTTAGTATCTATTATCGAAACCTACTATGATATTAGACTTTAGTTGTTTTGGCTTGTAATAGACGATAAGTAAGTATTTGTATTTGGTATCCTATAACCATGCCGGAGTTGAGTATTATGACCTTTACTTATGTTTTATTAATCTATTAGTTTGGATTATTATTATTCGGTATGTGACAAGAGTGGGGAGTTTTTAGGGTATAAGAAAAAAATGGAATTAGTCTTCCCTATACCCTATGCCCGAATTATATGTGTGTAGGATGATACATTTTATTTTCTTGTCTTTTATTAAAGTTGAAGGAAAATAAAATGTGTAAGTATATATATAAATATATATATGAGGATAAAATAAGGATGTGAAATAACAATAATGTGTACATTTCAAAATAAATTAAAAGTTGTTTGGGAATGTATTATAGGATAAGGTGGAATATTTGTATAAGGATTGAAATGTACTCCTAAATTATCTAGAGATCCAATATTACTAAAGTCCTAAATAATCAATTAAGAATTAATATTTAAGGAGGAAATATCATTGGTACGCTGGAAAGTAAAGAAGGAGTAATTAACATCGAAAGAATTAAATAAATGATTGTCACATTTATGTCATAATAGGTATTGTGACAATTAGCCAAAATTTCATCACTATACGACATTGTATTTTATGTTGATAAAAGTCGGGCCTCACAAATTTATTAGTTTTTTGTAGCATTTTTCACACGCATATTATAGCCGAGCAAGTATACAAAGAGAAATATTTTTGCGCGTGTTGTACCACGTTGATAAATAAAAATTTGGTTATGTGTTGTTGGATATTAAGCTTTTTAGTATTTTGTAGTTATTGTTTTCTCGGTATAAATAATTTTGTGCGTGTTGTACACGTTTAAGAGATTGATGTTGGTTATATGTTGTTAGATATGTATTATTGGATATCAAATTTTTAGTCCTTCGTAGTTAAAATTTTCTAGTTAGAAATAGTTTTGTGCTTGTTGTACACGTTGATGAATATGGTGTTGGTCATATGGTTATATATATTTTTATTGTACCAGGAATTGTCGATTTTAGGGGCATGTTTGGATTTGTTTTTGTTTTTTCTTTTTGATGTGGTGGTTGTTGATATTGTGCACGTTGATGAATAATGTTATCTAATTATATTGTACCAGGCATTGTCGATTTTTAGAGGATAATGATGTTATTTTTGTGTTTGTTTTAATATATTATATCTATTAACTAAATATATTTATTGTTTGCGAAAGACTTTACGTGGGATCCAACTAGCAAGTGCAGATTTGTGACACGTTCATGAAGCGGCGGCGGAGCGCTATAAAGATATGATTTGCAAGTTCAAAAGTAATAGAACCCGTTGTAAGCTAAATTTCATTTCTAATGATGTCTAGAAGATATGGTTGACCTATTAGAGCTCTGGGAGGTTGTTGCTCTTTCGAAAAATAGAGCAACAATAGGATGTCCAAGACCAGGGACCTGGTTTAGGTTGTTCTCGCCACATTGGAGGGTCTCGCTCATACATTGAGCATACTAAAGTTCTCGTAAGTAAATTTTCTTTCACTTAAAGTTTTTTCAGAAAATTATAAGTTGTTTATAATAATTGTCTTACGAATATAGCGAATCGAGTGGACGGGAACCTAACGCGTACAAAATATTTTTCTTGTTATCATTTTTATATTTTTTTATATTTTAACATTTCCGTCGCTATTTTTTTCATTCTTATATTTATTTTATAATTTTGCAATTTTATATTTATTTATATTTTATATAAATTATATAAGTTAAATTTTAACTTATAATATAAATATGTTGTTGTTTTGCTCTTTTGCGACGGACTAAATCGTCGATATGTGTTCTGTCCAAAACGCGTCACGTTTTAACTTATGTGGAAATAGATTTGCGACGATTTATTTCCATTGCTAAGTTATATGTTACCAACTTCATTTTCTCTCCCATTCGGTCTCTTTATCATGCCCCTGAATTTTTCTCTCTGTAAAAAAGCAACTAAGCTCAACCACCCCACCCCCAGGAACCGATCGTCCTCTCTCCGCCCCACCTCGTCGGGGAAGTCCACCACACCACCAGGTAATATTTCTTCCATTTGATTTTTATTTTTCAAGTAATATTTTAGAATATTATGGTTTTTGTTTTTAGAAAATTCAGCCAATAACACATGATTAATTAGAATTTTAATGCTATCGGATATTCTTGTTCAATGTTGGTTTTCTCGTGTGTTGTACACGTAGTTGAATATGAAGATGTTGGTTATATGTTGTTAGATATATGTTGGTGGATATTAATTTTTAAATATTTTGTAGTTATTGTTTTCTAGTTAGGAATAATTTTGTTCGTGTTGTACAAATTGATGAATATGATGTTGGTTATGTGGTTAATTATATTTATTATTATACCAGGAATTGTCAATTTTTAGGAGACATGTTGCTGATTTTTTTCTTGATGTGGTGGTTGTTGATATTGTACACATTGATGAATAATTTTATCTAATTGTTATTATACCAGGCGTTGTCGATTTTTAGGGAAAATATTGCGATTTGTTTTTGGGTGTTGGGGATAGTTGTTAATGATGTTATTTTTGTGTTTGTTTTGATATTATATAAATATATATATATTTATATATTAATTCAGCTTATTTATTGTTTCTTTGAAAGACTTTACGTGGGATCTAGCCAACGAGCGATAGGTTCGTGACATGTTCATGAAGAAAGCAAATAAACTCTATAAAGATATGATTTGCAAGTTCAAAAGTAATAGATCCCATGAAGCCAAATTTCATTTCTAATGATGTCCCGGATCGGGGACCTAGTTCAGTGGTTCTCTCCCACGGAGTGTCTCGCTCGACGTTGAGCATACTAATGTTCTCATAAGTAAATTGTCATTTAGTTAAAGTTTTTCCGAACAATTATAAGTTGTTTTAATACTTGTTTTATGGATGCACGTGAATCGAGAATGGGGGGAACCTAATGCGTAGGAAACATTTTTTCTTGTTATTATTTTAATATTTATTTTTTATTTTATCATTTATGTTGCTATTTTTCTCATTCTTATATTTATTTTATATTTTTGCAGTTTTATATTTATTTATATTTTATATAAATTCTATAAGTTAAATTTTAACGTATAAATTAAATATGTTGTTGTTTTGCTCTTTAGCGACAAATTAAACGTCGCTATGTATTTTGTCTAAAACATCTTCGTTTTAACTTATGTGGCAATAGATTTGCTACGATTTATTTCCATCACTAAATTATATGTTACCAGCTTCATTTTTCTCCTCCGTTCGGTCTCTTTATCATGCCCCTGTATTTTTTCTTTGTAAACCCGACTAATCTCGCCACCCCATCCCCCGGAAACCGATTGTCCCCTCTGCCGATCTTGTCGAGGTCCGCCATACCACCAGGTAATATTTCTTCCATTTGATATTTATTTTTCAATTAATATTTAATAATATTAGGTTTTTATATTTTAGAAAATCCACCAATAATACATGATTAATTAGAAATTTAATGCTATCGGATATTGCGGTTCAATGTTCTTATGTAGACGGAGCAAATTTGTTGTTTTTTATGTTATTGTTCACACGCCGAAGCAAGTATACGGTAGAAATAGTTTTGTGCGTGTTTTACACATTGATAAATATAATGTTGGTTATATGTTGTTGGACAATAAATTTATTTGTATTTCGTAGTTATTGTTTTCTAGTTACAAAGAGTTTTGCGTGTTACACACATAGATGAATATGAAGATGTTGGTTTAATGTTGTTAGATATATTTGTTGTTAGAGCAACAATAGGATGTCCGAGACCAGGGGCCTAGTTCAGGTTGTTCTCGCCATCTTTGGAGCATCTCGCTCGTAAGTTGAGCATACTAAAGTTCTCGTAAGTAAATTGTCATTTAGTTGAAGTTTTTCCGAACAATTGTAAGTTGTTTTTAATACTTATTTTATGGATGCAAATGAATCGAGAATGGGTGGGAACCTAATGCGTAGGAAATATTTTTATCTGTTATTATTTTTATATTTATTTTTAACATTAGTGACGGATTAACTGCCGCTATTTTTTATCATTTATTTATTTATTTATTATTTTTACATTAGCGACGGATAATCCGTTTGCTATTTTTGAAGTTTTATATTTATTTTATATTTTAAATAAATTATATAAATTACATACTAACTTATAAATTAAATACGTTGTCGTTTTGATCTTTAGAGACAAATTAAATATGTCGCTTTGTGTTTTGTCCAAAATGTCGTGTCGTTTGAACTTATGCATCGATGGATTTGCGACATGATTAATTCCATCGCTAAAAAGACTATCTATTACCATCTTCATTTTCTCCCCATTCGGTCTTCGTATCACCCCGTGAAATTTTTCCTCTATAAAACCTACTAAGCTCGGCCGCCATACCTCGGCCGGAGATTGATCGCCCTCTGTCGCCCCACCTCGTCGGAGGTTCGCCGCACCAAACAAGTATGGTTTCTTCCATTTAATTTTTATTTATCAAGTAATTTTTTATAATATTAGGGTTTTTATTTTTTAAAAATTCAGCCAATAACACATGATTAGTTAGAATTTCAATGCTACCATATATTAATGTTTGATCTTTTTTTGTAGTCGGAGCAAATTTATTGCTTTTCTTGCTGTCATTTTTCACGCAAATTATACCCGGAGCAAGTATACAGTAGAAATAGTTTTATGCGTATTATACACGTTGATAAATATGATACTGGTTATATGTTGTTGGATATTAAATTTTTTAGTATTTCGTAATTATTGTTTTCTAGTTAGAAATAGTTTTGTGCGTGTTGTACGCGTTGATGAATATGATGTTGGTTATATGGTTATATCCATTTGTTATTGTACCAGGAATTGTCGATTTTTTGGGGACATGTTGTTGATTTTTTTATGTTGTGGTTGTTGATAATGTAAACGTTGATGAATAATTATATATATCTACTTGTTATTATACCAGGCATTATC
Organism: Rehmannia glutinosa; assembly: GCA_016081115.2. Lineage (NCBI taxonomy): Eukaryota > Viridiplantae > Streptophyta > Magnoliopsida > Lamiales > Orobanchaceae > Rehmannia > Rehmannia glutinosa. The sequence continues at coordinate 1,427,111 of JABTTQ020002610.1, forward strand.
GATTTTTAGGAGAAATGTTGCGAATTTTGTTTTTATATATTATATCTATTAATTAAATTTATTTATTGTTTGCAGAAAGAATTTACGTGGGATCCGACCAACGAACGATAGATTTGTGACATGATCATGAAGCTGTGCAGCGGAGCGCTATAAAGATTGATTTGCAAGTTCAAAAGTTAATAGAGCTCTTTGTAAGCCAAATTGCATTTCGATGATGTCGTAAGATACGGTTGGCCTATTGGAGCAACCGGGGTTGTTGCTCTTTTTGAAAAATGGAGCAACAATAGGATGTCCAAGATCGGGGACCTGGTTGAGTTGTTCTCGCCACGTTGGAGGGTCTTGAACATACGAATGTTCTCATAAGTAAATTTTGATTTACTTGAAGTTTTTTGAGAACAATTATAAGTTGTTTTTAAAACTTGTTTTATGGATACGAATCGAGAATGGGCGGGAACCTAATGCGTCGAAACCTTTTTATATTTATTTTATATGTTAACATTAGCAACGGATTAGTTTTGTCATTTTTTATTTTATATTTTTATTAATTGTCTCTATTTTTGTAGTTTTATATTTATTTTATATTTTAAATAAATCATATAAATCAAATACTACCTTATAAACTAAATACGTTCTCACTTTGCTCTTTAGCGACGGATTAAATTCGTCATTTTGTTGTGTCCAAAACGTAGTCGTTTTAACTTATGCGGTGATGATTTGCAATGATTATTGCCACCATTAAAAAAGATTATCTATTACCGACTTCATTCTTCTCCCCATTCGGTCTCCGTATCACGCCCTTTAATTGTTTCCTCTATAAACCCGACTAAGCTCGGTCGCCCACTCCTTTGGAGATCGATCGTCCTCTGCCACCCCACCTCGTCGGAGGTCCGCCGCACTAGCAGGTAATGTTCCATTTGATTTTTATTTTTCAAGTAATTTTTAGAATATTAGGGTTTTTTTCTTGAACATTCTCGGCTAATAACACGTGATTAGTTAGAATTTTAATGTTATCGATATTAATGTTCGATGTTCTTCTCTCCGCAGTAGAAGAAATTTTTCTCGCTTTTTGCTCTCATTTTTCACACGCATATTATAGCCGAAGGAGCAAGTATCTTTGTAGAAATAAGTTTGTGCATGTTGCACACATTAATAAATATGATGTTGGTTATATGTTGTTGGATATTATAATTTTTGTATTTCGTAATTATTGTTTTCTAGTTAGAAATAATTTTGTGTGTGTTGTTACACTTTGATGAATATGATGCTCGTTATATGTTGTTGGATATTAAATTTTTTTGTATTTCGTAGTTATTGTTTTCTAGTTAGAAATAATTTTGTTGACGTTGTACACGATGAGTATGGTGTTTGTTATGCGATTATTTTTATTTGTTATTGTACTAGAAATTGTTGATTTTTAGAGGACATCTTTGTTGATTTTTTTATGTGGTGGTTGTTGATATTGTACAAGTTGATGAATAATTTTACCTAATTGTTATTGCCCTAGGCATTTGTCGAGTTTTAGGGAAATGTTGCGATTTTTTTTATGTCGGTTGTGGTTGTTGATGATGTTATTTTCGTGTTTGGATATAGTATATCTATTAATTTAATTTATTTATTATTTACGTAAAAACATTACATGGGATTCGCAAGCGAGTCACATATTCGTGACATGTTCAAGAGTAGGTGGAGAGCGCTCTAAATATATGATTTGCATGTTCAACAAGTAATGAGATCTTGTGGTAAGCCAAATTGTGTTTCTCATGATGCTTGGAAGATATGGTTGCCAACCGGAGCCTACCGGAGGTTGTTGCTCTTTCGAAAAAAACAGAGAAACAATAGGATGTCTCAGGCATCGGGGACCTAGATCAGGTTATTCTCGCCATGCTAGAGGGTCTCGCTCGTACGTTGATCATACTAATGTTCTCGTAAGTAAATTTTTATTTCATTTAAGTTTTTTTGAACAATTATAAGTTGTTTTAATACTTTGTTTATAGATTGACAAATCGAGAATAGGCGGGAACCTAATGCATAAGAAACATTTTAGCATACTCATATGAATAAAGATGGTACATATGTCGATGGTAAGGCTAGGGAGATAGGTGTAAGTATAACATCAAAATACTTTAAGTTTTCACTATACACTTTTATTCACGAGTCATTTAAAGTTTATGCTACTATTTTTTGCGGGGAGGAGGTCAAGACACGTATAGCGGTGTGGAGGAGGCCGAGAGGAAGGGCTCCGCCATCCCGATACATATGTTTCTAGATGGCAAAGACAATGAATAAGTAATGGGTTTACTGACCTCGAGAGTCAAACGTGTTTGTTCACAACCATTTGTAGTCCTAGTAGGACCCTCCATAACGCACCACAGATCAATGAGGAGACACGATGAGACAAGTGTCTAAGCAAATGAATGCACAGATGGGGACTCGCAAAAGGTGAAGAAGGAGCATGAGGAGCGTCCTCACCGGTGCATGCGCAGATGGAGGAGGATCGTCTTGAGCGTTTCTAGTTACGAGCAACAGGAGAATGATCGTCATAATTATTCTCGATTCTGCGATCCACAGTGCGAGGAGATGGCGCGTATGATGGTGGATATGCACCGCCGAGGACACACGCCCGATTGATATGTGTTTTGCATGTATTTTGGGCTTAGTTGTAGTAAGAATTAGTTGTTATGCATGCATTACATGAGTAAAAATGGTTTTATTTCTATTTTGTGGAAAAGGTATTACGCTTTGCTCGTTTTGTAGGAATTGAATGATAATTGTAGCATTTTTGCAACAATTGAGCATTGCGGTAAATAACCGCCGATACTAGAAGTAACATACGATGTTTGGAGTTGAATCGAGAAGAAGTCGACGAACCGGGTGAGAAACGAAAGGAAACAAAGAAGTATCGGTTCAAAGCCAGTGCGCACGAAGCGGGCGTTCGTCCCCTAGCACGACCCGTGTGCTAGCCAAAATCGAGACTCAAGCCACGGCAGAAATGCACGGGTTGGCCATGCATGATCGCGCAGCCCGTGCGCCCTTCAGTAAAAAAGAAGAATTCCTACGGAACCTAGCAAGACGGCTGGACGTGCGCTAGGCGCACGACCGTGTGTGTCTGTCGGGAAAACAGAGTTTGACATGATTGTAACTAAGTTTTGACCCGAACGGAGTACAAATAGAGATGAGCCGCCACAAATGAGGACACACGGACTTTTGCCCTAGAAAATAGAGAAAAGTGCAATCTTCCACCGGAGAATTAGAGATATCGATCAAGGCCACAACAACACACTTGAGGATCAAGATAGATCGAGATATCATCGACGCCCCCGAGTTCACTCATTCCATCGTATCATTTACTTTTGATTAGTTAGATATGAATTTGAATAATTTGTCTGTGGATTATTTATTTTCTATGTCCGGCTAAACTTCTTGTGATTCTTGGGTTTGGAATTAGGTTAATGGATACTTTTATTGGATGATTAATTGCAATTGAAGTTATTGTTTTCCAACCCTATTCGAGTACTTTGTTTTAATTCTTGTTTTATCAAACGCGTTTGGATTAACTTGCTTTGATTTATTGATTCATAATTCGAAAGATAAGTTTCAATACTAGATCTGTGAGTACTTGACATGAATAGTTGCAAGATTGGAGTCCGTGAATATTTGTGAGGATATTTAATCTTTTGTGCTTTTGAGAGTTGGATATCTCATGTTGAGTAGAGATGCTAGCATAGATATTCCAATCAACGTTTTTACATGCATCTCGAGAGAGAGGGTAAAATACTTTTGTGATTGTTCTATAGGGAAGAATACAAATAACTTTGGTTGTGATTAATCCGAGAATAAAAGGGAATATTAATGAAACCATAACCCATGAATCTATTCATCTCCTTGATCTTTCAATCAATTCTTTACTTTGTCTTGTAGGATAAATTCTTGTCTTGCATTAATAAAACCAATTCATCAAATTATGACAATCTAGATAAAAATAAGACTATTATAATCCCAATACTTTGTACATAAATTTATTAGTCTCTGTCAGAGATTCGACCTTGCTAACCCTATTCTATAAATCGCACCGTACACTTTGCGGTGAAGATAAAAATAAGGCGAACAAGTTTTTGGCGCCGTTCGGGTACTAAGTAAATTTTTAGTACTAATATTGCGATAAATAGAATTATTCTTAATTTAGACATTTTTTCCTTTTTATTTGTTGTTTAATTTTACTCCTACTTGTGTTTGACTTGTTTTCTTTAGTTGGTTTAGGTAGTGCTTGAACAATCGGTCGAAGCAAGGATAATTAACACCATTCTTACCGGAGGTTGAGGCTTTTGCTAGGCGAATTAGTGCGGCTACTAAACGGGAGAAAGAGAGCAAGAATAAAGTGTTGGGAAATTTATTGTTTAGATTTTGATGAATGCCATGTAAAACTTAAACTAGAAAGTTGGCACCCCATTTTCCTTGTAATTTGTACTATAATAGATAAAATTTGAATAAGCCGAGTCAAGTCGATTATGCCTCGGAAATACAAGAAGTCAATCAAGACATCGGAAGGGAAGACTCCACCGAGGAATAATTGAGTATAGGCAAGAAGAAGAGTCAAGAACTCGACTAAAGGAGTATTGATTGTGAAACAAGCGTATGGAGAGTCGATTAAGTCAACTCAAGAAGCCAAGTCTCAAGTTAAAGTGACAGATGAGTCATCCATTGATTGAAGCTAACTCAAAGTCACCGGGGAATAAAAGATCAAGCAATAAGTCAAGACAATCGAACGAGATCCGTTGATGAAAGTCAAGAATATTACCCGAATAGTAACTGTTAAAGTTGTCAAAGATAAAGTGTTAGTTCCAATTGTGTGCAAAAGGAACAAACCAATGAGAAGCACTGCACCAAGTGTCGAAACGCGCAATCCGCAAGACATTAAATACGAGGAAATGTCAACATCGGGATCGCAACAAGGCAAGCCAACGAACACAAGTGATTTTTAAAAATCAGCCTATCTCTTCAATGGGCAGATTGTAAGTTCACTATAAAAGGCGGAGGAATCACATTGCGAAAAGGTTACTCGAACCACGAACAAGCAAGCAATACTCATATCGTAACCTGCAAAATATTCTTAATATTCTCAAGCAAATATCCTCAAGCCTAAATCTCGAAGGACATCAATCCAACACACACCGTGAAGGAAGGATAACTTCAAACTATTGAAGAGAAAACTTTTGAAGAATCAAAGGGGTCTAAATTCTAGGAGGAGGATTGTAGAAAGGTTCAAGGTTGAACCAAGATCAAGCTATTGGAGGGCTTCGTGATCATATCCAAGAAGCTTGGTAAAGTGTTTGAAATAGCAAGGCGGCTGTCTTGTGAAGGTCGGTTGAGAAGCCGAGTTGTGTGACCAAGGCATCTCCGATCGAGTCGAAAAAGAGCAAGTCGTTGTGTGATCAAGACTTGTCTCTGGACTGATAACCACTTTGTGAATTGATCATTACTTAGTGGATTTCTCCGGGGAGTTGGAGAAGAGAGGATTAGAAGAATTACCCCATCTTCGAACCTCTATAAAACTTATTGTGTCATTTACATTTCAACACTTTTATTTCTCGCATACTTATTTCATATCTCTTTGATAACTTGCTATCCAACCGGTAAATAACTAAGTACTAAAACCAAGTGTTAAAACTAAGTTAAATCAAATTCAATGGTGTTAAGTCTTATTTGAAAAACTCATCACAAACCCAAGTTAAAGTTTAGACTAAACAATTGAGTTGTTGCATTAACAACTCTATCAAGTCGTTGAGTGGCTAACTCACGATTAACTAAGTTAGTCTGTCCCTCAAGTACTTAGTTGTGTATTAACTCGTAATAATTTTAAAACAACTAAAATCGAAAAGTTGGTAAGGTTTATTCAAACCCCTTTCTAAACCTTACTCACACCTTTTGGGACCTACAAGTGGTATCGAGCGGTTGGTTCATTGAGCCTTCCATCTCGGTTCTTGAACTAGATCTCCAATTTTTCAAAGAAACTTTTAACACTTGCTCTTTCAAAAGTTTTTTTTAAAGAAAGCTATTATCATGGACGCAAATTTGACACGCATTCCCATGTTAAGTATTGAGGAATTTGATGATTGGAAGATTTGTATGCGGCTCATCTATCGCTTTACATGATGAAATGTGGATAGTGATAGAGGATGGGCCACCGCAAATCATCGAAAGTGAACACAACCGCACGAAGAGAGCGGTGAAGGAGAAAAGAAGATTCTTGTCTGCTGAGATAAGACCACCCAAGTTGAGAAACCAAGGAATGAGTGGACAAACGAGGACAAAAAAGATACAATTTGGACAATGTAGCCAAGGACATACTTTACAAAACCTTGGACAAAGCAATGTTCAACAAAGTTAAATCTTGCCAAACCGCAAAACAAATCTAGGATAAATTAACTTGAATTTGTGAAAGATCCGAGCAAATTAAAGAAAACAAATTGTTTGTTGTTGTACAAATATTTGAAAATATTAATGTTTGCAGTGAAACCTTGGATCGAGTTGGATGCTAGATTCTTTGCAATCACAAATGAACTATCAAAGACTTGGGAAAGAATATACACGAGAATAAATGTGAATATGATGATTCGAGAAGTCTCGGTGAATGGGAAATGAAGGTCATGGCCCCGAGACATTCAATGAACCTTAACAACATCCAATCATGAGATATTCTCGGACCTCAAAGCCTACAGTTTGAGCCGAGAAGAAAAGATCGAGAGGAGATAGTTTTACCCAAAACATCTCGCACTTATAGTTAAGGATGGGAAGAAAATCGAGGTCAAGGAAGTCATTGACCAGGAGAAGATTGCCCTTATGGTTAAAAGATTCAACAACTTCTTCAACAAGAAATATAAAAGAAACAAGGGTGAATCTTCCAGGAGACAATCAACTCCCTCCAAGTCAAGAGACGATAGGCCACCGAATAGAGCCGAGCATCAAAGGTTGAATATCGAGAGATAACCCAAGAACGGAAGAGCCGATCAAAGAGCCGAGAACCCGTGTTGAACCGGCTGGAGACAACTAGGACACTTTGCTATTGATTGTCCATATCCGAGAGTCAATAAATACAAGAATGAAGAAGAAAGAAAGATCTTCAAAGAAAGAAGACAGAAAAGAAAAAAGCTATGTTGGTGCCGAGATCACTTTGAGACACTAAGTCTAAAAAGTAAAGCAGACTTAAAGTAGTGAAGCGACTACTCAAGTAATTCTCGAAGAAGAAGCAATGATCTGTCTAATGTCTAAAGAACAAGATCAACAAGACCAAGAAGATGAGGTACACTCTAACTCATCTCACTTAGATTCTAGTGATAGTGATTGTGACACACACACTTCATCACCCACTGATCTTTATGATTCAGTAGGCAAAATGATGAAAGACTTTGAGTACATTAAATCCTCATACACACTATTAAACGAGGAAAATAGCCAGCTCAAAAGCCAAAACTCACGGTGACTAAGGAGCCGAGTACTCTGAGTCACATAGCTGATGAGAACAAAGAGCTGAAGGCTGAGAATGTCAAACTAATAGCAGAGTTAGCTGCTATAGAAAAGAGAGAAAATGATATCAAAAATGTGATTGCATCATTTACAAAGGCATCTAAATCATTTGATGACATTATTATGAGCCAAAAAGAGTGTGGAGACAAGACAGGCATGGAATTCAATTCCTTTGTGCACAAATAAGCTCCCGCAGTAATTTTGGAAAAAGGATCTTCAAGCAATGAAGCATCTCAAAAATCCAAAACCCCAAATGTTGCACCCACACTCACTCCAAAGCACAATCACAAACAAACGGCCTTGGATATAAAGGAAAAGAAAAACACCCGATTGAGTATCTTTGAGAGGACAAGCGAGAAGAAATCTAGCAGAGTTCCTCAACAAACTCCAAATAGGAAGTACTCGGTGAAGAATAAACAAAGCTACCAAAAACCCAGAAGTTTTATCAAAGTAACACATATGATGGGAATGGTAGAAACTACCCAAACCAAGCTGATTGGAATAATGTGACATATCAACAAATACATATGCACCCAGGCACTAGACTTAGAAATATCACAACTATCCAAAGAAGGCAATTGCTAAAACACACACACAGGCATACATGAGACAAAAGAGACAACTATATAAACCTAAAACCCCTATTAATTTGCCAAAGTGAGTTATGATTATGGCACGAGATAGATGGAAACCTTTTAGAGTCAAGTCATTTGGCTATAGGTTGGTTGGATCATCTTACAAAGACTAACCCCTCAGGACCCAGGACAAGCATGGATACCTAAAAACTAATTTCCTTGATTGCATGTTCAAGGAACAATCGAGTGCCAAGGAACTGGTACATGGATAGTGGTACATGCATACACATGATAGGAAACAAGAAAAATCTGTCAAAATTCAAGGATATTAGAGGCGCAAGTCATATTTGGAGGAAATGAAGCTCCATGGGAAATAAGAGGCACTTTGGAGCCATCAAGAAAAATAGATTAGAAATCATAGATGTTGCATATGTTGAAGGCCTCAACTTCAACTGTTAAGCATCGCCCAACTCGTGACAAGGGCTATAATGTTGGATTCAATATGGGAGTGTGTCAAATTAAAGATACTAAATCAAATGAAATAGTCTTCGCAAGGATCCGCACGACGAGAAGAACATGTATGTGGTAGATCTGGTCTCTTGCTACACCAAGTACTGTCTGTTAGCAAAGAGTACAGCCGAATCAAGTTGGCCGTGGCACAAGAAGTCGAGTCATCTAAACTTCAAGACAATCAACAAGCTTGCAAGGAGTCATCTTGTGGAAGGATTGCGGACTCAAGATACAAGAAGGAAAGTGTTTGTGATGCATGCGATGGGAAAACAGATTAAATCTTCGTTCAAAGAAAAGTCTAATCATTCATCAACAAGGATCTGCATTTCTTTGACATGGATTTATTTGGTCTGTTGAACCGGCTAGCATAAGTTGAAAGAAATACACTTTAGTCGTAGTGGATGATTATTCAAGATACACATGAACAATTTTATGTGCAAAAAGAAGGAAACCTTGCAACGATTACCTCGGTGATGAAGAGAATTCAAAATCGAAGAGTCGACAATTATCAAGATAAGATCTCGGTAGAGGAACCGAGTTTGTTAATGGAATAATTACTCAAGATTGTGTTGAAAATGGTATTGCTCATGAATTATCTCAGCAAGGACTCTCCTTGTGAGAATGGAGTAGCGAAAAGAAGAAACAGGACTCTCAAGGAAGTTGCTAGAACCATGTTGTCAAGCAGGATTGCTAAAAGATTTTGGGTGAAGCCATTAATATCGCATGCTATACTCAAAATAGATGCATGATCAATAGACGGTGACAAAGACTCCTATGAAATATGGACAGGAGAAAGCCAAATGTTGGGTACTTTAGAATATTTGGATGTAAATGCTTCATCCACAACAATGGCAAAGATAATCTAAAGGCTTTTGATGCTAAAGTGAAGAAGGTATCTTTTTGGGATACTCGGTGGAATCAAAGCCTATAGAGTACTAAACAAAAGGATAATGGTCATAGAAGAGTCCATTCATGTGGTTTTGATGAACCTAATGTGAATGGAGAAGACATTGAAGAGTTAGGCGATAAGTGAATCGCCAACTATGCGAGAAGAGCCCTATGTTGAAGTCAAGCTGGAGTGATCAATCAAGATGAAGATGAGATAGTGAATATCAAAGACAACTGGAAAATCTGCGGTGAATGATGATGAAAGAATCAAGCTCAAGACAACACAATGTTGCAGGACAATCGAACCAGTGATTTACTTCAACCAAATGTGAGATGGCCGAGAGACCATCCACTAGAGCTAGTCATTGGAAATGTGAGAGATGGTGTAAGAACCAGATCCAGAGCTCAACAAGAAGCAATGTTCACTTATTTTATTTCTCAAATAGAACCAAAAAATGTGTCTCAAGCCTTAGATGACACACATTGGATTCAGGGCATACAAGAAGAGTGAATCAATTTGAAAGGAACAAAGTATGGGAATTTGTGCAAAGACAAACACACCAAAATGTTATTGGCACAAAATGGGTTTTAAATAAAATGAATGAGGAAGGTCTTTGGGGTGAGAAACAAAGTAAGATTGGTAGCCAAAGTGTATTGCCAAGAAGAGGGAATAGATTTTGATGAAACATTTGCTCCTACCTTGCTAGATTAGAAGCAATAAGGATATATCTTGCCTATGTTGCACACATGAACTTGATTGTATATCAAATGGATGTGAAAAGTGCATTCTTAAATGGATTGTTGGAAGAAGAAGTTTATGTTGAGCGACCTCCGTGCTTTGAGCGAACACTCTTGGAGATAAGGTGTACAAGATCAAGAAAGCTCTATATGGACTCAAGCGAGGCACCAAGAGCATGGTATGATACATTATCTCAATTTCTAGCGATAATGGATTCACCAAAGGCAAAGTAGATAGAACACTATTCGAGAATCCAAGATGGAGAATCCGCTTGTTGAGATATATGTGGATGATATCATCTTTGGATCCACAAACAAAGAGTTGTGTGATAAGTTCTCAAATCTCATGCAAGGCAATTTTGAAATGAGCATGATGGGGAGTTGACTTTCTTCCTAGGACCTCAAGTTAAGCGTGAGAAGGATGGAACTTTCATAAGTCGATTAAATACACTAGGGATTAAAAGAAGAAGTTTGGTCTAGAAGAGAAGTCGTCAGAAAAATACCAACGAATACATCACCAAAATGGACATGGATGCGGATGGCAAGCTCGTAGATCAAACAAGATACACTGAGCACTTATTGGCTCATTGCTCTACTTAATGAAGCGGGCGGACATCACCTTTGCAAAGTAGGTGTATGTGCAAGATTCCAATCTACACCAAAAGAAAGACATATGATCGCAGCCTAAGAGAATCCTAAGATATTTGAAGGGATGCCAAGAAGTTGGCTTATGGTATCCAAAGGAAGGTGGATTCAAACTTATTGGTTATTGGACTCGACTATCTTGGATGTAGGGTTGACAGGAAGAGTACCTCGGTACATGTCAAATGCTTGAAACAAATTAGTTTCCATGTTTAGCAAGAAGCAAAACTCAATGCCACATCCACATCGAAGCATAGTACATAGGCGGGCGGTTGTTGTGCCCAAGTTTTATGGATAAGACAACAACGGTGAGAGATTATGAAGTTGAAGAAAAATAGATTCCAATTATGTGTGACAACACAAGTGTTATTGTAATTACTCGAGAATCTGTGTTGCATTCAAGAACAAAGCACATTGATGTCGATATCATTTTATAAGAGATCATGTTGAAACGAAAGATATCATTTTGGAGTACATCTCAACCGATAAACAATTAGTGACATTTTCACCAAGCCCTTATGTGAATCAAGGTTTGAAGAGCTGAGTTGACACTCATAAGACTTAATAAGAAGAGCTGGAACGTGAAAAGATGAAAATAGAACAAATTTCATGAATCGACCAAGTGAATGAGCCAGATCGGAAAGTCACCAGTATCAAGTTAGTGACAATTTGAGTCACTATACGAAAAGAGAGAAGAAGAGTTGAGTCACTTGTGGATTAAGCCGAGTCATTTATGAGCTAAGTGACAAAAACACAAATCGTCGTTTTTTAAAAAGGGAATATTTTTAAGGATGACGTTAGTATAATAATGACGGGAATACGATCAAAAGCTGCACAAATAAGCATATGATTGGATAAAAATGTTGCCGCATTAAATACGAGAAATTAAATGCGGTGTGACGTGTTAAATGAGTTTGTTGATCTCGATCAAGATTCACAAACCAAAAACACGTCCTTTCATAACCCTTATATACTCTTTCTCTCAGTTTTTTCTCTCTCACACTTAAAAAGTTCATCTTCAAACTTTCGAAAGCAAGTTCATTTCTCTCGAAAATCCTACAAGTTCCCAAGCAAGTTCCTCAAGATTTAATTGGTAGAAACATCTAAAAATGGCACCAAAGACTAATTTCATCAAGTTATCGAAACAAATCCACACTGGTTTGTTGTGGATTTGAAGGCATGGTTAAGCGGGGTTTGGATGCAACCCTTATGAAGAAAATCGCGGATATGTTGGAAAAATCTGGGCTTAAAGCCTTTTTGATGATAAAATACTCGCACACCTACCCGGAAGAGGTGGTGCGTTCTATGTGAATGCGGAGGTGCGGGACGAAGGTATCAAGTCCTCCGTCTACCGCAAGGACATCATCATCACTACTAAGGACCTTCGAGCATTGTTTATTACCATGCGAGGGTATGCGAGAAATCTACGGTGATGTCAACTTGGCCGCATGGAAGGAAGTAGCCAAACCCAGAGTCTTCGCGAAAGTCATCTACATGGTGAGAAGAAGTTGCTGAAGGACGACTATCACAAGTTGATGGATGTCGTCTCAAAATGTGTGGATATGAAGTTTGGCAGTTTCAATCAACTGTCAAAGACTAAGCTGATCGTCATGGTTAAAATCATGCAAGGAAAGAAAGTTAACTGGGCTGAGTTCGTATACAACAGACTCTGCCAGAATGTTGTTAATAAATCGTTCAAGGAAGATGGATCCTTTGGAGGATCACTAGGCTATGGCCTAGTCATTGGGCATTTGATGGAAGTGAAGGGTATTCCCCTTCAACATGGGAAGCCCTTCCATGTAAACAAGAAGATGTTCATGGCTAACCTTTCAGGAGCCCAAAAGAGAGCCCATGCGAAGAGGGCAGACACAAGTGAGGGGGAATCAGCTGACCCCGAGGAAATAGTTGTTGCCTCTCCTCCCAAGAAGAAAGCTGCCCCTGCAGCTGCGAAGAAGAAAGTTGCCTACTTGCAAAGAAGAAGAGGACGAACCCGCCCCTGCCGCAGCCGAGTCACACCGCCCGAGCAGTGGTGTCTCCCGCCCACCAAGCCGAGGCGGAGAAGGAAACCCAAATACCTTCTCCGGCCATCGAAAAAAAGAGGACCGCTGCCAAGCCAAGAAAGGCGACTCCTCAATCCAAGAAATATGCTTTGGCCCCGCCACCCAAGAACCTGAAGAAGAGGAATCCGAACTAGAAATTCCTCTCGGTGAGGACAAAGAGAAGAAAGAGAATCTTCAAGCTTCGTGAGCTTGAGAAGACAAATTTGAATCGCAACTCAAGAGAAAAAGTTTCCAAGACTCTGGCATGGAAGAAGTGCGATCTCAGAGGTTGTTAATGAAATAGCCAAGTGCATTGAGGTGATCAACAGAGGCAATTAGAAGACATAGCGTGGATGACAGTGAGAGGAAGAAAGCGGCGGAGACAAACAAAATCCCCTCATCGAAAGGGTTGTGTCTCCACATGTCACAGAATCTTCTTTGAAGGTGAAGAGCAAGATAGTATGCTACCTTCCATTCCCAAAAAAGGAAGGACAAGACCAAGATGATGATGATCATGTCATCATGTATTCTCCAATCTACTCGGACATCCGCCGTCTCACGCGAATGGAGGCGTGGAAGCCGAGTCATTCTTGGGTACAGTTTGAACGCCCGAGTTCATAGAAGAAGAGGAGGAATTGTTCTAATTCCTCGGCATCACCAAGGTGATTCAAGCCCTTGATGAAAAAAATTGCTTGAATATTTTACAAATCTTCAAGGAGAATGAACAAGCCAAAGCGGTAGAAGAAGTCAAGCTCGTGAAAAGGCGAATATATGCCCACTCAATGGAACTAGTGACCATACTTATCCTCACATTGATGCACTCTCGGAAAGTGACGAAGACATGGATCCCATTGCTATGAAGGACAAGTTGGATATGTAGCAAGCCATGCGGGAATCCAGGCTAATGCAAGAATAGCAGTTGATAGAAGGACCAGGAGAGTCCTCAAAATTTCTCCTGGAGATAGACCCTTTGGGAGTAGTGCAGCACATTGCCACAGTTATAGTTCCAACTACATCCCCAATTCACTCCGAAAATGGGTCTAAGGGACTTGGCGATGAAACTGGGAACTTGGGCACCCAAGTTGAGCCAAACCCTATTGAAGGTGTTTTACCACATGCCCCCATGGTTGAGCACTCAATGGAAGCGGCCAAGAGTTTGGAGCAGAGTGACCCCACCATCGATTACTCGGCTAGTGTGCGAGTTGGGGAAACTCCATCCACCGCAGAAGGTCGGAGGATGTCAAGATGACTCCACTATGAAGAAAGGAGGCGGTGGAGAAAGAAAAAGAAAAAGAACAATAGCTAGTTGACATCGACGAAGCTCGGACGATTAAGTCTGTCCCGGTGAAGTGACAATCGCTTTGCGGCCGAGGACGCCGCATTGCGATCGAGGCACCGGATGGAACTACCCCCGGGAGTTAACACTTTGGGCACCGGCAAAGGTGCAATCCAAGGAGTTGAGAATCATGTGGATGCCATCTTTGAAGACCCTAAGACAGTACCGCGATCGTTGAAGGGAATGTACAAGGCCTCACCGCACTGCGATTGAGAATGCTAGAGGTATTGAAGGCCCAAGGGAGGTTAAGACTTCCGGGTAAAAATCAAGGAGATTAGAGCATCCTCAAGTCATCATTCTTTGAATTAGAAGAGGAAATTAGTGCTCTTCATCATTCCCGTGACAATCGACACAACATTCCTAGGATCTCAAGACGGCCGAGTCCACCCCCGCCGCAAAGAACTCACCAAGGATATTCTTCCAGACGAGTAATCCGGACTTCAAAGTCGCTTTCGTCAAATATTTAATTTTGATGATGAACCAAACCCCCAGGTTTTATCATCCTCCGATGACACCGATGGTGCGGTGAGGACAAGCAAATTCATTTAGCGAGAATCCATCGAGGCATAAGAAGATGTTAAGACATTTGAGGCTCGGTCACCGCCAACAAACTCACCAAGGCCCAAATTGAAACCAAGTCATCTATGCAGGCTCCCAAAGTCTGCAGCAGCTCGACTCAACCAGAATCATCACGGGCACGAACAACTGTAGAATCAATACCATATGTGCGTGATGATGCATTCAAGAAACATTCCCCTTCTTGATTGATGTGTCCGACCTTGAAGAAGAAACAACTCATGAGCAGCGACATTTCAACATCGAGCTGATCGAGTTATTCCCACCGACTCCATTGTTCAGATTTTGATTTTGATGATGCTTGGCCTCAAATGAAACCGAGGTGACAGGTGAGATCCGTGAAGTCTTCAAGAAAATCTGTGGAGAGATTGAGAAGATTGAACGACACCGGGGTTCACTAGATATGTGGACAATAGGGATTCCAACCTCATAGCAGGACTTGCGAGGAATAGTGGCAAGGATAAGGGAATGGTGTCGAGCGAGTACAATGCGGTATGAACTAGTTAGATACTTTAAAACATTGTACAACAAGATGCTCATCCGGAGGCCGACAATCCGACATGAAGCGAGAGGATGCGGGCAAATGTTGATAGAATGCATGCCTCTCACACAATCGAGACGAAACAATCTGCGTGAATTTCAACGAAAAGAACTGC
The DNA here is from genome assembly GCA_016081115.2 of Rehmannia glutinosa. Classification (NCBI taxonomy): domain Eukaryota; kingdom Viridiplantae; phylum Streptophyta; class Magnoliopsida; order Lamiales; family Orobanchaceae; genus Rehmannia; species Rehmannia glutinosa. Next base: position 1,442,592 of record JABTTQ020002610.1, read on the forward strand.
GTGTCGAGGAGAATATGAATGCCAAATTCAGCCTTCCCATGGCTGAAATGAAAGCAGTGGAAGTGAATCCAAAGCCATCCACTCAAAATTTCGAGCAAAGATACTCGCAGCCAGACTCAGCGTAACTCGCTCTCATTCGATGTACTTGACTTCCGGGATGTTTCAGGGGTTCCTCTCTCCTTTGATGATGCCAAAAAGGGGGAAGAGGAATATCCGAGGTTTTTGAAGGAAGAAAAAGTCGTTGAGAAGAAGAAGGAGACGATTGTTGAGAAGAGAACGAGATAGCCGATGAGAACAAGAAGGAGAAAGGAAAAGTTGTTGAGTGGGAAAGGTCAAAGAATGTGACCTTAATGCTTGCTGAAACCCTCAAAGAAGGTCATGTCACATCAAGCATAATCAGCAAACTTCCGTTGTGTATGCCGCTCCAACACTCAGCCTATGTCCGAGAAAAGAAAAATTGTGGAAGCAGGGATGAAGGAGGTTGAAAGGAAGACGGATGCCCATGTACTAGAAGTCTTGAAAGCTTATGGAGGCATCCGGTAGGGAAAAGACACGAGATGCCATTCCGCATTTACGGAGACGAGCCAAGATCAGTTGAAGAATTTTAAAAACCCTCGAATCCGAAGGGTACTTCAAAAACATGTCCATAGCCTAAGCTTGGGATTTGTCTTGGGAGAAGGGTCCAAGTGTGTGAAGAAGTGGTAGGCATCAGACTACCGGCTGACCATTCATTGGTAAGAAGAAGACTCCAATACAATATACGCCTAGAGGAGGAGGAAGAAGTGGTGGAGGTAGAGGCTTTCAACCCGGACCTTTACCCAAGAACATTAAATATGTAGATCCGGCAAGAAGGGAAGGATCTCTTGGGCTAGGTATGACGAAGTAGCCAATCGGGAAGTGGCTAGGAAAAATCTTTGAATATGCAAAAAGAATTGAAGAATAAAATAAACGACAAGAAGCGATTGTGACAAGATAGGCAAGAAAGAAAAAGGAAAGATGAAGCTGCAAAGAGAGCCTACGAAAAGAAGAAAAGAACAAGAGGAAAAGAAATGAAAGAGAGGCGATGACGACAGAGTCAAGAGAAAGGAAAGAAGGAGGCAGCGAAGGCGATGAAGTGTTTTGCTAGCCCTCCGTGTATTTTACTTTTGTAAATACATATGTATGTAAGTCAATTGTACATTCAATAAAATATTATTGTATTTTCTCTCTATTTTCGTATCTTAGCATAGATGCTTGAAATTGGCTTAGATATGATTATGCTCGATACACCCCGTAAACAAGCGTGTAAAGGACAAGAATGCTATGATCAATAAAATGGTTTATTCTATGCATAAATTCTTTGTTACTTCATTGTTTGTATGTATTTGTGTTGTTTACATGTTGATTAATGTTTTTAAGTTTTGGCATCATCAAAAGAGGGAATTTGTTGGCAATTTTATTGTTTAGATTTTGATGAATGCCATGTAAAACTTAAACTAGAAAGTTGCCACCTTATTTTCCTTGTAATTTGTCTTTGTAATAGATAGGCTGAATAAACTGAGTCAATCAAGACGAAAGGGAAGACTCACCGAGCAACAATCGAGTATAGGCAAGAAGAAGAGTCAAGAACTCGATGAAGGAGTATTGGATCTCAAACTTAATTTGTATGAAGAGTCGATTAAGTGAACTCAAGAAGCCAAGTCTCAAATTGAAGTGACAGATGAGTCATCCATTGATTGGAAGCTAACTCAAAGTCACCTGGGGAATAAAAGATTGCAATCAAGTCAAGACAATCGAACGAGATCCGTTGATGAAAGTCAAGAATGTTACCTTAATAGTAACATGTTAAAGTTGTCGAGATAAAGTGTTAGTTCCAATTGTGTGCAAAAGGAACAAACCAAAGGGGAAGATCGCACAAGTGGTCGAAATGCCGCAATCTTGCAAGACATTAAATACAAGGAAATGTTAACATCATGGACAAAGCAACAAGGCAAGCCAACGAACACAAGTGATTTTTAAAAATCAGCCTATCTCTTCAATGGGCGATTTTGAAGGTTCACTATAAAAGGCGAGAGGAATCACATTGCGAAAAGGTTACCGAACCACGAACAAGCAAGAAATACTCATGTTTTAACTCGCAAAATATTCTTAAGATTCTCAAGCAAATATCCTCAAGCTTAAATCTCGAAGGGTATTAATCCAACACACACACTTGTGAAGGAAGGATAACTTCAAATTGTTGAAGAGGAAACTTTTGAAGAATCAAAGGGGTCTACATTCCAAGGAGGATTGTAGGAAGGTTCAAGGTCGAACCAAGTATCAAGCTATTGGAGGGCTTCGTTATCAAATCCAAGAAGCTTGGTAAAGTGAGTGAAGTAGCAAGGCTACCGTCTTGTGAAGAAGTCGAGTCGGACAAGAAGCCATTTGTGTGACCAAGTCATCTCAGGATCGAGTCCAAAGGAGCAAGTCGGTTGTGTGATTAAGACTTGTCTCTGGACTTATAACCACTTTGTGAATTGATCTTTACTTGGTGGATTCCTCCGGGAGTTGGAGAAGAGAGGATTAGAAGAATTACCCCATCTTCGAACCTCTATAAAACTTATTATGTCATGTACATTTCAAAGACTTTTATTTCTCGCATACTTATTTCATATCTGTTGATAACTTGCTATCCAACTCGGTAAACAACTAAGTGCTAAAACCAAGTGTTATAACTAAGTTAAATCAAATTTAATGGTGTTAAGTCTTCCGAAAAACTCATCCGCCAAGTTAAAGTTTAGACTAAACAGATGAGTTATTCTATCAACAACTCTATCGAGTCCGTTGAGTGGCTAACTCATTTGATTAACTAACTTAGTTGTCCCTCGAGGACTTAAGCGTGTATTAACTCGTAATAATTTTAAAAGGACTAAAATCAAAAAGTTGGTAAGGTTTATTCAACCCCCTTCTAAACCTTACTCACACCCCTTGGGACTTACAAACAAGGCTATGGCGGACGTAGAAGATAACAATGGAGGCGATAATGGGAATCGACAATGGAGGTAACAACGGTGCCAACAGGGTCAACAATGAGTTACCGATACCAGAGGTTCCCGGCAGATCAGCACAAGCGATTCACGATTACTTACGCCTAGACCAATTGCAACTTTGGTGGAATTCCCAATGTCCCAATTAATACGAATAACTTTGGTTTTGATTAATGTTAGAATAAAAGGGGATATTAAATTAAATCATAACCCAGGAATCTATTCATCTCCTTGATCTTTCAATCAACTCTTTACTTTGTCTTTTAGGATAAATTCTTGTCTTGCTTTAATAAAACTAATCCATCAAATTACAATCGCCTGGATAAAAATAAGACTATCATAATCCCAATACTTAGTACATAAATTTATTAGTCTCTGTGGATTTGACCTTGCTAACCCTATTCTATAAATCGCACCATACACTTGCGGTGAAGCTAAAAATAAGGCGAACAAGTTTTTTGGGGTTTCTCGTCGAGGATCCCAATTCTCATCTTGCAAACTTCATGCGATTTGTAACACAATCATGATGAGTGGGGTGACTAGTGATGCTATACGTCTGCGCCTATTCCTTTTTCTCTTTAAGGGATAAAGCTCAAACGGCAGCACCCTAACTCGGGGAGTCCGAATACTTGGGATGAGTTGAGTCGAGATTCTTGTTTAAGTACTTCTCACCAAGTAAGACACTACGATTCAAAAGTGAGATCAAGCGGTTCATGCAGTTTGATTTGATGGGACAGACTAAGTCGTTTGTAGATGTCGCACAGAGAGGCGCTTTAGTTGCAAGATTCCTAGAGGATGCATTCAACTTGCTTGAAGAGATGGCAATGAATAGCTATCAGTGGCCCTCCAAGAGAACTAATGTGAAAAGAGTAGCCAAGTCAATAATTCGGATCCAATTAAGGCATTGATACTCGGATGATGCGTTGACCAATCGAGTTGAGTGTATTGACGAAGGGATCAAGGAAACGTGGTGCAAGTAATGGGGAGTTTCTCTAGATCCCATAGAAGAAGAAAAATATGTCAACAACCGGAATTTCAATAATTACGGAACAATTAGACTCTTACCCATTACCATCCGATTTTGAGGAACCATGAGAACTTCTCTTATGCAAACATGAAAAATGCGATGCAACCACCCCTAGTGTTTAATGTGACAAATGGTGTCATTAATGTTGAGGTTAAGCTATCTATGGAGGATATTTTCACCTCGTTTATGAATGAGACGAGGAACCAATTCAATAAGGATGAGGCAAAGTCGATAAAATCGAAATTATGTCACACAATTGGCCAACAATAATCAAAAATCTTGAAATCCAAATTGGCTAATTAGCTACGATTCTTGGTTGGCGCATTCGAAAGGCCAATTTCCGAGCAACATTGAGGTTAATCCAAAGGAGCAAAGTGTAAAGCCATTCGTCTAAGGATCAAAAGAATACGAGGGGCCAAATATACTAGTAAATACTTAATCGACGCAGGGAGAACGACCGTGCGCCACCGCACGACCAGGTCGTGCATCCTGAGGGTAGCGGCCGTTGTTCCGGAGACGCGGAAACCGATGCAAATGGCGATGTTGAGGCCGAGGAAGGAATTGAGGACCATGTTGCCGAACAAAAAAGGGTGAGAAGCTTAAATCTTCCTCTAACCCCGATCTTTCTAAACTTACTATTCCCTTTCTTTTCCCCAATGATTTCAAAAGAAAAAGGTAGATTCGCAATTGCAAAATATTTGGATATATTTAAGAAAGCGCATATTAACATACCTTTGCGAAGCATTGGAGCAGATGCCCGATTACGCTAAATTTTTAAGGATGTTATGTCAAAGAAAAGAAAAATGACTGGTTTGAGACATTCAATGGACAGAGGAGTGCAAAGGCAATAATCCGGAGGAAACTACCACGTAAATTGAAAGATTCGGGGAGTTTCACTATCCTTTGTGCTATTGGTGTTGTTTTCTTTAAGAAAGCACTTTGTGATTTAGGAGCAAGTGTTAACTTGATGCCCTTGTCCATTTTCAGGCAACTTGGATTAGGAGAGGTGAAGCCGTCTATGGTCACCTTACAATTTGCGGATTGATCACTCACTTATCCAAAGGGAATCAACGAGGATGTGCTTGTCAAAGTCGATAACTCATATTTTCTGTGGATTTTTTGGTGTTGTATATGGAGGAGGACAAAGACGTACCTTTGATACTTGGACATCCATTCTTGGCTAGCTCGGGAAGGCCTTGATAGATGTGCAAAAGGAAGAACTCACATTACGGGTTAATGATGAGCACGTTTTATTTTCTATCTATAAGGCACTACAATTTCATAATGGTGTTGAGAATTGTAGTTTCATAGACGTAGTTGAGTCTTGCATTGATGAATACGCAGATCATACATTGTCTAAGGATGATTTAGAGCTTGGGTTGACACATTCGTGTTCGGTGACAAATATGATGATTGATTTCAATAACCAAGACTTGTATGATTGTGTTTGTGCTTTAGATAATATGCAAGAGCTACCGAGAAACGCGAGAGGTGCACACACGAAGAAAAACATGCGGGAGTCGATTCGAAGGGGCGCACGACCCGTGCTCGAGCACACCCCTGGTTGTGTGCATGGCCAAAGCAAGATGAAAAACCTGAAGAGAGCGCATGGCTCGTGCCCGAGCATGTGCAGGTCGTGCGTGAGGCCGAAGAGAAGGAAGAAATACGAAGAGTGCACGGCCCGTGCGTCTCGAGCACGGGCAGGTCGTGTGTGAGACCGAAACAAAAGATGAAACCATGGAAGAGCGCATGGCCCGTGCGTCTAAGCATGGGCAGCCCGTGCGTGAACCTAAAGAGCGCGTTTTAAACTCGTAACTCAAGCCATTATACGAGCATCTCAAATACGCTTTCCTTGGCGCAAATAACACAAATCCGTAATCGTATCATCCCTTTTAACTTCTCGCTCGACCTTGATAAATTGCTTAGGGTGTTGCGGAAACATAAGTCTGCGATAGGTTGGTCAATTTCGATTTAAAAGGCATAAGTCCGTTGATTGTAATGCATAAAACTAGAATGGAAGATGTTTATAAACCTTGAGTGTAGAATCAAAGAAGCTTGAACCCTATAATGCAAGAGTTTGTTAGAAAAGAGGTTTTAAAATGGTTAGATGTTGGAATTGTGTATGCTATTTCGATAGTTCTTGGGTGAGTACAAAGACAAGTGGTACCAAAGAAATGGGGGATGACCGTAGTTAGAAACGAGAATGATGAACTTATTGCGACTAGGATAGTTCTTGGGTGGCGTATATGCATTGATTATAGGAAGTTGAATGATGTCACTCGTAAAGATCACTTTCCTTTCCCCTTTATTGATATGATGTTAGATCGCTTGGCGGGATATGATTATTATTGTTTTCACGATGGTTATTCCGGGTACAACCAGATCATGATTGCCTTTGGAAGACCAAGAGAAGACGATATTTACATGTCCCTATGGTACATTTGCATTTCGTAGAATGCCATTCGACTATGTAATGCACCCACGACTTTTCAAATGATGTATGATAACCATATTTCACGATTTTATTGAGAAAATAATGGAGGTTTTTATGGATGATTTTTGTTTTTGGAGATTCCTTTGATCATTGCTTGGATAATCTTTCTCTAGTGTTGCAGAGATGCGAGGAAACTAACCTTGTTTTGAATTAGGAGAAGTGCCATTTTATGGTACGAGATGGCATTGTATTAGGCCATCGAGTTTCTTCTGCAGGTTTAGAAGTGGACAGAGCGAAGATTGTTGCAATTGAGAAACCCCATCTCCAACAAATGAGAAGGCAATTAGAAGCTTTTTGGGGCACGCCGGATTCTACAGAAGGTTCATTTGTGACTTTTCTAAAATCACTAAACCTTTGAATCAGTTATTAGAAAAAGATACTACTTTCAATTTTTTCGATGATTGTTTGCAGGCATTTGAGATTATGAAGAAGGCTTTGGTGACAGTGCCAATTCTTGTAGTTCCGGATTGGAGTCAGCCCTTCGAGCTGATGTGCGATGCCAGTGACTTTGCAGTTGGGGTTGTTCTAGGTCAGAAAAGGGACAAGTTGTTTAGAGCTATCTTCTATGCGAGCAGAACTTTAGACAGTGCCCAGCAAAACTATACCACCACGGAGAAGGAAATGTTGGCAATCATTTTCGCGTTCGATAAGTTCCGATCTTACTTGATTGGAACTAAGACGATAGTCCACACAAACCATATGGGAATCCGAGATAGGAAAGGTTGTGAGAATGTGGTAATGCAGACCACTTGTCCAGGTTGGAGTATAGGAAGGATGAGAAAGAGGGCACAAATGTAATCAAGGAGGAGTTCCCGATGAGCAGCTCCTAATGTTAGAGGCTAAATTCCCATGGTATGTTGATTTCGTGAATTACTTGGTAGCAGGAGTTATGTCTCCGGATTTATCTTCCTATCCAAAGAAGAAGTTCCTCCATGATGTCAAGTTCTACATGTGGGACGACCCCTTGCTCTTTAAGAGGTGCGCGGACACTATCATCCGATGATGTGTGCCTCAAGAAGAGTGGGAGGGAGTTCTACAACAAATGCCATTCTTCAAATCGCGGGGGACACTTCGGTCCGACATGCATTTGTGGCAAAGGTATTGAAGAGTTGTTCATCTTGGCCTACTTTGTCTAATGATTGTTATTTATATGTGCAAAGCAGTGTGGTAGATGCGGCGGATGGGGAACATCTCAAGATGACATGAGATGCCCATGACCAATGTGATGGAGATCGAGCTCTTTGATGTGTGGGGATTAACTTTACGGGTCCTTTTCCATCTTCTTCGGGTTATCAATACATTCTACTTGCAGTGGAGTACGTATCTCGATGGATCGAGGCGATTCTCGCACAAACAAATGATGCGCGAGTAGTGTTGAAAGTTTTAAAGAAAAATATATTCACTAGGTTTGGAACCCCGAGCGCTTTGATTAGCGATGGGGTCACACTTTGTGAATAAATGGATGAGAACTTTACTTGCGAAGCACGGGGTCAAGCATAAAGTGGCATTATCATATCATCCACAAGCAAACGGGCAAGCATCATCCGCAAGCAAACGGGCAAGCAATGGTAGCCAATCGCGAGATTAAGCACACTTTAGAGAAGAAAGTGAATATAAACCGCAAGGATTGGGCTATGAAGTTAGATGATGCATTATGGGCATATCGATCGCGTACAAGACACCATTAGGGACATCACCGTATCGTCGGTATTCGGGAAATCGTGTCACTTGCCCATGGAATTAGAGCACAAGGCGTTTTGGGCTGTAAAGAAAGTTAAATTTTGACTTCAAAAAGCGTATGAAAAGAGGTTCTTGCACTTAAATGAGATGGAGGAGTTAGGGATGAAGCCTTTGAAAATTCCTTGATACAAGGAACGCACCAAGAGATGGCATGATCGAATGATAAAGAATAGATAGTTTTTTTGGATGAACAAGTCCTTTTGTTTAATTCGCGTCTTAAACTCTTTCCCGTAAAAACTCAAGTCTCAAAGTGGTCGGGGCCATTTGTGATTAAGAAAGTGTTAAATCCTCCAGGAATAGTTGAATTGTTGACCGGGATGGGGATACGTTTATGGTGAATGGCGAGGATCAAACATTATCTTCATATAGATCAAAAGAAAGAGGTGACACGCCTCACTTTGTTGGAAGCGTGATCGAGTAAAACAGAGTCAAGCTATAGACGTTAAATTTAGCGCTTGTTGGGAGGCAACCCAACGGTTTCTTGATTTATTTCTTCCCATGTTTTTTTTTATTTTCCCTTTGTTAAGTTAGGATTTTTTATGCTTTCATAATTTAGGATTTTTGCTTTTCCAAAAAAAAAAAAAAAGCGGAAATTTTGGAGGCCGATCACGGCATCCCGCACGGCCCGTGCATGCTTCAAGGATAAGGAGCGAGCCTATGGCACCCCGCACAAGCGCACGGCCCATGCGTATCCAAGGATTTTGGATCGAGCCCACGACACCCCCACGGGCGGCTCGTGCGCTAGGCGCATGCCCATGCGTCTGTCGTCGGCCGAGGCTTAAAACAGCGCACGAGTTAGATTTTCCCACTTTCAAACACACCTTGCGCACGGGCACACAAGAGTTTTCATCAGTAAATTCACTACCCACACTACTCCCACATGAATTGGGCTCTCAAACTTGCTTTGGAGTGAGGTTTTAGTTTCAAGAAGCACCTAGGGTTCCAATTTCGCCTCTTTCCTAATTTTCGAGAATTCTCGGTAAGTATTTCAAGTCTTTCTTGAATTTCTTGTAGATTATGGCTTAAGGATATATGTGATGTTAATTTTGATGAATTCGCCATGTTGTAGCTTGAATTATTCTATGGGGCATTTTATCGACACTTTGTGGGCTAGATGAATTGAGTATATGTTGTTGATATAATGATGAATTGTGCATGAGCTTGATTATCCGGGGTGTTAGTGACTATGATTCTCTGCAATTGCATAATTATTTAGGTTTGAGAGCGTAATTGTGATTAAATTGTAGAAAAGAGACATTATGCCTTATTTGATTTGTTTGTATTGAATTCATCTTGTTCGGTTATACTTGGCATGTACGGAATCTCACATTTGTTTTGCTAGGTACAGACTTGAACTAATGGTTGACCGAAAGAACCAACAAGGATGGGGTAGACGCCCGATGGGAGGCACAAACAAGACGACGGAACCACACCCGACAACCCCGAGGCTTATGGGCTTTTCCGACCGAGGCCGATGATCCGGACAGATGGAGTCGGTTGATCATTTGCTCATTTACACCAACGAGATATGCCGACGATGAGTGTACCCATGCCCTGGGATACGCGACTATGTTTGGCGATTATTTGAGCGGGTTGGGTGGACCTCATTTATGCAAGGGCATTGGCCGACGTATAAGAAGCTAGCGCTTGAGTTCCTTAGCACGCTTGAAATTTACTAAAGGGTAGGGAGCTCCGAGCCCATTGAGATCCGCTTTCGGGCCGGGTAACGAGAAAATGGCATATCTATCGCCCAACTCAATGAAATTATGGGGTCCCTACGACGCCCTTACAAAGCTAGCGTGTACTATAGCCAATATGATTTTGGCGATTGTTGCTCCGAGATCCGGATACCGCCCGATGCTCTATGAGGTGCGCTCATCTAAGGCCTCACTCCGAAACCCGTCTTCCGTTATATCCAAAAGGTTACCGCACACTCCGTCTTTGCCCGACACAATAACGGGGCATGGAAGTGCGAGAGCTATACCTACTATGGTGTATGCTAACCCGTACCCCTTTCAACACAAAGAACGCATTTTGTAGAACACGCCGACTACTTAATTAAGCAGCATCGTGGGTACAATATTGATTGGGGAACGATAACCCCATTGCTCGGCGTTTTTGCCGATATGAGTGGCTTGGAGCCCATTTAGGGCGATCGGAGAATGGATAAGAATGCCCTCCACCAAATGAAGATCTTAATGGATGAAGAGAACATAAACTTCTTCCAACAAAGGGTTGGACCCGCCTTCCCACTTCCTAACCCGTAGCTCACTTCGTGGTTGAAAATGAGACTAATGGCTAATAAACTCGAGGTGCATACCGAGTAATGGAAGCTATGCATGAGCGGAAAAGGAGGGGGTAGCCTGGTTGCGGATGAGGATGAATTGGCAATTGAGGTAATGGAGTATGATCGGCAAGAGAGAGGTTTTGAGCCGGGTTTCCAGCAAGGGGTTTTTAGTAAGGGTTCCCACAGGAGGCCCGACATGTAAAGCTCTCACCAAGGTGAGGAGCGTGGGGGAGAAACTTACTAGGATAGACTGTTTGCTCTTAATGAGAGCATGAGACAAAGATCGGGACGATTTCAGCAAAGACTAGGATGATTTCTAGCGAGCGGGATGATTTCAAAGATCACCAGGATGAGTTTCATACCTTCCAAACGGAACAATAGCAGAGGTATCGGCCCGGAGCAGCGGGAATTGGAGATGTTGCGATGATGCATCGGTACAAATGTGGCACATCTCCCAAGGCCAATTTCCGCCGCCACCCCCACAAATGAGACAGTCCATTCCATATTTTTCTTTGAAATTTTATCTTCTCTTTTATGCGCTATAATTTCATTCAAGTTTGGGGGAGAGGTAATAATTTGATTGAAGGGTGTGGTGTAGGTCCCAAGGGGTGTGAGTGTAAGGTTTAGAAGGGGGTTGAATAACTTTACAACCTTTTTCGATTTAGTCCTTTTAAATTAGTACAAAGTTAAATTTCACGGCTAAGTCCTGAAGGACTGACTAAGTTAGTTAACCAAATAGGTTAGCCACTCAACAGACTCGACCGAGCTGTTGATAGAATAACTCACCGCTTAGTCTAATACTTAACTCGATTGTGATAAAATTTTCATTGGAAGACTTAACACCCTTGAATTTGGTTTGAGTATGTTGTAACACTTGGTTTTAGCACTTGTTAATTATCAGTAGGAATGCAAATTGTCAGCATATATAAGGTAATATGCGGAATTAAAATGTTGAATATAAATGACACAATAAATTTTATAGAGGTTCGAAGATGGGGTAATTCTTCTAATCCTCTCTTCTCCAACTCCTAAAGGAATCCACTAAGTATTGATCGAGTACAAAGTGGTTATTAGTCCGATACAAGTCTTGATCACACAAGTGACTTGATCCTTTGGGGATCGAGCCCGGAGATGCCTTGGTCACACGGTGGCTTCTCGTGACGACTCGGCTTCTTCACAGGTGGCATTGCGCTTGCTACTACGGCTCACTTGCTCAAGCTTCTTGGATTTGATCACGAAACCCTCCAATAACTTGAGACTGGTTCGACCTTGAACCTTTCTACAATCCTCCTTGGAATGTAGACCCCTTTTGATTCTTCAAAAGTTTCCTCTTCAATGATTGAAGTTGTCTCTCCTTCACAGTTGGTGTTGGATAGATTTCCTTCAAATTTAGGCTTGAGGATTATGCTTGAATAACTTGAGAATATTTTGCAAGTTACGATTATGAATAATAGCTTGAATATACGTGGTTCGGGTAACCTACTCTCAAAGTGATTCCTCGGCCTTTTATAGTGCTCTTTCAAAAATCGTTGAAGAGATAGGTTGATTTTCAAAAGACACTAGTGGTCGTTGGCTTGTCTTGTTGCGATCCTTGAAATTGACATTTCCTCGTATTAAATGATCCTTGACTTTTAGTCGACACGGTGCGGTGCTTCCGATTGGTTTATTCCTTTTGCACGCTTTCGGGATCGAGCACTTTAGAACATTACAACATGGAAGTATTACTTATTTAAGTAACTTTCTTGACTTCGGCAACGACTCTTTTCGATTGTCTTGACTTGACTGCAGTTCCTTAACTTCCCCAGGTGACTTCGAGTCGGCTCCTAATCATGGATGACTCATCCGTCACTTCAACTTGAGATTTGGCTATCTTGAGTTGACTTGACCGACCCTTCACGTGATTCTACCTCGGTGATACTTCTCGATCGAGTTCTTGTCTTCTCTTCCTTGCCATACTCAACGCTTCACAACGAAGTCTTTACTCTAGTCTTGATTGACTTCTTGCATACACAGCATAGCCGACTTAACTCACTAAATGTGACCCTATCTATTACAATGCAATTTACAAAGAAAATAGGGTGCCAACTTTCTAGTCTAAGTTTTACATTGCATTCATCAAAATCTAAAAATAATATCCCAACAATTTCCCCCTTTTTGATGATGCCAAAACTTAAAACATACATACAAAATGTAAATAGCAAAGATATATACGACAATGTAGAAATAGAGAATGTATGCAAATAATCGATCTTTTATTGATCATAACATTCTTGTTCTTTACGATTGTTTACAATGTGTATCAAAGCAATCATAGTGTTCTATATCTACGCAAGTATAGATATTACATAATTTTTATTCAATGTACGAAGACTTACATACATATGTATTTACAACAAGATAAAATACATGAAGGGGTGGACAACAACACTTCATCGCGTTCACGCTTCTACTTCTTTCTTCTTGACTCTTCGTCCCTGCTCTCTTTCTTTTCTTTTCTTCTCATCTTCACCGCTTTCGTTTTATCATAAGCTCTTCTAGCAACTTCGTCTTTTCTCTTCTTTTTTTGTCTTCCGACTCTCTTCCCACAGCTCATCTTGTCTCTTATTTTCGCTTCAATTCTCTTTACATATTAGCATTCTTCCTGGCCACTTCCATGTTGGCTACTTCGTCATATCCGGCCCAATAGATCCCTCCCTTCTTTCTTGGATCTATGTCTTTGATGTTTTTGGGCGAGAGGTCTAGGTATGAAACCTCTTCATCTAATGCTTCCGCCTCTTCCTCCGGGCGTGTATTGTATTGGGGCCTTTTTCTTTCCGGTGACTAACCCAGAGAGTGACCAGCCAAAGAGTATGTTGCTGTCGCCTTCTTCGCACATGACTTGAGGCCTTTTTCCCAATACAAGTCCCGTGCTTGGGCCATGGACATGTTCTTGAAGTATCCTTCGGATTCGAGCGTTTTGAATTCATCAACTGATTTGGGCTCGCTCCGACGCCCGAAATGGCATCGTGTCTCTACTTTGGAATTATTGTTTCAAAGATGTCCATCACTCGGGCATCCATTTTTCCTTCCACCTCCTTTATCCCTCGCTTCTACTATTTTTCTCTTTTCACCATGGGTACTACAGGTGTTGGAGCGACAGAGTCTTTGGAAGTTTCGATTATGTCAGTGTGACAAGTCCATGTTGAGGGGTTCTAGCAACCATTAGGGCCATGTCCTTCGAACCTTCCCCTCAACGGATTTTCCTTTTCCTTCCTACGATCCTCGTTTTGTCTTATTCTTCACGATTTGCATCCTTCTCAACGAGCACCTTCCAACTTCTTCTTTAGGTATTCATCTTTCCCTTTTTGGCATCATCGAATGAGAGAGGAACCCCGGGAATAGACCAGCCATCATGAAGTCTAGGCGGCCGATAGTAGAGTTATGCTTTGAGATCAGGCTTTCAGAGTATCTTTGCCACGGAATTCGGAGTGGGTGGCTTTTGATTCACCGCCACCAAATTCATTTCAGCCATGAGAAGGTGAATTTATTTTCCATAGTCTCCTCGACGCGCATAAGATCTTTCTTGTGGAATTCACGCAGAGTTGCATTTCGTGTTGGGAGATTCATGCATTCTGTCAATGTTTTCTTGCATCCTTCTCTTCATGTCGAATTATCGCGCTCCGGATCAACATCTTATTATACAATGTCTTAAAGTATCCGACTTGTTCCACACGCATTGTTTGCTAATGTTGCCACCGTTCGGATTTTGACTACTATTCCACGCAGATCAATTTTGTAAGGTTTGCATCTTTGTTATCCGACCTCATGTCCGGTGAGGCCTGGTGCCTTTCCATCTTCTCTATTTATGCAAAAATTGCCTTGAAAACTTCTCGAACCTCGGTTGTTACCTCTGCCTCCGGTGGCGGCCAAGCGGCGTCAAAGTCAAAATTTTGGGACGATGGTATCTGTGGGAATAATTGGATCGGAGTTTGTGGAAGCGTCTCGCTCTTTAGCGGATTCTTCATCGAGATCGGCACTCCGGTGAGAAGGGAAATGTCTCTTGAAAGCATCATCATGGACATAGGGAATATGTTCAATAGTGACTCGTGGTCGTGATGTGCTCGGTTGAGTTGATTCGCGCGTTGGGAGCCCGCTTGATTGATCGTAATTCATTTGCGGTCTATTGTGGTATGGACCATTTGGATGAGCCTCAAATTGTCTCAATAGCTTCATCGGTTTGATTGGTTTTTCCTTTTGAGTTGCCTGGTCTCGGCCATATGAGTGGCATCATCGGAGGATGATGAGACTTGTAGGGTGGCTCATCATCGAAATTGAATGTTTGACTAGTAGCCTTAAAATCGACTTACTCGTGCTTGGGAGAACATCCTCGGCTTTCTTAGGGTCTTGAGAGGTGGCATCCATGGAGTCTCAACTCCGTGGATTGCACTTTCGTGCCCCAGTGTTAACTCCGGGGCAGATCCATCATGTGCCTCTACTTCAGCGGCGTCATCGGCTGCAGAGAGCGATTGGCACTTCATTTGAGAAA
This sequence comes from Rehmannia glutinosa, assembly GCA_016081115.2. Taxonomy (NCBI): domain Eukaryota; kingdom Viridiplantae; phylum Streptophyta; class Magnoliopsida; order Lamiales; family Orobanchaceae; genus Rehmannia; species Rehmannia glutinosa. Next base: position 1,457,670 of record JABTTQ020002610.1, read on the forward strand.
AGTATCAATTGTCCGAGCCTCGTCGTGACAACTGTTGTGTTTCGTTTTGTCGTTCCTTCTCCACTTTGCCTCCTAGATTCTTTGTGGAGTCATTTCCAGCATTCTCCGACCTAGCTACGGTGGAGAGAGCTTCCTCCTCACAAGCACACCAGGTGAGTGACTTGGATTGGGGTCACTCTTCTCCGGACTCATTTGTTTCTCGTGAGTGTTCCGTTGGGGCGGTGGTAAGACACCTTCAATAGAGGTTGGCTCATTTGGGGTCCCCAAGTTCCCGGTTTCATCGCGATTTCCTTAGAGCCTTCTTGAGTGAGCTTGGGAAGTGGTTGCAAAGCAATGACAAAGATGGCGATTTGTCGCACCACTCCCAGGGTCAATTTCACCGGGATTTCAAAGACTCTCCCGGTCCTTCCATAAGCCGTTGCTCATGTAGGATCCTGGATTCCCGCATGGCTTGTTGCATCTCCAACTCTTCACATTTGCGGCGAGGTCCGGATCCTCATCACTTCCCGAGAGGACATCGAAGAGAGGGTGGGAGTGATCGGTGGTTCCGGTGAAAGGACGATTTTGGCCTTCTCACGAGCTTGACCTCTTCGCGCCAACATTTCCTTCTCCTTTTCTTTGAAAATATTTAAGATATCCAAGCAATTCTCTTCATCAAGTGCTTGGACCCGTTTGGTCAACCCAAGGAAACTCATCAGCTCTTATTCTTCTTCAATAAACTAAGGTCTTTGGAATTGTTCCTTGAGCGACTCGGTTTCACTTCCTCCATTCGCGTAGGACGACTGGATTTCTGGATATGGTGGAGATAGCATGATCACATCATCGTCATCATCCTCTTGATGTCTTTCTTTTCCTAGGAATTGAGGGTAGCAAACTTAGCCGCTCAACACCCTCAAGAAACAGGCGTATGTCGCGGGCGGAGACACACCGCCCGTCAACAGGTGAGTCGATTGTCTCGAGCCTTTTTCTTACTCCTCAATTATTCGTCCACCGTTGGGTCTTCGATTTGCCTCTCGCTGATCGGCCTCGTGAGACTTGGCCATTTCATCAATAACTTCTTGAGACTCTACTTCGCCGTAGCCAGTCTCGGCGATCTATTCGGTGAGTTGCAGACTCATTGTCTTCTCTAGCTCGGGAACGCTTGTAGAGTCTTCTTCTTTTGGTCTTTACTAGAGGAATTCTGGTTTAGATTCGGTTTCTTGAGTCCTGGGGTGGCGGGGAAGCTGGTGCCACTTTCTTTGTTTGAAGAGCTGGTTTTCTTGGCTTGTCGATCCTCTTTTTCCGATGACCGGAGAAGGCATTTGTGGTTCCTTCTCCGGCTGCAGTGCAGGGGCAGGAGACATGGTTGCGGGGAGGTGACCCGATTTTGTAGGGACAGTGCGAGTTGATTTCTTTCTTTGCAGGGGCAGCCTTCTTCTTTGTAGTCTGCGGTGGTAGCTTTCTTCTTTGGATGGGAGGAGACAGTTGTTTCTTCCGGGTCACCGATTCCCCCTCGCTTGTATCCGCCCTCTTGGCGTATGCTCTCTTTCGGGCTCCTCACAAGTTGGCTCGAAACATCTTCTTATTGACATGGGATGCCTTTCCATGTCGAGTGGAACTCCTTCTCCTCCATTGTAGGCCAATTACAAGGCCATATCCCAAGGATCCTCCGAAAGATCCATCACCCTTGAAGGACTTGTTCCCAACATTTTGGCGAGTCCTGTGAGACAAGTTCTCCCAGATTGACTTTCTTTTCTTCCATGATCGCAGCCATGACGATCAGCTTGATCTTGAAAAGTCGATTGAAGCTTCAAAATTTCCTATCCACGCATTTAGCGACGATGTCCATCAACTTGTGGTAATCGCCCTTCGCCAGCCTTCTTATTAGGTTGTGTAAACCACCTTCGCAAAGACACTCAGTGTCGGGCTACTTCCTTCCACGCAGCCGATAAGGTTTACATCGCCTTCGATATTTCCAGTACACCTTCCGACAAAGAAGAAGCAATGCTCCGCAAGGTCTTCAAAGAGATGATGGTGAAATCTTTTCCATGAACGGAGGACTTGATGCCCTCGTCATGAACTTCGCGTTCACATAGAATCGCGCCTCTTCCACGTAGGTCATTTGAAACTCCATCGTGATAAAGGGTTTTAGTCCGATTTTTCAATTTTGTCGGCTATTTTCTTCACCAGGGTTACATCGAACACCGCTTGATCATTCCTTCAAAATTCACCGTAGACCAAAGTATGGATTTGCTTTCCCAATTTGATGAAATCATAAGTAGATGCCATTTCTTAGAGTTTTACCGAACGAAACCTTAAGAATTTGCTTTGAAGATTGATAGGGTTTTGAGAGAAAAAAGCTTTCTTTTGCTTTGGGAGAGATGAACAATTTGAGTAATGTGAGAGAGAAAACGGGCGAAATGGTATATATGTGGGTTATGAAAGGACGTGTATACGGTTTTGAAATTTGATCGAAATCAACGGCTTAGATTTAGCACGCCGATTAGCATTTAATTTCTCGTATTTAATGCGGCAAAGATTTATATCCAATCATAAGCTTGGTATGCACGACTTTTTGATTGTACATATCATAATTACGCCGACGTCGTTCTTAAAAACATTCCCGCTTATTAAAAACATGCGTTTTTGTCACTTTGCTCATAAATGACTCGAAACTTACTTCTTAGTTGATTCAACTCTTTTTCTCTTTATTCACATCGTGACTCACTTTGTCGCCTAACCCGGCATCTGGTGACTTTCCGATATGGTGATTCACTTAGTCGATTCAAGAGCTCGCTCTTTTTCCATCTTTTCACGTTCCATCTCTTTTCCTTGAGTCTTCGAAAGTGTCAACTCAGCTCAATTAACCCTAATTCATGCTTGAGTTCTTCAAATCTTGATTCACGAGTGGCTTTGTGAATATGTCACCAACATTTTATCGATGAGATGTATTCAGGGTGATATCCTTCTTTTCAACATGGTCTCTTATGAAATGATATCGACATCAATGTGCTTTGTTCTAGCATGCAACACAAGATTTTGAGTGATTACAATAGCACTTGTGTTATCACACTTAATTGGAATTTCCTTTTCTTCAATTTCATAATCTCTCTTCTTTGTCTCATCCATAAGACTTTGCTGACAACAAACGCCCACACTATATGTATTCCGTTGTGGATGTGGCTATTGAATTTTTCTTCTTGCTAAACCAGGAAATTAACCTATTTCAAGCATTTGACATGTACCAAGTACTCTTCCCGCCAACTCTACATCTAGCATAGTCGAGTCCGAGTAACCAATTAGCTTGAATCCTCCTTCCTTTGGATACCATAAGCCAACTTCTTGGCTTCCCTTCGTATCTCAAGATTCTTTTTTTGCATGATCATGTGGCTTTCTTTTGGAGCAGATTGAAATCTTGCACATACACCTACCGCAAAGGTGGTGTCCGGCCTACTGCCGTGAGAGATAGAGCGGTGATCCAATAAGTGCTCAGATCCGGTTTGATCCCGCGGGCTTGCCATCATCGCATCCATGTCCATTTTTTGATGTATTCATTGGTATTTTCACGAAGACTTCTCTTCCATACCAAATTTCTTCATTAAATCTCGGTGTACTTTGTTTGACTTATGAAGGTTCCATCCTTGTGTTTGCTTTACTTGAAGTCCTAGATAGAATGTCGCTCTCCCATCATGCTCATTTCAAATTTGCTTTGCATGAGATTTGAGAATTTATCACATGACTCTTTGTTTGTGGATCCAAAAATGATGTCGTCCACATATATTTGAACAAGCGTATACTCTTCCCATCTTGAATTCTCAAGAGTGTTCTGTCCACTTTGCCTTTTGTTAATCCATTCTCGATCGGGAATTGTGATAATGTATCATACTATGCTCTTGGTGCCTGCTTGATCCATATAGAGCTTTCTTGAGTTTGTACACTTTATCTCCAAGACTCTTCTGTTCAAATCCCGCAGTTATTCAACATATATACTTCTTCTTCCAACAATCCATTTAGGAATGCACTTTTCACATCCATTTGATAAATAATGAAGTTCTTGTGAGCAAAGATAGGTAAGAAACATCCTTATTGCTTCTAATCTTGCAACAGGAGCAAATGTTTCATCAAAATCTATCCCTTCTTCTTGGCAGTATCCTTTGGCTACTAATCTTGCTTTGTTTCTTACCACTGAACCTTCCTCATTCATTTTGTTTCTGAATACCCATTTTGTGCCAATAACATTTTGATGGGTTGGTCTTTGAACCAATTCCCATACTTTATTCCTCTCAAACCGATTGACTCTTCTTGCATGGCTTGAATCCAATGTGTGTCATCCAATGCTTGTGATACATCTTTTGGTTATATTTGAAAAATAAAGCAAGTAAACATAGATTCTTGTTGAGCTCTGGATCTTGTCCTTACACCATCTCTTACATTTCCAATGACCAGCTCTGGAGGATGGTCTCTCAGCCATCTCACATCAGGTTGCACTAAGTTAGCCGGATTTAATCGCCTGGCAATGTGTTGTCTTGTGCAAACTCTCTCATCAACACTTAGCCTGCAGATTTTCCGATTGTCTTTGAGATTCAGCTATCTCATCTTCATCCTGGGGTTTATTATTCTCGCTTCGCTTCAACATAGGGACTCTTCTTCATAGTTGGTTGATACTGACTTATCATCCGAATCTTCAATGTCTTCTCCATTTACATTGGGTTCATCAAAAACCACATGGATAGACTCTTCTATGACCATTGTCCTTTTGTTGAGCACTCTATATGCTTTGCCTTTAGTCGAGTATCCCAGGAAGATACCTTCATCGCCTTTAGCATCAAAAGCCTTTAGGTTATCTTTTCCATTGTTGTGAATGAAGCATTTACATCCAAATATTCTAAAATATGCAATATTTGGCTTTCTCCCACCCAAATCTCATTTGGAGTCTTTGTCGATTGTCTATTTATCATGCTTCTATTTTGTGTGTAGCATGTTGTGTTTATAGCTTGACCCAAAATCTTTTAGCAGCCCCGTCAGCTTGACCAACATGGTCCTTCTTTGCTTCCTTGAGGGTTTTGTTCCTTCTTTCGCAACTCCATTCTCATTCGTGGGAGTCCTTGTTGCAGAGATATAATTCATGAGCAATACCATTTTCAAAACAATATTGAGTTATTATCCCATTCACAAACTCGGTTCCTCCGTCGAGATCTTATCTTTATAATGGTTTGACTCTTCTCATTTTGATTCTCTTCTTCATCGAGTTGTGGTAGCTTCGCAAGGTCTCTTTCTTCTTACACATGAAAATTGCCCATGTATATCTTGAATAATCATCTACTACCACCAAGGTGTATTTGTTTCCACTTATGCTAGTGGCTCAATGGACCAAATAAATCCATATGCAACAGGTGCAATATCCTTGTTGAAGATGGACATGACTTCTCTTTGAATGATGATTTGATCTCGCTTTCCTATCCGGCATGCATCACGGACACTTTCCTTCTTCTACACTGAGTTTGGGAGTCCTTCTATAAGATTACTCCTTGCAAGCTTGTTAATTGTTTTGAAATTCAGGTGACTCAAACTTCTTTCGCCGCGTACCAACTTGATCCTTTGTACTCTTTGCTAGCAGACAGTGCTTGGTGTTGCGATTGACCGATCTACCACATACATGTTCTTTTGTCGCATCCTTGCAACACTACTCCATTTGATTTCGCATCCTTGATTTGGCACACTCCCATATTGAATCCAACATTATAGCCTTTGTCATAGAGTTGATCGATGCTTAACAAGTTGAAGTTGAGCCCTTCAACATATGCAACATCCGTGATTTCTAATCCATTTTTCTTGATGGATCCGGTGCCTCTTATTTCTCCTGGAGCTTCATTTCCTCCAAGTATGACTTTTGCGCCTCTAACCTCCTTGAATTTAGACAGATTTCTCTTGTTTCTGTCATATATGTCCGGAACAACCACTATCCATGTACCAGGTTCCTTGTCACTCGTTGTTCCTTGAACCTACAATCAAGGAAATTAGGTTTTAGGTACCCATACTTGTCAGGTCCCGAGGGGTTAGTATTGTAAGATGATCCAACCAACCTATAGCCAAATGATTTGACTCTAAGAGGTTGCCATCTATTTGTGTCATAGTCATAATTCACTTTGTCAAATTTCTTGGGGTCTTAGGCTCATACAATTTTGTCCTTTTTATCTCGTATGCCTGTGTGTGTGTTTTAGCAATTGCCTTCTTTGGGTAGTTGTGATATTTCTGGGTGTAGTGCTTGGGTGCATATGTGTGCAGATGATAGATCTTTTACCTTTGGAATGGCCTTTTTTGAGCTCTCAGGCCTTTGCCATTTAGGCATGTATTCCATGGATCTTTCTTTGATATTTCACATTGTTCCAATCATCTTGGCTTGGGTAGTTTCTACCATTCCCATCATATGTGTTCCTTATATAGAACTTCTGGGGATTTTGGTAGCTCTGTTTCTTCTTTACAGAGTACTTTGTTTGGAGTTTTGAGGAACTCTTTGGATTTCTTCTCATTTGTCCTCTCAAAGACACACAATGGCCGTTTTCCTTTTCCTTTATAACCAAGGCCAGCTTTGTTTGTGATTGTGTTTTGAAATGAGTGTGTGTACAACATTTGGTGTCTTGGGTTTTGAGATACTTCATTACTTGAAGATCCTTTTTCCAAAATCACACGGGAGTTTGGTTGTGTACAAAGGATTTGAATCATATGCCTGTTTTATCTCCACATTCCTTTTGGCTCATGATAAGATCATCCAATGATTTAGATGCCTTAGTGAATGAGGCAATCACATTTTTGAGGTCATTTTCCCTCTTTTCTATAGCAGATTATCTCTACTATTAATTTAGCATTTTCAACCTTCGGTTCTTTATTCTCATCGGCTATGTGACTTAGAGTACTCGGCTCCTTAGTCATTTGTGAGTTTTGGCTTTTGAGTTGGTTGTTCTCCTCATTTAGTAGCGTGTGAGAGGATTTAATGTGCTCAAAGTATTTCATCATTTTGCCTAATGAATCATAAAGATCGAGTTGGTGATGAAGTGTGTGTGTCATGATCACTATCACTAGAACCGAGTGAGATGAGTTAGAGTGTACCTCATTTTCTTGATCGGGTTGATTTTGTTCTTTGGCCATTAGACAAATCAATGCTTCTTCTTCGTAGTCACTTGAGTAGTCACTTCACTACTCTCTAAGTCTCTTCGCTTCTTTTGACTTGGTTTTCGATGATCTGCAGCCCAACATGGCCTTTTTCTTTTCTTGTCTTCTTTCTCTCAAGACTCTTCTTTCTTCTTCATTCATGTATTTGTTGACTACAGGATATGGACCGATCAATGGCATAGTGATCGGTTGCCTGTAGTTCCAAAGATAGATTCTCAACTTTTTGATCGATTCTTTCCATTCGCATTATCGGCTCTCTGGTACTCACCATTTTGGTGCTCAACTCTCTTGGGTGGCCTATCCTCCCTTGACTTGGAAGGAGATGAATGTCTTCTAGAGGATTCACCTTTGCCTCTTTTGTAGTTCTTGTTGAAGAACTTGTTGAACCTTTTAACCATCAAGGCAATCTCCTCCTGGTCAATGACTTCCTTGACCTCGGCTCTTTTCCCATCCTTAACTATTAGTGCAAATTGTCTTGGGCACAAATTGTCTCTTCTTGATCTTTTCTTCTCAGCTCAAACTCATAGGCTTTGAGATCCGAGAATAGTTCGTGGTTTGATGTTTTTGATAGGTCCATGGAATGTATCGGGGCCATGACCTTCATTTCCCATTCATTTGGGAGACTTCTTAGGATCTTCATACACATTTCCTTTCGTGTATATTCCTTACCTAGTGCAGATAATTCATTAGTAATCTTAGTAAATCGAGCATCCAGTTGATCCAAGGTTTCACCCGCAAAGCATATTTAAGTTTTCAAATTTTTGTACAACAATGATAGATTATTTTCCTTAATTTGCTCAAAGCCTTCACAAATTAAGGTTAATTTGTCCTGATTTCTTTGGTTGTCTTGCAAGACTTGACTTTGTTGAACATGGCTTTGTCAAAGTCTTGTAAAGTATGTCCTTGGCCACATTGTCCAAGTTGTATCTTTTCTGTCATCATTTGTCCATTCATCTCTTGGTTTTTCAACCATAGTCGGGTCTAGAGAAGCGAGCCTCTCTTCTCCTTCAAACCGCAGCGGCTTATCTCCTTACGTTGTGTTCACTTTCAATATTTGTAGTGGCCCATCCTCTATCACTATCCACATCTCATCATGTAATCTTTGATAGATGAGCACGCATACGTATTTTCCAGTCATCAAATTCTTCAATGGTGAACATAGGAATGCGTGTCAAATTTGCTTCCATGATAATAACTTTGTTGAATAAAAAGATTTTTGAAAGAGCAAGTGTTAAAAAAACTTCTTTGAAAGATTGGAGATCTAGTTCAAGTAACCAAGACGGAAGGCTCAATGAACCAACCGCTCCGATACCACGTGTAGGTCCCAAGGAGTGTGAGTGTAAGGTTTAGAAAGGGGGATTGAATAAACCTTACCAACTTTTTCGATTTAGTCCTTTTAAATTAGTACGAGTTAACTTTCACGGCTAAGTCCGAAGGATGACTAAGTTAGTTAACCAAACAGAGTTAGCCACTCAACGACTCGATTGTTTGTTGATAGAATAACTCGATTGCTTAGTCTAATACGTAACTCGATTTGTGATAAGATTTTCATGGAAGACTTAACACCCTTGAATTTGGTTTGAGTATATTGTAACACTTGGTTTTAGCACTTGTTAATTATCGGTGGGAATGCAAATTGTCGTGAGATATAAGGTAATATGCGGAATTAAAATGCTAAAATGTAAATTACACAATAAATTTTATAGAGGTTCGAAGATGGGGTAATTCTTCTAATCCTCTCTTCTCCAACTCTTGGAGGAATCCACTAAGTATTGATCAGTACAAAGTGGTTATCGGTCAGATACAAGTCTTGATCACACGGTGACTTGATCCTTTGGGACTCGATCGGAGATGCCTTGGTCACACGGTGGCTTCTCGTGACGACTCGGCTTTTTCACAGTATTTGCGCTTTGCTACTACTGACTCACTTGCTCAAGCTTCTTGGATTTGATCACGAAGCCCTCCAATAACTTGAGACGGTTCGACCTTGAACCTTTCTACAATCCTCCTTGGAATGTAGACCCTTTTTGATTCTTCAAAAGTTTCCTCTTCAACAGATTGAAGTTGTCTCTCCTTCACATGGTGAGGTTGGATAGATTTCCTTCAAATTGAGGCTTGAGGATTATGCTTGAATAACTTGAGAATATTTTGTAGGTTATAGTATGAATAATAGCTTGAATATACGTGGTTCGGGTAACCTACTCTCAAAGTGATTCCTCATCCTTTTATAGTGCTCTTTCAAAAATCTTCCCGTTGAAGAGATAGGCTGATTTTCAAAAGACACTAGCGATCGTTGGCTTGTCTTGTTGCGATCCTTGAAATTGACATTTTCTCATATTAAATGAACCTTGACTTTTCGTCGACACGGGTGTAGTGCTTCCCATTGGTTTATTCCTTTTGCACGCTTCTCGGGGTCGAGCACTTTAGAACATTGCGGCATGGAAGTATTACTTATTTAAGTAACTTTCTTGACTTCTATGCAACGGACTATTTTGATTGTCTTGACTTGACTGCAGTTCCTTAACTTCCCAGGTGACTTGAGTCGGCTCCCAATCATTGGATGAGTCATCTGTCACTTCAACTTGAGACTTGGCTATCTTGAGTTGACTTGTGACGACCCTTCACACACTGATTGTACCTCGGTTGATACTTCTCCGATCGAGTTCTTGTCTTCTCTTCCTTGCCATGCTCGGTGCTTCACAATGAGTCTTTACTCTAGTCTTTAGTTGACTTCTTGCATACGCAGCATAGCGGACTTAACTCACTAAATGCACCCTATCTATTACAATGCGATTTATAAAGAAAATGGGGTGCCAACTTTCTAGTCTAAGTTTTACATGGCATTTATCAAAATCTAAACAATAATATCCCAACATGTGGCGATTTTTGCATTCATATAGTTGCATGTAGAGCATATAGGTTGCATTGCATTAGATGCTTGTTTTTTATTTTAGCACGTTTATTGCTTTAGCACGTTTACTACTTTCTTAGGTTTTTAGGGAGTGAGTTGACCACTATTGTGTGCTTGTTGTGATCTTGGGAATATTTGTTGAAGTTTATGTTGTTTTGAATTGGTTATTGAGCGTGAGTTGACCAATTGAGAATAGATGATATGGAGCATGTGAATATTGAAATCATGGTTGCTATGCTTTGAATTACGTAATTGCAAGTCGTGAGCTTTTTGAGCCTTTTCTTGCTTTCATTATATGCGTCTTGTTTGTTGATTGAGTGTGTCATTCATGTTGATATGAATTCTAGAACTTGCTCTCGTATCTCTGTCAAGTCACATGTTGTATGCAATTTATGAAAATGATTTTAGGCCATTTTTGTTAAACCTTTCAAGCCTTTTGCCTACATAATGACATTTAATTTCTCTAGTTAGCCAATTTGAGCCTATTGCCAGATTTTTTGGTAGCCACATTTCAAGCTTTAACTTGATATATCTGTTACCCTAAGCTTGAGCGTATAGCATTGAGTAAAGGGGATTGAATAAAGGTTGAATAGGAGGATATCGAGAATTTAGATAATGGTGTGCATGTTAGATGTGGGGATAAAAGAAGAAAAGGAGGAAGAAGGAGGACATACTCACAAAAGAGTCGAAAAAAACAAAAAAACATAATGAAGAATCGAAAAAAAAAAAAAAAAGATCGCATAAGTGAGTTGGTGAAAAAGAACATGTAGGTGAGAAGTATGATGTAAGGCGAAAGAAAGTGAATTGTATGAACAAAAGGGAGAAGAGAGGTGTGATATGAACAAGAGGTGATTGGGGAGCATGTTTGATTTGAATGAGTATAATTGATTGAGAAAATAATGTACTTACCGGTTTATACGCCGGTTGAGTCACTTTCTCCATATTTCCCTACCTTAACCAAAGAGCCTTCATTACAACCAAAAGCAAAGACCTTTTCGATTTATTAATTGCATGCAATCGAGTGGCGAGAGATGTGAGACGATTTGAAAGCCTATGGTAATTCTTTAATATTGATATGATTTGAGCGAATACACGTTCCTTATTATACTAGATAGGAGAGTATACACTTTGTCCATGAGAGGCATGATTTGAAGTATTTACCATGGTTTTAATTGACTTGTGCTCTGTGTTAGATATTTGAAGCTTGGTTGGTTTGTTGCTTGACGTCTATGGATAAACGACATGGATTGTGAGGCGATGTTCTTGATTTGCTTTTCATTACTCCCATTTGTGTTATATCTTGTTCTAAAGTATTGACCGGGACTGTCAACAGTTTAAGTTTGGGGGTTTGATTGATATGTGTTTTGCATGTATTTTGGGCTTAATTGTAGTTAGAATTAGTTGCTATGCATGCATTACATGAGTAAAAAGAGCTTTATTTCTATTTTGTGGAAAAGGTATTACGCTTTGCTCGTTTTTAGGAATTGAATGATAATTATAGAATTTTGGCAACAATTCGGAGCATTGCGGTAAAGAACCACCGATACTTAGAAGTAACGTATGATGTTTGGAGTTGAATAGTGAATAAGTCGAGGATGAACAGGCGAGAAACAAAAAGAAACGAACAAGTATCGGTTCAAAGAAAGTCCGCACGCAGGCGGGCGTGCGTCCCTAGCACGACCGTGCCCTAGCCAAAATCGAGACTCAAGCCACGGCAGACGCACAGGCTGGTCGTGCGTGATGCGCACACCCATGTGCCCTTTGATAAAAGAAGAATTCATGCAGCACCTAGCACGGGTTGGGTGTGCGCTAGGCGCATGGCCCGTGCGTGCCCGTGCGGGAAATTAGAGTTTGACAGATTGTGAACTAGGTTTTGATCCGAACAGTACAAATAGAGACGATGCAGCCACAAACAAAGACACATGGACTTTTGCCCTAGAAAGCAGAGAAAAGAGCAATCTTCCACCGGAGAATTAGAGAGATCGATCAAGGCCACAACAACACACTTGAGGATTGAAGATAGATCGAGAGATCATCGCGCCCCCGAGTTCACTCATTCCATCATATCATTTACTTTTGATTAGTTAGATATGAATTTGAATAATTTGTCTTTGGATTATTTATTTTCTATGTCCGGCTAAACTTCTTGTGATTCTCGGGTTTGGGATTAGGTTAATGGATACTTTTATTGGATGATTAATTGCAATTGAAGTTATCGTTTTCCAACCCTATTCGAAAGTACATTGTTTTAATTCTTGTTTTATCAAAATGCGTTTGGTTTAACATGCTTTGATGTATTGATTCATAATTGAAAGATGGGTTTCAATACTAGATCTGTGAGTACTTGACATAAATAGTTGCAAGATTGAAAAGTCTGTGAATATTTGTGAGGATATTTAATATTTTGTGCTTTTGGGAGTTGGATATCTCATGTTGAGTAGAGATGCTAGCATAGATATTCCAATCAACGTTTTTACATGAATCTCGAGAGAGAGGGTAAAATACTTTTTGATTGTTATATAGGAAAGAATACGAATAACTTTGGTTGTGATTAATCCGAGAATAAAAGGGGATATTAATCGAAACCATAACTCGGAATCCATTCATCTCCTTGATCTTTCAATCAACTCTTTACTTTGTCTTTTAGGATAAATTCTTGTCTTGCATTAATAAAACCAATCCATCAAATTACGATCGCCGGATAAAAATAAGACTATTATAATCCCAATACTTAGTACATAAATTTATTAGTCTCTGTGGATTCGACATTGCTAACCCTATTCTATAAATCGCACCGTAGTACACTGCGGTGAAGCTAAAAATAAGGCGAACAACGCCTCCTCCTTGACAACACCTACTCGACAGAGGGTAGATGTCTAAATTTCATGTTTCGTAGCATTTTTGGATGTATATATTATATACTTTTTATTACTATTATAGCATCATATGTTTTTTTGTACATCACATTTTATTTGAACATGTGTTTTGTAATATACTAAATTTTGTGCAAATACTTTTGTATTTGATAGTGTATTGTATGAATATAGGTTTCTGATTTATAAATATAAAATAAAAAAATATGTATTACAAATAAACATAAACAAAAAAAAAAAAATTAAAAATAGCGATGGAATAAAGTTAAAATATTTTTTCAAAATTAACGACAGATTATTCCATCGCTAAAATTAGCGACGGATAATCCACTAGCGGCGAAAATTCTGTTGCTATTTTTAATTAATTTGTCTTATTTTTGTTTATTTTATTAATTACCCTTACTTTTTGCGGCTGTCCGTCGCTATATTTAATAGCGGACAAATCTTTGCTAAGTTAATGTTAAATTATTACAAAAATAATATTATATACCAAGTTATATCGATGGTATTAACTACTTTAGCGACAGATAAGCTCTTATGTCGCTATTGGTTTGCCGACCCATATTTTAATGACGGAAATTTTCCATCGTTGATCCATCAAGAATTAGCTAACCGATGGGTTTTCTTTGGTTAGAGATGGAATGTTTTCGCCGCTAATCCATCATAATTAGTTTTAAGACGGATTTTCTTTGGTTAGTGACGAAAGATTTCGCCGCTATTTGCTATTTCTTGTAGTGACACTTATACCAACCGCAGCGGATCAAAAATAAGAATGAGATAAAATTTGTCGCAAGTAAAAATAGAGGGATAATTTGAGAACTAGTACCCCAACTTTACCTACTTTTTGCTTTTAGTACCTCATGTTCCCAACTCATCACATATAGTACCTGATGCTACACATTTTAATGAGCGTCACTACTTGACGTTAGTTGACCATCTTTGACTAACGGATTGACCTGCAATTGTAGGTTTGGAGGTGAAAGAGCCTAATCAACCTGCTACAATATCCATTTCAGTCCCAAAAGCCAAAATACACAAGTTTTGTTCCCCCAAATCGATCACAAACCCTAATTCCTTAATTTGAAAGCCTAATTCAATCTTATCCCCAATTGACCAAAATCTTTACTGCCAAATTGGTTCATAACTGATTCGAAACCCCCAAATTGGTCACTTGGTGAAGATTTTAATGAAGTTTTATCTTTAGGAAGCAAATAAGGTGCGAAGATTTTGGGCGTGGTCATTTATGCGGCATGTCGTGCAGAGGCATATGAGAGCCGAGGTCGAACAGAATGTGACAATTGAATATTAGCCGCAATTGAGGAGGCTTGAAAGTGCTGCCGAGGACGGTGGTGATGTTTGGGGTGTTGTTGAGCGCGTGGGTTAAACTCAAACTGTAGTAGGCTTCAAGTTTGTGGAATTACATTTCAAAATCAATTTTTTGATCAAGATTTTACATTTAATTTTGAAAAAAGTTTGTGATTTAAGTTGAAGAAGCGAGAAAAATGCAACTTTAAAGCATTTGTATATTAATGTTATTAGACAATTAAAAAATATTTGTAATTAAATGGTAATTAAAAGTGTATGTCCCTAGTTACAAAATATTATAGGTAAAAAAATTGACAGACGCGTGGCGGGCGGTTTTGTTAATGGATTTTTTGGGCTTTGTTTAGGTAAATTAAGTTTATACCTTGTTTATGATTTTTCTCTTTCGGTTGAGTTAAAAGTAAATTTCTTGATTTTTATCACGGTTAAAAATATTTCTAAAATGAGTAAATATTAAATTTTGTACTTTTTATTTGATAGTAGTTTATCAATTTATCTAATTTTAAATTATAATGTATAATTATATTGATTAAAGTTGTCCAATTAAATTTCAAATGCACCTTTTTAAGAATTACAAAAAGTGTGTAGGTTTAAGCTATTGATTAAGATAAAATATTATTAAGATTAAATCAATTGGAAATAAAAAAATAATTTTATAACTAAAATATTAATTTTAAATAAAATATAATTTATATTATTCTTAATAATTGCATAAGATAATTAGATTTCAGTTTTATTAATTTTCACTCATTTTTGCCCATATTAACTTGTTTGTTACAGTCACCAAGTTATTTTTTATGGTCATTTAATGACAAGTAGTAACACGATTAAAAAGTCCGACGTCGGTACAATGTTTGATGAGTTGGGAACATAGGTACTAAAAGCAAAAAACTAGGTAAAGTTGGGGTATTAAGTCTGAAATTATCCCTAAAAATATACTTCCAAACGTGTTAACATGGCGAAATAATCACTATTTATTGTATTGTTTACGTAATTCAACTCGAATGATATATATAACTCGCCCAAAAATAATATATACAAGTAGATCTTTAAAACTATTAAAACTATCAATAATATATAACTCGCCCTAAAAATATACGTACAAAATACTATTAAAACTCCTATCTACGAGTAGATCTAAAAATGTATAACAACTCGCCCAAAAATAATATATATAAACTATTGAAATCTTTAATCAAAACAAAGATAGACGAAAAACTGAAACAAAAACTGTTAATCTTTAAAGATATTATTCACACCGAAACAAAGATTCTTAATCTTCAAAGGTGTTATACTTAATAGAAGCATCACTTCGGATAATACTTTGATCTATGTAGAACTTCGATCTTTGTTTCTTATCTCCAAAAATCAACTTTCTGAATCTCTCATGTATTCTTCTCTCTAATATTATAATTTTGTGTTGTCGACTTTATGAGGGGATAACTTGTTCTTATATAAGCATCCTCCAAGTCTTCAAGTCCCTACGAACATGGAAAGGGAGATATACAAGAACAATGATTCATATCTCATATAAGGTAGGACTCTAAAATCATTACTATCAATATGACCAAAAATAGTCAAGAATAAGATCTTTCCATATCCAAATAATGCTTGAGAATCAAGTTAGTACTCCTTTTAAAATCAAACTTTCCTTGTTTAATGAATCCTACCACATGCAAGTAACTAAGAAAGGCAAAAATTTAATAAAAATAATATTTTTGAAACAGGAAAAAATAATAGAAGGCGTTTAAAATGCACGTTCTAACAATCTTCTCATTTTACGCCTTCTGGACAAAACTCACTTTACTCCCTTGTACTCTTGATTTTTTTATCAAATATCCCCTTCTACTATTAAACTTCCAATTGGCGCCTAAACCAATAAAAAAAATGATGAACAAAAATACCCTTGAGTTAAATTACATATGTTGTGTTCTACAATTAAAATTCAATTAATTTTATAATGTATTTTACTTAACCCTAAATTTATTAAAAAAATAAATCTATAATTGGATCTAAAATGAATAAAACAGAATAATAATTTCACAAAGATCAAGAATTGTGACATTGATATTTTGAGAAATAAATTCATATTACTATCGGTATATGTGAATGTATATACTATTTGAAAAAGTAAATAATAAAATTTAAGGATCGATCAGTTGATATAAATCCAGGCCCGTGCCTACCGTGAGTCAAATGAGGCCATGGACTCGAGGCCCAAAAAAATTGGTAAAATTAGGGGCCCAATAATTTTATAAGTTAATACATATATATACATACGGTAGATGTTAAATGATAGGGACTAGGGAGTTTTAAGTTTTAAAAGCCCAAATAAGAAAAGCAACCCAAAACCCAAATAAAAGATCAAATTAGGCCCAAATATATTGCATAATAGAAGATCGAAGACAGCATTTAAAAGCGAACAGGGGAAGGAAAGAAAGAGGGAAAGAGAAGAAGAGAAAAAGAGAGAGAAAAAAATTAAAGAATTTGAGAGAAGTGGAACAAATATGTATCTTCCAAAACTAAAAATGTGCTCTATAATTTGATTTCTTCTTCCAGTTTCAAGTTTTCAAAACCCTAGTCACCACAAGATCACCTTCAAAATAGGTAATTTTAATTTGATTATTATGTTTTTACTAATTTAAATGCCAATAATTTTAAAGAATAAGTTTTATGATGTAGATTGATAATTGAATGAGAATTTGAATTTCTAACCCCAATATTGCATATTTTCATATAATCTATGTTTGTCTTTTATTTTTTATTCTTTTATAGTTTGTGCTTGTAGATAAATGGAATTTGAACATGGTTGACATATTATTTAACTAAGTTTGTACATTATAGAAAACTTATTTTTTAATACTAATTTATATTATATTTAAGTTAGTAAAAAAAAGGCCCATTTTAAAATTTGACTCGGCCTAAGATTTGCTAGGCACGGCCCTGTATAAATCTATAGTCATTCGTCAAAGAAAAAACAAATATTATAATAAAAATATACAAAAAAAAACCATCTTATCATACTCATTGACAATCATATATCAATAATTTGACCCAACAGTTTTTTAAAGCAATTAAACTTAATTAAATTTATAACAAATAAATTGCTGAATAAATTTAAACGAAGTCATATAAATCTGTAATGTGTTGTTTAGAAAGCATCTTTTGGAGATTGTTTTTATTTCTTCACTATAAATCTCTTAATTGAACAAAAAATTTCCATATTTTTATTTTAAAATAAAATAATTAACCCCACCTTGTAGTTTAATTGGTCATTTGAGTTTTTCTTTTTATAAGGATGATTATCTGAGTTCTCATGTCCACATAATATAAATATCTACTATATAATTTGACGCTAAATTTCTATATACTTATTAACGAAATATATGTAAAAATAATAATAACAATTTACGTAATAATGTTTATTTGAAAAAAATTAATGTGTCTTCTTGTATTATATAGTTATACAATATATTTATTTTAAATTATCTTAAGATTAATTTTACTTAATAAAATTGATATTGAATAAGATTTCGGATCAAATTAATTGATATTTAATTATATAAGGATAAATTATTTTGGTTTATGGTAGATATGTAAAGTAAATTCAATATTTTAATTAAATCAAGGGTGTTTTTGTCCATGAACTATTTGTTTTATTGATTTAGGGAGTATTTGAAGGTTTCTAATAGTAGAAGTGAGTATCTATAAGCAAAATGGTTTCTAAATATGTTTTCCGCCTAAATAACACTTTCTAAAAAAATTTGAATATAGTTATTTTATTTTATATTTTTTTGGAATATAAATTAATGTGGTTGACTTTTTAATTTTGGTATACATTCTAAAATTAAGGAGAAAACATATAAGGAACCTTAATTTTGGTATCCAATTCAATAATATATCCTCTTCAATTTAGTTAAATATGGTTTAAATTAACTAATAATTATCAAAACAGACTTATGAACTGAAATTAAAGTGAATCTTGATTGCAATCACAATAAATGTTGAATCTCTTTCTATAGAGCATGATATAAAATCGGAAACACGTAAACATTTGGATAAATATGGATCAAATTTATAATATTACTATAAAAAATTATCAAAAATTGCATTCACAATTTAAAATATTACTATAAAAATTATCAAAATAACCAATCCATTTCTAAAATTGTAAGACACTTTTTAAAAATTGTTTTCGTATTTTTTTTTATTTTCTCCTTATAATACAGTTGTAATTTATCAAGTGAATGGCTATTATTGTGAGATAAATTATTTTTAGAATCTAAATTAATATGGTTGACATTTTAATTTTCGTAGGCATACCAAAATTAAGGAGAAAACATGTGGGGAAGTTTAATTTGGATATCCGATATATCTTATTCAATTTAGTTAAATATGGTTTGAATTGGTTATATGGCTACCATAAAAACTTATGAAAACCGAAAGTAAGGCCAAATCGGATTACAATCAAGAATAAATGCATATTTTCTATAAAGCATGATTCAAAATCAAAAATATTTAAATAATCGAGATAAATATGAATCAAATTTATAATTTTACTATAAAAATATTATTATAATATGTAATTAAATTTATAATATGTAGTTTTCCATAAATGTGGATTGAATTGATTTTATTTATAGTAATTGCAATTAAATGTTCAAACGATTCAAATTGGTATAAAATCAATCAAGTAGTGCCATGCGAGAATTGACCAAATCATATAAATTGATAACGTCTCCTTTTTTCTTGCATCGGTGAGAATAATTCAAAATAATTAAATTTTAAAACATCTAATCTACATATAACAATTCATGAACCATATCCAATTATTACCATATATTAAATATTAGAATTGAATGGTATTATATTATAACATATATATGATGGTAATTTCCTTCAAAGTTGTTCCTACACCCTTATAAATAGTTGACAATTGTGAGATGTCATTACAAGCAAACTCAGTTATTGTAAATTCTATCTTGCTTTCTTTGAATTCAACCACAAAAATATATATGGCTTCATCAATTATACTCATGCACGATTTAAACATGAGGAAAACTATGTGACTATGAAACTTAGGTTGGTCCGCATATATGAAAGGTCATTATACAATCACAAAAATCAAGTGTTGAATCTAGAAAATCACAAAAATCAAGTGTTGAATCTAGAATGTGTTTTCACGATAGCGTGGTAAGATTTTATTTTATTTTCTATATCATTTATATTTTTCTAACAATATAAATGTGTTGTTACTAATAGTTTTAATATAGAATATCAACCTGGGTTATTTCATTATATCCTGTGAAGCCCGATTTTTCGAAGCTATTAATGGATCCTTATTGTTGTTTAAAAATTTGATCGACTATTTTATCGCGTCATTTTGACGGGGAATTAATAATAATATATACATTTTGTATTTTATTTCATTTTATTTAATTATTTGTGATCATGATCTTATTTAATTTTATCCTCATTTATGATCACTTGATTGATCATTACTACTATTTTTGTATTTATTAGCCACCTTAGAATTTTAAGAGACTATTTATTTTATAGACTTTTACCTTATAGAATTAAGATTTTGATTTAGATTAAGTGATCATGAGACTTGCAAGTGATCAAAGAAATCACTAAATATTTTGGAGATTGATATATTTCATCTATTATCATCAAATTTGGGACAAAAAAAAATATGGAATTACCAATTTGCCCTCAAAGTGGACGGCCATGGTGGTATTTTTGGGATATAAATATCATCCAACTCTTGTACACCTACACCATATATTAGTCATCTTGTGTATAATTATATCATTAATTCAACCATTATACACATCATCTTATACACCAATTCTTTATTATTATTTTTCCCAACTTATTCCATTCTTCCCAACATTCTTCTTATTCCTCTCAAATTCTAATTGACCCACACTTTGACTTGAATTTTTGTCTCCATGCAAGAGACAAATTACAAGACACGATTTGATCAAAATCCTCTCCCCTCTCTCCATGAAGTGGACGGCCATATGGCCAAATTTTGTCAAAAATTCATCTCATTTCATCTAACACATCTATCCTCTAACAAAAATCCTCCTTCTTCTCTCTAAACTCCCAACTTCTCTCTATTCTTCCTTTCACCTTCTTCTTCTATACTTAGAAAAAAATTTCAACATTTTCCTCCCTATTCTTCATAAAAATCGAACCATCATCATACAAGGTAAGAAAATTTAGCTTCAATCCATTTTTTGATATCACATTGTTCATCTCTTCCACCTTCTTAACTTAAGTTTGAATTTGGTTTTGGAGGCACATTTAGAAGAACTTGAAGGTTTGAACTTGACAACATTTTGAAGAAAGACCTCAAGCTTGAAGAAGAAAATAGTAGAGAAAACTAGATCTACAAGGTAAGAATTGTGCACTAGACCCTTCTTCCCTACTCTTCCTATTTTTTTCAAATTTTAACACCCCTTTTTCATTTTTGAGAAATAGGGGCTGACCTTAGAAGATTTTGGAGTTGAGCCAAAATTTCCAATTTTGAGCTTCAACTAGTCTCCAAACATCTACTACACAAGGTAAAGTGTAGTCATTTTCATTTCCTTATTTCCTTCTTTTTCTCCTTAATTTTTCTCTCATTTTTCTAACTCCAAATTTTGATATTTTCTTGACTTAGGGGCTGACCTAAGAAGCCTCATCCAAAAATTGTGAAATTATCCTTTTATTTCACAATTTCCAAATTTAAGGTGGGTGGAAAAATTATTTTTCCAACTTTTAGGTGTTTTGATTAAATGCATGTAGAAACTTTAATTATGAGCCTTGAGATATATATAATTATATATTGCATGTCAATTTTATATATCAACTCATGAAAATTCTCAAGAGTTGCTCAAAATTATTATTTATTGAATTTTAGGTGCATGCATGTACACTTTAATGTTTTAATTGATGAATTTTTGTATGTATTGGACATGCATGTGTATGATCTTTAAAAATCTATGTTTTGGATGACTTATAACCTGGAAAAGTCGAGCATAATTGATTAAATTTCAATTTTGGACTTAAAAATGCAAAAATGGAAAGTTGAGGGACTAATGTGTAAAATATTAAACTTGAGGACCCAAATGAAATTTCCAGGACTTATGCAGCCCATGCACCTGGGAATGCTAACTTAGCCATGACTTAATTATATTTTGGACCCAAGGTTCAAATTACATAACAATTGGACCCTAAAAGCCTTAAAGGCAATTATTTTAAAATGGGACAAAAATGATATTTTCAAAAGTTGAAGGACCTACACATATTGCTTTTAAAAACTGGTTTTGTCCCAATATCTTACCAACCTTAGTGACATTTTTCAACTGGAATCACATTAAAAGCCCTTCCGGTTTGTGAGTTCCAAATTTTTAAAACTTAAGGTCCGAATTGACAATTTTTACAAATTTGGGGCCAATGTAAGATTTTTATAAAAACTCGACCATAAAACTTTAAAAACCTGAATCTCTGGACAATTTGGAGAATTTAGGAACTGACCTCATAATTTTTCAAGGTCGGGATATTTAATTATTCAATTCTTAACCCCAAAAGTGTTAGTTTTTACAAAACGGGGCTAAATTACAATTTTTCTTTTATAAAGGACCTAACTCAAATTATTTTCTCTTTTACTAAAATAGCCCTGGA
This sequence comes from Rehmannia glutinosa, assembly GCA_016081115.2. Classification (NCBI taxonomy): domain Eukaryota; kingdom Viridiplantae; phylum Streptophyta; class Magnoliopsida; order Lamiales; family Orobanchaceae; genus Rehmannia; species Rehmannia glutinosa. The sequence continues at coordinate 1,479,600 of JABTTQ020002610.1, forward strand.
CTCTCTGACTTGGAGATTTAATTTAAATATTTTACTTTCCCAAAAACCCCGACTTATCGGATCAATTTGACCGATTAATATCCGATCGCGGAGCGACTTCCTCGCCTTGCTAATTATTTCCCACCTAATATTTCAAGATATCGAAGGTTGCTTATCCTTCCGATAATCATCTTCATCCAAAAACTCCATCAACGCCATAATTGCCACTCGCGTTTTCAAAAAAAAAAATTTCCTAAACTGCTTCCCGAATCAATAATACTCATTGCACTGGTTGTGACCTGTAATTGTAATTACTTTTCTGCTGTGTCAACTTGGTGTGGCGAGCTCACGATCGGAATGGATCGTCGGGGGAATGGAACCGGCAGCTCGGCTACTATTCCACTCTTGGCCCCATCATCCTAATCCCACAACCGAGGGACGGAGTTTGTCAAGGGAAGCGGGTCGTAGTCGAGGTATAATCATGATTATGATAGATCCGAGCCTCTTGACTCAGCTGTGGATTTTGTCTTTGCCTATGGAGCGATAAGGTGCGGTATTGGACCATCTTGTTCGGGAGTTACAAGGAAGAACGAAGGAATCATTTATCTCGATCCACACGATTCCGGAGTTATCGTCCCGTTTTGGTTGGCGTTACATTTCCGTACGCAACCGCTACATTTTGCATTGGTTGGCGCTACAAATCCGTGACGCAACCATTATTTGCCTTGCATAGGATTGGCATTACACTTCCGCACGCAATCCTACTGTCTTGACCGATTCACATAGTGCCTGTGTGACCATGAACTATTTTCTTGAAGCGTATAAATATACTATTGTATTATTTTATCACGACGCTTGTGAATGTTGTGTGTGAAATCATGCATCATACTCACGCGTTTTCATATAAGCTGTTTTCTTACATTAACTATATTGCGCCACACTCGCACACAATCACCCCATCCATTTGAGATTTTTGTCTCATCCCCACTTTTTTTCTAACCTTAGATGAGGATTTCGTTGGAATCTTTGAGACCAGAAGCTCGGATTGAGACCTTGTACTATCTTTGGTTGGATTTACCGCTTCTTCTTTGTTGATTGGACTCTTTTCTTATATTGTTGTCGAACTTTTGTTTTTCATTCCATTCGGGTTTGTAATTGAGGGCATATGACCTTTGACTTTAAGATGCTATATTTTGTTGATTTTCGGGTTGTAACTTGGATGATGGATTGTAGTATCGTAAGATTTATTCGTGCTTGTTATTTGATTTTTTGCTATTTAGACTCTGTCTTATTGGGTTCTCATTGATATTTATGGATTTGTTGGTTCATTTGTATTTAAGTTGTGGATCGTTCGTCGCGTCCCGTTTGGGGCATGACAATATCAAAGATAATGAACCCATTTTTCACATTATTCACATAACAATTTTAATTTTGCGGTTTATATACATATGTTATAAACTTTGAATTAAAAAATCATATGATTGTTTTTATTATATAAGCATTTTGATCTTCGCAACGAACATACTTTATATCTATTTGGAAGTAAATTGAGATTCAAGGTTATTATATCCATTTTATTTATTTATTTATTTTTATCTTATTTAATTCAAATATCTGCGAGAAAATTTGAATCCAGCGGAAATAGCATGTTAGAAATTAGATGCAAAAATGATTTGCAAGACCCACCAAAAAGAAAATTGCGGATTACTCGGACCGATAATATCACAAATAGTTATTAATAATATCTCAAAAAATAATTTTTATTTACATCAAATTTCTATGGTTCGACACAACAAACCTAATATGGTCCAACACAACCCATTTCATATGATCCTACACACACACCCCGTGCATCGCACTGCAAAGCACTAGTTTGATATAAAGTGAATAATACAAGGGGGTAAAGTGAATTTTACCCTCTAAAAAATAAAAATATGATTTAGAAAACAAGTAACACCCCATCGGTTAGAAAAGTTAGAGTTTCCAAAAAAACTTACTCTCCTCCTAAAAAAATATCACCTTGTTTCCGTCATTTTTTTCCGAAGGAATCTCTGTTGACTAGGAAAGAAGAAACGTATCTTGCCCGATTTTCCAACTATCTAGAGCTTTGATCTTCTCATGGGGTGGTGTTGGTTATATTGATTGTTGGTGTTAGTTAGCTCATTAGCTATTAAAGTTTTTGCTTGTTATTAGTTGTTACTTTTCCTTCACGTTTTTTCTCACCCTAAAATAGATCGCTTGTACACGTGAACGGTGAGTTTTTCCATTTTTCAATCGGCTAAGAAATTAATTGAGTTTTCCCTCCATTTTTGCTTCATGTTGTATATGTTTGATAGTTTGGTTTCTTCATGGTATCTAAAGCAAGGTTTTAATTGATTATGGCGAGGACAAAATCGGTGGAATACTCTGCTCCTTGAAGATAAGGAATAGCACGGTCATAAGCTTGCGAATCAAGTGGCGATTAAGGATGACAATCCACTTGACTTCATGGATTTGAGCATCCTGGTATGGTCTTGGTGTCTAATCTCCTAGCGGAAATAACTATTTACCTTGGCGACGATTGATGATTATCACATTAGAAGCGAAAAACGAAGCTCGGATATTAAATGGGAAAATCAACATACCGGATGAGTCTTCGCCTTAGTTTGATATGTGGAAGAAGGATCATTGTATGGTGATTAGTTGGATTCTTAATTCGATATCATGTGATATAGTAGATGCCTTCATCTATGCAAATTCATGAAAAAGAGTGTGGGAGAATTTGGACAGAGGTTTGGAGAGTGCAACGGTCCTCAATTATTTATTTGTAGAAGGAGATTGCAAATGTTAGTCAAGGTAATTCTTTTGTGGTTGTTTATTTCACTATACGTAAAAGCTATGGAATGAGTATCATTGTTTGGTGCTTTTGCATGTGTGTAATTGTGGTCTAGCAAGTTTGTTAGTAGAGAATGATACAAATACCAAATTGATATAGTTTCTCATGGGGCTTAATGATACATATGATAATGTGCGTAATCAAATATTTCTCATGGATCATTTGCCAAATATGAACAAAGCATATTCTATGGCTTTGCATGTGGAGAGACAGAGGAGTGTGCATTTGGCTTTTCTGAGGTTATTGAAGGAGTTGCGGCTATTACTAATACTTCTAGCTTTGGAAGGGAAATAGTGGCGGGGATTTGGCACTAATGGATCTGGTCACACTAGTTGGCAAGGGGAATAGGCATAAAATTTCCAAGAGAACTAAGGAGGAGAAGGCCAAATTGATTTGTGATTATTGCAAGGTACCAGGATATGAGATGCAAGAGTGTTTTAAGTTGCACGGCTATCTTTGAGTGGTACAAGCCATTCAAGGAGCGGGGGGGAAAAGGCACTCGGAGAAGGCATATGGTTAATATGGTTGAGTCCGTAGTGAGCAATAAACCCAACGAACGTACATGTGATCCTAATGTTTATGGAGGATTGAAGAATATTATATTACAACAACAATTAGCTAAGTACTTTGGCTACTCAAGGATCGCCATGAGAAGGAAATCGGGATGTTCATATGAATATGGCACACTTTGCCGATTATACGGTACAAGTACCACAGTTGCACCAAAATTTGCTTTGAGCACCTTTGACACAAAAGGTGTTGGTACTTGGATATTCGACGCAGAGCTAGTAGGCACATGTGGCTGACATATCTCTTATCACTAATCTTTCTCTAATCACCTCGAAATCACAGTCTATCTACGTGATGGTTCCTCTAAACTAGTAACACACTTTGGCACAACACAAATCTCAAAGACACTCACTCTCACGGATGTTCTCTTAGTTCATTCTTTCAAATATAATCTATCGTCTATTGCACAACTCACACAATCCTCTTAGTGCAAGTTCATTTTCTTTCCTACTCATTGCATTTTGCGGGACCTTCAACTAATCAAGTGGTGGGTGTTGGAAAGGCACTTGGCGTATTGTATGTTCTTCATTCGAGACAAATCGGTATTTGCGGACTTCACATTGTACTACTCGTGGATGGTCCTTCATTTTGTATTTCTTCTAATTCCATTTCTTCTTGTGATAATGAGCTTTTATTATGGCACACAAGGCTAGGCCATGCAACTTCAATACTTGAACATTTGTCCTTTTTGAAGCCTTTGTATGTCAATAATCGAAAAGACACTTTACAAATCGTGATGTATGTCATGTTTCTAAGCAACATAGACAACCTTTCCCTTTAAGCATTTCATATGTCGCTACTTTTGATCTAATCCATGTGAATGTTTGGGGGCCCTACTTATGTTCTTACTCTGTGGATGATCACACAAGATGCACTTGGACCTATCTTATGGGTCATAAGAGCCAAGTCCCCTGCTCTACTCTCTAATTTCATACATATGATCTCTAATCAATTCAGAAAATTCCTAAGGTCATTAGAACAGACAATGGCACTGAATTTGTTAATTATACTTGTCTTGTTCTTTTTCAATCACTTGGAATCCTTCATCAAAGAAGTTGTCTTTATACTCCCCAACAGAATGGGATGGTTGAAAGGAAACACGAGACATTTGCTTGATCTTGCAAGGGCTTTACTTTTCCAATTTAAAGTTCCTTTCTCCATTCTTATTGCTACTTTTCTCATTAATAGACTTGCCGATTCAGTTTTACACTTTGGAAAATTCCTTTGAGTTATTGTATGGTTATATGCCCCTGATTATTCCCACTTGAAGCCTTTTGGTTTCTTGGCTTATGCCACTAATATTCTCCCTCATAAAGATAAATTTGCCCTAGAGCTCATAGATGTGTCTTTGTTGGTTATGATATGGATAAGAAAGGTTAAAGTGGTACAACATGGATACTAATCATCTCTTAGTGTCCATGGAAGTTCATTTTGTTGAGTACTCTTTTTCCTATCACACGAGAAACTCCCCGGATACTATTACTCATCTTCCTCAAGTTTCTATTCTTGAACATGTCCTTCCTACTCCCTATTCAACTCCTACTCCTTCTACCACAACCTCTATTCCTATTTCCCAGTCTTTGAGAAGAAGTTTTAAAGCCACTACTAAACATGCTTGGCTTAATAACTTTGTTACTTCTACACGGACAGTGCCCCTTCAAAGACACTCTCCCAGGTTTTGTCTCCATGTTCCTCTTATCTTATTTCCACATTTCCTTTTCTGTGTCACCTCACTTGCATCAACACTATGTGTCTTTTCTAGCTAATGTGTCTAATTTAATTGAACTAACTGTCTATGCCCTAGCTAGTAACGATCCACAATGGGTGGAAGCTATGAATCAGAGTCATTGGCTTTGGAAAAGAATCATACATGGGAACTCACGGACTTTATCCCTCATCGAGTATGTGATTACTCACCCCTAAATTCAAACACTTTTCGGATTATATGGAGGATGAGTGCGAATGTGGGGAAATAGCCGAAGATTTCACTTCTTAATTATTTCATTTCAAATTCAAGAACATTGAATTTGTTTTCAATTTTGAACATACGGGATGTAATATTTTTTCAATTTGTTTCAAAGTATTTTGAATGGATTTTTAATTTTTGCCAAATACTCTATAATTATTTCTTAAGACTTAATGTTTCCTCGTTTAAACTTTTCAATTTTCTATTTATATAAAAAAATTATACGCATTTTCTTTAAAATTAGTAACGCTAAAAAAATGCACTTCAAAAAATGGGCGTTACTAAAGATGGTATCGGAAGCGAGGTCTACTTTCCTGTACTTGCAATTTTTAATTTTTTCCCTCGAGAAATAAAATTGGCTATCCATCTCCATCGCTCCGTCCAACTAGGTAACATTTATTTAATTCTCGCATCATTAGAAATTGGGAAAGTATGATATACTAAGGGAATTATGAAAGTTTATGTGAACTTTTATGTGACTTGTTAGAACTTACGAATGTATTCTATGATTCGTTACATGATTTCAAATTTCTTACATGCCACTTTAAACGTAGAGAACAACGTAAAATAGTGATTCATAATGAACCATAGAAAAACAACGTGTATTTTTCTTTATAAAATGTTATAGAGTTGAATGACTCATATGATCAATTTTTGACTTTAGATTGGCCCGCACATTTATAAAACACTAGAAAGTCCGGGCGCGTATAGAATCATTTAGCGAGGAGAGTTAAACTTAGATATTTTATTTTCTCGCATTAAGATATTTCAAACTCGTACACTTAACGCAAAACAAGAGTCTATGGGAAGTCAAGCAATACACCTACTCTAGTCTTTATTTGATATTAGCATTATGCATTCTTTTATTTATTTTGATATCAAGCTAAAAAAATCCAACCCGTGAATTATCTTTGTTAGCGACACACTAGAAACAAGCCTGCGATGCGGAATAATAATAAGAATTGATCTAATGATTAATAATGTGTAGTTGATTTTGACGGGATGGGTTTAGAAGCGGATTTGCATGTGATTATGATTAAAGATTTTGATATCATCTTAGAAATGGACTGGTTGAATAAGTACAAGACTAACCTCAACTATCATAAGAGACTAAGAGAGAAATAATTGTACGAAATAGATATGAATTCATATTTTTCGGAGCGAGAGTAAGTGGTATGCCCCGAATGATACCAAAGAATGAAAATAATCAAGATATTGAAGAAAGAAAATTGTCAGGGGTATCTGGTGAATGTGATGTCCACTCCGATTGCGAAACAAAAACCTTATGGACGTCCCAGTTGTACATGAGTACGCTGACGTCTTTCCAGAAGATTTACTGGGAGTACGTCCAAATCGATCAAGTAGAGTTTACAATTTATTTGATTTTGGAGTTGTCCCATGTATCGAAAGCACCATATAGAATGGCATCAAAAGAGCTTTGGGGAACTAAAAGTTCAAATTTGTAAGAACTTCGGATATTGGCTTCATCCTACCGAGTGTGTCTCATTGGGAGCGCCGATTTTATTTGTAAAGAAGAAAGACATGACAATGAGAATGTGTATAAACTACGAGAGAGTTGAATAAGCTCATCGTAAAGAACAAATATCCTTTGCCAATGATTGAGGATTTTTTTATCAATTGAATGGGACAAGTGTATTTTCTAAGATTGAATCGAGGCCTGGATATTATTAATGAAGGTTAAGGAAGAAGATATAGCCAATACTGACTTTTAAGACGATATTGGCACTATGAGTTGACAATGACGCCTTTGGACTTAGTAATGCTCCGACAATGTTTATGGATTTGATGAGCTGGGTTTTCCATCCGTACTTGGATCTATTTGTGATTATATTGATAGATGATATCTTGGTATACTCAAATGATACATACCAATATGAGAAATACAACATCATAGTATTAGAGACTCTAAAGTAAAGAGAAATTGTATGTCAAATTCAAAAAAAAGTGTGAGTTTTGGCTAGACCAAGTAGTTTCTTTTTGGGACATGTAATTACATTGAATGTCTCAAGTCAACACCAACAAAAGTTGAAGTTGTGGAAAAAATAGTTGGCTCTACGAATGCCAATGAAGTGTGTATTTCTTAGGTTTTGTTGGATATTACAGAAGGTTTAGCGAAAGATTTTCAAAGATTAACGGACCCGATGAGCCGACTCACAAGGAAAATGTGAGAAGTTTATTTGGACCGAGAGGCGCGAGCGGTTTTAACTCAAATGACATCTAGTCTCAACATCGGTTTTAACAATTCCAAATACTATCGAGGTTTTGTAATATATAGTGATGCATCAAAATAAGGATCATGGTGTATCTTGATACAATAATGGTAAAGTGGTTGCCTACATTCCAAGACAAATGAAACGTCATAAGCTCGGTTACCCTACACATGACTTTGAGTTGACAATAGTCATGCATGCCTTAAATATATGGTGTCACTATTTATACGAAAAAAATGTGAAATTTACAATGATCACGACATTTTGAAGTATTTCTTCACACGAAAAGAGTGAACATGAGATTCAATTGAGATGGTTGAAACTCGTGAAAGATTGTGATTATAAGATCCATTATCATCCTGGTAAAGTTAATATCATAGCATACGGACAATACGAAAGAACCATTTGATTTTAGAAGATTTATTGAGAAGTTGCATTTTGGATTTTGATAACAATTGGGATAAATATTAGCCTCTTATAATAATAGCTATCAGGACGACAATTGGAGTGATCTCTTACAAAGTCTTGTATGGAAGAAAGTGTAGATCCCATCTATTGGAATGAAGTTGGTGAGGAGAAAGTATTAGGTACCGAGCTAGTCGAGCAAATGGTCGAGGTTATTGAGAAAGTCGGAGATAGAATAAAAATAGCCCCAAGACCAGGCAAAAATCTTATGCAAATCGGGAGAAGAAAAGTCCTACATTTTGAAATAGGAAAGAAAGTTTTCTTAAAGGTTGCACCGACCAAAGGAATAGTAAGATTTGGCAAGAAGGGAAAATTGAGACCTAGGTTCATTGGACCATTCAAAATATTGGAGCGAGTCGGGATGTAGCTTATAGATTGGCGCTACCGCCGAGCTAGCAGCGATTCATAATGTATTTCACATGTCATGTTGAGGAAATATGTCCACGATCCAAGCCACGTAGTCAATCATGAAATCTTTGGAAGTCAATCGAGACATGACTTACGAAGAAAAATCGGTGGCTATCCTTGGCGGAAGGTACACAACTTGAGAAATAGAGACATCACCCTGGTCAAGATTCGGTGGATTAGAGATGGTCAAGATTGAGTGGACTAGACATAGTTTCAATTACATTTATTTTTATTTTATTTTATTTTATTCATGATATATATACATACATTTATATTTATTAGCAATTATTATGATAGCTTTAATTAGACATTATCTCCACTTTTAGACTACTTTAGTCTCCACTAACCCATTACCTCCATTATTGTGTCTTATCCCCAACTTTAAGCCATCCTCAATCTTTCAAAGCATGTTAAATGTTTTATTTTTAAAATAAAAAAAAATGAGTTGTCTGAAATCATACCACATAGTTAAAACACATACAACTCCTCGAGGAAAATAATAGCTCAACATCTTCAACTTTCTCTAAGGTTCTACTTTACAATTTTTCACATTTTGTTCGGATATTTTTCAAGTAAGTCATCTCACTTCCTCTCTAATTCTTGTAATTTTTAGAGTTATTGTAATTTAGAAAAAGAAAAAAAAACAAATACAATTAGTGCGGGGTGTGTGTGTGTGTGTGTGTGTGTTGTTGTGTGAACTGTGTGTGTGTGTGTGTGTCGGTGTGTAATGTATGTGGAGGTGTGTGAATGATTGTGTGTGCGTGTGATGTGTTGTGTGTGGGTGTGTGGTGTGAGTTGTTTGTTGTACTATGTGTGCAGAAGTGTGAATGTGTGAAATTGTGTGTGTGATTGTGTGTGTGATTGTGTGCCTCTGTGTGCGTGTGTATGTCTGATGGGTGTGTTTAGTGAATTTGAGTGTGTGCAATTTGTGGGAGGTAATGGATAGGACTTGAGGTTTATTTGTTTGAGATTGGGCCTAATTTTTAGAATTTGATAAAAAAAAATGGATTTTATTGCAATTTTTGATTATTTCAGTTTAACCCATTAAAACTTTCTAAATTTTAAGTTCAGCCCCATAACATTTAATTTAGTCCAGAATATCAAATTTATATTTTTAATTATTTCAAATAGACCCGAAACTTATACTCTTGGTCAAATTTTATATACTAAAAAGCCTAGACTATTTTATAAATATAATCATTTCAATTAAAAATACTATTTAATCTCTAGGCCTAAATCATGTTAAATTAATATTGTAGGTGGTGAAGAACCGTACAATTTAGACTTCTACTTTCGAGCAATTTGTGCATCTATTTTATTTTTGATTGAGGTAGGGATTCTTATCATATTTTATGTGTATAATTCATTGTCTTTGTTAAATGCCTAAATTGTTCAATTATGTGAATTACGCATTTTAAATGTTTACATGATATGCATAATTATGTTAATTATATGATTTCGATGTATTACATGATATGCATAATTATGTGAATTATATGCTTTTAATGTGCTACATGATATGATTAATTTTTATAAATGATATGTTTTTCATTACAATGTATGTTATCTATGTTTATGCAATTGAAAATAAATTTTTGCCACGTGTCACGGGAAAGGAAAATTTTTGCCACATGCCAGGAAAGGAAAATATGGCATCGTGCCACGGGAAAGGAAATGTTTTGGCCACGTGCCACGAAAGTAAAATATGGCATTCGTGCGGAAAAAGAAATTTTTAGCCACGTGCCAGAAAGGAAAATATTGCATTCATGCCACGGGAAAGGAAAGTGTTTGGCCTCGTGCCATGGGAAAGGAAAATATGGCATTCGTACCCGGGGGAAAGGAAAATTTTTGGCCTCGTGCCATGGGAAAGGAAAATATGGCATTCGTGCCTACGGGAAAGATTATGTGCTATACGGCTTTATGTCAACGGGAAAGGTTATGTGCTATTGAAACTTATGCCAATGGGAAAGGTTATGTGTTAATTTATGTAATTGTGCACTTTTTGTATTTAACTTGGACAATCTTTATCCCTCTTGAGTATGTGATTACTCACCCCTAAATTCAAACACTTTTGATTATATGGATGGATGAGCTGCGAATGTGGGGGAATAGTCGAAGATTTCACTTCTTAATTATTTCAATTTCAAGAACATTGAATTTGTTTTAAATTTTGAACATCGTGATGTACTATGTTTTAATTTGTTTGAAGTATTTTGAATGGATTTTTAATTTTTGCCAAATACTCTATAATTATTTCTTAAGACCTAATTTTTCCTCGTTATAAACCTCGCTAAACTTTTCAATTTTCTATTTATATAAAAAAATTATACGCATTTTCTTTAAAATGAGTAACGCTAAAAAAATGCACTTCAAAAAATGGGGCGTTATAAAGATGGTATCAAAAGCAGTCTACTTTCCTGTACTTGCAATTTTTAATTTTTTCCTCGGAAATAAAATTGGCTATCCATCTCCATCGCTCCGTCCAACTAGGTAACATTTATTTAATTCTCGCATCATTAGAAATTGGGAAAGTATGATATACTATGTGAATTATGAAAGTTTATGTGAACTTTTATGTGACTTGTTAGAACTTACGAATGTGTTCTTTGATTCGTTACATGATTTCAAATTTCTTGCATGCCACTTTAAACGTGGAGAACAACGTAAAATAGCGATTCATAATGAACCATAAAAAAAAACGTGTATTTTTCTTTATAAAATATTATAGAGTTGAATGACTCATATGATCAATTTTTGACTTTAGATTGGCCCGCACATTTAAAAAATACTAAAAAGTCTGACGCGTGTAGAATCAATTAGCGAGGGGAGTTAAACTTACATATTTTATTTTCTCGCGTAGAGATATTTCAAACTCGTCACTTAACTCAAACCGAGTCTATGGGATGTCGGCAATACACCTACTCTAGTGATATTTGATATTGATATTATGCATTCTTTTATTTATTTTGATAATCGAGCTATAAAAAAATTCAACCCGTGAATTATATTGTTAGCGAAACACTAGAAATAAGCCTACGATCCAGGAATAATAACAAGTTGTAGGTCCCAAGGGGTGTATTAGAAGGTTTAGAAGGGGGGATTGAATAAACCTTCTTCAAAAAAAAATTCGATTAAAAGAGTTATTTCAAGCCGGTGAGTTACTATAGTGGACTCAAGTGAGTGGTGATGTAAGTAAGTAACTTAGTGATTTTATAAAACGACTTATGAAGGTGACATGATTTTTCAAAGCGGAAGACTTAACACCCTTTTAAAAATTAATGAATGCGATTTTAACTCTTGTTCTTGTATGATTAGCTTGTTATCACTTAGGATATCAATTATATCTTTCGACAAGTATCAAATAAATAATGCATAAATTAAAATCTGAAAGTAAATAGACACGAGTATTTTATAGAGGTTCGAAGATGGGGTAATTCTTCTAATACTCTCTTCTCCAACTCTGGAGGAATCCACTAAGTAATGATCAGTTTATAAAGTGGTTCACGATCAGAACCAAGTCTTGATCACCCGGTGACTTGTTCATTTGACTCGTCTAGAGATGCCTTGATTACCCAGTCGGCTTCTCTTGCGACTCGAGATTCTTCACGAGGCAGTACAATTTGCTTTGCTACTACAACCCACTTGATCAAGTTGTTGGATTTGATCTTGACCCTCCAAACAACTTGAATTCTTCCTACACCTCCACACTAGAAATGTAACCCCAATGATTTAAAGTTTTCTCTTCAACTTTGATGATTTGTGATCCTTCACAATTTGTGTTGGATGTTGAAATTTGATAAAAATGGACTTGAAGATAAATGATTTTTCTGTTGACTTTGTATGCGTATCTGTTTCGTTTTTCCTTATTTTGCAACTTTCAGTGGTGTACTCATCATAAGTTTTATTTTGAATCTTTAGTCTTATATAGTATCATTTGAAAAATTGTTCGTTGAAGAGATAGACAATTATTCATATGATAATCTGCTAGACATCGATTTCCTCCTTGTGCTTTTCGAGGCATGTGAGACATCCACTACCTCGTACTCTTGAATGTCCGACTTTTTGCTTATTATAATGCACGCCTTTGCATTAGTTTATTCTTAGTGCGAGAAATCATGGGGATATTACTTAAATAAGTAACCTTCCATGCTATGTTTGCAACGGCGTGAATTTGATTGTCTTCGTTCAAGCGCTTATTCTTTTCTTAACTATTAGACGACTCGATTTGTATTTTAACTCGGCTCACATGAGTTTGTCAGGTTTACTTTTGTTTTGGCGATACTACCCAGGTCGAGTTCCAAGACTTCTTCCTTGACAACACTCGGTTGTTTCTCGGTGAGTTCTTCACTTCACTTCTCCATTTGACTCATTTTGTACCCCATAGGCATAGGCGACTTGACTCGACTCATTCAAATTTCTATCTATTACAATGAAAATTACAAAGAAAATGGGGTGTCAACATTCTAATCTGTGTTTTACATGGCATTCATCAAAATATAAACAATAAATTTCCTAACAATTTCCCCCTTTTTGATGATGCCGAAACTTAAATTCATACAACCAATATGCAACCGAGAGATACATACGAGACAATGTAGTAACAAGAAATGTATGCGTAGAGTCAATCTTTTTATTGATCATAACATTTTTGTCCTTTACATTTGTTTACAATGTGTATCGGAGCATACTACTTCTATGCAAAAATATAGAGATTACAAACTTCTCATTGAATGTACGGAAGACTTACATACATATGTATTTACAAGGGTAAAATACAAAAAGGGGTTAGCAAAGCAACACTTCATCGCCTTCGCTACCTCCTTTCTTTCTTCTTTAGCTCTGTCGTCCTCGGCTCTCTTTCTCTTCTTTTCTTCTTCTTGCCTTCTTCTTCTCGTATGCTCTCTTGGCAGCTTCATCTTTCCTTTTTCTTTCTTGTCTGTCTTGCCCACTACTGTGTTTGTCTTCGATTTTCTTCTTCAATTCTCTTCACATATTGGCATTTTTCATCTCCACTTTCAGATTGGCTACTTCATCGCACCCAGCCCAATAGATCTTTTCCTTCTTTCCTGGATCTACATATTCAATGTTTTGGAGTAACGGTCTGCAGGTTTAAAGCCTCTACCTCCACCACTTCTTCCTTTTCCTCTAGGAGTATATTATAGGAGTCTTCTTTTTGCCCAGTTGAATGGCTGCTGGTAGTCTGTTGTCTATCGGTTTCTTTGCACGACTTGAGACCCATCTCTAGTACAAATCCCAGGCTTGGGCTATGGACATGTTATTGAAGTATCCTTCGGATTCGAGCGTTTTAAACTCTTCAACGATCTTGGCTCTTGTTCGTCATACGGAATGGCATCGGTGTCTCTTCTGCCGGAATACCTCCGAATTGTTTCAACATTTCTTCTACATGGGCATCCGTTCTCTTGTCGAACTCCTCCATCTCGCTTCTACAATTTTTCTCGACAGACATAGGCATCGTGTGTTGGAGTGGTAGAGTCACCAGGAAGTTTCTTGATTATACTATTTGTGACATGACCTTTGAGGGGTTTCAAAGCAAACATTAAGGTCACATCCTTTGACCTTTCCCCCTCAATGACTTTTCCCTTCTCCTTCCTCTTTTCATCGATTTGTCTCCTTCTTCTTCTCAACATTTTGTCTCCTTTTTCTTCTCATCAGTTGTCCCCTTCAACATCTTTAGGTATTCCTTTTCCCCCTTTTTGGCATCATCAAAGGAGAGAGGAACCCCAGGAAACATCGGTGAGCATTAAGTCCAGGACGGGTGATAGATGAGTTTTTCTTGGAGTGCATTTGCGGAGTATCTTTGTTCAAATTCTGAGCGGGTGGCTTTGGATTGTTTGCCACGGTTTCATTTCAGCCATAAGAAAGGTGAACTTGGCATTCACACTCTCTCTCACGCAGAAGTTCTTTTTTTTTTCAAATTCTCATGAGCAGTTCCATTTCAGTGGTATGGGAGGCATGCATTCTATCAATATTTTCTTGCATCCTCCTCTTCATGTCAGCATTATCAGCGCTCCAGACCAGCATTTTGTTGTACAATGCCTTGAAATATCTGACTTGTTCATATCGCATTGTACTCACGATCTTGACACCATTCCCGATTGTGACCACTATCCCTCGCAAGTCTGTTTGTGAGGTTGGCATCCCCTATTGTCCGCCGCATATCTAGTGAGGCCTGGTGCCATGCAATCTTCTCAATCTCACCAAGGATTGTCTTGAAGTCTTCACGTACCTGAGCTGTCACTTCGGTTTCAGCTGGCGGCCAAGCAGCATCAAAGTCAAAGTCTGTTGGGACAATAGAATCAAAGGGAATAACTTGTTGGTCGGATGTTGAAGTATCTCTACTCACGTTGTTTCTTCGTCAAGATCGGGCGGCTCAATCGAAAGGAAAAGTTTCTTCAAATGCATCATCACGTACATATGGTATTGATTCTACCATTGTTCGTACTGTGATGTGCCTGGTTGAGTCGAGCCTTGCGCAGCTTTGGGAGCTGCGCAGATGACTCGGTCTCGGCTAGTCCTTGGTGAGTGGGTTGGCGGTGACCGAGCCTCAAGCTGTTTTTAATGACTTTTTCGGCCTCGTAGATTCGCTAAATGAATTTGCGTGTCCTCATTTGCACCATCGGCGTCATCGGAAGATGATGAAGCTTGAGGGTTTGGTTCATCATCAAAATTGAAAGTTTGTGAGTGGCCTTAAATTACGGCTTGCTCGTGCTTGGAAGAACATCCTCGGCTAAGTTCTTTGCGGCGGGGTGGACTCGGCTTCGTCTTGAGATCCCTAGAATGTTGTATCGGGATTATCACGGGAATCATGAAGAGCACTAATCTCCTCTTCGAGTCGGGAATGAGGACTTGGGGATGCTCTTTTCTCCTTGATTTTTACCCAAGGAAGTCTCAACCTCCCTTAGGCCTTCAATACCTCCGAGTCTCAAGCTGCGGTGAGGCCTTGTACATTCCCTTCGACAGCACTGGTTTGTCTTGGGGGTCTTCTCTGATGGCATCCGGGAGTCTCAACTCCTTGGATTGCACTTTCGATGCCAGTGTTAACTCTGGGCGCGTTCCATCCCTACCTCGGACCGCAATAGTGTCCTCGGCTGCGGAAGCGATTGGCACTTGACTAAGACAGGACTCAACGTATGCGAGCTTTGTTAGTAACAACTTCTTTGTTGTTCTTTTTCTTGTTCCTTCTCCACTTCGCCTCCTTGCTTTAGTGTGGAGTCTCTGACTTTTCTCGACCTTGCTGCAGGTGGATTGAGTTTCCCCCTCGGTGGCGCACCAACCGAGTAATTGATGGTGGGGTCACTCTGCTCTAGACTCATTTGCTTCCATTGAGTGCTCGGCCGTGGGGGCGGTGGTAAGACACCTTCATTAGGGATTGGCTCAACTTGGGTGCCCAAGTTCCCAGTGTCATCGCCAAGTCCCTTGGATCCGTCCTCGAGTGAAGCTGGGGATGTGGTTGCGATCATAACTATGGAAATCTGTTGTACCACACCCAAGCGGATCAATCTCGATTGAGATTTAGAGGACTCACCTGGTCCTTCCGTCAAGCTGTTGCTCATGCATCAACCTGGATTCTCGCATGGCTTGCTTTGCATATCCAACTTCTCCTTTGCGGCAGGATCCATGTCTTCATCACTTTTTGAGAGCATGTCAATGTGAGGATAGGTGTGGTCATTTGGTTCCGGTGAGGACAAATGATGGCTTTCTCACGAGCTTACGCTTCTTGACTACTCTAGCCTTTTCTTGTTCCTTGCGAATTTGCTGCATATTTATGCAATTATCCTCATCCAGGGCTTGCGGACGATATCAACCTCAAGGAACTTGGAAAGCTCCTCTTCTTCCTCAATAAATTCGGGGTGTTCAAAGCTGCGCCCTTGAGTGACTCACTTCCATTTCCTCCACTCTGAGATGACTCAAAATGTCTAGGTACAAGGAGAGTACATAACTATATCATCATCCTCGTTCTCCCCTTGTTGCCCTTCTTTTTCAGGAATGGAAGGCAACATACTTTCTTTGCTCTCCACCTTCAAGCGCATCCGTGGCGGTGGAGACACGATTCTTTCAGTAGGAGATGCATTATCTCCGTTGCTTCTTCTTCCTCGGTTGTTCTGTTCACAACCGGGTCTTCTAATGCCTCTGCCGACCATCCTCGTGAGACTTGGCTATTTCTTCAATAACCTCGAGAGCGCACTTCCGGCGGTCTCGAGATTTTCTCGGTGAGTGGCGGACTCATTTGTCTTCTCAAGCTACGAGAGCTTGGTGAGTCTTCTTCTTCTCTTGGTCCTTACCGGAGGAATTTACGGTTCGAAGACCTCCTCTTGATTCCTTGGCGGCGGGGCGGAGCATCTTTCGTTGGATCGAGGAGCTGCGCTTCGGGCTTGGCGGTCCTCTTCTTTCGATGGTCGGAGAAGGTATTTGGGCTTGCTTCTCTGCCTCATTTGTGCCTTTTGCTAGTAGAGACAGGTGCTTGGTGTGCGATAGTCCAATCTACCACATACATATTTTTCTTCCTTGATCCTTGTAGCACCATTTCATTTGATTCAACATCCTTGATTTGGCGCACTCCCATATTGAATCCAACATAGTAGCCTTTATCACAGAGTTGACTTATGCTGAGCAAGTTGAAGTTGAGTCCCTCAACATAAGCAACATCGTAATTTGCAATCCATTCTTCTTGATGGATCTGTACCTTTGATTTGCCCTGGTGCTGCATTTCCTCCAAATATAACTTTAGCACCTTTAATATCCTTGAAGTTTGATAGATTTTTCTTGTTTCTGTCATATATGTCCGGGCAGCCCACTATCCATGTACTAGGTTCCTTGGCACTCAACTGTTCCTTGAACTGCAAACAAGGAAATTAGTTTTTAGGTACCCATACTTGCTTGGGTCCTAAGGGGTTAGTGTTGTAAGATGATCCAACCAACCTATAGCCAAATGATTTGACTCTAAGAGGTTGTCATCTATCAATGCCATAATCATAGTGCACATTTGCAAATTGCTTGTGTGTTTTAGGTTCATACAGCTGTCTCTTTTGTCTGTATGCCTGTGTGTGTCTTAGCAATTGCATTCTTGGTGTAATTGTGATATTTCTGAGTGTAGTGTCTATGTGCATAATGTGCTGAGGATATCCCTTTTGCCTTTGGAATGACCTTTGTTGAAATCTAGGTCTTTGCCATCTAGGCTTGTATTCCATAGGTCTTTGCTGATATTTCACATTATTCCAATCAGCTTGGCTTGGATAAATTCTACCATTCCCATCATATATGTTTCTTTGATAAAACTTCTGGGGTTTTTGGTAGCTCTGTTTGTGCTTTAGAGTACTTTCTATTAGGAGGTTGCTGAGAAAATCTGCTGGATTTCTTCTCAGTTGTCCTCTCAGCATTCTCAACTGGTTGTTTTCCTTTTTCCTTTGTATCCAAGGCCAGTTTGTCTGTGATTGTGTTTTGGAATAAATGTGTGTGCAGTATTAGGTGTTTTGGGTTTTTGAGAAGCTTCATTACTTGAAGATCATTTCTCCAAAATCACTGCGGGAGCTTAAGCGTGCGGAAAGGAATTAAATCCTAGGCTGTATTATCTCCACATTCTCTTTGGCTCATAAGAAGGTCATCCAATGATTTAGATGCCTTTGTAAATGAAGTAATCACATTCTTGAGCTCATTTTCCCTCTTTTCTATAGCAGCTATATATCTGCTAATAGTTTAATATTCTCGTCTTTAGCTCATTGTTCTCCTCAACTATGTGACTTAGAGAATTTAACTCTTTAGTCATTTGAGAGTTTTGGCTTTTGAGTTGGTTATTTTCCTCATTCAATAGTGTGTGTGAGGATTTGATGGGCTCAAAATATTTCATCATTTTCAAACTTTTGAACAACAACGGATAATTTATTTTCTTTAATTTGCTCACGATCCTTCACTAAATAAGGTTAATTTATCCCGATTTCTTTGGCGAGTCTTACATGATTTGACTTTGTTTAACATAGCTTTGTCAAAGTCTTGTAGAGTATATCCTTGGCCACATTGTCCAAGTTGTATCTTTTTGTCATCATTTGTCCATTCGACTCTTGGTTTTTAACCATAGCTGGTCTCAGATCAACGACCTCTTCTTCTTCATCTGTTTGTGCTCGTCTAACAGCGGTGTTGACTTTGAGTATTTGCGGTGGCCCATCTTCTATCACAATCCACATCGCATCATGTAAAGGCGATAGGTGAGCTCGCATACGAATTTTCCAATCATCAAATACTTCAATAGAGAACATAGGAATACGAGTTAGATTTGCTTCCATAGTGATAATTTTACTTATGCAAGAACCAAGGAATTCCAAGTGTTAAATTTTTGGAATACAAAGATCTAGTTCGATAACCGGTGCGGAAGGCTCAATGAACCAACTGCTCCGATACCACTTTTAGGTCCCAAAGGGTGTATCGGAAGGTTTAGAAGGGGGGTGAATAAACCTTCTTAAAAAAATTCGATTAAATAGTGTTATTTCAAGCGGTGAGTTACTATAGTGGACTCAAGTGAGTTGATTGTAAAGTAACTTAGTGATTTTATAAAAGCAGTTATGAAGGCGACTTGGTTTTCAAAGCGGAAGACTTAACACCCTTTTAAAAATTAACTGGATGTGATTTTAACACTTGTTCTTGTATGCTTAGCTTGTTATCACTTAGGATATCAATTATATCTCAATTCAACAAGTATCAAATAAATGCGAGAAATTAAAATCTTTGAAAGTAAATAGACACGAGTATTTTATAGAGGTTGAAGATGGGGTAACTCTTCTAATCCTCTCTTCTCCGACTCTGGAGGAGTCCACTAAGTAATGATCGGTTTACAAAGTGGTTCACGATCTAGAACCAAGTCTTGATCACCCAACGGACTTGTTCCTTTGACTCAATCTAGAGATGCCTTGATCATCGGCCCCGACTTCTCTTGCGACTCTTCTTCATGAGCATTTTGTCTTGCTACTACTGACCCACTTAATCAAGTTGTTGGATTTGATCACTGACCCTTCAAACAACTTGAATTCTTCCTACATCTCCACACTAGATGTAGACCCCAAGGATTTAAAGTTTTCTCTTCAATTTTGATGATTTGTGATCCTTCACAATTTGTGTTGGATGATGAAATGTTGATAAAAATGGACTTGAAGATATATGATTTTTACATTGACTTTGTATGCGTATCTGTTTCCTTTTTCCTTATTTTGCAACTCAAGCTTGTGTACTCATCATCAGTTTTATTTTGAATCTTGATCCTTATATAGTATCAATTGAAAAAGTATTCGTTGAAGAGATAGACAATTATTCAAATGATAATCCTACTAGACATCGATTTCCTCCCTTGTGCTTTTCAGGCATGTGAGACATCCACTGCCTCGTACTCTTGAATGTCGAGTTTTTCCTTATTATAATGCAGGCCTTTGCATTAGTTTATTCTTAGTGCCATAAATCATAGGGATATTACTTAAATAAGTAACCTTCCATGCTATGTTTGCAATGGCTTGAATTGATTGTCTTCATTCAACTGCTTCTTCTTTTCTTCACTACCGGAAGACTTGATTTGTATTTCAACTCAACTCCATGAGTTGTCTTGGTTTACTTTTGTTTGGTGATACTACCCCAGTCGAGTTCAAGTCTTCTTCCTTGACAACACTCGTTGTTTCTCAAATGAGTTCTTCACTTCACTTTTCCAATTGACTCCTTGTATCCCATAGGCATATAGTGACTTGACTTAGCTCATTCGGCTCTATCTATTACAATGAAAATGACATTGAAATTGGGGTGCCAACATTCTAATCTAAGTTTTACATGGCATTCATCAAAATCTAAACAATAAATTTCCTAACACAAATATTGATCGATGGTTAATGATGTGGAGTTGATTTTGACGGGATGGGTTTAGAAGCGTATTTGCATGTGATTATGATTAAATATTTTGATTCATCTTAGAAATGGACTGGTTGAATAAGTAATATACTAACCTCAACTATCATAAGAGACTAAGAGAGAAATAATTGTATAAAACGGAGATGAATTCACATTTTTCGGAGCGAGAGTAAGTGATATGCCCGAATGATACCAGCAATGAAAACAATCAAGATATTGAAGAAAGAAAATTGTCGGGGTATCGGTGAATGTGATGGCCACTCGATTCCGAAAAAAAAACCTTATGGAAGTCCCGGTTGTACATGAGATGCGGCGTCTTTCGGAAGATTTACCGGGAGTACATCCAAATCGATCGATGTAGAGTTTACAATTGATTTGATTTGAGAGTTGTCCCCGTATCAAAACCACCATATAGAATGGCACCCAAGGAGCTTCAGGAACAAAAAGTTGGTGCAAGAACTTCGGATATTGGCTTCATCCGACCGGGCGTGTCGCCTTGGGGAGCGCTAGTTTTATTTGTAAAAAACAAAGATGGGACAATGAGAATGTGTGTAGACTACGAGAGAGTTGAATAAGCTCATTGTATAGAACACATATCCTTTGCTAAAGGATTGAGGATCTTTTGATCAATTGAATGGGTCAAGTGTATTTTCTAAGATTGAAGCGAGGCCTAGATATCATTAATGAAGGTTAAGGAAGAAGATATACCCAATACGGCTTTTAAGACGATATTGGCACTATGAGTGGACAATGATGCCCTTTGGACTTAGTAATGCTCGACAATATTTATGCATTTGATGAGCTGGGTTTTCCATCCGTACTTGGATCTATTTGTGATTATATTGATAGATGATATCTTGGTATACTCAAATGATATATAACAATATGAGAAATACATCATCATAGTATTAGAGACTCTCCGTAAAGAGAAATTGTATGTCAAATTCAAAAAAAGTGCGAGTTTTGGCTAGACCAAGTAGTTTCTTTTGGGGACATGTAATTACATTGAAGGTACTGAAGTCAACACCAACAAAAGTTGAAGCTGTGGAAAAAAGGGTTGGCTTCTACGAATTCCAATGAAGTGTGTATTTCTTTGGTTTTGTTGGATATTACCGAAGGTTTAACGAAAGATTTTCAAAGATTAGCAGACCCAATGAGCCGACTTACAAGGAAAATGTGAGAAGTTTATTTAGACTGAGAGGCACGAGCAGAGTTTTCAAAACTCAACGACGTCTAGTCTCAACATCGGTTTTAACAATTCCAAATACCATAGAGGGTTTTGTAATATACAGTGATGCATCAAAATAAGGATCATGGTGTATCTTGATACAATAATGGTAAAGTGGTTGCCTACATTTCAAAACAAATGAAACGTCATAAGCTCAATTACCCTACACATGACTTTGAGTTGACAATAGTCATGCACGCCTTAAAGATATGGTGTCACTATTTATACGGAAAAAAATGTGAAATTTATAATGATCGCGAGATTTTGAAGTATTTTTTCACACGAAAAGAGCTGGACATGAGATTCAAATGGCTGGAACTCGTGTAAGATTGTGATTATAAGATCCATTATCATCCTGGTAAAGTTAATATCATAGCATACGGACAATCTGAAAGAACCATTCAGATCTTAGAAGATTTATTGAGAAGTTGCATTTTGGATTTTGATAACAATTAGGAGAAATATTAGCCTCTTATAACAATAGCTATCAGACGACAATTGGAGTGATCTCTTACGAAGCTTGTATGGAAGAAAGTGTAGATCCCCTATCCATTGGAATGAAGTTGGTGAGAAGAAAGTATTAGGTCCCGAGCTAGTCGAGCAAATGGTCAAGGTTATTGAGAAAGCCAGAGATAGAATAAAAATAGCCCAAGACCGGCAAAAATCTTATGCAGATCAGAGAAGAAAAGTCCTCCAGTTTAAAATAGGAGAGGAAGTTTTCTTAAAGGTTGCACCGACCAAAGGAATAGTAAGATTTGGCAAGAAGGGAAAATTGAGACCTAGGTTCATTGGACCATTCGAAATATTAGAGCGAGTCGGGGATGTAGCTTATAGATTGGCGCTACCGCGAGCTAGCGGCGATTTATAATGTATTTTACGTGTATACATGTTGAGGAAATATGTCCACGATCCAAGCCACGTAGTCAATCATGAAGCACGGAAGTCAATCGAGACATGACTTACGAAGAAAAACCAATGGCTATCCTTGACGGGAAGGTACACAAGTTGAGAAATAGAGACATCACCCTGGTCAAGATTGGTGGACTAGACATGGTCAAAAGGAAGCAATATGAGAGCATGAAGTTGAGATTCGAGCCAAGTATCCGAGTTATTCCATCAAATGAGTAAGCTTGAAATTTCGAGGGACGAAATTTTTTTGTAAGAGGGGTAGGATGTAACACCCGTAGTTTCAATTACATTTATTTTTATTTTATTTTATTTTATTCATTAATATATATATATATACATACATTTATGTTTATTAGCAATTATTATGATAGCTTTAATTAGACATTATCTCCACTTTTAGACTACTTTAGCCTCCACTAACCCATTACCTCCATTATTGTGTCTTATCCCCAACTTTAAGCCATCCCTCAATCTTTCAAAGCATGTTAAATTTTTCTTTTTAAAATAAAAAAATGAGTAATCTTGAAATCATACCACATAGTTAAAACACATACAACTCCTCCGAGGAAAATAATAGCTCAATATCTTCAACTTTATCTAAGGTTCTACTTTACAATTTTTCACATTTCGTTTGAATATTTTTCAAGTAAGTCATCTCACTCCCTCTCTAATTCTTGTAATTTTTGAGAGTTATTTTAATTTAGAAAAGAAAAAAAAACAAATACAATTAGTGCGGGGGTGTGTGTGTGTGTGCGTGTGTTGTTGTGTGAAGCTGTGTGTGTGTGTAATGTATGTGGAGTGTGTGAATGATTGTGTGTGCGTGTGATGTGTTGTGTGTGGGTGTGTGGTGTGAGTTGTTTGTTGTACTATGTGTGCGAGAAGTGAATGTGTGAAATTGTGTGTGTGATTGTGTGCCTCACGTGCGTGTGTATATCGATGGGTGTGTTTAGTGAATTTAAGTGTGCAATTTGTGAGAGCTAAGGGATAAGACTTGAGGTTTATTTGTTTGAAATTGGGCCTAATTTTGAGAATTTGATAAAAAAAAATGGATTTTATTGCAATTTTTTATTATTTCGGTTTAACCCATTAAAACTTTCTAAATTTTAAGTTGACCCCATAACATTTAATTTAGTCAGAATATAAAATTTATAATTTTAATTCTTTCAAATAGACAAGAAACTTATATTTTTAGTCAAATTTTATATACTAAAAGCCCTAGACTATTTTATAAATATAATTATTTCAATTAAAAATTACTATTTAATCTCGGGCCTAAATTGTGGGTGGTGAGGAACCAGTACAATTTTGACTTCTACTTTCGAGCAATTTGTGCATCTATTTTATTTCTTTGATTGAGGTAGGGATTCTTATTACATTTTACGTGTATAATTCATTGTCTTTGTTAAATGCCTAAATTTGTTCAATTATGTGAATTACGCATTTTAAATATTTACATGATATGCATAATTATGTGAATTATATGTTTTCGATGTATTACATTATATGCATAATTATGTGAATTACATGCTTTTAATGTGCTACATGATATGATTAATTTTTATAAATGACATGTTTTTCATTACAATGTATGTTATGTATGTTTATGCAATTGAAAAGAAATTTTTGGCCACGTGCCACGGGAAAGGAAAACTTTTGGCCTCGTGCCACGGGAAAGGAAAACTTTTGGCCACATGCCATGGGAAAGGAAAATATGGCATTCGTGCCACTGGAAAGGAAAATTTTTGGCCATGTGCCACGGGAAAGGAAAATATGGCATTCATGCCACGGGAAAGGAAAATTTTTGGCCTCGTGCCATGGGAAAGGAAAATATGGCATTTGTGCCACAGGAAAGGAAAATTTTTGGCCTCGTGCTATGGGAACGGAAAATATGGCATTCGTGCCTACGAGAAAGGTTATGTGATATCTGGCTTATGCCAACGGGAAAGGTTATGTGATATTCGGCTTATGCCAATGGGAAAGGTTATGTGTTAATTTATGTAATTGTGCACTTTTCGTATTTAGCTTGGACAATCTTTATCCCTACTGAGTATGTGATTACTCGCCCTTAAATTCAAACACTTTTCAGATTATATGGAGGGATGAATTTTTGTGAATGTGGGGGAATAGCCAAAGATTTCACTTCTTAATTATTTCAAATTCAAGAACATTGAATTTGTTTTAAATCGAACATATGTGATGTACTTATTTTTTAATTTATTTCAAAGTATTTTGAATGGATTTTTAATTTTTGACAAATACTCTATAATTATTTCTTAAGACTTAATGTTTCCTTATTATAAACACAATAGACTTTTCAATTTTCTATTTTATATAAAAAAATTATACGCATTTTCTTTAAAATTAGTAACGCTAAAAAAATCACTTCAATAAATGGGCGTTACGGGTTCGGACCCTCGTGGCATTGTTGCATTAAAATCTTACTTGGATGGTTTGTTCACCATCAAAGACCTAGGATTTGCCAAGTATTTCCTTGGTTTGGAGTTGGCCGGGGATGAAGGTGGTACTTATCTTAATCAGGAGAAAGTATATATTGGATATCTTGTTGATGTGGGCATGTTGGATTGTAAACTGCTTCCACTCCCTTTCCCCAGGATTGAAGCTTGTTGGGAAGGTAGGGGTTCCTCTCTCGATCCGGATACATGAGTTTAGTAGGGAGATTGCTCTACTTGAATTTGGCAAGGCGACATCACCTTGGTGTTCAACAACTCGAGTCAATTTGTTAATTCTCCTTACTCGGTCATTGGGATGTAGTTGTCCATGTGTTGAGATAATTGAAAGGTTGTCCTTCTAAGGGGCTTTATTATGGTCTTTGGTGGTGATTCATCCTTAGTTGCCTATTGCAATGCAAATTGGGCCACTTGTTGACATTTAGAAATTATGTTACGGGGTATTGCATTTTTTTGGGTGGTTCTCTCATCTCATGGAAGACTAAGAAATAAGGCGTAGTCTCGAATCATCGCGGAGCGAGTATAGATCATCGAGTATGGTTGTGTGTGAGCTTGTGGCTTTCCTACATTGCCTTTGATTTCCAACTTCCTATACCTACCATATTCCAATTTTCGTGACAATCAAGCATCTCTTTATATTGTGGCTAATCCTGTGTTTCATGAGCGTATGAAACACTTAGAAATGGACTATCATCTTGTCGTAACTAGTTTAAGCCTGGTTTTGTTATCCCCAAGAAAGTGTCATCTCATCTCCGGTTGGTGATATCTTCACTAAGGCATTGTACTTGCCGTTTTAGCTTTCTTACGTTCAAGTTGGGCATGAGAGATCTTCACCATGGCCCAACTTGGGGATGTTGGTTATATTGACTATTGTGTTAGTTAGCTCAATAGCTATTTAAGTTCTTACTTGTTATTAGTTGTTAATTTTCATTCACGTTGTTTCTCGGCCTTATAAATAGATTGCATGTACACGTGAGCGGTAAGTTTCTCCATTTTTTTATCGGATAAGAAATGAATTGAGTTTTTCCCTCCATTTTTGCTTCATGTTGTATATGCTTGTTAGCTTGGTTTCTTCATTGTTACTTCAGTAGTCACATTAGAAACCTCGTTGAATGGGTTTTCTAACGGTGTTTGGTTTGTAAAAATCCATAGGTTGGATCTTTGTTGATCTAACGTCAAAATTTTCAAATTTTGAACTTTTACCGGCGTTCAGGGAGCTCAATCCAAAATCCGACTTCGGATTTGGAATGAGGATGACGAAAAGTTTTGAATAAGATTTAGTTTCTTGATCACTTCTAGTGGCTGGAGGCTGCCGCCAGCAGCAATGGCGATGGGCAAAGAAAGATCCACCGACAATAAATTTTTGCCGATTTTTACCTTGATGGTTGTCGATGATCTTTTTCCATAGATATCCTTGCGATCTCCTCCGACCATTGCTGGCTTGCCTCAACCCTGGAGGATGATGACTCCATTGTCGTTCTCGATGACAACGCCAACAACATAGGTCTATTGATACCATGCATCAAACTAGGATCTTTGAGACTCCTATAGCAGATCCTCAGCAATGCCAGGGTGATCTTTCGGCAATGGCTGATGCTCCAATGATGGTTGTTCCTACGATAAAAGTCTCTTATCACAATATTTTTTTCTTGTTCTTTTAGGATTCCTGGTGCTTCTGTTTTTACTTTTTGTTTTTACTTTTAACAGGACGTTCCTTATTACTAATTCGTAAAGGTAATATTTTTTCTTTGCAAATTTATGATATATTTATGAGGAACGTCGTAGTATCTGTGAAAAAACTCTCATTGGAAGAACTATTTACTCGACGGGAAATAAGCCATTGACTACAATTCAACTTTGTGATAAATTGGTTGCTCTATGAGGATTGCGTTATGGCTTGCGTGTCACTAAGCCGATCGACAGTGACGCTTGCATTTGTGGCCTATTTGCGGTCATCCACTTGTGTCATAATATATCCAACTTATAAAGCTCATTTGTGTTACCGACTTCGTGTATTAATTTCTCATTCACCAAAATTCGGTTTTGAGAACTTAAAAATATTACTCGGGCGTAAATTAACAATATTAGTTTAATTTCTCGAATTAAATATTTAGCGGTCGAAAATTTGGAGTTTATATATTTTTTTGGTTTTCCATCCGCTCGCACACTTCGTTGTTTTGATTCATCTCATTTTTTTGTGTTGGCTACATCATTGATTATAGCGGAACAACAAGCCGACTGATCGAAGGTGGCAGCGTGTTGCAAGCACTACACGGCGTATGACATTGATAGCTGGGGTAGCGTTCATTGATACCACTATCTTGTAAAGGTTGGTAAAGTCTGTTAAGTATTTGGTTTATTTGTTATTGGAGACAAAGTACAACATAAACGAGATTAGGTAAAATAATTATTGTATATTTTGAAATTATTGATTTATATATCACATTATTATAATACTTTTCAAATTCGATATACTTAGACATTTAAGTAATATTTTTGTAGCACTATTAATATATAACATTTAACGCTTACACTTAACACTTTTAAATAAGTAAAATTTTGTGGGCAACACTTTTTTAAAAGTCATTATTTTGTAACAAATTTGTAATATTTTAAATTTTAATCGATCAAATACCTCTCCTTTTTTTCCATCGTAATTTCTCCTCTCTTCCCATTTGTTGATTCTTATCCCATTTTGCAACAGTAAATTTTTGACCTCCTCTCCTCCCCTTCCCCTTCCCCATTTGTTGGTGTCTCCCTGACTCTCTCATAATAATTAAGAAACCCTCAATTGTAGCCGATGGAGTTGTTCCATTGTATTCTCGCGGTAGACGGCGATTAACCACCTTCCCTCTCGACAGCGTGCAAGTAATCACACATTGCAAGCACTCACGGTCTGTCAAGCACTCAAGCTAATCGGTTAGTTCTTCTTTCTCAGGCACACCTCCTCTCTCTCTCTCTCTCTCTCTCTCTCTCTCTCTCTCTCTCTCTCAGGCTCTATTTTGGTGAGCCCTAGTTGGACTTTAATTGAGAAATTGTATGCTTTATTTGGGTTTGCATTTGTATTAGTTATGTGTATTTTGTAAATTATTGCTGGAAATGTCTAACTAATTTATGCTCATGAAAACCCTAGCTTGAACATTTGGTGGCTTTGTTGAGATTCTCATTCCTTCCGCACTGGGCAGCTGCATTCAATAATTTTTTATTTTTTTATTTCTGTTGCTTTGAGTTTGTGTACTTGATTGCTTCTGCTTGATTGCTTCTGTATTCTGCCCTGATTAACTGATGTTATGGGTTAATATTGCTGATTTCCCCTAGTTGGAAAAAGGTTAAGCAAAAATAAATGTTGCCCTTTAATGAAAATAATTAAAAAAATTCAGAAGTGCTGCATTTCCTTAGATATGGTTGAGAATATTTAGAATGAATAGATTACAAAAGTGATGTTTCAATAAGTTAGAGGAAAGAAAAAAATTCATAGAATATATATTATGCTTGAAGATGCTGGTTGTTTCTTCAATGGTTTAAAATGCATTTTGAATCTAAGTGTTGAGTGATGTGTCAAATAGTGGGAAAAAAGTTGTTTTGCTAGTGTGCTTTCACAGAACAAATTGTACGTAAAACGTTTTGAGAGTAAGTGCTGAAAGAATGTAATCAAGAATAAGTACTTCCCTTGGCTGATTTATTGTTCCCCGGACTCTGTGGATTGGAAAATTATTGGGTTTTGTAATGTATTATAAGTCAGTTTGGAATACAAGGAGTGTTGCCTAGGAGATTGTCCAGCATTGAGCCCCTGTTGAGCCCACTAAGTGTTTGTTGAATTATCTCTTTGCTTTGTAGATTACTTTAATGGAAAATATGTGAGAATTAGAAGATTACTGAAAGTTAACTAGAGTAATAGCTTCAACATATTGAGGGATCATTTTGACTTGTAAACTTTTCTTACGAACAATGACCTTTAAACTAATATATATGTTTCATTCTTGACAGGTTCTAATCATGTTAAGATGACAATTAAAAAAACCTTGCTCAAAATGGAATTGGCTGATTATAACAAATCATCCCTAGTTGAAAATTGGTGTATTGGATTTACTTCTTGTTTTAGTCTCGCATGATAATATTGAAATGAAAATACTAGCTGTTCATGCTCTTCTGAAACTTGTCAAGTGTCTATCTCCATCTGCTGCTATTGTCAAGTCAAAACTAAGAGAGGTAATGTTTTGGTCCACAGACTAACTTTTCCTTTCATATACATACATATATATATATATATATATCTTTATCTTTTTTATCTCACAAATGCAACTGATCTTTTTGTTGGTTGCATAGACCTTCATAAGTGATAGTAGCATTATTTCATAATAAAATAAATTAGGAGACTTCTGACAGCTGGATGAAAGACAATTATAAAGTCATTGGATTTTCTTTTTATTCCTCTTCAAATCTTGGATTACCAGTTATTACAACTTATACCTTTATGTAGAAGTTTATTCTTTGAGAAAAATGTATCTATGAATTTGTTTATCTATAATATGTTAAGTCCCTAACTCAACCATCAGGAGGCTCAACTTTGCTAGTAAATTCTGTCAGGTTTGTTAGTGATGATGATGAATACTTATATCATTCACACATATGTGTTTCTATTTTCTACCGCATTATTTTATCCTGATTCAATCTCTGGACTCCACCAGAATAAGAAAAGATTATAACAAAAGTATTATATCTTATTTTAAAATATAACAACATTTTCAACTTGAATTTGTTTTTATCTAGCTCATTCAATATATGTGCTTACTAGTTTCCAGGTGTTTTAATTACGTTCTAGTTTAAAAAGTAGGATGCAAATGCAATCATATTGATGCTGACTTTTACCTGATTGATTGCCTTCACAGTTCTCAACTGTGCTGATGCAAATGTTGTTTCGATTATGTGAGGTTGATGTCATCATTTTACGTGCAAATACTTTATCCATAGGTTTCTTTTTCAAGAATTGGTCTTCATTCTCCTCTTCACCTTTGATTCATCGCCACCTAGTCTCTCATGCTGATTAATGTCACGGTTCTCGACTTTGGAAGAGAAGCAACCGCCGCCTTCGCCAGAGCTGGAAATCCGTGGAGCTGGAGCTCGAATTTCTCCGAACAGCAGCAGGTTTTTCTACCCCTTGCGTTAAATCATATGCCTATTGTTATCTTTTTGGAGAGGGGGGCGAATAGTTGTTTTTCTTTTCGGTATTTGAATGTATGAAAGCTTACAATTTGGCTGAAAACCAACTTTTGACTGACTGAATTTTGCTCTTTTTGCAGAAGTTATGCCAACGGCTATAATGCGTACAATGAGCGATAAGGGATTGGATCGATATCATTTGAAGAGTCATCTCCAGGTTTTGTTTTTTTTTTTTTTATTGTCTATTAGTGAGCAATTCTTTTGTTTGTATGCGCATTAGTTCTCCGTAGAACTTTAATTTTTAGCCATATTGTTATAATTTATTTGGCTTAATGTTTCATACTTCCTTGCTGAAATACAGAGTAGGTAAGCAATCTGGAAAAGAATTTGGTGAGGCTTTAAAAGATGGTATGTCCAGTTTTCTATTGTTATCTCCATTAGTGTTACTTCAGTTGATCTATGTCTTGTGAAATAGTTTACGTAAATTTATACCTGACGTAGAGATTCACCTCTGTATCCTGTAACAACCTGTGAAATCTGAACATAGCCTTTAGGAAAGGAGCAAAGAAATCTTGTAGCATTTTTCGTGCGTTTTTCGTGGCCATACCTTACATCGACCTCTGAACCGATTCGAAAGAAAAAAGAGTCATGTTCCCAAGTCATGTCCTAAGGGAGGATGTTTGGGGTCTTACAATTGGCCAAGGTGCCTAATTTCCTACTTCTCATGGTCTCTCTATTCCAGACTTTATAGTAAGAGAGGCTTTTCCATACCCATTGAACTGAGCATTCATATCTTGGGAAATTCCATGATCTGAGATACAGAGTAATCTGTAATCCTCTTAATTTTGTCTTATTATTTTGGGGAGAGTTTCTATTAAAAGATAATGAATGAACTTATAGCAATAAATGTGCATTGCTTGATTTTATGTTGCGTGAATGTCGGGTGCAAGAGCATCAAGGGAATGAAAAATCGTGTGTGTGGCATGCTGCTGATTTTGCAGGTGGAAAGCTGTAGGGGAGACTTTCTGATATGTTTCTCTCTATTTTTTCGTGTTTCAAATATTATTACCGTAAATATTCTTTCTGATTGCAACATGTAATACAGTTTGAGCTTTTTTCTGGCGTTTGATCCATAACTTATTTTGATGTGTTAATTTGTCTTGCACCGTCCTGTTTTGTTAGTTTCATTGAAGAATATTTAACATTACAATTAATCTGTTCGTATATGTAGTTATGTGTTTTCCTTCACTAATCTGTTTCTTGATGTGTTTGTTATTAATCATATGTTGCTTGTATGTTTCTTTAAAACCATAGAATTTTACAACTTTTTATATTCATGCATGCAAGATGACTCAATGTATCTTATTGATTTATTATAAATGACGAGTCTTTTCAATTAAAGCAGGCTAAATTACCTGAAGTCTAAAATGAATGTCGAACTATTTTTGAATTGAAACGAAGAAATAGCCAAATAATCCACTTTTATGTTGCCACCTAGTTAATTCTAATTATCTGGGAAAAAAATCATTTCGAACGAGTGTTGCAAGCCATTGCTTTTATTTGCCCTTTCCCGAATATTTGCGAGAATTTGATTTTCATGAGCTTCATGTAGTTACTGATCTGCAAAATTAAAAACTGAAGAGGCCAATATCCAGTAGATCTTATTTCACCCATAAATGTGTTTCAAGATATGCTGGTAACAATTAAGAAAAAACAATAATTGAAAGAAGAATACATGTTATTAACTTCTAAAAAGAGTATGAGACTCACATTCACAACTCACAAGCAAATGATGATAATGAAACCTAATTTTTATGTGTTTTATATATGTATTCATTATATAGTATAATTCTCATTTATGAAGATGTTTAAATTTGGATAATGAATAGCTATTTTTTTTTTTTTTGTATTTGCACGAGTGTTGAGAATGGCCAATTGTATATCTACACGAACATATTTTGGTATACAATTAAAATATTGATGAAGAGATGATTAAACAAACTAAATACAACATACTGTATTAAAAATATCCACTAATCTAGTCCAATAACGAAGAATTTAATTACTTATTTAGTTTAGCATATTAGAAAATTGCCAGACTAATTAATTAGATCCTTTATCAGCATGTTGTACTATTTCATGACAGCTTGCAGAATTAAGAGATAACAAAACTTCACAGAGGAATAACTAAAATATATATTGTACTTTACAGAAAAATATACATGTTAAAGACTTTCAAACTAATTATTTATGTAAATCTAAATCGTATTCCACTCCCGCTGGAGTCCAATTAACGCCTCCACCTAGAAACACTCTCAAAGAAAACTTAGAAGCAGCTTCTATATCATCTAATACACGGACAAATGGTGGTATATATGAAGCTGCACCACGTCCGACGTTGCCAAAAATGGCATAGTAGGTAGTATTCGGCGGAGAGGTATTAAGAAAGTATCCCCCAAGTGATGCATCCAAATAGGATTGCATGATTACAAAAGATGTGTGATTCCCTAATGAACTACCTAAAAACACCCTCTCTGAGTTATTTCGAAACTTATCAATATAGAATGAGCAACGGTGGAATACAAAGCCACTTTTCAAATTAAAAACATAAGAAGATTGGCTCGCGGATATTATTTTTTCTTCAGGATAAGATTTCTCACTTCGAAACTCACACTTTTGAAAAAAGGAACATGCAACTCCAAATACCAAATTATTTAGACCATAAATCTGGCAACTACGATAGAATTGTTTATGGCCATTGATATGTAGAGTTGCATTAGCTCCTTCTAGTCTACACCTGAAGAAAACTGAATTATCTGCCCTATTTTCGACAGCAAGACCATGCTTTGCGGTATTTAAAATTGACAAACCTTGAGTCATGAAATCTGTACCATTGATATCTGCATATTGGTTTTTGGAATATATAGTTAGGATCCATCTATTAATTGTATTAAAAAACATCCAAGCAATTGAAGACAAGGAATGCTTACTCAATGTTTCTAGTGGCGAAGTGGTGTAAAGTTCATCTCTGCTTGCATTTGAGGATATTGTAGTCCTCCCAATCCCTTCTCCCATCAAAACGAGATTGGTTTTTTCATGACCAATCTTTACCGTTTCATGGTATTCCCCCACCCCAATAATGATACACACTCTGTATGGGTTGTAACTCGGGGAAGCATCCCGCTTCGGATATCATTGTAAAATTGGATTTTCCATCCTTAGAAACAGTGATGTTAACCGCACTCGGAATTTATTTTGCCTCTCTTTATAAAATATAATATTCCAAATAGACATATGCTAATAATTATGGAACAACAAACTAGAACTTTTATAACTCTCCGCCAATTAATTTGGCGTTGCACAGGGTTTTCAGAAGAGGGTAAAACTATTGGAGGGCTGACGTTAACATAATCAGAGTTTTCAATGTCAAAACCTCCAATGTCGCTTAAAAGAAATGGTGTTTCTGGAATGGATGGTGGTGCGGACGATTGAATAGGGCTTGGAAAATATAGTTATGCGGGTGATTGAATTGATGGCGGTGCTGGAATAGGTGTTGGTGGTGCGAGTGATTGGAACTCGACATCGACTTCAATGTCGACACAAGAAGGCTCATTGGTGTCGTTTGACACCGAATGTAAGCAGCATCAGAAGTAGATGGTGCAACCATATCTGGGAAACGAATCATCAAACATTGAGTCAAATTTTGGATTATTCAAAAAAATAAACGAACCTAGCTTACGAAAGAAGAACAATTTTTTAATTAATAGTTTAATTTGGTGAGTATAATCATGTTCAACGGATGATTTGGATGCTTTAAATAGATGCAATAGATTACCTGAAGTAGGGAGATTATATTAGCGTTGATATAGATGCAACTGAAGTAGTAATGATGGTTTTTATTGTATTTCAAATATGATACTTCACTATTTGTTAGTGACATCTGAGATAACATTTATGTCATGTTATTTTTCAGAAAAGTAAATATAATATATAAAAAATTAGCAATGTTTTTTTAAAAGCATGGGATTCATCCTTAAGCTCGAAGGCACTAAATTAATGTTTGTTGAGAATCAAAATGAATCAAAATAAAACTTTGAATTGATTTATTGGGATAACAGGATATATCATTTAATGTAAATTGATATGGATGATCTTTGTTTATCTATATATATATAATAGCGAGAAGTCCGGAACTTTTATTTCCCGCTCTTTTTGCTTATTATATTAAGAAATAATTGTAAACATTATAAATGGTAATTATTATAAATTCTTATATTAGGAAAATATTATAAGAAAATCGTTGTAATTATATAAATTAGGAAAATATTATAAGAAAAGATTGTAAATTGTATTCCTACTTTATATGTATATAAATTAGGAAAATATCATAAATGATATTTCTATTTTATAGGTGTAAAACTTAGGAAAATTTTATTTTGGTATTCACTCTACAATATCAATTCTATTATGTAATATATAGATTTTAAAAATTATAAATAATGTTTCACCATAATTGATATTGGTATATATATATAATAGCAGAAATCCGGAACTTTTATTTTCCCGCTCTTTTTGCTTATTATATTAGGAAATAATTATAAACATTATAGATGTTAATTATTATAAATTCTTATATTAGAAAATATTATAAGAAAATCGTTGTAATTATAAATATTATAAGAAAAGATTGTAAATTGTATTCCTACTTTATATGTATATAAATTAGGAAAATATCATAAATGGTATTCCTATTTTATATGTATAAAAATTAGGAAAATTTTATTTATGGTATTCCTATTCTACAGTATCAATTCTATCTATATATAATATATAGATTTTAAAAATTATAAATAATATTTCACCA
Source organism: Rehmannia glutinosa (assembly GCA_016081115.2). Classification (NCBI taxonomy): domain Eukaryota; kingdom Viridiplantae; phylum Streptophyta; class Magnoliopsida; order Lamiales; family Orobanchaceae; genus Rehmannia; species Rehmannia glutinosa. The sequence goes on from JABTTQ020002610.1 coordinate 1,514,621, forward strand.
TTATTGATATTGGTATATGTCAGTTCTTCTTAAATATATATTACAATGATGTGTTGATTCTATACATCATATATTCATCAAATATATTATTTATTTGTTTCAATGGTGTCGATGCAATTTTGTTCAATATAATATTAATTAATAAAGTTTTAAATATCGATGACTATTCAAACTTTTGAAATTGTTTAATAATAGTTAAAATAGACGAATTATGATTTTATGTATCTTTCACTATTGAATTAACAATTAATTTTGTGTTAAGAGATTTTTTGGAAGCTTATTATTTATGCTAAATCCTCTTATATCTATACTTCTTAAATTGCATTAGATAAACATTTTGATCTTTGTTGATCCTAAATTCAAGCATAACCACCAAATATGGCTTCATCTTCACATTCCCCTCTATTTCCGTTTTCATCAAGTGTCCCGCCAACATCGACGGTATTGAACTCGAATTCTGCAATAAACAAGAGTTGTTATATAAACTATATTGTAGATTCGTACAGACAATATTTGGTGAGTTTCTTTTTTGATTCTTTTTGATAGTTTTGTTGTATTTTTTAAGTTGTTTTTTGTATGATTTGTTTATGTTTTTATTATTCTTCATACTAATATATTTTCTGTCAATATATTTTGTGTCAACATGCATTTTCTGTTCATATGTATAAACTTCTATCCCCACCAATATTTTTTTTTGGTTATTAGTTTTATAGTTTTGATTCGGCAATATTTTTTTTGGTTATTAGTTTTATAGTTTTGATATGGCAATAAACTTCTATCTACTTATTGTGATGGCTTCTTATATTGTTCAATTAGAAATTTATTACAAATTGTAATTACATTAAATTTTTTGTGTCAGCGACAATAATTTTTTTTTCTGCTGCCAAATTTCATTTATATTTAAATTGATTTTGGATTATGGATTTTTTTATGGATGATTTCAAAAATATTTTATTATTAATAAGATGTTTGATTTTTATATCATGCTTTTGAAGGAATATCATGATTTTTATTTCATATTGATTCAATTGTTGTTGCAATATTTATTTATTAAATTTGTTTTTGAAATATTGGTATTTTCAGAAGTGTGAACAAATATTAATTAAGTTCAGTCTAGGAAAATGAATTATTCTAATTGGTCCACTGATCAACATTGGTGTTAAATTTGATGATAATTTATTTAATTAATAATAATTAACAACTCTAATTGCTATCGAATAAAAATAGTATCTATATGATATAACTAAGGCAACTCAATCAGAATAAAAAAAGAATAAAAAAAGAAAAGATATAAAATAAGATACAATTTTAGATAAATCAATCCAAATATTTACATAACCAATGCATGTTTTGGAGTTATCCAAAATTAAATGGTGCTTTGATTTGGTAAGTCAATGGTAAGAATCTTTAGTAACATAAATATTTTATTGGCTAATTGTTTTTTCGATCATGATTGTAATATTTTTTTAGATTTGAAAATTTAAAAATTCTATAATCAATCCTATAATTGTCATACACAATCAATAAATTGACTATAATCATTACTATGGATACAATAATTATTTGTTATTGTATTTATTCAATCTATAGATACCATCGACTATTGATTGAAAGAATTTTAAAACCAAGCCTTTGGTAAAACAATTGAGAGTATCTATTTATATTTTTTAATCGAATTTGACTATGCTACACACAACGGATAATTGACAAGAAGTTTAACAAAAATTAAGAAAATTGTACCTTATGATTAAATATTTGTCAATTCAGAAAAATATATTAACTTAAAAAAAAGACAATAATTGTCAATGAGAGTTTTTTTATTTATTTCCAAGGGTGCAAAAGTATATGATTGGACAATAATATACTACCTTAATTAAGAAAAATAACTAATTAAAAAATTTACAAAACTAAAAATGATAACAAATATTTGATTGTTTGAAAATTGTACATATCTCTTTCATATCTTGACATGAGATTAATAAAACTAATCAAATTGACGTTAAATAATTGACATGATCAATCAATACTACAATTATCCTATAAAATCAATCATATATTTACTTAATTGGTATATGTAATCAATTAGTATTTATATTTTTTATAGTTTATTAACTATAACTCTAGAAAACAATCATAGAATTGCTATTGCTTTACTTTGGTAAATCAACAAATCAATATTGGAAGATGAAATAATCAATATCTAGCGACCAATGTATGTTTTGGAGTTATCCAAAATTGACGGTATTTTGCTTTGGTAAGTCAATATAAAGATTTTCATAGAATGAAAATAATGTGTTGTTAACTCAATATATGATAATTAATAATTATATTGTCAACCAATGCCATTAAATAAATTCTTTGTAAAATCAATTATATAATCATTTATATAGGATTAATCGATTGATGTTACATTTTAAAATAAACTTCGATTAAAAATTTTTGGATTGTCAAACAAACTTCTCAGTGTATTCATAATTTCTTTTGATTGATGGGCGATTCACATGAATCCATTGTTGATCAAAATGAGAAAACGCATGGGGTTTACATACATCTATTGAAAAGACATGTCAAAGAATGAATATTGATATCAATTGTACTATTTCTATACCATGTTTTCAGTTATATCATGTTTATGTTCGTAAGTTTTTTAGTGGATTACTATGATATTGTTGTAAAATTTATGTTAATACTACTAGCGTTTATATTAATGACATAATAGTTCATTTTAAATTTTATTCACGATTTTTTCTACCATATTATTTTGCATAATATCTTAATTTACATTTTTGATTAACAATGTGAAGTATTCATTTTTTTTCAAGAGTACAAGTACAATATAAAAATACATGTCTCACAAATTATATATAATTATTTATAGAGAGGTGTGTTAGAAAGAAAGGGATATATAAAACAACAATAAAGAGACATATAATTCTGAATGAGTTGAATTAGACATTTAAGTTTATAGTTGAAAATTTAAAATTGATAGATAAATTTTTATTTTTAATAACCTTATATGAATATTACTATCAAAATAAAGTAATAAATACCAGTTCATGTTAATAGATATTATAAAATAATAATATTAAAATAAAAATATACGTGCAACGACGGGGTGAATACTAGTTTATATAATAGTTTCTTTTCTTTTATATGTCTTTTACTCATGTCATATTGTAACTCGAAAAATAAGAGAGAAATGAAAGTGTTATAGCTTTTTGGCATTTTGTCCGCTAAACCACACATATTTTTGTATTCTTTCTTCTCTCTTCAAAATTTCAACATGATATCAGAGCAGTTGGTTTTAATACTACTGATTCCTTTAAATTATTATTTTTCTATATAGCACGATGTTCATTCCTTACATTTTCTTAGTTGCATTGCCATTATAATGTGGCTTATTCCATGCTAGAATTGAAAACATTTTTTTTATGAGTATGATGATATAAAGTTAGTCCTCAAGGAAAATTAAAATTTCAGACTACACTTTCAGTATTAGTGTTAGTCATTTCTCTTCCAACTTTGCACTTTCCAAATATGTGAATATTATGAGTGAATAGAATATTACACACATATAAAAGGTTGTAGCATATACATGCTAATTGAAGCTCAGAACCAATTAGTTGAATAATATAAGTTACCAAAATATACAAAAGGTAAATTGTTGGATAATCCAAGTTGCAAAGAATATAAAATCCAAAACCAATGGGAAACAGAAAAAGTCATCGATCAAAAGTGGGAAAATTTTATGCATCCCTAAAAATAATATCTAATTAGGGATATCTCCAAGGATGGTTATTTACTATCCTCCCACTCTTTGTAAGTGGTTTTATGTTTTTGGTTGAGCTTATTTTTGTTGGTCGTTCTGTAACTTTAAGGTTCTTATATGATAAGTTTCTTCGTAAACCAAGGTCATAGTGACAAGGTTTTGGTTGTAAATTATAAGATCCTAAAGACTGCACCCCTTTCGTTTCATTATTTTTTTTCTATCTCCAGTATCCATCTGTTTTCCGGCAAACATTTGAAATAAAGGCAATTTCTTTCGTTCTCTAAGTAGGTCTACTCAGAGTTTTTGTCCTTTTTTTCTCGAATTTGGATTAAGTCTTTTAAGTTAGAAAAATTCAAGCTTTTGATCATGTAACAACTGCTTACGACAGGTAAATTATACATGTTGGCTGCCCTAGCATTATTTTTCAAAAATTCTTAATTTTGAAGGAAGAATATTTGATTTGGCAGCTTATGTGAACAAATTTGGAAGGGAAAAAAGAACCAAAGTCAACTATATAGGCATTTTATTTGGACAAAATAATCTTATTAGTAAAATTGATAAAATTTAAGTATAATTAGCGAATCTAGTATTTATTAGTAATCATTATATGAAAATTTAATTTTATATTTTATTTCAAACAATCAGATTCCTATAAATATGTAGATGCTAGAAAATAACTTTTTTAATTTCTTTTCTCTTGTATATTTGTTTGTTTTTCTGAGCTTTAAATATTACATTTTTCTTTTTACTAACTACATAAATAATCCATATAAGTACAATTAAAAAAACTGAAATTAACTAAAATATCTGGTTGAATAATAAAAAAATTATTTACGTACTAATTTCTAAAAAAGATGAGTAATTCAAAAAAGCTTCATATTTAAGGTTTTGAAATTAAAACGATTTAGACAAATATTACTTTTATTAAACTAGCAACCTTTGACTCCCCTAGGGGTGGCAATTCGAGTCGTGTTCGGGTTCGCGGGTCGTGTTGAGACATGGTAATTACATAAATTTGCCCAACCCGAACACGACCCGTTTAATTATTTGGGTCGGATGAGTCAACCCAAACATGACTGTTTAATACACGGGTAACCCGAACACGACCCAAAATAACCTGAATATTTTTTATTGATAAAATGATAATTTTGGGTTATTTATATATAGAATATTAATAAATATTAAAAATAATACTGAAATTTCTTATTTAAACGGGTTAAACGAGTTTAGTGGGTCATTTTCGTCAACCTTAACCCACCCATTTATTATTTGGGTTTAATGGGTCTGACACGATTATGACCCGAATAATAAATGGGTCAACCCTAACCTGTTTATATCGTGTTAGGTTGCGTCGTGTTTTAGGTGTCGTGTCGGACACCCCTAACCCCCCCCATTGCCCAACCCTCCGTCCCCTCCCCCAATTTTTCTTAAAAATACATATGCATCTATGTGACCTGGAAATTAAAGAAAGACTACATTTACTGTCTGAAGTCTGAGGGCCAAAAATCTGAAAAATGTAAACAATTCTCTAAAAAGTACCTGGAATTTATTGTCGTATGGAGAAGAACTTGGATTTTGAAAAGAAGTCGAATTGCAAGCTTCTGCAAATGAAAGTGACAGTGCAAAGGATATATGAATGAATGATTAATGAAGAAATATTATGTAATCAGAGCTGAATGAAAAGTATGTTTTTCCACTTTTTGTTTTTTTCTTTTGTTGGATGAACCTCAGAGCACATGAACAAATATGAACTTCAAAATCCTCTATATCAGAGCTGTACAGTATAAAAAAAAAAAAAAGAATTACATATTTACCGTTACACTGCCTTGAAGAAAGCCTGGCTCGAAATCTACTCGCCAATTTATGAAGGGTTTGCTCCGAATCGACAAGCTTTACGTCGAATCTTTCAAGATTTAGGATGTGAAGACGTCGAATCTTATCGCGAGTAATTGGGCGATTGTGTATAAACTGTAGATAAAATGAATTTTTATTGAATGAATAACTGATGTGTTTGTACGACTTATTTATATAAGGAAGACGCAATCATATCCGTTGATTGTCTAACAGATATGAGGTTCTAACTAACTAAACTGACAGGTTTTGAGTTGTTTTGATATGCATGTTTAATCTTTATTGTTATGGAATAGGTATTATGAGATATTTGAGTGTGATGAGATACTGAAATTTTGGGTGTTTAGTAGCACAAATTTGATGCGAAAGGGTTTGGCTTGTTATTATAAGTTTTATGATTATTTATAGGGATAATTACAAAACGCCCCTGAGGTTTGGGCTAATTATAAAACACTCCTGAGGTTTGAGCTAATTACAAAAAAACCCAGAGCACTTTGAAAATTACAAAAACCCCTTGAGGTTTTATTACGTCTTACATTTTTCCCGTGATTTTGAAAAAATTTCAAAGCCCCCTTCACATTTACAAAAAATATTACGAGTTACCCCTCTTAAATTAAGACAAAATGAAACCTGAAGGGGTTTTTGTAATTTTGAATCATCTCTGGATTTTTGTAATTAACCTAAACCTCAGGGGTGTTTTTGTAATCATCCCTTATTTATATACTTCAGGCTCTTGAGGTGATTTTTCAGTTCATGTAGGCATCAAAATTAGTTGAAAAAAAAAGAAAGCCAGATTGATGCACAGAGGAAACATTTTCAAATGTAAGCTAGGTTACAAATAGGCAGAGACATTTTACTAATTTTATTTGAAATTAAGAAAAGAATATTATCTTTTTTCCATTGGAAGAAATACAAAAATGTATTACCGTTGTGATAAAGCACAAGAATTAAGCTATTAATACAATTTCTTTAGTTACATCTTTTTCTCTTTCCTCAATTAGATATAAACTGCAAAAAGCCACTGTCTTCTTATGGTTGGGTGGAATTATTGCTTCTTATGGTTGGGTGGAATTACAAAACAGCGAAACCAAGTAGCTTTATTGCGCACAAAAACAATAATATGTATTTCCCAGACATCAAATTAAATCATGTGTAGTGCACAAAATGTAATATATGATGTTTCTGTGTATGCAACATAATCTAGTTGCAACGTGTGCTATTCATCATGCAAAAACTTAAACGAAAAAAATATTTAAAGCTACTTTACCTCTCTTAAGATTAGCATAATCTAGTTGCCACGTGTGTTATATTCCCGTTATATCCTTAATTTTGTGTAATGCACAATTATTCTTTAACCAAATGCATATTAAACATGATTTAATTAACTTATTTCTACAACTTAAATTCCCATGTCATGCCAAAGTCATTTGTAATGGTTGAAACTTGAAACCATGGGGCTATGGCTGCTGTTATAGTGTTATTGTACATTTTAAATAAACACAGTACACTAAAGAGAACGAATAGCATAACAGAAAATAAATGCAGTAATGGACACTTAAAAAATTATTATCTAAAAACTTTATGTATATAATGTGTCACGAGAACCTAAGGTGCCAGTAGGTTTCAAACGTAGTACAGAGTACTCTGTTTTTCTAATGCTTCACTAAGGTTTCAAACGGTCAACATAAATCGAATTCAACACGCTCAAATCTATATTATTACTGGAGAAGAGCTAGCAGTTGTTAAAAAAGTATGGCAAAAACTTGCGTGAGACGGTCTCACTGATTTAGATCCGTGAGACGGAGCCCTTACACAAAGTTTTTAAAGGTTTTTTTCATATTTTGTTTTTCTTAGGGTTTATATTTGTTTTTTTAGGGTTTATTTTGTTTCTTGGGTTTATTTTTAATTGATTTGGGTTTTTAGGATTTTTAGTTTTTTTAGGGTTTATTTTTTATTTTTGGGTTTATTTTTGTTTTTGGGCTTATTCTTCATGGTTCATGTTTTTAGGGTTTATTTTTGTTTCTTCATGCTTCATTATTATTTTTAAATTTATTTTCATGGTTCATGTTCTCAAGACGGAGCCCTTAGGAGGTCCGTCTCACGGATTTAGATCCGTGAGACCGTCTCACAAGAGACTTGCTCAAAAAGTATAATTAGCAATACGTGTCCATTTCTTCTTATTTGTCAACAAATATACAAAAATAGTGGCGAAGATTATAGTCACCAATCCAACTTCTAAAGGTATGATTGATTATTAATTGTACCTAACCCACTTCATTAGTGCACCATCAGTGATGAAGTGTTTAATTAACAAATTATTGAATGTTAAAGCCTATAAATAGGCTGGTTGTTTCAGCATTTATGAATCAATCCAAGATCAACAAAATAAAGCTTATCAAGGCATTAGAGAGTGCAATTGCATTTTGAGAAAATTGTATACAAAATTGTGAGCAAAGTTTGAGTGTAAAATTATATTTTGATGAGATAATACTTTTTTTGAGTAAATATTTTTAGCCTCTTTTTATTTTTACCTCTCTCTTACCCGTATGACCAAGGGCGGAGCGGGAATAAATTAGGAGTGGGCGATACACGAAAATGAGGTAGGTAGGATAAGAAAATTATATAAATTATAATTAATTTTTTAAATTTTTTTCTAGTGTAAATTTTTTTTAAAAAATATGGGGGCGGGGCCCGGAGTGGCCCCCTCCCTCCGCCCTTGCGTATGCCCAACATCAATTACCTAGAAGCAAATTATTTGCACTAGCCTAATTTTGGCGTGCACACTCGGCCTATTTGTGGATTGACACTTATCTAGAAACGAAACCGTGTGGCAGATTGCGTAGCTACGAGCCTACGAAGGTTGCAAGTAAAAATGATGTAATTGTTCTTGTTTTACATTTCAGAGTGATTTGTAATTTATTTATCATATTTAGAAACTTTTGCCTTGTAATAGTTCATTGCTAGGTGATTGACACTTTTAACTTATTGCTAAAAGGGGTAATAAGGAATTAATGTATATACTTGTATGGTAGGCATCTAGCACTTTAGCATCAGGCATTTTGATTATAAGGAACTTCTTACGTGACAATTCTGATCTATCATTAAAATTCCATTATATATTGAAACATAATTTAACAATTGTCTTAGGCTTTTGTGTGAAATAGCATCCAATTAAAAATGTTATCAAATATAAACATTTTTGTGGTGGATGCATGCATGCATATTGTTAAATTCGGGGACTTGGTATGACCCCATACATGAACCGTACCAATATGAGAGAGTCCAAGCTCACCAAGTGAGGCCCATCTAAAACCAATTGGTGATAAGAGGAGAAATTTCACTAGACTTATAAAGTGGATCTTCTCTTAATTAATCAATGCGACAACTCACAAGTGACACATCTCAATACATATTTACATAGTGGATTGACATCGGCCCAGTTTTTTACTATTGTTGTAAATGGGATAAATTAAAGGATCTGTACAAAAAATTGGCACGTGAAAATTAAGGAAGAAGCTCGCTTGTGTAAATAGGAGTCGGGAGTTTAATGAAGATCATATTAATATATATATAATATATATACACACAAATATTTACAAAGTTGGTGATAACGATAGAGAAAAACCACGACCCATTTCACTATGTGAAATATTTTAATTACAATCACACATACAATCTTTATCTCTCTCCCCATAGTGGAGAATATACAAAAAAAGGAATTTAAAACACAAAGGTTAAAAAGTGTTCTTGACTGGATCAATTAAAATCAAAACACATATGGGTTTCTTAAATAGATTGACGTGTCAATCTCTTTTGTTTCCAAATCAATATGGGACAAATTAAATCCCTTCTTTTGTTTTGGCACAAATCAACAGATTGGAATGTCCAAAAGAGTGCAGTTGCGCAGAAAATGAAATAAAATTAATATCACTTAATTCGGAAAAGCTAGAACTAGCTTTTCTCAAAAGTCAAAAGCTAAGGTCTTTCAAGATTGAATATAACTCAAAGAAGAGTTCTTTCTTTAGAAACGAGGCATGCATTCGCATGGAATTGATGCACATAATCTGTGATATGCGTGAACTTTTGTGCCTAAACATCCTAATTACTTTATTGTGGATTGAGAAAGGTCGTTTAAGCTTAAGAATGAATGAAAAAATCAGATTGAAGGCAAGATTAATGCTAAGGGGTTCACCCAAAAGAAGGAATTGCCTATCATGTTTGCCTTATTGGCATTCGCTCAGTTCAACCAAAGTTTCTGATGAATGCATGCTTTCTTTGAAATTTAAAAGAAGTCATTATTTCAAAGATTGCTTGTATTTCAAAGAGAATGTGACTCTTCCACCCTATAAAATATGTAGGCTAATAGATATAACATGCTGCAAACATTATCTGAAATTAAGAAGGTGAAAATTTCGATCAAGCTAAAAATAAGGAAATTATGGTATAAGGTAGAAAAAAGAAGAATTTTGGGTAAAGTTTTAAATTAGGAAAGGTTGCAAAACCAATCCAGTCGCTGGCTAAATCGCTCAACGATTTTACACTACAATCTGCCCATTTGGCCCAACTCTGTATGTGCACAAGACCACCTTATTCACTTGGCCCATCTTTTACTAAGTCCATTATGGTCTCCCATTAATAAAGTGAGCAAAATTTCACTATCTATCCTGGTAGGGATGCAAATGAACCAAACCGCTCGTGAGCTATTCGGAGCTCGATTCGATAAAAGCTCGTTCAAGTTCGTTTAATGAGGATCGTTAAAATAAACGAACCAATCTCAAACTTAGAGATATTCTCAAACCTCATGCAAAGCAAGTTCGAAATGAGCATGATGGGATAACCGACATTCTTCCTTGGACTCCAAGTGAAACAATGAAGGATGGAACCTTCATAAGTCAAACAAAATACACCAGAGACTTAATGAAAAATTTGGTATGGAAGAGAAGTCTTTCTGTGAAAATACCAATGAGTACATCATCAAAATGGACGTGGATGCGGATGGCAAGGTGTAGATCAAACAAAATACAGAGCACTTATTGGATCATTGCTCTATCTCACAAAGCAGCAGCGGACATCACCTTTCTTTGTAGGTGTATGTGCAAGATTTCAATCGCTCCAAAAGAGAGCCATATGACAGCAGGCTAAGAGAATCTTGAGATACTTGAAAGGAAGCCAAGAAGTTGGCTTATGGTATCCAAAGGAAGGTGGATTCAAACTAATTGGTTATTCGGACTGACTATCTTTGGATGCGAGTTGTGAGAAAAGCACCTCAGGCACATGTCAAATGCTTGGAAACAGCTGATTTCCTGGTTTAGCAAGAAGCAAAATTCAATAGCCACCTCCGGTGAAAATAGAATACATAGTGCGGGCAATCACTGTTGTGCCCAAGTCTTATGGATGAGACAAAGCAATTGAGAGACTATGAAGTTGAGGAAAAGGAAATTCCAATCATGTGTGACAACACAAGTGCAATTGCAATCACTCGAGAATCTCGTGTTGCACTCAAGAACAAAGCATATCGATGTCGAGATATCACTTCATAAGAGATCATGTTGAAAAGAAGGACATCATCTTGGAATATATCTCAACCGATAAACGAGTTGGCTGACATCTTCACAAAGCCATTATGTGAGTCAAGATTTGAAGAACTCAAGCATGAGTTAGGATTAATTGAGTGAGTTGACACTCGGAGAAGAATCAAAGAAAAGAAATGAAACACAAAAAAAAACAAAAGGAGATGAACTCTCAAATCGCCTAAGCAAATCACCAGTATCGGAAAAGACACTATACCGAGTCGGTGACAAATTTGAGTCACTAAGAGAACTGTGAGAAGAAAAGTTAAATCGGTGAGGGAAAAAGCCGAGTCATTTATGACAAAGTGACAAAAACGCAATGTCGTTTTACTAAGCGGGAATGTTTTTAAGAATTACGTCAAAGATAATTATGACGTGTACGAGGCAAAAGCCGCACACCAAGCTTATGATTGGATATAAATGCCGCCACATTAATTACGAGACATTAAATGCTAAATCAAAGATGCAAAATCTAAGCCGTTGATTTCGATCACATTTCAAAATCACCCGCACGCCCTTTCATAAACCATACTTAAACTTTTCTTCTCTCTCATATTACCAAAACCGTTCAATTCTCTCGGAAGCAAAGGCAAAACTCTCTCAAAACCCTATCTATCTTCAAATTAACCTCTAAGTTTTCTTGGTGAAATCTGAAAAATGGCATCAACCTATGGCTTTGTCAAGTTAGGAAAGCAAATCCACTGTGGGACTCTTTGTGGATTTTGACGGCATGGTGAAACAGGGGTCCGACGACACACCCTAGTGAAGAAAATTGAGAAATTGGAAACGTGGGCTAAAAACCGTTTCGCGTTGGAATATCCAATGACCTATGTGGAGGAGGTCGCACGTTCTATGTGAACGCCGAGATTCACGATGAGGATCAAATCCTCCTCATTCACGGGAAAGGAGTTCATCATCTCCGCCAAGGATTTGGCGTAACACCGCCACTACGGCGGAAGGAGCATCGTAAATCTATGAAGCCGATGTAGACACTGGATCTTTTTGGAGGGAAGTAGCCAAGTCCGACTATGCTGACAAAATAGTCTACACAGCCAACAAGAGGCTGTTGAAGGAGGACTACCACAAACTGTTGGATATAGTTGCCAAATGCATAGACATCAAATTTGGCGGCTTTGACCAATCGTCTAAAGCAAAAGTTGATCGAATGGCCGCGATCATTGAAGAAAGGAAAATAAACTGGGCTGAGTTTATCTACAGCAGACTCTGCCAAAATGTAGGGAACAAATCCTTCAAGGAGAATGGTACATTTGGAGGATCCCTGGGATATGGTCTGGTGATCGATCGACTGATGGAGGTCAAGGGAGTCCTCTTGACAAGGAAAGGCGTTCCATGTAAACAAGAGGATGTTCGAGATCAAACCTCTCTCGGCGCACGAAGAGAGCCTACGCCAAGAGAATTGACACGAGTGAGGGGAATCGGTGACCCGAAGATACAACTGTCTCCTCTCCACCAAAGAAGAAGGCGCCCCCTGCACTTGTGCTAAGAAGATCACGCTTTGCCTGCAAAGAAAGAAAAACAAACCGCTCCCGCCCCGCGTGTCTCCTACCCCAGTTAGCGGCGGTCGAGAAGGACTCTCAAATACCTTCTCCAATCGTCAAAAAGAGGAGAATCGATAAGCCAAGACAGCTCCTCGTAAGAAAAACACAAAGACGGCCCCCGCCGCCAAGACTCGAAGACACACTCTCTCGAACCAGTAAATCCCTCCGTACGAACTAAGAGACGACGAAGAATCATCAAGCACTCCGAGCTTGAGAAACCGGCCGAGTCACCACTCACCGAGCAGATATGGGAGACTGGAGAAGTAGAATCTCCGATGTTATTGATGAAATCGCTAAGTCTGTGAAGGCGATCGCGAGAGGCAACCCGAAGACACAGTTGTAGTTCGCACGGTGAGACACAAGAAGAGGCCGATAGAGATGATAGTGATGTGATGATCCTATCCCCACCTTATCTAGACATCCAAAATCGTCTGCGAGAGTGGATGAAGTGGAAGTTGAGTCGATCCAGGAACAGTTCCAATGGCCTGAATTTATAGAAGAGGAAGAAGAAGAAGCTGAACTTTCTTGATCGACCACTGTGATCTCAAAGATGGATGAAGAAAATCGCATGAGATATCTTGCAGATCTTCAAGGACAAGGAGAGAAGGAAAGACAGCGAGAGGAAGGCGAGGCACGTGAGAAGGCCAACATCTCGCCCTATCACCGCACTACGAACACACACATCATCTTCTTGATGTCTTATCCGATGATGATGAGGATGCGGACTATCTTTGCCGCCCGCGAGAAAGAAGTGCAAATGCGGCAAGCATTGCACGAATCTTAATCCTTCACGAGCAAAGATTGATGGAGGGACCAGGAGAGTCCTCCAAAACACAAACCGAAATCGATCCAATGGGAGTGGTTCAGCAAATCGCCACCGTTGTTGCCGCAACCACTTCCTCGGAAGAAAGAAATAAGGGATATGGCGATGAAACCGGGATAGTGGGGACCCTAGTCGAGCCAACCCCTATTGAAGGTGTCTTACCACCGCCCCCAACGGTGAACACTCGAGAGATACAACCGGGAGTTTGGAGACGAGTGACCCCATTCCAAGTCACTCGGTGGTGCGTCACCGAGGGGAAACTCCCTCCACCTTGCAGCAAGGTCGGAGAATCTGCAGATGACTCCACAATGAATCTAGGAGGCGAAGTGGAGAAGGAACAACCAAAAAGTACAAAGAAGTTGTCATCAACGAAGCTCGAGGCGATTGAGACTTTCTCGGTGAGGTGTCAATCGCTCGGGAAGGCTAATGACGCTAATGCCGATGCGTCGAGGCACAAGAAGGAATGTACGGGAGTTAACACTGGGGTGATGAAAGTGCAATCCATGGGGTTGAGACTCCGGTGGATGCCACGAGAAGACCTCGGGCGGTGACATGCCGAAAGGGATGTCAAGGCCTTGCTGCAGTTGAGGCTGCGGGAGGTAATGAAGGCCAACGGGAGGTTGAGACCTCCGGGGTAAAAGACTAAAGTAGAGAACATCCTCCCGCTATCATTGATCCATCGAAAAGGAGATAAGTGCACTTCATGATTCCCAGGATAATCCTCGATGTAACTTTTTCGGGATCGGAAGGCGACGAAGAAGCCGAGTCATCCCCATGACAGATCCAAAAGACTCGGTGAGGATGTTCCAAGCACGAGCAAGTCCGATCTCAAGACTACTCATCAAACTTTCAATTTTGATGGTGAACCACCAATGGAAATCTCATCATCGTCCGATGACGCTTCGATAAGGCCGAGGACAGATCCACTCAATTGGAGAAACCATTTGAGACCAACAAAGTGTTGGAGACACAGTGAGGCTCGCAAGTCGGGTCCACTTCACAAAAGACCCCACCAAACAGAGTCCACCGCACAGCTCCTCAAGTCAAGCAGTTCGACTCAAAAGGAACTTCACGCGCACTTCTCATCATTGAACAAATCCCAGAGAGTCGTGATGATTCCTTTGTAGAATCATTTCCTTTCTCCCTGGAGGTACCCGACCTCCCGAAGAGTCGAGAATGAACTCGCGCTTCCATAGACCAGCTCTGTCATTCCATCGGTACCATCGTTCGACTAACTATGACTTTGACTGCGGGCCATCAGGTAAGAACGGAAGAAACAAATTGAAGTTAGGAGGTGTTCAAAGCATTATTTCTTGAAATTGAACGGATGGAGAGGCACCAAGCCTCTATGGACATGAGACTAGACAACAGAGATGCCAACCACTGGCGACTTGAGAGGCATAATCGAGAATTAGGGAATGGTGGCAAAGAATAAAAACAATGCGTGTGGAACAAGCTAGATACTTCAGGACATTGTTCAACAAGTGTTGGTATGGCAAGCCGTCGAGAATCCGATGCAAAGACGAAATTGAGAGAACACATTGAGCACATGCATGAAGCTCACCTGCTTGAGATAAAGCTGCTTTGTGTGAGCAAAATAAGAGTGATCTCTTGCGTCTGGAAGAAAATATGGATCGAAAATTCAGCCTTCTCATGGCTGAGATGAAGCTAATTTCCGAGTCCAACGCTACTCGCTCGAATTTCGTGCCGCATACTCGCAGCAGACTCGAGGCGAACTCGACTATCGCAGGCTCGACTTCCGCTTGCCGTATGTTTCGGGGTTCCTCTATCCTTTGATGATGCCAAAAAGGGGAAGAGGAATACCTAAAAGCTATTTGTTGAGAAAAAGGGAGCGGTATGTAAAGGGAAAGGCAGTGAGGAAGTGTCAAAACAAAAGAAATGAAAGTCTGTTGAGGGGAAAGGATCGAAAGATGTGACCTTGATGATTGCACAAACCCCAACAAGGTCTTGTCACGGTGATATCATCAGCAAACTCCCAGTGCCTCCGCCACTCCAACACTCTGCTATATCCATGGTCAAAAGAGAAAGACAATTGAAGAAGGGATGGAGGAAGTGGAAGGAAGGATGGATGCCCGAGTTATGAATATCTTGAAACAACATGGAGACATTCCAAGAGACAGAGACACTTATGCCATCTCGGATGCCGAATCGAGCCTAGATCAGTTGATGAATTTAAAACGCCGCATCTCGAAGGATACTTTGCAAAGATTTCCATGGCTCAAGCTTGGGACTTTATCTTGGGAAAAGGGTCTCACGTTATGTGAAGAAAGCGACAGCGTGACGGACTACGGCATCGCTCACTTTGGTCACTCCGCTAGTCACTGGGAAGAAGAAGACCCTAGTACAATATACGCCCGAGAGGGAGAGGTAGAGAAAGAAACAGTGAGTGGAGAAAGAGGCTTGAGACCTAGACCTCTCGCCCAAAAATATTGAGTACATAGATCCAGGCAAGAAAGGAGGGATCTGGGCCGGGAACAGTCTTGACCAAGTAGCCAATCGCAAGTGGCTAAAAACAATCGAGTATGTGAAAAGAATTGAAGAAGAAAATAAAAGACAAACTCACTTTGGGAGGAGAGACAAGAGAGACTAAGAAGAGATGAAGCTGCCAGGAAGGCATATGAAAAGAAGAAGAAGGCTGTGGAGATGAGAAAAAGAGAAGAAGAAGCGAGAAGATCTTTGAAGAAGAAGAAAGAAAGAGACAATGAAGGAGATGAAGTGTTGTTGTCCACCCTTCATGTATTTTACCATGTAAATACACTTTATGTAAGTCTTCATGTCATAAACATTTGTAAATTCTCTAGTTTTGTAGACAAATGTATGCTCGATACACCTTGTAAACTTATGCTTGATTGTGTAAAAGAACAAGAATGTTATGATCAATAAAAGGATTGATTCTACACATACATTCTATGTGAATGCACTATCTGTATATATCTTTGCTATTTACATTTTGAATGTTTTAAGTTTTGGCATCATCAAAAAGGGGAAATTGTTGGGAAATTTATTGTTTAGATTTTGATGAATGCCATGTAGAACTTAGAATAGGAAGTTGGCACCCCATTTTGTTGAAACTGTATTGTAATAAATAGGGTGATGATCAGTGAGTTAAGTCACTATGACTAAACATGCAAAAGACAATCAAGATGGAAGGAAGACTCATTTGCAAGACAGTGAGTATGGCAAAGAAGAGAAGACGGGGACTCAAGGAAAGCAGTGAGATGCTGTTGAGTGGAGTATCGATCAAGTCACTAAACATAGCCAAGTCTCAAGTCGAAGTGACAGTGACGGAGACGAGTCATCCAATGATTGGAAGCGACTCTAAGTCACATGGGGAAAGCAAGGAAATGCGTCAAGTCGAGATAATCGAAAGAGATTCGTTGTACGTAAATCAAGAGAATTACTTAAACAAGTAATATCTCCATGCTACCTTTCTCGAAGTGCTCGATGCAGAAGCGTGCAAAAGGAATAAACCAATGGGAAGAACTACACCGTGTCGAACTCGAAAAGTCAAGAACATTTTATACGAGGAAATGGCAAATTCAAGGATCGCAACAAGACAAGCCAGCGTCACAAGTGACTTTAAAAAATAAGCCTATCTCTTCAACGGGCAAATTTTTGAAAGATCACTATAAAAGGCCGAGGAATGACTCGAGAAAGAAGACCAAAACCACAAACATTCAAGCAATTATTAGAATTGTAACCAAAAATATTCTCAAATCATTCAAGATTAATCCTCAAGCCTACATTACGAAGATCATCAATCCAACACTCACCGTGAAGGAAAGATAACTTCTATCGGTTGAAGAGGAAATCATTGAAGAATCAAAGGGTCTACACTCCACGAAGGATTGTAGGAAGGTTCAAGGTCGAACCAGGTCTCGAGTTTTTGGAGGGCTTCGTGATCAAATCCAAAGAGCTTGAACAAGTGGGCTGTAGTAGCAAAGCGTTTGCCTGTGAAGAAGCCGAGTCGCACGAGAAGCGGTGAGTGATCAAGGCCTCTCGGCATCGAGTCCCAAGGATCAAGTCGGTTGTGTGATCAAGACTTGTATTTGGTATTACCACTTTGTATATCTTGATCAATACCAGTGGATTCCTCCAGGAGATTGGAGAAGAGAGGAGTAGAAGAATTACCCCATCTTGAACCTCTATAAAAATCTTATCGTGTCATTTATATTTCAAAGACTTTAATTCTGCATCTTATTTGTTTACTCTTTCGATAAATTTGCTATCCACTTGATAATTTCTAAGTACTAAACCAAGCATTAAATCTTTGCTTAACCATTATTAAGGGTGTTAAGTCTTCCAATGAAAAACAAACTACGGTGAGTTAATTCGGTCTTAACAAAGTGAGTTATTCCATCAACAACTCGATTGAGTCTTTGGGAGACTAACTCTTTGATTAACCAAATTGTGATCCACCAAGGACACAAATGTAGTATCAACTCTCGAATTTTAAAAAGGACTAAATCGAAAAGTTGGTAAGGTTTATTCAACCCCCTTCTAAACCTTACACCCACACCCCTTGGGACTACAAGTGGTATCGGGCGGTTGGTTCATTTAGCCTTCCTCCGCAGTTCTTGAACTAGATCTCCAAATTCTTCAAAGTTTATTTTAGTACTTAAGTTTTCAAAACTCCTTTTATCATTAAAAGGTTATCATAATGGAAGCAAATTTGACACGCATCCCCGTGATCTGTTGGTTCTTGAACCTTCCGTGACCGGTTCTTTGAACATCCTCGCACGGCTAAGGTGATGTTGTTGACCCGTTGTATTCTACAAAAAGATGTATGAGGCAATCGAGTATGCCTTGGAGATTTAAAGAGGCTTTACACCAATACATTGGGCGAGGTGTTTTGAAACAGTCGGAACTATGGTCTTACGGGCGCAAAATTAGGGTTTTTAAGAGATCCGATCCTAATCTAATGATGACTCGACACCAAATCATAACGGAATCCGGATTTTACGGAAACCCTAATCCTAGCTAAGGTATAAAGGCCCAAGCCCGGGTTCATTCTAATCTAATCTCATTTTCTTTTCTGTTACATTGCTCTTTCTCTCTCTAGCCTTTTACTTCCTTTCCAAGACATCGACTTAGGCATCGGAGAGGGTATGCCGGAGCCCCCTCCGGCCCCCCTGTGCAGGTTTCACGGGGACTTCGTCTTGAGAGGTGATCGGCGAGAGAGAGGTCGTTTTGGGAGCAACCAATCATATTTATAGCTCGGGATTGGGACCAGACGCACTATTAATGCACTAATTGAGTCCTTTTGATTTTAGTTAGTGCATTCACTAATCATGTATACTTGTATAATAAAAAAAAATACACTTTTCTTAAACTTAATGTGTTATTGGAGTTGGTTCTTTGTATTTCTAGGCCAACTTTGTGCACTGCTAACGGATAATTCCTAGCTGTTTCTGCGTCACCTATGGTTCTAATACCTTGAATTCTTCAAAAAAACAACAATTTACAATGTTAAATTTTCGAGTGAGTACACACTACCATCATTATCAACTAAATAAAAATCAACAAATAAATACAAATGAAAATCCATGTTTGGCTTACAAAAGAAATTATTATGCCAAGTGAAATAGGTGAATGTTACTTATCAGTTATTACATGGAAGTTAATATATGTGTGTATATATATATATATATATATATATATATTAATGGGTATTAATTTTTTATCTCATACATGTCCGACAATCCCAAATCTGCAAAAAAATATTCATATTTGTCCATTAGAATCTTGGTGGGTAGATACCCATTTTGTATCGTATGAGAAATGAATTCCATTTGTGTTTGTGCTCCCGAGAAAGATATGGTACTCTATTCCATTACATGGATCGAAACCCAGACCCAGTCTCTCTTGGAATCCTGAATATGCCAATAATTGTACTAATCCACATATGCCTCTCTCTTGCTTCTGTGAGAAAGGGGTGGGGAGAGGTGAGAAGGGCCCCATCGCTTGAGCTTCATCCCTTTTTTCTTTCCTTGGTCCAACCAAGTGTACCTCTAATGTTCCAAATCACTGATGTCTGGGAAAGATTAGCGATTCGTTAAATCTTTCTCTTTCCACCCATGAAGTTTCTTCCAGACTCTAACGAGATCATCTTTTCGGCACTAAGTTATTTACTCGCCCAGCCTTCGCCTTATTCCATTCAAAAAGGTAGTTTTCCTATTCTTATTGGTAAATAATGTCTTGAAGTGAAGCGAAGGCATTATTGAAGGAAAGAGATGGCGGGTCGTTATCACCTGGCGGATCTACATGGAGACTTGGGGTACAATCGCAACCGCAATTTATATAATTATTCTAAACAATAAGCTTTAGTGAAAATCAAAAGAATACTAAATTTGTACCCCTAATATATATTACAAAAATAATTAGGACTTCCAAATAATATAACAAATCTCCACAATATAATTTTAAAAATAAAAATTTGACTTAACAACATGAATAGATAAAATACATGGCAAAATCTATCAAAAATTAAAATAACCTAAAAAATAAATCTAATAGAATCAGTAATGTTACCAACACTATGTTTAGTTTTCTCATATTTTCTTAATTACTTTAATTTTCTTTTATACATGTATATTAATTATAAGGACATTTTATGTGAGACAGTCTTTTGGATCTAAGTTAATTTGACGGGTCCTAAAACATACAAAAATATGAATTATATTCATGGGTATGAGTTTGAGTCAAGTTCTATTTAAATAGAGGATCCAAATCACGTACAATTTTTGTGATTAATTATTCATATTTCTATCTTTATTACACCAAATTTTGCAAAGTTTTAAACAATTTTTATATGTGTGTTTTTTATAAATATCTATCGTAATCCTACTTTCAAAAGTCTGGATCCGTCATTGACCGTTACTCGCTCACGCCATCCTTAATCTCTCGCACGTGTAATTTTTTTCTCTCTATACCTTAACAACTTAATTGCAACGTGCTTTTCACATGTCTTTTCCGTGAAATATATATATATATATATATATATAGGAATAGGATCAAATGAGACTACATAATTAAGTGAGCAGTGTGACTAATCCTGTACCACAAATCTCAAATTTTAGATGGTTGGAATTTTCTCAATTTAATAATCATTTTAGATTTATTTTAAAGCTGAAAAGGGCATGATTGTCATTACAACACCCAATAATGACGACACCACAACCAATACTACAGAGTCATCATCAACACCAGCCCGAGCTTCCAAACGACGACGTAATGAAGCAAGCGCCGCATGCCATCACCAACGCAGAAAATGCCCGCTCAACTGCCCATTGTTGCCCTATTTTCCATCAGATATGAACAAAAACAATGTTTATAATATCGTAAAACTCTACCGATTAGCGAAAGTTGAAGAAATACTAAAAAACGCGCCCCAAGAACAGAAACAAGAAGCCATGGATACTATGATTTACGAAGCCAATATGCGGGCCGTAGAGCCCGTATACGGTTGTTGTCGTCTGATCAATGCACCGATGGAAAAAATACATCTGTTGGAGATGGAGCGTCTTGAGGTCCAAAATCAAGTTGAAGCATACAAGAAAGCTCAACAATGGCGGCCCAACAAGAACTGGCCTTCCAAATGGCTCAACAAGAAAATATGGCCAAAATTTTTGACGCACTAATTTAAATATATATGGCGCGAGTTTTTCGATCAGGCGAAGAAGACGATCGACGCGAGAAACCGGGGCCTACGAGGAGCGATTAGGAGGATTGGTGAAGAAGACGATCTTTGACGTGGACAAACCGAGGGCCTCTTAGGAGGCGTGAGGATCATCGACACTTAGATGTTTTTCGATGATACTTAGTTGTGTTTTTCTTTGTATAAGTAGTTGATTTTTGATGTATGTATTTATGTTGTTGAATACTTATTTTTTTGTTGTATACTTATATGTATTTTGTTGTACATTTATATGTGTTTTGTTGTATACCTATATTTTTTGTTTGACAATTGTAATATGCAAGAAAATTATGTTAAACATACAACAAAATAGTGTTAAGTATACATCAAATATATGCTAAATATACAAAGACAATAATGAGCGTGATTTTTCTCTCTATATAATTGATTTACTTAATCTACGGTCCCCACATGTTAATGAGCGTGATTCTCTCTCTCTCTATAATCGGTTCATTGATTCACGGTTCCCACATGTTTTTGTTTGACCATTTTAATATACAAAGAAAAATTATGTTAAACATACATCAAAATAGTGTTAAGTATACAACAAATCATTGATAAGTGTACATCATATCTGCATGGCGGAGAGCACATGCGCGCGATTTTCTTCTCTCCGGTAGCGATTTTCTCGCGATTTTCTCTCCCCACGTGATTTTCTCTCTTCTAATAATCGATTCCATATTTTGATGGTCCCCACATGTTTGTTTTGACAATTATACCCTTA
This sequence comes from Rehmannia glutinosa, assembly GCA_016081115.2. NCBI lineage: Eukaryota > Viridiplantae > Streptophyta > Magnoliopsida > Lamiales > Orobanchaceae > Rehmannia > Rehmannia glutinosa. The sequence continues at coordinate 1,536,634 of JABTTQ020002610.1, forward strand.
TTTTGTCTTAATTAAATGTTTAATGTAATTTTAACCCCTATTTATCTTAGCCATTGATGTAGATAATGGAGGTTGAGATGAGTCCACACTGCCTCACTATAATATGTGGTCTCATTTTAACCTCCCCATATATATATATATATATACATATATATATATTTGATGATGGGACTAAATATAATAAAATTAAGATTATATACGAGCCTAGCTAATTTTCCAATTTTCTTTTGAAATCATAATTTCCTATTTTTAATGGATGTACAATAAGTACAATTGTCACAAAGTTATGTGAATTAGATTTGGAAAAACATAATTTGTGAGATTTAGATAAAAAAGACATGAAGAACATAAAGATCGATTATCATTATCAAGATAGGGAATATTACAAGCGTGAAGGGCCCTTTTAACAATCTTAAATGAAGGGTGCCCAAGTCTAGATTGCCAAACATCCAAACTTAAACTATCCTTAACTACTGCAGAGTTGATGGAGAGAGGACCAGGATCGTATTTATTTGTTGGGTGGAGGATGGGCCGTGAGGCGTAAGACTTGGAACCGGATAGTGAAAAGTCAGAGAGACCATTTCTAAGAGCTCCTTGAAGAAGAACATTCCCTGTGCATTGATCCTTCACAAGACAAAAAGATGGGTGAAATTCAAAGAAAACATGATTATCTTGAGCAAATTGACTAACACTAATGAGATTCTTTGTTATATGAGGAACATGCAAAAGATTTTTAAGAAGAAAAGAATGCTTAGAATGATGATCAGAATCAGGTGGTACAACTATAGAGTTACCAAAATGAGCAATTTCAAACCTTGTCCATTTCCAACTTGGACCTTCTCATTTCTCGATAGTCACGGCAATATAGAGATTACCCATATCATAGGTCACATGATTAGTGGCACCGAGTCGTGGTACCAATTCAAATCCCGAGAAGCATCTTGATAAAACACGGCAACATTAACATTTGAGTGGCTAAAGGTACTCACGATAATTGTGTTCTTTGCTTTTCTTTGTGTGCTAGAATTAAGTCCGAGTTGGGTGTGAAATTTAGATCATCTCTATAGAAACATCTCTCTCAGTGTGATTGTTATAGTTCTGATTTGGCACCTTGGTCTATTTCCTCCAAATCTGCCTCCTCTTCCTCAAAGCACCACCAAACTCGTCTCTTCCTCTATTGTTTGCATTGAAACTTGAATCTATGTTGTTGCTTCCATTGTTGTTATGATAATAGCCTCTTCCTCTTGGATTATGATTTCCTCCTCCTCTCCTATTACAGTGTTTTGTGCAAAATTTACAGAGAAGGATCCATCCTCAATAACACTTCTACTTTCAAAGGTCTCCAATCTTTTCAAAACTATGTAATAGAGCATGGAGTTCACTCAAACTCCAAGGTTCAAGTCCGGATGTAGTCGAAACCATAATGAGTTATACTCATGTCCCGACCCACTCAACACATACATGACTTGATCCTTCGATCGATGGTTCACCAGCGCCAGAACCAATAGATCACAATGATTTTGATCTTGTTCAAATAATCCTTCATCGTAAATTTCCCTTCTTAGGGTCCGTAAATGCAACCTATCTTGCATAACCTTGGCTTGATTTTGATTAGCAAAGGTGGTTTTCAAGCAATCCCGATTTCTTTAGAAGTATTTAAACCAACTTATGTGATTAAAATACTTTGGATAAAGAAGACAATAGCCATGAGGCTAACAATTAATCTTATTTCATTGTAGATAAGAGGGATTAGTTTAGAGCTTCGTAGTAGAGGCACTTGGTGTAAACTCATCCGGCATAGGGCATGAACGGTCGGGTAACCTTCTAAGCCATACCTCGAATGGCACCCCAAATTTTTTCTTCCATACAAGATAATTGCTCTCATTGAACTTGGTGACAAGTTGGCTTTGTGGTTGAATAATGGGTTCATTAGTTGTACCCATTCGTACCACCGAGCAAACCATGAAAAGAAAAGAAAATAAAAATGGAAAGCTGTAAAAATGGATTAGAGTCAGGCATTAACCTGCTCTGGTACCATGTGAGAAAATCACATTCCATTCCATTGCCAAAGGAATGAATGCAACAGAGGTACATAGGATGACAGAGCCAATACTAAGAATAATTTACGGTGCAAAATGTATATTTCATTGGATGATTCAATGTAACAGTACAACCGGGTACTTATAGTACATAAAAGCAATCCAAGCCATACAAGTGTCATCATCTAAGCTATCATCTTGTAACCAACTAATCATTACTAATGATGAGCTAATAATCCTATACTATTCAGTGAAGATGGAATCTTTGTAATCAGTGATGTCATCCAGCTGATTCAGCAAGGTCTTGTTTGCTTTCAGCAAGGAATATAATTCTGAAACCAATGGAAAACAGAAATAACTCATCGATCAAAAGTGTGAAATTTGCAAGGATAATTATTTGCCATCCTCCACTCTTTGTAAGTGGTTGAGCTTATTTTTACTGGTCCTTTTGTAACTTCAAGGTTCTTATGATAATTTTCCTAGTAAACCAAACTCACAGAGACGAGATTTCAGGCGGAAATTTTAAGATGTTGAAGATTACACGTCTTCTGTTTCATTATTTTTTTAAATCCATTCTCCAATTTAGTGCAAACATTTGAAATTCTTGCTTTTTTTTATAGTCTTATAACGACAAAATTATTTCTTTTGTCCTAAAAATAAGTCTTCTCAGAGTTTTAGCCCTTTTTTTCTCGGATTTGGATTCAATCTTTTAAATGAGAAAAATTCAAGCTTTGGATCATGTAATCGCTACAAAAGTAAATTTTACATGTTGGCTATGTAGCATTAATTTTTAAAAATTCTTAATTTTAAAAAAAAAGTATTTAATCATCTTATTAGCAAAATCGATAAAATTTAAATATAATTAGCAAATCTAGTATTATTAGTCATTGTATAAAACTATAATTTTATATCATATTTCAAACAACCAGATTCCTATAAATATGTAGACTCTAACAATCATTTTTTCAAATTTCGTTTCTCTTGTATTTTTGTTTTGTTTTTCAACTCTAAATATTATATTTTTATTTTTAATAATTACATAAATAATCTATAGAACTACAATTAAAAAAGAGAAATTGGCAAAAATTAGTTGAATAATAAAAATTATTTACATTATATATGACTTACTAAATTTCTAAAAAAGATTAGTAATTCAAAAAAGTTTCATATTTAAGACATATATTATTTTATTAAACTAGCAACCTTCACCCCCCACTGCCCAACCCTCCGCCCCCTCGCAGATAAAATAAGTATTTAAAAACAAGAGATAATACAAAAACACCCTGAAGTTTGGGTTAATTACAAAAAAACACAGACGTGTTTCAAAATTACAAAAGACTCCTTCAGTTTTTGTTTTGTTTTAAATTTAAGGGGGTAACTCTAATATTTTTGCAAATATCGCGTGTTTTTTAAATATTTTCAAATATCACCGGGAAAAATGTAAGATGAGAATCCCAAACCGTATATGTTTTTACCAATTATCCCTAAAAACAATTAATTATGCCCATGAATTGTACAAATATAGTGGCTCCAAATAAATAATTTGAAAAAGGATAATATCTATAGAAATTCATTCGAAAACAACCATAAAGTCCACAAATGACATGACCAATGGGGTAGGTGGAAAGGATATATATTAGGGAAAATATTGGGAATAGCCTGTGAAGCCCCGATTTTTCCGAGCTATTAATTGTTCCTTATTGTCATTTATACTTTTGACCGACTCTTTTACCGCGTCATTTTGACGGGTAATTATTAATAATATATATATTTTGTATTTTATTTCATTTTATTTAATTACTTGTGATCATGATTTTTATTAATTTTATTCCTCATTTATGATCACTTGATTGATCATTATTACTATTTTTGTATTTATTAGTCACCTTAGAATTTTAAAAGACTATTTATTTTATAGACTTTTACCTTATAGAATTAAGATTTTGATTTAGATCAAGTGATCATGAGACTTACAAGTGATCAAGGAAATCACTAATTATTTTGGAGATTGATATATTTCATCTATTATCATCAAATTTGGGACAAAAAAATATATATGGAATTACCATAATACCCTTGAAGTGGACGGCCATGGTGGTATTTTTGGAGTAAAAATATCATCCAACTCTTGTACACCTACACCATATATTAGTCATCTTGTGTATAATTATATCATTAATTCAAATATTATACACATTATCTTATACATCAATTTTATATCATTAAATTCCCCAACATATTCTATTCTTCCCAGCATTCTTCTTATTCCTCTCAACATTCCAATTTGACCCATATCTTGACTCACCTTTTGTCTCCATGCAAGGGACAAGTTACAAGACACAAATTAATCAAAAAAAATTTTCTTCCCCCCTCTTCCCCAAAGTGGACGGCCATTAGGCCAAAATTTAACAAAAAATTTCATTTTTCACCCAACACCTTCATTTCTCAAGCTAATTCTCCTCCTTCTCTCTAACCTCTCTCTAAGATTCACTCACATCTTCAAACATTCAAACAAAATCCATTCATATCTTCAAACCTTCAAACACCAACTCTTCACATCTTCAAATCTTCAACATAAGTTCTTCATATCTTCAAGTACCACTTCTTCACATCTTCAAAAATTCAAACACAAGTTCTTCACATCTTCAAGCCTACCTTCAAACCTTCAAGAACATCTTCTTCCTAACATCAAACATACTTCTTTCTTCAAACATCTAAACCAAAACAAACAATCTTACCACTTAAACACTAAAAATTCGAACACCCCTATCTCAAGGTAAGAAATTTCACCCCTCAATTCAACTTAAATTCTTACTACTCCTCACCTTCTCTTTATAATATAAGCTTGAATTGTGGATTTTGAGGTACTTAGAAGACCACTTGGAGACATGCGTGCATGTTTTGGATGACTTATAACCTGGAAAAGTCGAGCATAATTGATTAAATTTCAATTTTGGACTTAAAAATGTAAAAATGGAAAGTTGGTGGACTAGATTGCAAGAAAATAAAAGTTAAAGGACCCCTCTTCAAATTTCGAAAATTGGGACTATACTCAGGTTCAAAAATGACTTTTGGAAATTTTAATAAAGTTTTAAGAGTTTTAAGATAAATAAAAATCAACCTTTAAAAGCCCAAGGACTAGATTGTAAAATTTTGAAAGTTTAAGGGCTACTTTGCAATTTTTAAAAACTGTACCAGACCTAAACTTTAAAAATTGAAACTTTTACTCTTAAGGTACTGGGAATTACATATTTTAAAAAGTATTCCAAAAATCCAAGTGGTTAGGGCTTGGAAAACAATTTTTCTAAAATTGAGGGACTAATGTGTAAAATACTAAACTTGAGGACCCAAATGAAATTTCCAGGACTTATGCAGCCCATGCACCTGTAAATACTAACTTAACTATAACTTAATTATATTTTGGACCCAAGGTTCAAATTTCATAACAATTGGACCCCTAAAAGCCTCAAAGGCAATTATTTCAAAATGGGACAAAAATGATATTTTCAAAAGTTAAAGGACCTACACATATTTCTTTTAAAAACTGCTTTTGTCCCAATATCCTACTAACCTTAGTGATATTTTCCAACTGGAATCACATTAAAAGCCCTTCCGTTTTGTGAGTTCGATTTTTTAAAACTTAAGGTCCGAATTAGCAATTTTTACAAATTTGGGGCCAATGTGAGATTTTTATAAAAACCTGAATATCTGGACAATTTGGAGAATTTAGGAACTTACCTCATAATTTTTCAAGGTCGGGATATTTATTTATTCAATTTTCAACCCCAAAAGTGTTGGTTTTTACAAAACGGGGCTAAATTACAATTTTCCTTTTATAAAAGACCTAACTCAAATTATTTTCTCTTTTACTAAAATAGCCCTGGACTCTCTGACTTGGAGATTTAATTTAAGTATTTTACTTTCCCAAAAACCCTTGACTTATCGGATCAATTTGACCGATTAATACCCGATCGCGGAGCGACTTCCTCGCCTTGCGCATTGAATCTATAACGGGACTTATGCCCCACCTAATCTTTCAAGATATCAAAGGTTGCTTATCCTTCCGATAATCATCTTCATCCAAATACTCCACCAACGCCATAATTGCCACTCGCGTTTTTCAAAATTTTCCTAAAACGCTTCCCTGAATCAATAATACTGATTGCTGGTTGATTTTTGTAATTGTAATTACTTTCTGTCGAGTCAACTTGGTGTGTCGAGCTCACATCTCGGAATGGATACGTCGGGGATGGAACCGGGCAGCTCGATCGCTATTCCACTCTTAGGCCCCATCGCCCTAATCCCCATGGCGAGGGACGGAGTTTGTCCGAGGAAGTCGTAGTAATCGAGGTATAATTGATCCTTATTGTCATTTATACTTTTGATCGACTATTTTACGCGTCATTTTGACGGTAATTATTAATAATATATACATTTTGTATTTTATTTCATTTTATTTAATTACTTGTGATCATGATCTTTATTAATTCTATTCCTCATTTATGATCACTTGATTGATCATTATTACTATTTTGTATTTATTAGTCACCTTAGAATTTTAAGAGACTATTTATTTTAGAGACTTTTATCTTATAGAATTAAGATTTTGATTTAGATTAAGTGATCATGAGACTTACAAGTGATCAAGGAAATCACTAATTATTTTGGAGATTGATATATTTCATCTATTATCATCAAATTTGGGACAAAAAAATATATATGGAATTACCATAATACCCTTGAAGTGGACGGCCATGGTGGTATTTTTGGAGTAAAAATATCATCCAACTCTTGTACACCTACACCATATATTAGTCATCTTGTGTATAATTATATCATTAATTCAAACATTATACACATTATCTTATACATCAATTTTATATCATTAAATTCCCCAACATATTCTATTTTTCCCAACATTCTTCTTATTCCTCTCAACATTCCAATTTGACCCATAACTTGATTCACCTTTTGTCTCCATGCAAGAGACAAGTTACAAGACACAAATTAATCAAAAAAAAAATTTCTTCCCCCTCTTCCCCAAAGTGGACGGCCATTAGGCCAAAATTTAACAAAAAATTTCATTTTTCACCCAACACCTTCATCTCTCAAGCTAATTCTCCTCCTTCTCTCTAACCTCTCTCTAAGATTCATTCACATCTTCAAACATTCAAACAAAATCCATTCATATCTTCCAACCTTCAAACACCAACTCTTCACATCTTCAAATCTTCAACATAAGTTCTTCATATCTTCAAGTACCACTTCTTCACATCTTCAAAAATTCAAACACAAGTTCTTCACATCTTCAAGCCTACCTTCAAACCTTCAAGAACATCTTCTTCCTAACATCAAACATACTTCTTTCTTCAAACATCTAAACCAAAACAAACAATCTTACCACTTAAACACTAAAAATTCGAACACCCCTATCTCAAGGTAAGAAATTTCACCCCTCAATTCAACTTAAATTCTTACTACTCCTCACCTTCTCTTTATAATATAAGCTTGAATTTTGGATTTTGAGGTACTTAGAAGACCACTTGGAGACATGCGTGCATGGTGGTGAAACTTGAAGACTTGAAGAAGAACTAGTAGAGAAAATTGCACTACAAGGTAAGAATTGGACACTAGAACCCTTCTTTCCTCTTCCTTCTATTTTTTTTCAAATTTTAACACCCCTTTTTCATTTTTGGGAAATAGGGGCTGACCTTAAGTGATTTTGGAGTTGAACCAAAATCTCCAAATTTGAAGCTCCAACTAGTTTCAAATCACCTACTACATAAGGTAAAGTGTAGTCTTTCCAATTTCCTTATCTCCTTCTTTTCTCTTTAATTTTTCTCTCATTTTTCTAACTCCAAATTTTTGATATTTCTTGACTTAGGGGCTGACCTAAGTGACCTCATCCAAAAATTGTGAAATTATCCTTTTATTTCACAATTTCCAATTTTAAGGTGGGTGGAAAAAATATTTTCCAACTTTTAGGTGTTTTGATTAAATGCATGTAGAAAATTTGATCATGAGCCTTGAGATATATATAATCTATGTATTGCATGTCAATTTTATATATCAAATCATGAAAATTCTCAAGAGTTGCTCAAAATTACTATTTATTGAATTTTAGGTGCATGCATGTACACTTTATTGTTTTAATTGATGAATTCTTGTATGTATTGGACATGCATGTGTATGATATTTAAAATCTATGTTTTGGATGACTTATAACCTGGAAAAGTCGAGCATAACTGATTAAAGTTCAATTTTGGACTTACAAATGTAAAAATGGAAAGTTGGTGGACTAGATTGCAAGAAAATAAAAGTTAAAGGACCCCTCTGCAAATTTCGAAAATTGGGACTATACTCAGGTTCAAAAATGACTTTTGGACATTTTAATAAAGTTTTAAGAGTTTTAAGATAAATAAAAATCAACCTTTAAAAGCCCAAGGACTAGATTGTAAAATTTTGAAAGTTTAAGGGCTACTTTGCAATTTTTAAACACTGTACCAGACCTAAACTTTAAAAATTGAAACTTTTACTCTTAAGGTACTGGGAATTACATATTTTAAAAAGTATTCCAAAAATCCAAGTGGTTAGGGCTTGGAAAATAATTTTCTAAAATTGAGGGACTAATGTGTAAAATACTAAACTTGAGGACCCATATAAAATTTCCAGGACTTATGCAGCCCATGCACCTGGAAATACTAACTTAACTATAACTTAATTATATTTTGGACCCAAGGTTCAAATTTCATAACAATTGGACCCTAAAAGCCTCAAAGGCAATTATTTCAAAATGGGACAAAAATGATATTTTCAAAGGTTAAAGGACCTACACATATTTCTTTTAAAAACTGCTTTTGTCCCAATATCCTACTAACCTTAGTGACAGTTTTCAACTGGAATCACATTAAAATCCCTTCCGGTTTGTGAGTTCAAGTTTTAAAACTTAAGGTCCGAATTAGCAATTTTTACAAATTTGGGGCCAATGTGAGATTTTTATAAAAACTCGACCTCAAAACTTTAAAAACCTGAATCTCTGGACAATTTGGAGAATTTAGGAACTGACCTCATAATTGTTCAAGGTCGGGATATTTATTTATTCAATTTTCAACCCCAAAAGTGTTGGTTTTTACAAAACGGGGCTAAATTACAATTTTCCTTTTATAAAGGACCTAACTCAAATTATTTTCTCTTTTAATAAAATATCCCTGGACTCTCTGACTTGGAGATTTAATTTAAGTATTTTACTTTCCCAAAAACCCTTGACATATCGGATCAATTTGACCAATTAATAACCGATCGCGGAGCGACTTCCTCGCCTTGCGCATTGAATCTATAACAGGACTTATGTCACACCTAATCTTTCAAGATATCAAAGGTTGCTTATCCTTCCGATAATCATCTTCATCCAAAAACTCCACCAACGCCATAATTGCCACTCGCGTTTTTCAAAATTTTCCTAAAACTCCTTCCCTGAATCAATAATACTCGACTGCCTGGTTGATTGCCCTGTAATTGTAATTACTTTCCGCCGAGTCAACTTGGTGTGTCGAGCTCCGACTCAATCGGAATGGATACGTCGGGGGATGGAACCGGCAGCTCGGCTGCTATTCCACTCTTAGGCCCCATCGCCCTAATCCGCAATCGAGGGGACGGAGTTTGTCCAAGGAAGCGGGTCGTAGATCGAGGTATAATCATGATTATGACGATCCGAGCCTTGCAAGCTCTTTGTGGATTTTGTCTTTACCTACGGAGCGATAAGGTGCCGGTCTTGGACCATACTAAGCGGGAGTTACAAGGAAGAACGAAGGAATCATTTGTCGATCCACACGATTCCGGAGTTATCGGCCCGTTTTGGTTGGCGTTACATTTGCACGCAACCGCTACCTATTTTGCATTGGTTGGCGCTACAAACCGTAAGCAACCATTATTTGCCTTGCATAGGATTAGCGTTACACTTCCGCACGCAATCCTACTGTCTTGATGAATCACATAGTGCATGTGTGACCATGAACTATTTTCTTGAATCGTATAAGTATATTATTTAAATATTTTATCACGACGGTTGCGAACCGTGTGTGATTCCATGCATCATACTCACGCGTTTTCATATAACTGTTTTCGCATTAACTATATATATTGCGCCACACTTGCACGATCACCCCATCCACCGAGATTTTTGTCTCATCCCCACCGTTTTCTAACCTTTAGATGGGGACTATGTTGAAGATCTCGAACCGGCCCATGATTGATGACCCGCCGCCGCCTGTCGATCTTGCACTTTTTTACCGATGATTATTTTTATTTCATGTACTTCTACCGATGTCGACTCCGTTTATTCGCTACTCTTTTCTCTCTTTGATCGTAATTTAAGGGCGTAGGACCCTTGACATTTAAGATTTGGATATTGTACTTTACCTTTTGTTTTAGTTTTGGCCCGTAAACTTATTCAGGTTATTATGTTGGATGTATTTGGATTTGGTTGGACCTTAAGTTGTAATTCATACTTATGTTTATTTTATTTCGCTTTAGACTCTATTTCATTGGGTTCTCGATGTTATTAAATCAGATTGTTTGGTTATTTGTATTTAAGTTGTGGATCGTTCGTCGCGTCCGCTTGGGGCGTGACATAGCCACTTTGAAAGGCTCATGTTCAAATTTAGCCTTACTTATTCAAAAGTTTCAAAAATAGCCCTTTTATTTGATAAAACCCCAAAATACCCCTTATACAAGTTTGAAGGTAAACTAATGGTTTTTAAAGGTTTTAGGGGTCGTAAAAATGGTATCAGAGCCTAGGTTTATTAAGAACTTTTAGTTAAATTTATTATATTTGTGTAATTAACAATTGGTGAGGAGAAATTACTCCGAGAACATGGAACTGGACAATTGTCTAAGATGTACACCTTACAGGACATATCGTCAAATTATAACGATGTACGCCCAAGATCACCTAGACAAGATAGCACATTGGCAAAACCAATATGATGAAAAAGGACGCGCAGGAGCCGATAGGGAAACCTTGAGACACTGCTAGAAAAAAGCGATATTATCGAGTTTTATTACAGTAAACCAGATAATATATGTCGATCTGATGAATCACCAAGAAGCAGTCCATGAGAATGCCCATCAGAATAATGATTCCTGATGGTGTACCAGAGTGGAGCGAGATACTTCCTGACACATCTAAAATCTCAAAAGATATTAGGGAAGTCCAGAAGACGGTGCAGAATTATGGCAACTGCCATATTCATTTACTTACACAAGTTCATCAGATCCAGAACCAGATGGAGAAAATTGTGAAATATCATAAGGAAATTCTTGAAATCCTTCATGATATTCAGAAACGAGTCAAGAACCTGGAGGACAGACCGAGTTCATCCGGAGGAAAGAAATGTATTGATTTCAGGACAGTACCCTATTTACACCAAAAAGGGAAACCAACCGAAGTTATACGAAAAATGATAGATGATGAAAAGCTCATCGCTATCATCAAAGGAAAATCCGTCACACATTAAAAAGTGATGGATATGGAGAAAATGAATCTTATAGATCTACATGACCTTGTGGAATCCTTCGCGGAATAAGGAATTGTAGACTTAAAGATGAACACAGGAGATGAAATAGCATTGGCTACCTATGACACACAAGGTAGGCCAATTCCACCACCTCCACCACCAGTTAATCCCAACATAGAAGAAAACGCGGGATCAAATCATGGAACCCAGGAGGTGAGGATGCATCACGTTGGAGATTTCACTACAGGATATGAACCACTTTTAGGAACAGGAGCTCGACAACCTCTTGCAGCAACTCGACAACATTCTAGAAGGCCAAATGTTTATCAAACGCCTTATGGAAGATCGCATCTCGACCCAATACATCCATATGGGTTGATGTTAAATCTGGATATCCCAGATTCTAAAAATAGAGAAGTTCTCATTGATGAATGGCCTTCAGCTATGAGGATTGCAGCAGGAGCCCTCGATCTTACGAAAGATTCATTCATCTTACTCCTTAAAATGAGTCTGGAGGGATCTGTAAAGATTTCCTGGGATATGACCGATGCAAGTACGAAAAGCGCGGTTATATCAGGAGAATCACTAAAAGGAATTGTTGATGATATGGTAAAATTATTCAAAATCCAATTTAACGGCACATGTTACTTTGAAGGATTAGAGGATGAAAAAAGAAAAAGATATAAACAAGCCCTCTATAGCCTTGAGTTACATGATATTTGTCATATTGACGAATATATCAAGTTGTTCACCGAATACCGGTGGAAATCCAAGATTGGAGATAGAGAAGCTTCACAACTATTCATTGGGAAAATTCCAAGTCCCTGGAGAGAAATGCTTATCAGGGAATACAAGGATGGAGCAGAATTAGATACTATGGTCAGAAGAAAGTTTTTCTTAAAGGCTAAGTTAACTGAATGGTGCTACCAAGCATCACCGTACCGGAATTACAAGAGAGTACGAGGAATTAACAAAGCAGTTCCTCTATATTGCGTAGACGATGATATCCCAATAGTTGTGGGAAGTCAACCAAGGCGGCACAAGAGGAAGAAGGATAGAATTCATCCATACCGCCAAGGAAGCAACATCAAAAGAAGTAGGTCTTCATGGAGACCCAGAAGGTTCTAGTCAAACAGAAAGCCCGAAGCTACAAATCATGGCAAAGACCAGCACCAAATAGGAGTAGAGCATCATCATCAGGTTCTAATCAAGCGAGTACCAGCAGAAATCCAGAAGGAGAACTTTCAAGCGAGCTCATACCAGAGCTAATGAAAGTTTCAAAGATTGTAATTGCTAGACATGCGGAGCAAGAAGACATATCTCAACTGATTACCCAGACAATCAAAAACGAGGAGTTAGACAGTTTGAAGCTACCCCAGAAATCGAAGAAGCTGTCTATTATCAGGATTTAATACATGTGTTTCAATTTGAGGATATTCCCTTAGATGAAAGCACTATGAGGAAGAGATCTATTCTGACGATGGAAGTGAATCCAGTTCAGAATCAGAGTGAAGAAGAAATTCTTCAACAGACGATCAGGGAGAATATGTCAGGATTCCTCTCTCACACCACGGTGTCTCATAAGACTGTTATGAGAATTATGAAGGAAGATCCAAAACTTCAAATCTATGATGGATTTACAATCGGAGAGATGGAAAATGCTTTGGATAAGATTGGGTTTCGTAATAGGAAACACCAAATTATCCACAGGGTAACAATCGGAGAATTTGCCATTCCAATGGAGTTTACCGGAAACCTTATCGAGATGTAGTTGGTCCCTTACAGAGAAATCCAAGAGATCAAAAGCAGAGTTAAAAGAGAAGTTGCAAATACACTCTCATGGATTCATATCGGAGCCATAAGAGTCATCATTAAAGCAACATTCAAAGAAGGAATAGATTTGCCATTCAATCTGGCTATCTTTGATAAGCGAATCTCAAACCTCAAGGATTCATGCCTTGGAGCGGTTATAGGAAATTGGCATTTAATGTCTATCCTAGAATTGCATACAATTTGGGAGATCGAGATTTCAATAGAGTCCTAACCCTTCATCAAGATTTCAAAAGAGACAATTTGATGAAAGAAGAGCAGACCTACTCGATCACATACAAGATATCCTATGCTCTCTCGAATACACATCATTTAGAAGTATTCTTGAGCAAGGAATTTATTGAAGTCCCTAGAATCTTCGAGGACTTTGCCAGGGTGGTTCTACCAGAAATCATGGAGTCTCCAACTATCAAGAAGATCGATATGAAAATACAAGATCAACCAGTCTTCAACAAAAGTCGAAGTCTCAGAGTTGAGCCCAGAAGGATATCTTTCCAACAGACGAGAATGGTGAGCAAAGAGCATTGGGAAGAGAAGATACAAGTATAGTTAGCGCATTCCGGATGTTTTCAAAAAGCGGCAGAGAGCCGAAATGTCCGAGAGGATGGCGAGAAGTTGAAGTAATATTTGACATCACTCAAAAAGATAATATTTTTCCTTGTGATGTTTTATATTATCTCCAAAAACATATAGTTGGAAGGTATCAAGGAAGCTCGAAGATAGGTGAAATTAAGCTAATTATCACAGGGTTGCGGGGAAAAATCCCGAGCAATTAATACCGGGAATTGAATTTCTCGAGGATCATAAACTTTGGAAAATATTACAAGATGGAATGGAGTTCACGTTGGTGATAAAAGATACTTAATCAAATGACCACTATTCCATTCTCCATATACATTTCTATGGGAATGTTATATCTCGAATACAACCGAGTATTTTGCCGCCTATATTGATTCGGGTGCGAATATGTACCGCAAAGTCGGATGTTTTTCCTAAAGAAATTGGAGAAGATTTACCACCTATTGCGGAAGAGATTTCTCTAAAAGAATTCTTATTCTCATGAGAGGAATTAAACAAGCAGAAATTATGATCGGAGGCGCGGCGGTGCCCCATGGTACAAAGTGAAGACGCCACCAATTTATTTCAATGATATAAGTGCGAGATGTGTTGTTAGGAAATAATTTCCTACAAACATTCAAGAGATGTACATAGGAAAATGAGACAAAAAGACTTATTTTCACAACATTATGTGATCATAAGATTATTGTCCAGAGACTACGAGAAGTATTTTACAGAAAAATGCCTATTAATTTTCGCAGCAAGCGTGGTGATGATGCCAAACTCCAAAATCCAAAAATGGCGGATCGAAGAAAATTTGGTGAAGCGTTATTATCCTATAGAAAATTCGGAATCCGAAAGGATAAGAAGATATGGGATAATAACTTGTATTCATTCAGAGTACAAGGAGAAGAACGAGTTACTCCAGAAGCTATTGCGAGAATTATGGATGATCCTAATGGAGAATCCACAGAGTGATGTGACCGCGAGGAAGAAATATCACTCGAGGATATAAAGAAGAAGATCCAAAGGAATTATAATGAAGATCATTTGGCATGGTGGGACAATAACGAGCTCAAAGCATCCTTAAAGGTTAAGCCAGGAAAGGATGCGAGTTCATGAGATTCAAATTAATCCTTATGAACCGGGGGGAAGATCGTGAGGATATGTAGAAGATACTTAAGGAACATCTTGACCTTAAGTTAATTTCACCGGGAGTTTCTCCATACGGCAGTCCAGGATTCTTAGTTAGAAACCATGGAGAAATCAAAAGAGGAAAGCCAAGACTTGTTATTAATTACAAAGGGATTAATAACATTTTAGAGTTCGACGGATACTATATCCAAGCGAGAGAACATCCGGTTAATCGCATCAAAGGTGCCAAGATATTCTCAAAGTTTGATTGCAAATCTAGATTTTACAGTTAATAAGGATGAAGAAAGCAAGAAATTCACAGCTTTCTCTACACCACAATGACATTATATTTGGAACGTGATGCCTATGGGATTGGCTAACACACCCCAAATATATCAAAGGAAGATGGATAATCTCTTCAAAGATTATTTCGTTTCATGTTTGTGTACATATCGATGATATTTTGATCGCATCAAAGAACATGGAGGAGCATCTTAAACATTTGGAAATATTTTGAGATGTTTGTCACAAGGAAGGATTAGTGTTTTTGAGAAGAAGAATGCATAATTGCAACATGACAGTGCCATTGATTTCCTCGGAATTGAAATCTATGAATGCTGGGATCATCCTACAAAGCCATATTGTAGAAAATATATAGGGATTTCAGATACGCTGAAAGGCAAGAAACAAACTTCAGAGTTTTCTTGGAGTTGTTAATTTGTTGGGATGTTCATAAACAATCTAGCATATTATAGGAAGGTGTTTAGCCCATTACTTAAAAAGGATGCGCGGTTTTCAAATGGGAGGATGAACATCAAGAAGAATGAATTAAGCGGACTTAAAGAAGTTTGCAAAAAGCTTCCAAAACTTGCGAGTTCGAGAATGAAGATGAATGGTTCTCTACTACGGATGCAGTGATCATTGGTGGCGATTGTCCTTACAAAAGCCACAACAAATGGAGAAGTGCCATGTAGATATGATGGTCTATTTACGAATGTGAAGCAACTTCGGTGGCATATCAACGAGAAATAATTCTTTTGCAATCGAAAGGCTTTTAAAAAATATCCTTTATTTTCTTGGCTAAAAAGTTTATCTTAAAAATACATAATTCAAGTGTTAAAGCTTTTCGAAAAACAAAATTGAATCAAAACCAGAAAAAGCTAGAATACTTAGATGGCAAGTCAATGTCAATATTATGATTAAGATATTATCATTATAAAATCTCATGAAAATGTTCTTCTTGATTTTCTAACAAGAGATGGAGGAATTGAAGTGATTCCATCCTCACGACCTCAAGCCATCTTGGAGACCACTTGAAATGCTACTCCGAGAATTTGATACCCTGGTCATCAATCTTTGATTTGGTGGGAAATTACAAAGGAATTATCGGGACAAAGTAACCGATCGTATACGAGCATGTGTCCGGTCTCACTCTCAATTGAGAACGGCATTTTAAGGGCCACTCTTCCGGGCCGCTAATAAGCAAACGGATCGTTTAGAACACAGGGCTCCCCAACCTATTGCAGAGGATTTAAGTACCTCTAGCTCAAGTCCTAAGCTGGCAGAAATGTTGGCCCATGAAAAAACTGATACTCCGGAGTCAAATCCCGAGTTATCACATCAACCTAGCACGTCCGGGGTAAAGGACGAAGAGATCAATCTTAGGCCTATGATGGGAAATTCTAATGTTGATACGAACGAGTTTAAAGTTTCTTCTTCCTCTTGGCAGGAATACCAAGCGAATTGGGAGAAACTGATCACTAGGCAAGGGATATCTCCAGAAAAAATAAAGATCGATATTTCTGGAAAATACCCAAGGGTTTGGATGTTACCAAATTCCAACCCTCAAGAAGTAAAGAGGTGGTACGAGTTTGGGGCTTTGGCCTTAGTCTATACTACTTCACCAGCTTTCCCGGAGATCACAAAATTACCAAAGTGGATGCAGGAAACAATTTACGAGTGTTGGTCCAATAATGACAGCTTGAACGAGGGGATACATTAGAGTTGTATTTCATAAGTATAGCAACAGAGTTCGTCGGAAAGGGTGGACATGAAGCCTTCCATTACATTAGGCTTTAATGACCAGATGAAAGAGCCTTCAAAAATATCAAGGAGGCAAATTCAGAAGAAGTATAATTGGCCATGACCTCCTGAGAAGATCATATTACAACAAGAAGGGCATGGGGATTGTGGGTCTGTCTCACTTTGAGATGGACAAAGTCAAATTTCCATTCAAGTTTTACCAAAATTCAGTGAACGAATCATTCTTGTTGGATACTATGACAGGAAAAACTACAAGATTCGCATAAGAGCTGTTTGAAAAGAAAAGAAATCTTCTGTGGGAAAACAAGCTGCTGGGGAGTAAAGAAACTCGCCGGAAATATTGTAATATGGCTCACATCGGTCATTGGGAACTTTGGGTCTGTCCCGAATGTCAAAACCAGAAGGAACTGGAATTTGGCAAAGGATTCCGGCCAAAAGTCGATCGGAGAAGACCCGACGACGGAGAAGAAAAATCACAGAAATATCCAAAGTTTCGGGGACCACCAAAAAAGTAGATTCCCCAACAAAGTGAGTGGAGACATGTGACTCCAAACAGGTGACAACCCACACAACAAATAAGACGAAAAGTGGGTCCATGAAAGATACCGTCCAAAGTGTTTTGACTTCTAAATTTTTAGTTTTTAATTATATGTACAAGAGTGTGATAGCCTTTATGAGAGTCTAAACGGGTTTTTTCCTCCCAAAAGAAGATTACTAATGTAATAATTTTTTCTTTATGTTCTTAATAAAATAAAGGCTTTTGTTCAACATGTGTTCATAAAGTACTATTGATCTATCCCTTTGAAGAATTACTTATATGCCAGAGTAGAAAACGAACTAAGGTTGTGTTGAGCGATTCTTTGAAGGAGTCGGATAACTTGCGAGATCATCTTCCCGAGGGTGAGGTTGAACAGTGAGGAAAGCGTTTGTCAAACGATCCGGGGCGATAATTTTCCATTTGGTGGTGTTGCGAGCCATCTCACCCGGTCTTTATTTCGGTCAAAGAAGGTATGAATTTTAAGGGATTTATTGATTTTACGGAAGCATGTTGGGCCTGATTTTGTCGTAATGGACTATTTCCATTTTCACTGTAAACCTTAGTTTGGAACCGATAACAAAGAATCGAACATCTTTTAATTCTATGACATGTTAAGTTTATCGGTAAAAAACTCGACATGGTCTATTTAAAACCTCCGAATGGAGACGAATCTAAGTAGGTGTAACTAAAAGTGTTCATATTTTGTGATATCCGGAGCAATTTAATCATGTTTCCTTATTTGTTATAAAGGGTATAATGGGAACGCGTCGGTGTATATTTGAACTCTTTTAATAATGAAGGCCATCGAACTTACCTCATATATATTTGCAACAAAAGTGTAGATTATATGTAAAGGCCTAACCTGGGATGGGCTTCGGACGGATCAAAAGAGACGACAACACCTACGATCTCCGTGACGATCCTCTGTCAAATTAGTAAGAGGAAAACGTAAATAAATTAAATGTGCATTCAAAATGTGAGATGAATATTTTGATAAAATGTGATCGAGTACCTCAAGAATGTAACGAGCAACCCAAACTTGATCAGCAACAGAGATTCCCACTGTACAATGGAAACAGAGGCACAATGTAACTAGGATTAATTAATAGTTCTATTTCAACCAACGTACCTACAACACTAATACCCTTTTCTCTTCAAAAATTCAGCCTACAATATTACAAACTCACCAGAAATTGTCACACCAGAAAAAAATATAAAACATAGAGGAGGGTCTCCTTTTCTGTTTGTTTCTTTGAATTCTCTCTCTTTTGCCAGGTCTTCATCTGCCGCCGTTGACGATGAGTTGGATAATATAAACAATTACACAAGAATTAAGCCCGCAAGATTTTTGGCTCGAAAGTTTGAACATAAATAATTAAACGATATAAATTATTTGACTGAGGATATATATAAATTATTTGGCTAGAAAGTTTGAACATAAATAACGAAGATGTGCTTTTTAAACCAAAGACAAGAATCCTCAGCCAAACACATATAAATAATTGGTCGACCACAAACATGTCCATACATGCTTTTTAAATAACACTAATAATACGCAGGTGATTCATATAATTCTATAAAAATTATTTACTAATTTTATTGAAAGATTAATGTAAATTTAAGATGTATTTATAAATATAATAAAAACCAAAAAACTAATTAGAACAAAAATTTTGAATTACTTCAAAATATTTTATTGTATAGATAATTTTAAATGATTATCTATACAATAAAATATATTGAAGTAACTCAAAATTTTGTTCTAATTAGTTATTTGTTTGATTTTTATTATATTTATAATACATCTTAAATTTACATTAATCTTTCAATAAAATTAGTAAATAAATTTTGTAAAATTATATAAATCACGTGCAATGCACGTGCATATTACTAATCTACTAAAAAAACCATCAAAAAATGGAGAAAGAACATCATGTCTGCCTGTTGTGCAAGAGATAATATTCTGTATATAATATCATTTGCACTAAACCTATGAAAAATCCAAAAGCGTTTGGAATCTGCACATGCAAATTGATATATAAAAATAACACATTGTTATTTATATAAAATTTAATTTCTAAGTGTTATCTAAATTTACTGGATACGGTAATGAAATAAAATTTAATCTCTAATTGATATCTAAATTTACTTACAGCGACCCTAAAATATTTTTTTTCGATCCATAAGCAGTCCATGTGATCCACTAATTGATAAAGTAAGTGATAACGAAAAGGACATTGCTTGAGCATCGCGAGTTCGAACAACATTTAACTATGAAAAAAAAAATCATAGTAAATAATAAATAAAATTAAAGCAATGTGTTTTTTTTTTTGAAAGTAAACTTGCACTTACTACATTGGTCAAAGGTGAAATAAAAACAAGAAATGATGACAAAGTTTCCATCCATCCTGCTAATGAAACTCTAAAATATCCGTGGGATAAAAAGAATATCAAAAATCTAGAAATGATGAGAGCGATCAGACCAAAGCCCAATCGCTTTGCCGTACGAATCTTTTAAATGAAAATTAATATAAGTTATAATACTTTAAAATTAATTGAACTTGTAATAATTTTCTGCAAAATATATAAATTATTACTTACCCGAACTTTTATTGCATAATAAATATACAACGAAATGTATTCCATCGCATCCAATTACGTTTGTGATAAATATAGCTAAGTCCACATTATCGAGGATCGCATAAAAATATATTTTTATTTGTATGACATGTTTTTGTGTCAAAAAGGTTAAAAGAAATACTCAACCAAATATTAATTCATTTCTAAACTTTTATTTATTTCTAAAATTTTACATTCAACAAAACATATTTTTTTCTCACGTGAAAAACAACACTTACTCTCAAGAAAATTAGTGGAAACGAAAATTCTATATTGAATGTAGCCAATGGCCATATGAGCCCTTAGCTTCATATAATGTTCTCACTCGCATTTTGTTCCTGCTTAAATTAAATATTCATATGTTTAGTCACTTCCTACTCAAACATAAATGAAAACACCTTGTACTACATTCAATTGTAATCTATATTTAAAATTCGTGAAAAAATGATTAGTATTTGATGGATTAATGAAATATTTGAGTACTTCAAGTATTATTAATACCATGGTGTCATTTCAAAACTTTCCTCGTTAAATTTATTGTATGTGGCATTTTCTTTATGTTTGATTTGTTTGATGCTTTATCAATAATTTCTTTGAAATAATATTACATATCTGGTAAATTGAAATTAGTTAATATACAACACAAGTTAATTATAGATTGTGAATACATGTATAACATTGTCGATGTGTTGTTAAATTTGTAACATTGTTCTAACATATAATTTATTTTTAGTAAGTATAGACCGGGATGAATTATTATCTAATTATTTAAATAACTCAATTCAAGAAAAACTTAAAAACAATATAAAACTATATAAGTATATGGTTTCTATATTTAGTTAATAATCAAATTTTCTCTTGTTTGATTTTGATGGTTGGAGACATCTTTTTTATATTACTTTTAATATCTTTTGCATCGATGCATTATAAATAATTAATCATGTAATTTTACATGCTAAAATTTGATAACCCAAGTTTTTACATTAATATAAAAAATTGATTCTAAATCGTGTTAGATCGTATGTCACATATTACAAAAAAGAAAAACATAGATAAAGATTAATGAATAAAGCTTGGACAACAAAGCTTTTTTTTTTTTTTCAAAATTTTAATAATAAGTTATATTTAACTAATCATAAAACTAATTATCTTTTTTATTGAAAATACATATATTTCTCTGTAATTCTCAATGATCTCAAATCTCCATAATCACATATTTAAAAATGTATCATTTAATTATCTCACAGTTTAGGGGGTGATAGATGATCAATTTATTTTAATGGGATTTTTGCAACTAAAAGTGAATTTAGAAACTATATATATTTTCTTCCTACTTATTTAAATCAAACTAAATACATTAATATTATTGTTTTATCTTCATTTAGTTGTAAATTCATACTCTTGTTTCTTTTTGTAGATATATTTAGTTATTAAGAAAATTAAAGAAAAATATTATAAATGTACATTTTTACATAACACTCAACTTTAAATGGTTAAAACTATCTCATATGAAGTCTTTTATATATGCTTATGACATATGATTGGAAGCTCTCGACATCTAGTTTAATATGAAATTAAAATTATTTACAAATTCAAAATATTCTATGAAATACAATTAAATGAAAGCATATAAGAAGAGTATAGAATACAAAGAGACATTAATCATATTATAAAACAAAAATAAAATCAATATAAAAAACTACTTAATTGCTCCTAAACTAACTTTACTATAAGGATATTTTTGGCAAATCAAAATTTTCAAGAAACCTTCAAACTCATTCATAAATAATACTTTTATAAAAAGATAATAAATAAATAATAGCTTACACGTAATTTGACTATTTCGGTGATAAATTATGTGACGACTTGAGGAATTAAATAATATAAAACCGAATTTGACTAATAATTGAATGAAACGGTAGCATATATGTTTGGGCAAAAAAGAATGAATTTTAAAGTATCAACTACGCTCCTTTTTCAGAAATCGATTGCTTAGTAAAGTAAATTAGCTCCTGACCTGTGTATGCATTGCCTTAATTTCCTGCTAAGTAAATTTGAAGTGGAGTTTTAGGTATATCAATTGCTTACGGCAATGAAAATTGTATCTCCATAATAAATTAAATAATTTCTAATTTAAGCGTCACTCTATAGTGTTGGGTTTTTACTTTTGCATTATCCAAAAAGTTTGAGAATTTCAATCAACACTCTATTTTATACCGTTTAAAGTAATTAATTATCAGGTAGTGTTTGTAAATACTTTTGCTTTTAATTGGAGAAGTGATCTACCATAACATAGGTAAAAATAATTGAGAATCATGAATTGGTAGTGTTTCGCAAGTAGAATCGAAATTAAAAGTGTTTGGTGAACAAGTTGTAAAAATATTTATTTATTTGTAAAAGTCAAACAAGAAGTATAATCAAAAATCTAAATCACTCGTCTCCTTGTTTGTGGTTGGGTGAAATTACAAAACAGCGAAACCAAGTATATCTTGATTGCACACAAAACAAATATTAATTTCGCAGACATTAAATTAAATCATGTTTAGTAGGCCAGGCTTAGGCCGAATAGGCCAGACATGGGATGAAAATAATCTATTAAGTATAATAGGCCAGACTTAGGCCGAATACACGTAAAAATAGGTCCACGCCTTCCGACGCAAAATCTAGCTTGGCCTGGCTTATTTCCACCCTATAAAATATGTAGGCTAATAGATATAACATCCGCAAAATTATGGTGAAAATTAAGAAGGTGAAGAAGGTGAAATTTTCACTTTATGTGTGCGACGCCATCTTATTCACTTGGCCCATGTTTTACTAAGCAATCGGGGCTTCCATTAATATAATAGGTTGCTCTGGAGCATATATATATATATAACCCTCATCGGCATAATTACAAAGTGAGTACAAAGTGGTTATCGGTCCGGATACAAGTCTTGATCACACAAGCTGACTTGATCCTTTGGGACTCGATCCGGAGATGCCTTGGTCACACTGGTGGCTTCTCGTCTACTCGGCTTCTTCACGGGCGGCTGCCTTTGCTACTTCACTCACTTGCTCAAGCTTCTTGGATTTGATCACGAAGCCCTCCAATAACTTGAGACCGGTTCGACCTTGAAACTGTTGGAAATTAAACTTGATTTAGCCAAGTAATATTGGGCTTGGAAGATTAATTTTTGAGATAAAAGAAAAGAATGAGAGCCCAAGCTCAAATGGCCCAAGTTCTAGAATATATCTAGAAAAGTCTTATGAAAATATCTTAGATATTATATGTAGGAAATCTTGTAGAATATTCTAGTAAAGTAGATATTTTGGAGGATGATTCTAGTGGATGAATTATAGCCATTAGATCAAATAAATCCTAGCCATTGGTTAGGAAGTTGTACTAGTATAAATAGGGGTGTCTTGATCATTTTGTAACAAGCCAAATTTGAGAAGAATCAATCCAAGCAAATATTTCTCCACCAAAAACTCTCCTACATTTCTTAGCATAAATAACCTCCTCCTCCTACAAAGAAAAATAGTCCTCTTCCAACTTCCAATTTCTAAATAACCCTCTTCTTACCAACTTGAGATAACCCTCCTCCAACAAAGTGGTATCGAGCCACAAGATCACTTGTGGTTTACATAAAAATATGGCAAATGGTGTGGCTTCCTTTCAAGTCCCTATGCTCAATACAAGCAACTATGATAATTGGAGTATCAAGATGAAGACCCTTTTGGGTGCACATGATGTTTGGGATATTGTAGAAAAAGGATATGTCGAGTCACAAGACGAGACTACACGATCCCAAACTCAAAAGGATAATTTGAAAGAGTCAAGAAGAGAGACAAGAAAGCTCTCTATCTCATCTATCAAGCTTTGGATGATGATGGTTTTGAAAAGATCTCAAGTGCAACTACCGCTTGAGGATGCATGGGAGAAGCTTCAAATCTCTCACAAAGGAGCCGAACAAGTAAAAAGGCACGTCTCCAAACATTAAGAGGTGAATTTGAAGCTTTACATATGAAAGAGTCCGAATCTATTTTCGACTATTTTTCAAGAGTTTTAGCGGTTTCTAATCAAATGAAAAGAAATGGTGAAAATTTAAGTGATGTGAGAATTATGGAAAAGATACTCCGTTCTTTAAGTCCTAAATTTGAGCATATTGTCGTAATAATTGAGGAAACAAAAAATTTGGAGGAGATGACTATTGATCAATTATTGGGGTCATTACAAGCATATGAAGAAAAACATAAAAAGAAGCAAGATATTGTAGAACAACTTTTTTAAAATGCAAGTGATGGATAAAGAAGAAAGCATGAACAATGTACGTGGTCAACATGGAAGAGGTCATTTCCAAGGACGAGGCGGACGAGGCCGTGGTCGTGGACATGCACGAGGAGGTTTCAATAATAATGAAGATAGAAGAGAATACCCAACCAGTGGACGCGGGAGGAGTAATCCAAGAACAAGGTACGAAAAATCACAAAGTAAGTGTTATAATTGTCAAAAATTTGGACATTATGCTTCCGAGTGTAGAGCTCCCAAAAACAAGGTTGAAGAAAAGGCCCACTATGTGGAAAATAAAACCGAAGAAGATGTCAATTTGTTACTAGCATACAAAGGTGGTGATGGAAGACAAGACAACACTTGGTACCTCGATACTGGTGCAAGCAACCATATGTGTGGAAGAAGAAGCATGTTTGTGGAGCTTGATGAATCGGTGAGTGGCAATGTTTCTTTTGGAGATGAGTCTAAAGTCCCGGTCAAAGGAAAAGGTAAAATTCTAATCCGCTTGAAGAATGGAAGTCATCAATTTATTTCTAATGTCTATTACGTTCCAAATATGAAAAGTAATATCTTGAGTTTGGGACAACTCTTAGAGAAAGGCTATGACATTCACATGAAAGATCGTAGTCTTTCTATAAGAGATGATAGAAATAATTTAATCACTAAAGTGCCAATGTCTAGAAATAGAATGTTCTTATTAAATATCCAGAATGATGTAGCAAAATGTCTCAAAGCTTGCTACAAAGATATATCTTGGCTTTGGCATCTACGATTTGGGCACTTAAATTTTGGCGGATTAGAATTACTATCAAAGAAAGAGATGGTAAGAGGTTTACCTTCCATCAATCATCCCGATCAACTATGCGAAGGATGTCTATTGGGAAAACAATTGAAAGAGTTTTCCAAAGAGTCAAGCTCAAGATCACGAAGCCCCCGGAGCTCATACACGGCGATGTTTGTGGACCAATCAAGCCAAGCTCTCTCGGTAAAAATAATTATTTCCTCCTCTTTATTGATGATTTCTCTAGAAAGACTGGGTATATTTTTGAAAAGAAGTCGAAGTGTTCGAAGCATTCAAGAAGTTCAAAGCTATGGTGGAAAATGAAAGTGGATGCAAAATCAAGGCAATGCGATCGGATCGTGGAGGAGAATTCACATCTAAGGAGTTCCAAGAATTTTGCGAAGCAAATGGAATCCAGCGTCCCTTGATCCCAAGATCCCCAAAAAATGGCGTAATGAGAGAAAGAATAGAACAATTCTTGAAATGGCAAGGTGCATGCTCAAAAGCAAAAGAGCGCAAAGGAGTTCTGGCGGTGGCGTGTGCGGTGTACTGTCAAATCGTTCACCAACCGAGAAGTGTTTGGGGAAAAACACCACAAGAAGCTTGGAGTGGAAGAAAACCAGGTATCTCTCATCTAAAAGTATTTGGAAGCAAAGCATATGCACATGTACTGTGAGAGAGAAGAAGTAAGCTTGATGACAAAAGCGAGACATTCATCTTCATCGGGTATGACTCAAATTCTAAAGGTTATAAGTTATATAATCCAAATACTAAGAAGCTTGTGATAAGTCGTGATGTAGAGTTTGATGAAGAATCGATTGGGATTTTGGTCCCCAAAACAACTTCAATTTCTTTCCGGATTTTGAAGAAAATGAGTCGAGACCGACCGAGCCAACCATAGAAGTTCAAGCCAAAGAGCCAAATACTCCATCCACTTCACAATCAATAGTGAAGAGACTCGCCACCATCATTTCTAAATGAAAGAGGCATAACACGTGCAAGGAGTCTAGAAGATCTTTTATGAGAACACCGAGAGGATAGATGATATCACTTTATTCTCGTACATTTGCGGATTGTGAACCAGTGACTTTTGAAGAAGCGAGTCCCAAAATAAAAGATGGAGAGATGCTATGGATGAGGAGATACAAGCAATCATGAAGAACGACACGTGGGAGCTGACCTCACTTCCAAAAGGACATAAGGCTATCGGCGTCAAGTGGGTGTACAAAGCAAAGAAGAATGCTAAAGGAGAAATTGAAAGATATAAAGCAAGGCTAGTCGCAAAAAGGCTATAGTCAAAGAGTTTGGAATCGACTATGACGAGGTATTTGCTCGATCGCTCGCTTGGAAACAATAAGGCTTATCATTTCTTTAGCGACTCAAAAACAGATGGAAGATTCACCAGATGGACGTAAAGTCAGCTTTCTTAAATGGAGTTCTCGAGGAGGAAGTCTACATTGAACAACCAAAGGGCTATGTGGTGAAGAAAGAAGAAGATAAAGTCTTGAAGCTGAAGAAGGCTCTATACGGATTAAAGCAAGCACCGCGGGCTTGGAATAGCGAGGATCGATAAATACTTGCAAGAGAATGGGTTCACTAAATGTCCGCACGAACATGCACTTTATGTCAAGGTCGAGAAAAGATAATGTTTTGATTGTGTGTTTATATGTGGATGACTTGATCTTCACAGAAATAATCCGACATGTTTGAAGAGTTCAAGAAAGCAATGACCGAGAGAATTTGAGATGGCGATATCGGGCTTATGGCATATTACCTCGGCGTTGAAGTTAAACAACAAGAAGATGGGATTTTCATCTCGCAAGAAGGCTACGCAAAGGAGATTCTCAAGAGATTCAAGATGGATAACTGCAAGCCTATTAACACACCAGTGGAGTGCGGGATCAAACTATCAAAGTATGATGGAGAAGAAAAAGTGGACCCGACATTGTACAAAAGTTTGGTTGGAAGTTTGCGGTATTTGACGTGCACAAGACCCGACATTCTCTATGCCACGATCTAATAAGTCGATACATGGAAAATCCAACCACTACTCACATGAAGGGTGCTAAAAGGATTCTTCGCTATCTCAAAGGTACGATCAATTACGGCTTATTTTATTCAACAACTAATGATTATAAACTTGTTGGCTATAGTGATAGCGATTGGTCTGGAGATGTGGATGATCGAAAAAGTACTCTTTGGCTTTGTGTTCTTCATGGGAGATACCGCATTCACTTGGATGTCAAAGAAGCGCCGATAGTCACTCTCTCAACCTGTGAAGGTGAGCACGTAGCTGCGGCGACTTGTGTTTGCCATGCGGTTTGGTGAGAAATTTCTTCAAGGAACGGGAATGACACAAGAAGATCCAACTAAGATTTATGTCGACAACAAGTCGGCTATGGCATTGGCAAAGAATCCGGTGTTTCATGATCGAAGCAAGCACATTGACACTCGCTACCTACTACATACGAGAATGCATATCGAGAAATGACGTGCAAGTGGAGTATGTGAAGTCTCAAGATCAAATTGCGGATATCTTCACCAAGCCACTCAAGCATGAAGACTTCATACGACTTAGAAGTTTCCTCGGAATGACAAATCAAGTTTAAGGGGGGGTGTTGGAAATTAAACTTGATTTAGCCCAAGTAATATTGGGCTTGGAAGATTAATTTTGAGATAAAAGAAAAGAATGAGAGCCCAAGCTCAAATGGCCCAAGTTCTAGAATATATCTAGAAAAGTCTTATGAAAATATCTTAGATATTATATGTAGGAAATCTTGTAGAATATTCTAGTAAAGTAGATATTTTGGAGGATGATTCTAGTGGATGAATTATAGCCATTAGATCAAATAAATCCTAGCCATTGGTTAGGAAGTTGTACTAGTATAAATAGGGGTGTCTTGATCATTTTGTAACAAGCCAAATTTTAGAAGAATCAATCCAAGCAAATATTTCTCCACCAAAAACTCTCCTACATTTCTTAGCATAAATAACCTCCTCCTCCTACAAAGAAAAATAGTCCTCTTCCAACTTCCAATTTCTAAATAACCCATCTTCTTACCAACTTGAGATAACCCTCCTCCAATGAGAACCTTCCTACAATCCTCCTTGGAAAGTAGACCCCTTTTGATTCTTCAAAAGTTTTCTCTTCAACGGTTTGAAGTTGTCTCTCCTTCACATGTTAGTGTTGGATTGATTTACTTCGAAATTTAGGCTTGAGAATTTTTCTTGAATAACGAATATATTGCAGGTTACAGTTTGAATAATTGCTTCAATGTTCATGGTTCAGGTAACCTTTTCTCAAAGTGATTCCTAAGCCTTTTATAGTGAACTTTTAAAAATCTGCACGTTAAAGAGATAGGCTGATTTTCAAAAGTCACTAGTGTTCGTTGGCTTGTCTTGTTGCAATCCTTGATATTGACATTTCCTCGTATTAAATGAACATTCAGCTTTTTAGAGTCTGACACAAGGTGCAGTGCTTCCCATTAGTTTATTCCTTTTGCACGCTTTTGGGACTGAACACTTTAAGACATGGCATCATGGAAGTATTACTTATTTAAGTAACCTTCTTGACTTCTGTGCAACAGATTCTTTTCAGTTGTCTTGATTTGACTGCAGTTCTTTAACTTCCCCAGGTGACTTCGAGTCAGATTCCAATCAACGGATGACTCATCCGTAACTTCAACTTGAGACTTGGCTTCTTGAGTTGACTTGATCGACTCTTCATATAGAACGCAACCCTTGGTGATACTTCTTGATCGAGTTCTTGACTTCTCCTCCTTGCCATACTCAGCTGCTTTACAGTGGACTCTTTATTTTAGTCTTCAGTTGACTTCTTGTATTCTCAGGCAAAGCTGACTTGATCCAGCTCTTACAGACCTATCTACTACAATGCAAATTACAAGGAAAATAGGGTGCCAACTTTCTAGTCTAAGTTTTACATGGCATTCATCAAAATCTAAACAATAATTTCCCAACACATGTCCATAGCCCAAGCCTGGGATTTGTCTTGGGAGAAGGGTCGAAAGTTTGTGCGAAGAAGGCGATATAAAGAGACTACCAGCGACCACTCGGTGGCAAGAAGAAGACTCCGGTACAATATACGCCCAGAGGAGGAGGAAGAAGTGGTGGAGGTAGAGGCTTTAAACCTAGACCTCTACCCAAAAATATTGAATATGTAGATCCAGACAAGAAGGGAATGATCTATTGGGCTGGGTACGATGAAGTAGCCAATCTGGAAGTGGAGAGGAAGAATGTTGAATATGTGAAGAGAATTAAAGAAGAAAATCAAAGACAAAACACGATTGTGGCAAGAGAGACAAGAAAGAAAAAGGAAAGATGAAGGTCATCAAGAGAGCCTACAAGAAGAAGAAGAAAGCGGTGAAGAAGAAAAGAAAGAAGAGAAAGAGAGCCGAGGGGACAGAGTGAAGAAGAAAGAAGGAGCGCCCAAGGCGATAAAGTGTTCTTTGCTAACCCCTTCATGTATTTTACTTTTGTAAATGCATATGTATGTAAGTCTTCGTACATTCAATAAGAAGTCCGTAATTTCTATTTTTTGCGTAGATATAATATGATGATCGATACACATTGTAAATAGTTGTGTAAAGGACAAGAATGTTATGATCAATAAAAAGATTGATTCTACACATACATTTCTTATTCTTTTGCATTGTCTGTAATATGTATCTCTATTGTTTGCATATTGGTTGTATGAATTTAAGTTTGGCATCATCAAAAAGGGGGAAATTGTTAGAAAATTTATTATTTAGATTTTCATGAATGCCATGTAAAACTTAGATTAGAATGTTGGCACCCCAATTTTGTTGTAATCTTCATTGTAACAGTTTAAATGAGCTGAGTCAAGTCAGTTATGCGTATGGGGTACAAGGAGTCAACTGGAGAAGTGAAGTGAAGAACTCCGCTGAGATACAGTTGAGTGTTGTCAAGAAAGAAGATTTGGAACTCGACTGGGGTAGTATCAGTTGTGAATCAACTGTGATAGAAATAAACCAAGACAACTCATGGAGCTAAGAATAAACTAATGCAAAGGCGTGCATTAAAATAAGCAAAAAGCTAGACATTCAAGAGTACGAGGTAGTGGATATCTCACATGCCTGAAAAGCACAAGGAGGAAATCGATGTCTAGCAGATTGTCATTTGAATAATTGTCTATATCTTCAACGGACAACATTTTTAAATGATACTATATAAGGATCAAGATTCAAAAATAAAAAAGAAGCGATGATGCGTACACAAGTTTAAGTTGCAGAACAAGGAAAGACGAAATAGATATGCATAAAAGCTGAACAGAAAATTCACATTTCTTCAAGTCCAAACCTATCAGTATTTCAACATCCAACACATATTGTGAAGGACTTCGAAATCATCAAAGTTGAAGAGAAAACTTTAAATCTTTGGGGTCTACATTTCTATAGTGGAAGGGTAGTTAGA
Source organism: Rehmannia glutinosa (assembly GCA_016081115.2). Lineage (NCBI taxonomy): Eukaryota > Viridiplantae > Streptophyta > Magnoliopsida > Lamiales > Orobanchaceae > Rehmannia > Rehmannia glutinosa. Next base: position 1,567,412 of record JABTTQ020002610.1, read on the forward strand.
ATTCAAGTTGCTTGGAGGGTTGGGTGATCAAATCCAACAACTTGATCAAGTGGGCTGTAGTAACAAGGTAGTTGCCGCGTGAAGAAGCTGAGTCGCAAGAGAAGTCGGTTGGGTGATCAAGGCATCTCTAGACTGAGTCAAAGGAACAAGTCAGTTGGGTGATCAAGACTTGGTTCTAGACTGTGAACCACTTTGTAATCTAATCAATACATAGTGGATTCCTCTAGGAGTTAAAGAAGAGAGGATTAGAAGAATTACCCCATCTTCGAACCTCTATAAATATTGTGTCTATTTACTTTCAACACTTTAATTTTTGCTTTAATTATTTGATATCTGTTGAACTGACCTTTAATTGACATCCTAAGTGATAACAAGCTAACACACAAGAACAAGTGTTAAAATCAGATTCAATTACTTTTAAAAGGGTGTTAAGACTTCCGCTTTGAAAAACCAAGTCAGCTTTATAAGTTGTTTTATAAAACCACTAAGTTAATTTGCAACCAACTCACTTGAGTCTGCTATAGTAACTCAGCTGACTTGAAATAACTTTGTTTTATCGAAAAAAAAATGAAGAAGGTTTATTCAACCCCCCCTTCTAAACCTTCTAAGAATAATTTGCAAGAATTGGATCTTTAAGAATAATTTGTGAAATTTTTGGAATATCACATCTTGAAATACTCATGCAATACATAATTATCACATATCCTATAACTTTCAAGATACTGCATGCCATTTTTCAAAAAATCACTTGAGGTTTTAGAACATTTTTCCACCCACCTTGTTTGTTTGATTGATTGGTGTAAAGTGATATGTCACTAGACCTTGAGGATTTCAATCTTCACTTAAGGCAGCCCCTAAGTCAAACAATATAAGGATTTTTGAGTTAGAAAAAGAAGAATTGAAATAAGGAGGGAGAAAAGAAGGAATAGGCCAAATATACCACACTTACCTTGTGTAGTTGAAAGTTTGTAGTCAAAATTTGGAGGGTCTCTAAAGAACTTGGTCACTTCTTAACCAAGGCTCCAAGGTCAGCCCCTAATCACCTCAAAATGAGATTTTTGGTGTCAAAATTCGAAAATAAAAGAGAAGTGAAGAAAGTGCTAAAAGCCTAAAATCTTACCTTGATGTCTTGTCTCTACAATTAATCTTGAAAGTCCTTTTCAAGTTAGTCTCCAAACTCCTTAGTGAGCTGGCTGCGTGATCAGTCTTTATCTACGACGAGTGTACGAGGAGTATTATAAATATAGATTGCAAGCTAGAAAGTGAGAAAGGGATTTTATGTATACCAGCTGCTCTCAATGCAGGGAGAATAGAAAGAGGTATTATGAAAGATTAGTTTATGTTGGTTTATATATACAAGCTGGGAGGGGCTGAACCACCTACTAGGCCCCCATCAATTTTTAGTTTTACATGTAAATATATATGTGTATGTATATGCAATATTTAGTGTTTTTTATCCCAACCAAAATTGTTGGTAAATAAACTTTAACGTGAACTATATAAGCTCATGGCAATTGGCTTTAAATATGATTAAACAATTGTGTAGGTCTTGATATATAATATTTACAATTGTGAAGTGTTTTGCAATATTTAACTATAAATATTGATGTAAATGTTTTATGCTAATAACATATTTAAATATAATTATCACATATATATATATATATATGTACATATTTGATAATCCGTTAAGAATCTGTTCGCACTAGGTATCTCTTCTAAAACTCTATAATATAAATATTACTCGATCTTGATCATCTCAAAATTCGATTTAGCAATTACACGTATTACTCGAAATCCCCAAGCCCCCAAAAAAAAAAAAACAAAAACAAAAACAAAAACAAAATTACCATATTGTTCCATTAGGGTCCGAACATGTGTGAGTCTACTTATCCCCTATCATCTGTAGTTGGCCCCCCTCAATTACAAATCTTGGGTCCGCCCCTGCAAGCTGGACTGGAGCATTAAAAGTTTTATGTTTTTACTTTCACTATTTTTGAAAAGCTTAAGTGATGGGCTGTGTATTTTGCCCTTAAATTGAATGTCAGGTTCCACTTTAAGATATATTCGACCTTTTTTTTTAAATTTAGGCTTTTAGCCTAATAGCCATCTTAGCTATTTTTACTTACGTCTACTGATTTTGGCGTAGATTACTCTTCAATGTTTTTTTAAAGTTTAACGTAATAGCCTAGATTTGTTTATTTTAAAGTCCATTTTACTATTTTACTTATGTTGTTGAATCTGCTGATTCCTCTGTTTTTTAAGTCCACTGACTGTTTTGAGTGTGGTTTTAAATATTGGTCGGTCTCGAGGCCCATATGAAAAGTGTTTGGATGTTTATTCTCGAATTTTCATTCAAGTGGCTTGAATTAACGACTAGTAAAATTTTAAGTGTAAGAATTTTAATTACCAACAGGCTATCTTGATTCAATCTCTTACTTTGCTTAAGGTTAATGCATTTACCAAATCATGACTTATATATAAAAAAACTTTATGAGTCCTGATGAAAATATGCAGAAAATGGCCCGAAAGTTGTAGATGAAAGGCTGCCAAAATGCTTAGATTTATTTATTTGGACTGCATAAAGAGTTTTGAAATGAAAATAGCAAGTTTACAGCTGTAAGACCACATGCAAACTTAAAAGCTATCCGCTGTTCCTCTTCTAATTAACTCACAAGTTTTATCCTTGTCTTCTCAAAAAAAAAAATTTATCCTTGTGAACGTTGAGACTAATATAAATAAATTGGCAAAAACTTGTGTGAGACGGTCTCACGGATTTCGATCCGTGAGACGGAGCCTCTTACACAAAGTGTTAAAGGTTTTTTTTTTCAGGTATTATTTTTCTTAGGGTTATATTTGTTTTTTAGGGTTTATTTTGTTTCTTGGGTTTATTTTTAATTGATTTGGGTTTTTAGGATTTTTAGTTTTTTTAGGGTTTATTTTTTATTTTTGGGTTTATTTTTATTTTTCGGGTTTATTCTTAATGGTTCATGTTTTTAGGGTTTATTTTTGTTTCTTCATGGTTCATTATTATTTTTAAATTTATTTTCATGGTTCATGTTCTCAAGACGGAGTCCTTAGGAGGTCCCGTCTCACGGATTTAGATCCGTGAGACCGTCTCACAAGAGACTTGCTCAAATAAATTATGTTTACATAATAACCATCAATGTATCAACAAAGAAAACAAATAAATCAAAATTATCAATAATTTTTTAAAAATTTATGGGAGGGTCGCGCGTGGCCAAGGTAGACCGGGTTGGATTTAGGTTTTCTTGGCATGTCATTTTGGCGGGCTCGGACCGCCTCGCTTCGCCGCCCATTTTGATGTATGGTTAATTGTCTTTGAAAGAGTATGGTTAATTGCCATGTATTGATGTCTTTGCTATCCGGCCAGTTGAAATAAATAATCCTACTATTAGATGGTTTAAACATCTAGGGATAATTATAAAAAGACCCGAGATTTGGGCTAATAAAAAAATTTCAAATTGTTTTCAAAATTATAAAATCCCCCCTTAGGTTTGATATCGTCTTACAAGTTCCCCTTCATAAGTCAAAAATATTTCAAAAAGCCCCCCATAATATTTATAGAAATATTACAGTTATCCACCTAAATTTAAATTCTTTTATAATTAATCCGAACTTGATGGATTTTTCGTAATTATCCCAAACATCTAACTACACACTAATTTCAACGTTGAAAGAATTATAGCACAGATAAATAGTAAAAATTTCACAGAGTATAGATTTTATTGCAGATGTGGTCACATTCACAATCAAATGCAGCGGAATTTTGAAAACAGTGACAAGACACACGATTAAAAATTGTCTACAAGCCAACTAGCTTGTAGACATGCCAATATGGCGAAACTTTTTACTAGTAAAATTGTTTGATTCCGTATACAAAAAAAACCAACTACTTGAAACTCAACGAAAAACTCCTATCTAGAGTATATCTGATCTGTGTATGTCAACTCATCCAACAATAGACATGTGTGGACTTCGTTAATCACAATACTAAAAACAATGGATGAAAAAGCTAACAAACACAATCTGCAGGACTGAATGTAATCTCAGATGTAGTCACATTCGAGATTGCATGTAGGGCAGTGAGACTCCTTGTTCTTGAATGACTCTTAATTCTCTCCAGACTCTTGTAACTCTGTGGTATTTCTTGTGTACTGATTATGCACGTTCTCTTCCCTTTATATAGCCGTCCAAACCCTTCAAGGAGTCCTAATACACAAGGAAAGAAGATATATACAAATATATGACAAGTAAATAACTTATATTAGGAAACAAGAATACATGATAAATATCTAACAGTCCTAATATATCAACATCATATCAATATGATCTATTTCATAATCTAAATAAGTCCGAATATTACCATAAGTCTATAAAGGCAAAACAATTAAAAACACAATCTTTATAATTTTGGAAATTGGCTTTTAGACGATAAAAAATCGCCTTAACAATCTCCCCCTTTTTGCCTTTCTGGACAAAACATTTATCAAGCACAAAATAAACTAACTCCCCTAAATATCAAGTATAAATACTGAAGCAGATGTAATCACATTTTAGGACACATTCATAACTACAACAAAAATATCATAAGAGAGTTTTATCAAGTTATCACAACCAAAAGCAAATAATCGTAGCAGGAGAATAGTGTTTAGTACATCCGCATTTACATATTATAAAGTTCATCGGTGGATACATTCGTATCCATCCGTCCTTCAAACTCAAACTAAAGACCTTCGTGCGCTTCACCTGTCCATCGCCTAATAGTGCAAGAAGAGCAAAGACATCTTGGTCGCAACATTTCAGAATTGGAGCATCAATCCCATGTGCCTCAGTCACCATAACTCCCCCTTGAACATTGCTTGGGCCAGCCACATTTTCTTCCCTTTTTTGGCCAGAAAGAGAGCGAAGGATATGTTGCGATTGAGAGCGGAGAGCGATGAAATGAGCAATATGTTGCTCGAGAAAATGCCATTGTACTGTAAGAAATCAAGAGAAACAGGGACAGAGGGGATGTTAGAGGAAATGGGAGCCAGAATGTTTCCAACATCCGGAACCACATTCGAGGACATATCTGGAACAGAATCACGAACAGAGGCATTAACACTTGGAGAGGCAGCAAAGATAGGAGTTTTAGTAGCAGGTGGAGCATCTCCTGGGTAAACAAGGGGCAAATTAGCAATCCTATTCTGAGAGCTGAGTAGCGATCGAGACACATGAAAGACCCCTGGCGGTTTAGTGAAATGATCACCTTCCCAGGGTTCAAATCCCCGAGAAACCAAGATTTTGTTGATGATATTGGGAAATAGCAGGGACCAAGACTTGATCTACGGTAGCAAAGAAAGTCACTTCCTCGAATGCCAATTTGCCAAAATTAAAGGGCAACCCTTTACCAATTTGATACTGAGGACTTGGCATGTGTCTTAGTCACAATTGAGTTATTCTTGGAGCGGAGACCAATTTGCACAACAGATCTTGTGCAGAAACCCATAAAAGGACGTAAGACAGGAATATGTGAGCTTCTTGGGATGAGCAGGCCGTTCTTGTTCACAGCCACCAGTGAGAAACCTGGTCATTTTATTGAAATCAGAGGGAACCTCACCCTCTTCAAAGTCGAGGCATATCAATGAAGCGATTAATGACCGAAGGATTGAACTCATAAATCATATTCGAACAAATACTTGGCATAATTATGAGACCGTCTAATCGCACTCGGTGGACATGTTGGCATAAAACTCACAAACCACAGTATCAATATAAGGAAGAGCAGTATTAGTAATGGTCAATAAATTTCGTTCCTCAAAAAATCGATTCAAATTATACTTGGCAAAGTGCTCATAATCTCTGCATTTCTCATCAATAAATGAACGGGAAATTAAAGCATGAAACAGGAAGTCGCAATTTGTGTAAAATAACTTCAGTTGAGCTCTCTCATTATCGAACTCGTCGAGTCGATATGTCGTCGGATGACATCACATCTTCCTGCATCTGATCCGCAAAGATCGGCTTCCCTTTGTTCCTTATCCTTCATTTCATCACCCACTTCATCTACCATAGCCTCAAGGTCAATCTCAATATCTGGTTCCTTGGAGGCATCGAAATCCTGATCACTTGAATCATACAACTCAGAACTCGACTCAGCTGCAGGAGGTGCGGACTTAGATGTGCTCACATCCTTAGCCACACTTTTGCCTATCTTTGCTTTCTCGAACCATTTGAGCCAAAATAACATCATCATCACTATCTTTGGGCCCTGGCTGCACATTATCTAGAGGATTAAAAACAAATTGATTCATATTATCATCGGTATCACTGAAAGGAACGTGAGGAATAGGTAAATCTTCTCCCCTTTCTTCGAAGTGCCCCGTAAATCAGTCTTCTACTTTTTGGGAGAAATTTTAGGGGTAGAATCAGAATATTTGAAATCCTTAGGGGAGTAGGCTCTAAGCCGTTTCGACGTCGAACTGTGGGAGTACCAAGAGGTCCATGAACAGTGCAGATTACCTCAAAATCCAGAGGGTTGTCAACGTCTATTTCATTATCCTTTCCCCAGAAAGAATAGAGGCAAAAGCCTCTTCTTGAAATAGAACTAGGATGAGAGCAGTCGGGGTCGAACTTGAAGAAGATGGGTGCTCAGGGAGAGAGGATTCCATACCTGGTTCCTGGGTTAGAGCAGTGTGGGATGCCATCCCAGATGCAGTGACATCTTCAAGGGCATCTTTGACGGACTCTGGTGCAGATCTTTTTGGAGATAGAGGAGCAGTGGTATATGCGGCAACTTCTGTGGGAGTGGATGTAGTAGTAGCAGCGGTCACAGAAGGTACCAAACCCTCTTTAATCGGAGAATATGATGGATTCTGTGTAGATGGCGATGCAGTGTCAAATGGGGCTCCATCTCTGACAACATTTAGAATAGTATTTTCTTCCATTTATTTGTCAGATTTTGGGCTTTTGGAATTGTAAGAGGAGGATGATGACTTGCTGGGGCTTCCAAAAAGATTTTTGATGTAGGAAACAAATCTGGCCATGGTGAGAGAAATTCAAACCTGCAGAAAAATTTAAGCCACAAAAAGCACTTCGAAATTTGTGAGAGAGAGTGAGATAAGATGTAATCAAGTGCCTGCAAATATATAGGGATTAAAATGAGTCAGAATCAGGCACGAAAATCGAAGTACAAAAGGAAGTGTTTTATTTAGGAAAGAATTTCTCATGGGTAAAATCGAAAAATAAGGAAGGGAAACAGAAGTCCAATTAATTCCAAACTCTAGTTTACAAAGTGTCCAAATTATGTCAAATTGTGATAAGGAAACTAGGATCAAAAGAAAAAAAATTTACCCTTATCCTCCAAATCGGTTCAACCCACAAAATATATCCATCAAGATTTTCAAGATTTTGGGAAGAGAAAAATATCACTCTCAGATTATATATGGAAACCAAATCTTAGCAAAGAATCCAAAATCAGCTAGACATGCAAAACCTAATATGTCTAAGAAACAAAAAGAAAATCGCACACAAGAGGTCAATTGTGTTGCAGCAATGGATATAGGTTCAAATGTCATCATATTTCGAATCACACATGTACTAAGTGATTCAATGAATCACAATCCGAGATCCCAGCTTTTCAAGAATTTTCCAGTTTTCTTCAATTTTTCCAAGTCTCATGAGGGAGTTAACCAATAGGGAGCTTTCACTCAAATGTCATAGGTAGCTCTTTTTTCACATGATCATGCCTTTTTAAATAGCAATACACTTGAAGAAATTAGTCACAAGGAATAGCTTCACACAATGGGTTGGTAGCTTTTTCCTAGAAAGCCTCCAAGCATGATCAAGACTTTGTTCATAACTCAGCTGCTGGGAAAAACAACATCATTTTTTTTTTGAATTCGAGAGATCAACTCACATCAGATTTCCAAGGGAGACAATATATGTAACTAGTTCGTACCATCAATCCACTTTTTTCAGATATGCATGATAAGCTTATAATGCAGGGATGTCAAAAAAAATCAAAAAGAAATAGGGGAGAGGAAAAGAGATGCAGAGTTTGGATGTCACAACGGATGTGATTTGCAATGCTGACATCTCGTGTAACATTTTAGAGAACACACAAACCGAGAGACTTCCTTAGATTGGAGAATCTCTCAAAATCCAAAGCATTGGTAAAGATGTCTGCAAGCTGATTTTCAGTGGCAATATACTCAATTCAAATTATATTTTTCTCAGCTAAATCTCAATAAAGTGGTGTCTAATATCTATGTGTTTAGTACGAGAGTGTTGGACAGGATTTTTTGAAATATCAATCGCACTTATATTATCACAATAAACAATCAGTGTTTCACTTTGCAAACCATAGTCCTCAATCATTTGGCTCATCCATAAACGTTGTTTGCAACAACTACCAATCTACATATTACGATTCAAAGAATGATCGAAAGAGATACAGTTTTGCTTTTTTTTATACCATGAGACCAAATTATTTCCCAAATAAAAACATCCACCAGTTGTACTTTTTCGATCAACAACATCTCCAGCCCAATCAGAATCACTAAATCCCACAAGATTATGTTAGTGTCTTTTGTGTACCAAATTCCCAAATCAGTTATGCCTCCTACGTATTGAATAATATGTTTTAAGGCCTTTAAATGAGTAACCTTGGGATCAGATTGATAACTAGCACAAAGACAAACACTGAACATAATATCAGGACGACTGGCAGTCAAGTACAACAAACTTTCTATCATGTTTCTATACAATGTGTGGTCAACACTGTCAGCCACATCTTCTTTACTCAACTTTTGACTCGACCCCATGGGAGTTTTCAAGTGAGAGGCATTTTACAGATCAAACGTTTTCACAAGATTCTTAGCATACTTGCTTTGTGAGATAAAAATTTCTTCCTTTAATTGTTTAATTTGCAAGCCCGGGAAGTAACTTAACTCACTTACCAAACTCATTTCGGAAGTGGAGGACATGCAAGCAATGAATTCTTTTAACAATTTATCCGAGGAGGACGTCATCGACATAGATTTGAGCAATCATGATGTCATGGTTTTTCTTTTGAATGAACAAGGTTTTATCAACTTCACCACGTTTAAACTAATTTGAAGAAAGTACTCAGTTAGCCTACCGTAGCAAGCTCTAGGGGTTTGTTTGAGACTATAGAGAGCCTTTTTAAGCTTATGCACGTGGTTATGCTTAAAAGGGTCCTCAAAGCCTTTTGGCTATTCAACAAAAGCTTCTTTATCTAGGAATCCATTTAAGAAAGCACTTTTACATCCATCTGGTGAATAGTTAGTCCCAGGCAACATGCAATACCAAGCAACAAACGTATGGACTCAATATGGGCTACAGGAGCGAAGATTTTATCGAAATTCACTCCCTCAACCTGTGTGTACTCTTGAGCAACTAAACGAGCTTTGTTGCGAAACCTTTTATGCGACTTCTAAAGAAATCAAAAGTTTCAGATTTCTCACGTAGAAAATATGTCCACGTATAACGTGAAAAATCATCAACAATCACATAAGAGTACTTTCTACCACCCACACTCTCAATCTCAATAGGACCCATGAGATCCATATGAACTAACTCCAGACATCTAGTGGTGTGGAAATGTGATGTCATTTGATGTGACACTCTCTTTTGTTTACGCCTTTGACAACTTTCACACACACTAACACTTTTCATAGACAATTTGGGCAAATTAATAGCGGCTTCAAATTTCACAAGTTTCATTAGCTTTTTATGGCTAACATGGCCTACTTTTTGATGCCATAGATCATTGTCATTCGTGTGTGCCCCTGTGATAAAGTTGCTCATTACAAAGATCGATCGAACTTGATTATCGGAAGACCTCAAGCCAATAAGGATACAATTGTCGGACTCATCGAACACTTCACACGAATTTTTGTTGAACTTGACATAGAGATCATCATCACATAGTTGACTTATGCTGATGAGATTAGCATTAAGACCAACTACATGAAGCATGTTACGTAGCTTGGGTAGTCCTTCAATGTTCAACGTCCATTTCGACTATCTTCCCCTTTGGCTCCACCTCCATAGGTAATATTGCCACCATTGTAAACTCCATAGTCGAGTTAAATACTCAAGGTACTGGCTGTCATATGTCGTGAGCATCCACTATCGAAGTACCAAGATCCCGCAATGTTAGATCTCAAAGAAGTATCGATAACATGACATTTAATATCGATTTTTGATCCATCGATTTTTAAAGATGATTACGAGGATGTCATAACATCTGCGATGACATCATTTGTAATGGGACCTTTAATCCGATTTCAATTTATAACGAGAATAGTTTAATGTGTCCAGGAGCATGACAATAGTGAAAAATAAAGTGGCGCTTCAGTGGTTTAGATTTCTGGTACTTGTTTTTTTGATTTAACAAATACGAGTTTTATAACCAAGGCCAACTTTATCATCACTACCCAAGGAAAGAATATCATTGATTTTGTTTTCCAGGAATTAAACGTTTTCATGGTTTCAAGAGACTCTTCAAGTTTAGAATTTACCTTTTCGAAGTCAGGTTCTTTCTTGGTAAGAGAGGCCTCTAACCTGGTAATCACTTCCATTTGATCATCATTCTCCTTTTTGAGTCGATCATTCTCTTTTTTGAGCATTTCATTCACTTTAATCCTCTTCAGCCAATCCTTATATATACATGTTTGTGTACGTGTCTTCCAGGGTTTCACCGTCAGATTCATCATCCTGCTCAAAATCATCGGGCAGATGTAAAATTGAAACAAAAAAATTAGAGACGGATAAGAAATCATGTTCTTCATATGTGACCTCGGATGTGATCAGATTAGGTGTGATCACATCTCGTGCCACACTGGCGCACACGAAGGATTTATTTAGAGAGACTTTCGATCTTTTACCAAGGTGGTCGAACCTTGTGTTCTTCCCTGTTCATTCTTTCTCACTTTGCTCATTCTCTTTTTCATAAGAGATTAGCACATTGGGCGGTATAATGACCATACCCAGTACATGCCCTATACCTAATGGAGTCAAGAGTTTTTGTGTCAGACTTGTTCCATTTTTCACCAGAAAAACGTTTTTGACTTTTATCAAAGGTGTTCTGTTGAGGAAACTTGCTTGGTTCAGACTTAAAAAGTTTTGTGAAATTTTGAGACTTTTTCTGACTTTTGAGTTTAAGGATCCTATCAAACCTTTTCAAATACATGGCCAAGGACACATCTCCTAGATCAGATTTTTCAATCTCATTGGTGAATTCATCAAAATCATTAGTAACTTTGGACTCAAGTTGATAAGGAGATTCAATTTGAAAAGCAACTTTTAACCCATATTCTTCATTTGTTGAGCCATATTCATCTCATAGGTTTGAGGAATGCCGACAATTTTTTCAAGACTTAAAGAGGCAAGATTGTGGGCTTCTTCTACGGATGAAATTTTGATATTGTACCTAATATGGAGAGATCTCTTCATTTTGCTCACAAGATTTGCATTGGAGATAGGTTAACCTAGGGCTTGAGCTTCATTGGCAATATCACATAATTTTGCATTATGAGTGGCAATATTCTCATCTTCATGCATCCTTAGGTTTTCAAACTTATTGGTAAGAAGCCTAAGTTTGGTTTGTCGCACACTACCAGATCCCTCACAGTGAGTTTGCAGAGTATCCAATGCATCTTTGGCAACAGTAAAATTGGCTATGATTTTGAACATATTTTGATCCACAGTACCAAAGATAACCATCAATGCCTTCGAATTATAATTTGCCAATGTTATCTCATCATTAGACCAATCAATTTCTCTTTTGTCCTTTGTAGTTACCTTCCGTATCAATGAGTTTCAGAGGTGACCACCCAGAAAAGATTGCCTGCTAGGCCCTTTCATCATAGATTTTATGTAGGCCCGAACTTTGACTTTCCAAATAGAATAATTGGAGCAATCAAGTATGGGGGGACGAAAAGTGGGGTTATTTTGAGTATCCATGCTAGCAAACACTCAGGATCAACACTTAGTGTCGTCAAGTGTAGGCTCTAGATGCCAATTGAAAGAACTATAGCATGGATAAATAGTAAAAGTTTCGCAGAGTATAGATGTGATTGCATATGTGGTCACATTCACAATCACATGCAGCGGAATTTTTAAAATAGTAACAAGACACACGAATTAAAAATTGTCTACAAGCCAACTAGCTTGCAGACGTGCCAATATGGAAACTTTCACTAGTAAGATCGTTTGATTCTGTATACAAAAAAAAAATCAACTAGTAGAAACTCAATGAAAAATTCCTATCTAGAGTATATCTGATCTGTGTAATTCGACTCATCCAACAATAGACATGTGTGGACTTCGTTAATCACAATACTAAAAACAATGGATGAAAAATCTAACAAACACGATATGCAGGGCTGAATGTAATCTCAAATGTAGTCACATTCGAGATTGCATCCAGGGCTGAGACTCCTTGTGCTTGAATGACTCTTAATTCTCTCAAGACTCTTGTAACTCTGTGGTATTTCTTGTGTACTGATTATGCACGTCCTCTTCCCTTTATATAGCCGTCCAAACCCTTTAAGGAGTCCTAATACACAAGAAAAAAAGATATATATACAAATATATGACAAGTAATTACTTATATTAGGAAACAAGAATACAAGATAAATATCAAAGAGTCATAATATATCAATATCATATCAATATGATTTGTTTCCTAATCTAAATAAGTCCTAATCATACCATAAGTTTAGAAAGGCAAAACAATTGAAAACACAATATATATATATATATATATAGACCTCTTTGTCCACGAATTTTAAGAAAAAATAAATCCGCCCACATAAACTTCAATTTCTGGTCCATGTTAAATAGTGCGTTATATTAGTACAATGAATATATATTGTACGTGGTTCTGAAGTAGCTTTTGAAAACAAGTGAGGCCACAAACGCAATAATCCTGACACAACAATAGCAAAAGACTATTAGGGCAGAATTGTAAAATTGTTGTAAGTTGGCATCTTTTCAATTTTGCTTCGTTTTTAAAGTTTTTAATTTGCAATTTACATGCAGTAACGTTTACAATTTTGCACATTTAATTCTTTACGGAAAATTATGTTCAAAGGAAACTAATTTGGCTCATACTGGTTATTTCAATGTTATTGTACGGTTTTAATTGCAACATTTATTTATTGCTATTGTAAAGAAAGTAGGCAAAGGAGTATAAGTCCGATAATTATTTTTATAAAGTTTTCAATAATTGAGTGGGTGACGAATTTTCTTTTATCTAATTTTTGATGTAGGTAATTGATTGAGAGTGTGTAGTTGTAAATCAAAAAATTTGGAAATAGTTTTTCTTGAGTTTTTTGTTTATTTATTTTCACCCAAGTGGCTAAACGGCGGCCATATAAATCTTCCGTCACCACTATTATAACCTTGATCGAGAAAAATACAAAATCTTAAACTGAAACTTGGTCCAAATAAATTTTGTGGGCTCTCTATAAAGCCGAAATAGATTTCATGGATTACATATCATATACTCTATTAAACAGAACAAGGTGTCAAACAATTGATTTAAATAATCTTAGTATTTTTTTTGAAAACCAGTAAAAAGCACGGATTTTACACGAGATTCATATAACTTTGAAAAAGGTAATAAATACTTTCTGGTTTTATGCATTTAATTTTCCTTTTCATATTATTTTATTTTGTGTTTATCATTTTTTTCTTTTTAAATAATATTAGTATTTTTTCGAAAACCCATAAAAACCATGGGCTTTGCACATAATTCATATAACTTGAAAGAAAAAGCACAAATATTACGCATGATTTATATAACTAATGAAAAATTCGAATGTACAAATATTGCACGTGACACAAAATTCAAATAACTTTAGTAAAAAGCACTTACATCGCACAAGATTTATAAAACTTTAGTAAAAGCAAGTATGTGCACCTAACTCACATGACTTAAACATAATGCACGTGTATTGCACGTGATTTTGATATAACTTTGGTGAAAATAACATGTATTGCTCGTTATTCGTATAACTTTGCTTGATAATATTAATAAAATAGTATAAATCTTTTTATCATTAAATAGATAATAATTAACACACTATTAACTAACTTTTGAAGAACTAAGTTGAGGAAAAAAATTGAACTTATATGGTAGAAGAATTAAATAAAATTTATATGAACGTAAAATCACATTAATCATTAAATAATTTTTCTTTGCATTGAATGCATTATTACGATTTTTTATATAATTTTCTAGTTTATTCATATCTTTGTTATTTTGAAAACATCCACATAATTAATTACATCGTATTATGCTTTTCAAGTCGATGATCATTTTCTTATTGTATTTGTTTTACTAAACAAATATATATATGTGATGTTTACTTTGAACTCGGGATTTGTTTTACCTCTTTTGGGTATGAAGTACAATGTAGCTAATAGGCCTATGAGAATAACAATGGAAGAACAAGCTAGAACTTCCATAGCTCTCTACCAATGGATTCGGCGTTGAGCAGGAACATGGTTTTGAACATATATCAAAACTTTCAACTTCTCCCGATGCTCTTAAAAGAAATGGCGTGTGTGGAATGAATGGTGGTGTGGATGATCGAAGAGGAATTGGAAAATGTGGTTGTGGGGGTGATTGAGTAGGGCTTCAAAATGGCGTTTCTGAAATAGGTGGTGGTGGTGGTGTGGGTGACTCAACATCCAGTTCAATGTCGATACAAAGTGGCTCACTAACGTTGTTAGACGCCGAATGTGAACTAGTAGCAGATATAGATGGTGAAGCCATGTGTAGATGATGTTTGCAAGCTGGCTGCGTGATTAGTCTTTATGTACGACGAGTGTACGAGGAGTATTATAAATATAGACCGCAAGCTAGAAAGTGAGAAAGGGATTTTATGTATACATGCTGCTCTGAATGCAAAGAGAAGGAAAGAGGAATTATGAAAAAGATTAGTTTATGTGGGTTTATAAATACAAGCTGGCAGTGGCGGAACCACCTATTAGACCCCATCAAATTTTTTCAGTTTTAGTACTATTTATATATATGTGTATGTATATGCAATATTTAGTGCTTTTTATCCCAACCAAAATTGTTGATAAATAAAATTTAACGTGAACTATATAAGCCCATGGCAATTGGCTTTAAATATTATTAAAAAATTATGTAGGTCTTGATATATATCATAATATTTACAATTGTTGAGTGTTTCGTAATATTTAACTACAAATATTGATGTAATTTTTTGATGCTAATAACATATTTAAATATAATTATCACATATATATGTACATATTTGATAATCCGTTCTGTAACTATTCGCACTAGGGTATCTCTTTTATAACTCTATGATATTAATATTACTCGTACTCGTCTCAAAATTCGATTAAGCAATTATACATATTACTCGAAATCCCCAAGCCCCCACCCCCAAAAATATTTAACATATTATTCCGTTAGGGTCCGAACATGTGTGAGTCTACTTATCCCTATCATCTGTAGTTGGCCCCCTCAATTATAAATTATGGGTCCGCCGCAAGCTCGACTTGAGCCTTCAAAGTTTTATGTTTTTACTTTCACTATTTTTGAAATGCTTAAGTGATGGGTTGTGTATTTTGCCCTTAAATTGAATGTCAGGTTCAACTTTTAGATATATTCGATCTTTTTTAAAAGTTTAGGCTTTTAGCCTAATAGCCATCCTATCTATTTTTACTTACGTCTGCTGATTTTGGCGTAGATTACTCTTCAATTTTTTTAAAAGTTTAGCCCAATAGCCTAGCTTTGTTTATTCTAAAGTTCATTTTACTATTTTACTTATGTTGCTGAATCTGATGATTCCTCTGTTTTTTAAGTCCACTTACTGTTTTGAGTGTGGTTTTAAAGATTGGTCGGTGTCGAGGCCCATATGAAAAGTGTTTGGATGTTTCACTACTACAGAACAACCCTTTTACATCGGACCTTTACATCGGTTCGTGAATGAACCGATGTAACAAAAAGCCCGGTGGCAAAATTGTAAATATTTCGAGATTACTACATCGGTTGTAGCAAATAACCGATGTAAAATGATAAGAATTTTTTTATCTACATCGTTTCCTTTAAGACCCGTTGTAGCTGTGGTTTTAATTTACAGCATCTTTTTATACTACATCTGTTACTTTATCAACCGATATAGATATTTTTAAATTATAGAAAACCTAACGCATAACTCTTCTCTCCCTCTCCTGTTCTCTATCTCATCGATGGCCACTCACCTTTGCTGCGCACACATCTCTCTCCACCAGTCGCGAAAAGAAACAAAGTATCAGCAGCGAGCTCGTTCTTCCCCACTCTGTTTCGACCTCTGCAGCCTCTGAATTTTCCCCACAAAAATCCTACACTTCCCTGGATATGCATGCGTTTCCCCCCATCCGAACCCCTTTTTCTCAATTGTCAAATTAGTATGTGCGCTTCCTCTCGCAGCATTCCTTTAGCTCCGCCACCAATCATCCTTCGGTAATGCTTTCCGATTTCACCCAATGCTCTTTCTAGATCCGATTTATCCCTTTATTGGTTCGATCTTTGAATCTAGGGTTTTGTTTCATGTACTCTTTTAAGGTTTATGTTTGTTTCCGCACTGAGATTGAAGGGATGTCTGTGTTTCTTTTGCAGATTGCTTCGATTGATTGTTGGCATTGTTAACTATGTGAGTATTATCTTCATTCTTTTGGAATATTTGATTTGCTTTTTCCTCACGTGCTATTTTCGTCCATGTTTATCAAGAATATCGGATTGATATTGGTTATTTTTTATGTACTGGCCCTCATCTTATTGGTTATTAGGAATTAGAATGTAAGAAGCTTGTCCTCTTTTGTAATAGTATTCTTGGCCCAATAGCCTTTTTGAAATTAAGTTATATTTCGCAAACTTATGTGCGTGTGGCTACATTTGGAAGTCACAGGTCTGCTCTGTTTTTATAAGGCTAAATAGAAAAATGTTGTTCAGTTATTGGGGTCCTGTTTGGGTGTGCCGTGAGTAGCATTAGAAATGTCCGATATGATCTTCTTCCATATTTTGATGCAATTTCTAGATGCATATCAATACTTTTTCAACGTATCCTTTTCTTGTAAGTGTTGCTAGGATTAAATAAACTATTTGCCGGCGATCGACTAACCTCTGCCGCCCCCTTCGCTTCTGGGAGGTCCGCCGCACACAAGGTAATACTTCTTCAAGATTCTTTTTCACTTTTTCTCTATTCATTATGGGTCTTTCCTCGGTTTTTTTCCCAATTTACGAGTCACAAAACCTCGGCTTGGTGAACACAACGAACATAATTTTAGGTTAATGTTGTGTGTGTGTATGTGTATCATTTTGTTTTAATTTCTTTTGGTTGAAATTGGTGAGTGATGAAATAATGTGAGTTTAGCTTTTGGAAAGGGTTTGAATACAATATTTTTTTATTTATGACTATTTTTCGGAGGAAAACAGGCTCCACTGGACATGTGAATGACTATTTTTATGTTATGTAATTAGTTGTGAATCTTAGTTGCACATAATAATAATAGTTTGCTATTGCAAATGCCGAAACAACAAAATTCATTAAATGTGTGTGATTGGGATGGTGCGGTTGGGAAAACATGCCTTCTCATCTCCTACACTAGCAACACTTTTCCTACTCGTATTGTCTCTCTTTAGTTTTTAAAATTTTAATCTCACTTTTCTTGTGTGTTGTGTGTTTTTCTTGGCAATGGTTTCCTTTTTAATCTCACTATGGTTTTTTTTTCTTCTTAATTTTATATTAGATTTCTAAGAAGTAATAAGATTATGTGTTCTTGACTTAGGATTTTGTCCCATTGTTTTTGATAACTTCAAAGGCAATGTCGGTCTTGATAGGCAAAGCGCTTGTGGGATGGGATAATGTTTGGTATGATCATCTTTACACATTTTTGGTTTATGTTTGCAAATATATGAAATTGTTCGATAGCTTGTGAATGCTTTTTTGGTATATGAATCTGCGAAAGTTGTTTTTTGGTACTTCTATTTTACTTTTGATAGCTTGGGAATGCTTTCTTGGGAGAGAAGATCTTTTACTTTTTCCGTCTTTTTTTTACTCTTTTTCTCATGAATATGATCCTAAAATCAAGAATCTTATCATCAAAACATAAAGTTTCGAACAAAAGGGGATTTAATCTCATGAATATTCAATTTCTTGTTGTTGTAGATATGGTGCCTCTAGTGGAAATTGATTTATCCCAAAGTTTGAAAAAACATTTGCTATCTTTTGTTGTCCTGTTATCCCGATTCCCGACAACTCCCTAGGCATCCCGAAAATTGTGATGCTTGGTATGAAAAAATTGAATAGAATGTAAAGAATGAAGATTCAAATTTAGAAGATAAGAAATTGAATTGGAACGAAGGATTTGAGACCCGAGAGGTTATTCTCATGATCAAGATATATATGTGCAAATTTCAATGTTCTAAGGACTTGAAAGAAATCATTATTAACATCGAAAATTTGGCAAAGAGATTCCAAATTTTCAGTGGGCTATTTAATTTGCACAGAAAAGAGAGAAAAATAATAATAAAAATACTATATATTTCAATGAAAAAGATGGGAAAAAATAATAATAAAATTTCTTGGTGATGAGAACTTTTGTTGGGGATGTCCCTTTGCAATAAGAATCTTACCACCTTAGATAGATTAGTAAATTAGATGCCTTTCTTTTTTTTTTTTTTTTTTTGTAACATTTATCCTCGTGACATTACTTTGCTAATATATTAATCCCTTTGATTTTGGCTTTTCTCGCACCGAAATTCTGTCTTATTTGAATCAAATCTAGTGTTTTTTTGCTCTGTAATGACTTGTGAAAATGTTTTTTCAACAAAAGTCATCATCTAAGTAACTCTTTGTAGTATTTAATGAATCTAAAATTAGTTAACATGCATATGATTGTCCATGTCTCGTGCCATTATATGTTTTTTTGCTGGGGAGAATGGTGGAATGCAATCTAAGGTGGCACGATCTTCACCGCTCAAATCAACCCAAACCAGGACAATTATCCCAAAATGCAAATGGATTTTAGCTCTGATGGGAACTAAACTCCTTTGCAATCAAGAACTATGGCATTCTGTCTTTCATGTTTCAATTATATTATTTTTTAGTAGTTATCTTGATAATTAGTTGTTTCATTGTTTTAGTTTTTATAACATGCAAATTAGTTGTTTCATTGTATCAATTTTTACTTGTGTACGTTGTTGAATATATATGGTTGGATCATCTTTGTTGTATGTAATTAAATTTCAGGTTTTATTTCGCTGTATGAAATTGCATGCTGGGTTTCGTTTATGAAGCAGGTATTTTCACCAAAAAAAGGAAGATATTACATCGGTTGTAGAATAAACCGACGTAGAAAGCGGACCTTTTACATCGGTTATTATATTAACCGATGTAAATAGTCCCTTTGTTACATCAACATTATTACATCGGTTGTTATAATAACCGATGTAAACGGTCCGCTTTCTACATCGGTTCAGTGTCCGATGTAAAAAAGCCCCCCTTTTCACTACGCTGGATTCTACATCGGTTTGAAAACCGATGTAGAATGTGCCCCAGAACCGATGTAAAAAGGCTGTTTTGTAGTAGTGTTTATTCTCGAATTTTCATTCAAGTGGCTTGAATTAACGACTACTAAAATTTTAAGTGTAAGAATTTTAATTACCAACAGGCTATCTTGATTCAATCTCATACTTTGCTTAGGGTTAATGAATTTACCAAATCATGACCTATATATAAAAAAACTTTATGAGTTTTTGATAAAAATATGCAAAAAATGGCCCGAACGTTGTAGATGAAAGGCTGCCAAAAAAGCTTAGATTGATTTATTCGGACTGCATAAAGAGTTTTGAAATGAAAATAGCAAGTTTACAGCTGTAAAACAACAGGCAAACTTAAAAACTATCCTCTGTTCCTCTTCTAATTAACTCACAGTTTCATGCCAAGAAAGTTTTATCCTTGTCTTCTCAAAAAAAAAAAAAAAGAAAGTTTTATCCTTGTAAACGTTGAAACTAATATAAATAAATTATGTTAAGATAATAACCATCAGCGTATCAACAAATAAAACAAATAAATCAAAATTATCAATTTTTTTCAAAAACATTTATGGGCGGGCGGGCGGCCTAAGGTGGACCGGGTTGGATTAAGGTTTCTTGGCCCGCCATTTTGGCGGGTTATGTGGCTTCCAAGTGCTTTAAGAGATTTTGACATTTCTACCTACATCAAGATAATTGTACTGTAGAGTATGGTTAATTTCCATGCATTGATGTCTTTGCTATCCTCCCAGTTGAAATAAATGATAACACAAAGCATTTGTTGGTAATGGTACTTGTTGCTACCTTTCTATCTCTCAAATAGGTTCTACACATTTTCCTAGTTTTAATCCTCTAATCTGTGGTGATCTCAAACTTCAAACTTGATGTTCTATTTGTTCCCGATATCACTAAAAACCTCCTTAGCATTTCAAAAGTTCATCAAAAAGACAACAATGTATTCATTGAATTTCATGAATCTTTTCAAAGTTCATTCGATCTTTTGTGATCGTAGAACACATCAAATCTTGCCGAGGGGACTTCTTAAAGATGGCCTCTATCGCCCTTGATCTCTCCACTTTTCTTTTTTCTTTCCACACTGGGGCCGCTTCCTCTTCACAAAGAAGTTCACCACCAAATTTTCCTTACAATTGTAATTCATTTCAGCTTGTAAATTCTAGTAATAAGAACTTCTCCTCGATGTTTGGCACCAAAGATTGGGTCATCCATGTCATAATACTTTCACTCATGTACTCAAATCTGCATTTACCTCTCAATTCAATAAAATTTCTTTTTGTGAAGCATGTAAATATGGCAAACAACACAATGCTCACTTCCCCCTTCCCTCTCTCACACCTCTCAGCCTTTTGAACTTATTCATAGTGATGTTTGGGGTCCTGCTTCATGCTCTTCTAGAGATGGATATAATACTATGTGCATTTTATGGATGATTACAGAGATTTATATGGATATATCCAATGCATTCAAAAGGCCAAGTTCAAACTATCTTTGTTCGTTCAAAACAATGATTGAAACACAATTTAATACCAAAATAAAATGTGTTCAACTGACCTGGGGAGAGTACAGCCCTTAAAATCAATTCTTCAAACTTGGCATTCTTTTCAGACACCTTTGTCCACACTCATCAACAAAATGGAAAGGCAGAAAAAAACACCAACATATAATCAACTTGGTCTTACACTGCTTGCTCAAGCTTCCTTCCACAAAATTTAGTGGGATGCCTTTTTCCACCGCCACATACCTCATAAATAGACTGCCTTCCTCTCTGTTTTACAATTTCTATCTCCTATCGTAAACTCTATAACAAGCCTCCCGATTACACATGTCTCGTTGTTTTGGTTGTGCTTGTTTTCCATACCTCCGTCCATATAATCACCAAGCCGCAATTTAGAACTTCCAAATGTATTTTTCTAGCTATAGTTTCAACACAAAGGCTACAAGTGTTATCATCCATCCGGCGTAATTTACATATCTCAAATCGTAGCCTTCAATGAAACATTTTTCCCTTTCCCACTATTTGCTCAAATACATATTCCTCTTTCTCATTTGATATCAGCTCATTACCTCCGCTTCCTACTCCAAACTCTCACTTCATCCTACACCGGTTCACCTCATCCTCCTACTCCACCCTCCGATCAAATCAATTTCTTCCTCCTCCTCCAACCATCACTTCCCCTCATATACCTGGTCCCATCCACCCCATGATCACAAGATCAAAGAATGGTATATTCAAAACCTAAAGCTCTCATGCTTTCTTTCTTCCTCTCACCGAACCTACCAAAGGCCCAAAAGCTTTGTCTATCCCTCAATGGAAAATGGCTATGGATGAGGAGTATGTCGCTCTCATGAAAAATTATACTGGGATTTGGTGCCTTTTCTAACACATGAATCGGGTTACTAGTAAATGGATTTTCAGAATTAAACATGAGCAAATGGATCAGCTTGAAAGGTTGAAAGCTCGATTGGTGGCTGAGGTTTTCAAATGCATCGCCGGCATTGATTTCTTTGACACTTTTAGCCCTATTGTAAATCCCCTTACCATCGACTCATGTTCTCTTTGGCTATTACAAAGCGGTTGGAAGGTGCATCAAGTGGATGTCAATAATGCATTCTTAAAAGGAGACTTAGGAAGCAAAGATATATGGCCCACCGAGGGCTATGTTGACTCTCGTAAACCCTCTCATGTGTGCAAACTTATTAGATCCCTCTATGGTCTCAAAACAGCTCCCAAGGCATGGTATGATAAGCTAAAGGCATTTCTTCTATCTCGCTTACTGTGATTCAAGGGGCGATTCATCTATGTTCTATAGATGTGTGAATGGCAAAATTTTGTTGGTGCTTGTATATGTTGATGACATCCTAATTATCGGGTGATGATGGTGATGATATCACCACCTTATTGATCTTCTGACAAGCAGCTTCTCATTAAAAATTCTTGGAGAAGTTAGTTATTTTTTGGGTCTAGAAGCTCACAAAGCTGCGATGGTATCTTGTTAACTCACCCAAGTACATTTCGATTTGCTTACCAAAGCCTCCATGCAAAATTGTTCCCCCACTCCTACTCCTCATGTCCGAGCATGAAGTTGTCTCTCCATGATAGTCCTCTTTTGAACAAATTTTGCTGTAAGATCATAGGTGCCTTACAAAGATTTAACTATGACTAGCCGATATTTCTTACATAGTAAACAATCTCTGTCTTTTTACACTCTCCCACCGTCTCTCATGGAAGGCCAAAAGAGGGTTCTCATATTTCTACAAGTGCACTAAACATCTTCGGGTTTTTGTTCGCATCAGCTTCAGGATGATGACTTTGGAAGGATTTTCTCGATGCCGATTCACAATCAAAGATAGATGACAGGTGAAGTCTACTAGTGGGTATCAGATTTTTCTTGGGTGGAAACCTCATTGCCTGGAGTTCCAAAAAGCAAATTGTCAGGGTGGGAGTAGTACGTTAACCGAGTACAGTCATCGGCTGGCTTTGGCGGCATCGAGTTAGTATGGATCAAAACATTGCTTCAGAATTACACATCTCTATCTCAACCTTCCTTCTCTCGTGTGATAATGCGTGGGCCATCACACTTGCCAAGAATCCAGCCTTTTCATGCGCGTATTTAAACACATAGAAATAGATGTACATTTCATTCGGAGAAAGTGAGTCGAAAGAAATAGAGGTTCGTTATGTTCCATCTCGAGGATCAAAGTCACACGACATTTTAACAAAATCCTTGTCCATTCCCTGATTTCACTTCTTTGCAACAAGTTGTGTCTTTTTCTTTTTCCCTGCCTTCGGTTTCAAAAGGGGTGTATGTGTAAATATAAACAGTAATTAGTTAGAGTTGGTTAGCTAACCGTTGTAAATTTAATCCAAGTCCATAGGTTGTTAGAGTTAGTTTAGTGTCATTAGCTAGCTCTATAAATAGCACCACATCCGTACTATCATCAAGTTGAATAAAATGATCAATACATTTCTTCATCTTCTATGGTAGTTTCTCTTATATCTTAGCAAAATAATTCATTGATCAAAATGTAAAATTATGAAACATTATATTTAAATTTCAATGCTTGCAACATTTATTTTGGGGTGGAGTTAAACGACTGAAATTTGGTAAATAGTTAATACTAATAATAATAAACTTTCGTTAGACTAATATTAAAAAGTTAAAATTTGGTAAACAAATAAAAAAAATTAAATCTTGTCGATATAAGGTTAGAATCCACAACTTCACTATAAAAGAGGAGACATTAGTGACTTTGATAGACAATAATAAGCTATTTTAACTTGTTTTGGTAAACAAATAAAAAATAAATAAACTTTGTTGCCGAGAAATTCGAACCCACAATACATCACGATGGAAATAGAGATTAGACCACTCAACAAGGACATTTTTTCATAGATATTTTTGCGTACATCGTATAATCTTAAGATTTGGTAATCAAATTAAAAAAGAACAAAGCTTTCCCTTCAACCTGACTGGAACCCACGACCTCACTTAAATATAAAGAAACTTGTACCACCAATTTAAGAAACTTATTACTAATTTTATCAGTTTTTACTTTATATATCCAAAACAAAAATATTTTAAATAATAAAAATTCGCTGTGGGGGCCCTTGCCTCGTGAGGAGCCTTGTGCAACGATGCCACTCGATCGTCCCAAGTAAAGGTGGTTATAATTCTCGAACCGCCGATTCGGTTTCTCATTTTGAGGAACGTAACTTAATCGCCGCTTCACGATAAAATCGATGGTTCCAGCTTCTAGTTTGGAACCCTGTTCTCAAGGATTTTCGATTATGTTTTAATCGTAACCGCTTGTTTATCTTTTGATAATTTTTGATTTGTTTAAAGTGATTTATCAAAAAAAAAATTGACTTAATATTCGATTAAATTTGTACTTAATATTAATAATAATATTAAAATGTCTATATATACCGGCCATAGTTTAGAGGAATCAAAGTTCATGTAGTTCGCTTACAACATTTGGTTTAAAACGTGTGTCATGTAGTTAGAATATAAAACATCATAATAAACATTTAACATTTCTTCTAGCATATTTTTACCAAAAAATAGAAATCGTTAATATTAACCTTGAAACCGTCAGCTTTAACCCCTGTTCCACCATGGTTCCAAAGTGTTTAAGACCAAGAAACCGGAATCGAACCGCCTACACCATTCGTTCCGATTTTAGAACCGTTGTTCGGTCAATGATTCCCGAAACCATTAAACATGGTTTTGCCCAGCTTGGAACCCGTTTGCAGCATTTGGCCACCTAGCCCCACGCTAGCGCCCTCCTCCTTCCTTACGCATATTGCATCACCAAGCCCGCACGGCCGCACTTATGTTCCTCTCCTCCCCAACTCCCAAGCTCGGCCGCCTTCCCGCCCGGTCACAAGACAACCAAGTGGCGGGTTTTGCGAGCCACGGCCGCCCATCCTCACGCCCGCTTTCGGAGCCTCTAAGCACAACGCCGTTGTCATCTCCTCCTCCCCGCCCCTCCCTAGACAAACCATGAACCATTAATCTCATATTTATTTCCAATATTTTTATTTCATTAAATATGAACTTTCATATTATTTTTTGTTAAAATAATAAATATTTTGTCCACTTGGCTACGTAAAGTAATTTTTCCTTTTTTCAAATATACAACTCAATTGCCAGATAAGCAATGTCCCCTCCATTTTCTAAAATTTCTGTATATTTAATGCCACAAGGCCATTTAGCAATTTCCAACGAAAAAGACTAAATGTGCAAAATTTTAATAGTTACATGATGTAAATAGTAGGAAATTTTAAAACGGACCAGTATTGTAGAGAGGCCAGCTAATAGGACTATTTTTCAATTTTGCCAGATTACTATTGTCAAGGTAATGTATTGATTATAGAAGAAAACAAAAACTTGCTTGTTACAACCATCATTATTAATTAAATAACTAAATAAAGATGGAAAAAGTTGTTATTTCCCAGCTGCCAAAAGTTCTGGTCCTTTGGCTTCGTGAGAGGATATAGAACTCACTGGAAGAGGGCCTACTGCCTGGATAAAGATCGACTAATCCCACCTGGTTGATGCGTAGTAATAAATGAAAATTATGTTCAAAAGAAAATTAATATGTTTTTTGAAAAATATGACCATTTTTCATCTCTTGAAAACATGTATGATTAAAAAGGTCTATTGACTTATACATAATATAATTTAGAATATATTATAATATCATTTATTTATCATTAAACATTTGAAGATACATAATTACAATGCCAAGATATTAAAATTTAGAATGTTTTCTTGCATATCACAAAAGGCTCACAAATTCAAAAAAATATATAAAAACCTTGATATAATTTTTTTCACCAAAAATGCCAAAAAATACATATAAAAAATGAATTGCTATGTATAAAAACCTTGATGTAATATAATAATTGCTCAGATATCATTAATGCATGAAGTGTTTTACCTTTCAACCGTGATATAGGCCACACCATTTATCTTGAGCTAGTTTAGGATCCAACAATTATTACTAATCAAAGCTCCTAATGATTGTAAACAACTATCTAAATCGGTGCTATTCTACTAAAGTCCGATATTGAAATCCGTGATTAATAATAAAATATTAAATATTAAATGTATATTTTCTTTTGTAAAATATCAATAATTAATTGATACAATTATTTATCAATTATTTATTTATTTATTTATTCTCTTCACTTACAGCTTTATCTAATGAAACAATTACACGGGTCGCTGACTTTGTACATCCAAGTACCGCAACATATTAATAGGATATTTTCATACAAATTTCACATTGTTTATTACATAAATACTGATAAATGAATAATCAAAACTCCCTAACTATCAAGGTGTTGGTTTGTAATAATTAAATTACACTTATTGATAATTCAAAGAATAATAATCATGTGATTATGTCGGATTCATACGAACCAAGTGTTAACTGTTAAGAGTAGTAGAGTTCAGCTTTGGGCCAATGAAAATCCCATGATATTAAACAGAAGCAATTCTCTCAGTGTTTACGCTCCCCATTTTTACATGGACATCCCCTCCTATATTTTTTCGGACATTTTTAGCTTTTTTTTATTTTTATTTTATTTATGTATTTTTTTATGTTATTTATGTTGTTATGTATTTGTTTTTAGGTTGTTTCGTGTTGTTTTAATGTTTCAATATAACTTTACCTTTTTTACGCTCTTTTTTATTGATGTGTTTTTCATTTATTATTTCTATTGTTTCCGGGTTATTTCTATATTATTTTAAAGTTGTTATAATGTTTCTTTGTGTTTTTCCCTTGAAAAGTTCATATGCTTCTTTGATGCTTGCATGTTGTGTTCGATGTTTCAATGTAACTTTTATTTATTTTTAAGCATTTTTTGTTCTGAGTTGTTTTTTATATTATTTTTGTTGTTTTGAGCAATATTTTTAAACCTGAGACTGGATATTAAAATGAATTAATAATGGGTCCCGGTCACATGTTTGAACCGGTTAACTCATTTCGAAAAAAATTGTTGACCCATATACACACATATATGTACACATGTAAAAGATAAATACAAGTGCAAATGTAAAAATAACATGTACAAATAAAAGTATAAATAAATTTAATAAATTATAATATCCAAAAATATATATATATATATATATATATAAATTGAATATATGGAAAATTTATATGTAAATTTACAAATATTTTTTCCTTCAATTTCGTGAATAAACTAAAGAAAATTTGCTTTAACAAAATTGAATGGGTTAACAGGTCAATGATTTCTCGGCTTTTTTATCGGGTTTGACCGGTGGCAATGGTTTTTTTACCACCTGGGTTCAATATAAAACCGACCAGGACATGTGACCGGCCTGGTTAAATAGGTTGAACCGAACGTCCGATCCGGGTTTCAAAACATTGGTTTTTGGGTTATTTTCATATAGTTTTCAATGTTGTAATGTTGTTTATTAGGTGTTTCTATTACATATTTGATGTTCTAATACAACTTTTACCTATTTTTGGGGTTTCTTTTTGTTCATGTGTTTTTTGAATATTGTTTTTCTACATTTTACGGATTATTTCTATATGAGATTTTTTTTTTCCTGTGCAATATTGATAAGGGTGAGAAATCCAGATAGAGATGGGTGTGGTGGGGATCGAACTGAGATGGAAAACCTGAGAAATTAAGCATTAAACCACTTGTGCTACACTTGATCTCATGTTTCTATATAGTTTTTAATATTGTTCTATTGATTATTGGTTATTTTCATGTTTTTTATGTTTCAATGCATTGAAAAATTAAATTATGTTATTTCTATTCATGTATTGTTTTTATATTATTTTCAACATGTTTTTTTTTAATATGTGTTGCTTATGGGTCTATTTCTTGATTTTTTGTAAGATTTCGAGTGTAAAATTGATTATTTAATAGTGACAAAAATTATTTTTCAGTAAAATTTTATTACCAAACATGTTCAAATAATTTGAAATGACGTTAAAAAGTCCGAAGAAAATGGGCGTAAAAAGTTAAAAAAACCACTGAGCATAAAAATATTGGAAAAAAACCTAAGAGTGTAAAGGTGTATTTTTTTTTTTTTTTTTAATATTGAGCAATTTTGTCCTTAGTCCTCGAAAGAATGTGACGTAGCTTCTACACTTAGCCCATGAATGCGGATAATTTCGGCTACGTCTTGGAAAAATCTATTGCTATCTTAGCAATAGTCCAATTCCTTATTGCATTGTTCATAAGTTATAATGGGCCATTTAAGTGGCCCATCCTCACTTCATTTATCCACTAGGTCTCAACATATTTTGGCCCATGCTCATGGACAAACTATACTATCCTTGATAGCTGGCCCCATATTTTGAGCCCGCTATCATAGAATAATTCCTATTTCCTATATAATTTTATCATGATTATTAAGAATTGACAAATTTCAATCCCACCACAAAACATGCCCCTAACTGGGGCTAATTTTGACGGTTTCGAGTTTTCAAAGCCTCGCCAACCTTATGATATATGTATATACTGTAAAATCTACATGATATAAATTGATAAACAATTTAAGCGGAAGTCTTAAAATTATACCTCCGGCCATGGCAATCAGATCCACAAATCTCAAGGTGAATAAGAATACGGGATTAGTTGGCTAGCCTTTCAAGACCTTAAGTCCATGCACTGATGAATACTCACAAACTTCTCTTGTAGATTAGAGACCCTTATCCCAATGAGACTTTACGTAATATTTTATTACACTGATGTTTTCCTTCTTCCCATCAAAGAAGGCTTTATAGGATTGATGGGTTGTTACTGCAACACCCATAATTCTTATAACTCTTATCTTACTTTATTTTTATTATATTCATAATTAATATCAATTATATATATATATATATACGATTATATTATCATAAATGGGGTATCATTAGAATCCCCACTATTGTCACTATCGCCATTTGTACGGATTATTATTCCAACTTTTAGACCACTTTAAGGGCCACTTCAGCCAACTTACCCATGTTACAAAGTTAAGGACAAAGCTTTTTTATTTCTTCCCAAACCCACCAAATTGTATTTTCATCTTCTCAAAATTTGTTTTCAATATACAAAATTCAACAGACGAAACACCAAGAAAATTCACACCAAGTAAGTTCACAATACTCATCCATGATACTGTCGTCAAGTTTTATTTTTTCGGGTTCGACGCCGACCGTCGATTGAAAAGAGGGAAAATTGAGATTTCTGGGGGATGCACTAAATTTCTTTAACTATGTATTTTTCGGTGTGTGTGTAATTAATGTTTGCTTGTGTGTGTTAGTGTATATTTTATATGTGTGTGCATGAGTGTGTATTGTAATCAGTCTATATGTGTGTCTGTGTGTGTAAGTAGGTGTGTATTGTTTGTTTGTGTGTGTGTGTGCGTGAGTATTGTTTGTTTGTGTGTGTGTGCGTGAGTATTGTTTGTTTGTGTGTGTAACAGTGTGTGTCTGTGTGTGTGCGTGAGTATTGTTTGTGTGCGTAACAGTGTGTGGTTGTGTGTTACGTGTGTTGGCCAATTTGGACGAGTTTTAGTGTCGGTGTGTTTCGCCGGAGTATCACCGGCTATCCACCGCGATCGGACGGAGAAAAAGTGGAGGAGAAGAAGGCCTCTGATGGAGAATTCGTGAATTAGAAATTGGGGCATGCTTTTGAGAATTCGATAGAGAAGTGGATTCTTTTGTAATTTTTGTTTTTTTATTTAACCCACAAAACTTTCAATTTAGTCCTATTCCTAAAACAAAGTTTCTGAAAATTTTCAATTTAGTTCCTAACAAGTTTCAATTCAGTACATATTTTTATTTAATTTTTTTAAATTTTCAAATTAACCCCTATAGCTTATTTAGACTTTCTTGATTTTTCAATTTTCCCCTACAAGCTTTCAGTTTAGTTCAAAAACTAAAATTTTGTTTTAACTTCTTTTAATTAGAGCCTTAAAACTTATATTTTTAGTCAATTATCACCTATTATAAAAACCTAGGTTATTTTATGAGTATAATTATTTCAGTTAGAAGTTACTACTTAATCTTTAGGCCTAATTCATGTTAAATTTATATTATAGGTGTCGAAGAACCGTACAATTAGGACTTTTACTTTTGAGCTATTTGTGATTCTACTTTATTTTGCTGATTGAGGTAGGGATTCTTAGAACATTTTATATGTATAATTTATTGTCCTTGCTAAATGCTTAAACTGTTCAATTATGTGAATTACGCATTTTAAATCTTTAAATGGTATGCATAATTATGTGAATTATATGCTTCCGATGTATTACATGACATGCATAATTATGTGAATTATATGCTTTTAATGTGCTACATGATATGATTATTTTTTTATAAATAACATGTTTTTCATTACATTGTATGTTATGTATGTTTATGCAATGAGAAAGGAAAATTTTATGGCTTCGTGCCACGGGAAAGGAAATTTTTTGGCCTCGTTCCACGAGAAAGGAAAATATGACATTCGTGCTACGGGAAAGGAAATATTTGGCCACGTGCCACAGGAAAGGAAAATATGGCATTCATGAAAAGGAAAATTTTTAGCCTCGTGCCACGGGAAAGAAAAATATGGCATTCGTGTCACGGGAAAGAAAAAGTTTTTGTCTCGTGCCACGTAAAAGGAAAATATGGCATTCGCGCCTACGAGAAAGGAAAATTTTTGGCCACATGCCACGGAAAGGAAAATATGACATTCGTGCCCCCTACGGAAAGGAAAATTTTTGGCCTCGTGCTACGGGAAAGAAAAATATGGCATTCGCCAAGGAAAGGACAATTTCGTGCCTCGTACACGGAAAGGAAAATTTTTGGCCGCGCCACTAAATGGAAAATATGACATTCGTGCCTACGGGAAAGGTTATGTGCTATTCGGCTTATGCCAATGGGATGTGTTAATTTATGTAATTGTACACTTTTCGTATTTAGCTTGGACAATCTTTATCCCATCGAGTATGTGATTACTCACCCTAATTCAAATCTTTTCGCATCATATGGACGGATGCGGCTAGATGTGGGGGGAATAGCCGATGATTTCACTTTTAATTATTTCAATTTCAAGAACTATGAACTCGTTTTAAATTTTAAATAATTGTGGTGTACTATTTTCTTTTAATTTATTTCAAAGTATTTTGAGTTAATTTTTAATTTTGGACAAATACTCTATAATTATTTTTTAAGACTTTAAGTATTCTCATTATCGCTTCCACTAAATTTTTTATTTATCTATGTATTAAAAAAATTAGTATGCATTTCTTTAAAATTAGTAACGCCAAAGCAATGCAATAAAAAAAATGGGGCGTTACAGTATGGTATCAGAGTAGATCTACTTTCCTGTAGACTTGCAATTTTAATATTTTTTTTCTCAAAAAGAAAATGGCTATCCCTCTCCATCGCTCCTCCATCCAACCAGGTAACATCTATTTAATTGTCATGTCATGAGAAATTGGGAAAGTATAATATGCTATGTGAATCATAAGAATTTATATGAATATTTATGTGACATGCTATAATTTATGTATGTGTTCCTTAATTCATTGCATGATCTAAGTTTTCTTTCATGACATGTTAGAAGTAGATAACAACGTAAAATAGTGATTCAGAATGAACCATAGAAAAACAACGTATATTTTATTTATAATATGTTATGGAGTTGAATGACTCATATGATCAATTTTTGACTTTAGATTGACCGCACATTTAAAAACACTAGAAAGTTTGACGCGTGTAGAATCATTCTGCTAGGAGAGTTAAACTTAGATATTTTATTTTCTCGCGTAGAGCTAATTCAAACTCGTCACTTAACTCAAACCAGAGTCTATGGGATGTTGGCAATACACCTACTCTAATACTATTTGATATTGATATTATGCATTCTTTTATTTATTTTGATTTTCAAGCCAAAATCCAACCCGAGAATTTCACTGTTAGTGACACACTGGAAATGAGCCCCATATCCGGAATAAACAATAACTACTGATTTAGTGATTAACAATGTGGATTTGGATTTTGACGGGAAGGGTTTAGAAGCGGATTTACATGTGATTAGGATGAAGGATTTTGATATCATCTTAGGGATGGACAGGCTGAATAAGTACAAGGCTAACATAAAATGTCACGAGAGAGAAATAATTTTGCGACCCTTAAACGGAGATGAATTCACATTTTTCAGAGCGAGAGTAAGTGGTATGCCTCGAATGATATCATCAATGAAAACAATCAAGATATTGAAGAAAGGAATTTGTCAGGGGTATCTAGTGAATATGATGGCCACTTCGATTTCCGAGAAAATCCTTATGGAAGTCCCAGATGTACATGAGTACGTTGACGTCTTTCCAGAAGATTTGTCGGGAGTACTCCAAATCGATCAGTAGAGTTTACTATTGATTTGATTTCGAGAAATGTCCCTGTATCGAAAGCACCATATAGAATGACACCCAAGGAGCTCCAGGAACTAAAAGTTTAGCTGCAAGAACTTCTAGATATTGGGTTCATCTGACCGAGTGTGTCTCCTTGGAGAGCGCCAGTTTTATTTGTAAATAAAAAAAATACGGGACAATGAGAATGTGTATAGACTACAGAGAGTTGAATAAGCTCACCGTAAAGAACAAATATCCTTTGCCAAGGATTGAGGATCTTTTTGATCAATTGAATGGGGCAAGTGTATTTTCTAAGATTGAATTGAGGCCTGGATATCATTAATCAAGGTTAAGGAAGAAGATATACCCATTACGGCTTTTAAGACCGATATGGCACTATGAGTTGACAATGATGCCCTTCGGACTTAGTAATGCTCCGACAATATTTATGGATTTGATGAGTGGGTTTTCCATCCGTTCTTGGATCTATTTGTGATTATATTCATAGATGATATCTTGGTATACTCAAATGATATATAACAACATGAGAAATACACCATCATAGTGTTGGAGACTCTCCATAAAGAGAAATTGTATGTCAAATTCAAGAAGTGCGAGTTTTGGCTAGACCAAGTAGTTTTTTTTGGGACATGTATTACATTGAAAGGTATCAAGTCAACACCAACAAAAATTGAAGCTATGGAAAAAGGTTGGCTCTCGCGAACGCCAATGAAGTGTATAGTTCTTAGGTCTTGTTGATATTACCGAAGGATTAATGAAAGATTTTCAAAGATTAGCAACCTAATGAGCCGACTAACAAGGGAAATATGAGAAGTTTGTTTGGATTGAGAGGTGCGAGCAGAGTTTTTTAACTCGGTGACGACGCCTAGTCTCAACATCGGATTTAACAATTCCAAATACTATAGAGGTTTTTGGTGGTCCCAAGGGGTGTGAGTGTAAGGTTTAGAAGGGGGGGTTGAATAAACCTTACCAACTTTTCAAATTAGTCCTTTTAAATATTCGAGTTAATACTTCACGCTTGTGTCCTTGATGGACAACTAAGTTAGTTAATCAGAGAGTTAGTCACCAAAGCACTGACCGAGCCGTTGATAGAATAACTCATTTGTTTTTGACTAAAGACTTAACGCAATCGTGATTTGTTTTCGAAGCCTTAACACCCTTGAATTTGGTTAGGTTTGTTTTAATACTTGGTTTTAGCACTAAGTTGATTATCAATTGATAGCAATTTTATCACAGATATAAAAATAAGATGTAGAAATTAAAGTGCTAAAATGTAAATGACACAATAAGTTTTTATAGAGGTTCAAGACGGGGTAATTCTTCTACTCTCTCTCTTCTCCAACTCCCGGAGGAATCCACTAAGTATTGATCAATATACGTAGTGGTTAATGTACCCGTATACAAGTCTTGATCACACAACCGACTTGATCCTTTGGGACTCCGCTTGGAGATGCGTTGGTCACACACCTTGCTTCTCGTATGACTCAACTTCTCACAGGTAAAACCGCCTTGCTACTACAGCCCACTTGCTCAAGCTTCTTGGATTTGATCACGAAGCCCTCCAAAACTTGAGACGGGTTCGACTGAACCTTCCTACAATCCACCGTGGAATGTAGACCCCTTTATTCTTCAAAAATTTCCTCTTCAACTGATTGAAGTTATCTTTCTTTCACAGTGAGTGTTGGATTGATTTCCTTCGTAATGTAGGCATGGGGATTTGATCTTGAATGATTTGAGAATATTTTTGGTTATAGTTCAAATGTTTGCTTGAATGTTCGTGGGTTCGGGTAACCAAGGTAACTTCTTCTCAAATAAACTCCTCGCCTTTTATAGTGATCTTTCAAAAATCGCCCATTGAAGAGATAGCTTATTTTTGAAAGTCACTTGTGGTCGTTGGCTTGTCTTGTTGCGCTTCTTGGAATTGCCATTTCCTCGTATGAATGATTCTTGACTTTTCAAGTGTTCGACACAGTGCAAAGCTGGGCTTCCCATTGGTTTATTCCTCTTGCACGCTCGAATCGAGCACTTCAAGAAAGACAAGATGGAGGTATTACTTGTTTAAGTAATTCACTTGATTTGCGGCAATGCATCTCTTTCGTATATCTCGACTTGACCGCATTTTCTTAACATCCCAGGTGACTTCGAGTCATTTTCCAATCATGGATGACTCTCCGTCACTTCAACCTTGAGACTTGGCTATCTTGAGTTGACTTGATCGATACTTCACTCACCAGATCTCGTTGCACCTTCAACGAGTTCTTGTCTTCTATTCTTTGCCATACTCACCCTCACAACAGTAGTCTTCCTTCTAGTCTCCGCCATTGTCTTCTTGCATGTTCAGAATAGCCGACTTAACTCACCGATCACCCCCTATCTATTACAATGCAATTTACAACAAAAATGGGGTGCTAACTTCCTATTCTAAGTTTTGCATGGTATTCATCAAAATCTACAAAATAATTTCCCAACAATTTCCCCCTTTTTGATGATGCCAAAACTTAAAACATACAACAATAATTAAATAGCAAAGATACATACAGACAAATGTAGAATCACAGAATGTATGCTTAGAATCGATCTTTTATTGATCACAACATTCTTGTTCTTTACATAGCTGTTTACAAAGTGTATCAGAGCTTGAATCAAAAGAAAATGTATCAGAGCTTAAGTGGACTTTAAAGTATCCATGCTGTTTTATATCTACACAAGTAGAAATTGTACCATTTTATTCGATGTACAGAAGACTTACATAAAATGTATTTACATAGTAAAATACATGAAGGGTGGACAACAACACTTCATCTCCTTCGCTGCCTCCTTCTTTTATCTTCTTCAGCTCTGTCATCTTCTGACCTTTTTCTTTTCTTCTCATCTTCAGCTGCCTTCTTTTTCTCATACGCCTTCCGGGCAGCTTCATCTCTTCTCAGTCTTTCTTGTCTTTCCTCCCATAGCTGAGTTTGTCTCTTATTTTCCTCTTCAATTCTCTTCACATACTCAAAGATTATTCTTAGCCACTTGCAGTTGGCTATTTCACAAAAATGCCCAATAGATCCTCCTTTCTTGCTTGGATCTATGTACTCAATGTTTTGGGCAGAGATCTACGCCTCGAAACATCTTCCTCCACTCATCGCTTCTTCCTCCGCCTCTCGGGAGGAGTGTATTGTCTTTGGGGCTTCTTTTTCCCAATCGAGTGACCAAAGCAGAGTGACCGCGATAGTTTGTCAGCTCGTCGCCTTCTTCACATAGTTTGAGACCTTTCTCCCAAGATAACTCCTGTGCTTGAGCCATGGACATGTTTGCGAAATAACCTTGAGATGCGAACGTCTTGAATTCATCGTCCAATCTTCGCCGGTTCCGGCATCCGAAATGGCATAGGTGTCTCTGTCATTGGAATGCCTCCATGTTGTTTGAGAATATCCATAACTCGGGCATCCATCCTTCCTTCTTCTTCCTTCATCGCCGCTTCAATTGTTTTTTCTTTTTCGGCCCAGGTACAAAGCAGAGTGTTGGAGTGGCAGAGTCATCGGGAGTTTGCCGATAATATCACCGTGACAAGACCTTGTTGGGGGTTTTAGAAATCATCAAGGTCACATCTTTCGAACCTTCCCCTCAACAGACTTCCCTTTCTTTCTCTCTTATTAATTCTCACCGTTTTTCCTTCACAAATGTTTCTCCTTCTCGCCTTCGGATCCTTCAGCTTTAGGTATTCCTCTTCCCCTTTTTGGCATCATCAAAGGAGAGAGGAACCCCGAAACAAGCTAGCAAGCAAGAAGTCTAGTCTGGCGATAGTTGAGTTCGCTTCAATCGCCGCAAGTGAGTAAGCCGCACGGAACTCAAAGCGGGTGGCATTGATTCACCGCTACCAACTTCATCTCACCATGAGGAGATCAATTTTCGATCCATATTCTCTTCCACACGCAGGAGCTCGTTATTATTATGTTCACGCACGCCTTTATCTCTCGTAGTATGAGATTCATGCATTTGTTCAATGTGCTCTTGCAATTTTGTCTTTGCATCAGGCATTCTCACCGCCGTGACTAACAACTTGTTGAACAATGTCCTGAAATATCGAGCTTGTTCCACACGCATTGTTTGCCGGCCGTTGCCACCACTCACGGATCCCGACTATTATGCCTCTCAAATCGCCAGTAGTTGGTGTCCCCGTTATCCACCTCATGTCCAGTGAGGCCTGGTGCCTTTCCATTTTTTTCTATCTCAGCAAATAAGGCTTTGAACACGCCCCTAATCTCAAATTTGTCACTGCTTTCAATTTGACGCCAAGCAAAATCAAAGTCATAGTCACCGAACAATGGTGTCGATGGAATAACAGGATCGTGTCCGTGGAAGCGCTCATGATCTTTAGTGATTCTTCAGAAGGTCGGCACCTCCGAGAGAGAAGGGAAATGATTCTACGAAAGGATCATCACGGGCAATCGAATTGTTCAATGATAATTGGTGCTCGTGAAGTCCTTGTGGAGTCGAACTCGCCGCATCTTGGGGAGCCTCGCGCGATGGACTCTGTTTCACCGTGGTCTCGTTGTGAAGTCGACCCAGCTTTGCCGAGCAGTTTGTCCCAACAGCCTTCGTTGGTCTCACTGGTTTTTCCAAATGAGTTGATCGGTCTCGGCCTTATCGAAGCATCATCGGACGATGATGAGATTTCCATGGGTGGCTCATCATCAAAGTTGAATGTTTGGCGAAGTAGTCTTGGGATCGACTTACTCGTGGTTGGAACATCCTCACCGAGTCTTTGGGATCGCCACGGGGATGACTCGCCAAACCATCGTCTCCTTCCGATCCTGAAAGGTTATATCAGATTATCCCGTGAATCGTGAAGAGCACTTATCTCCTTTTTCGATGGATCAATGATAGCGGGAGGGATGTTCTGCGGCTTTCTCTACCTGGAAGTCTCAACCTCCCGGTTGGCCTTTCATTACCTCCTCGCATCTCAACCGCAGCCGACGCCTTGACATCCCTTTCGATAGTGTCACTGTCTTGGGGTCTTCGAGGTGGCATCCATCGAGTCTCAACTCCATGGATTGCACTTTCATCGCCGCAGTGTTAACTCCAGGGGAAGTTTCTTCCCCGTGCCTCGACCGCATCAACGGTGTCATTAGCCTGGCAGAGGTTGGCACTTCACCGAGACATCCACAATCGCCTCGAGCGTCGCTGACAACTTGTTTGTGTATTCTGTGGTTGGTCCTTCTCCACTTCGCCTCCGAAATTCATTGTGGAGTCACCGCAGATCCTCGGACCTTTGCCGCAGCAGGGGGAGTTTCTCCTCACCGGCACACAAGCCGAGTGACTTGGAATGGGGTCACTCGTCTCGCACTCCGGCTATTCCCACCGAGTATTCACCAAGGGCGGTGGTAAGACACCTTCATTAGGGGTTGGCTCGATTGGGGTCCCCATAATCCCGTTTCATCGCGCGGTTCCTTTAACACCTTCCTCCGAATGAGCCGGGAAGTGGTGGCAGCCGACAACAAAGGGCAATATATCGCACCACTCCCATAGGGTCTATCTCCGGTGTGATTTGGAGGACTCTCCTGGTCCCTCCATCATTCTTTGCTCATGAAGGATTCTCGATTCTTGCATTGCTTGCCGTGATCCGCAATTCTTCCGTGGTAGCAACAGGTCCGATCCTCATCACTTTCTCGATAGGATGTCAAGGTGAGAATGTGTATGATCGGTGGTGCCGGTGAGAGAGGCGG
Source organism: Rehmannia glutinosa (assembly GCA_016081115.2). Classification (NCBI taxonomy): domain Eukaryota; kingdom Viridiplantae; phylum Streptophyta; class Magnoliopsida; order Lamiales; family Orobanchaceae; genus Rehmannia; species Rehmannia glutinosa. The sequence continues at coordinate 1,605,628 of JABTTQ020002610.1, forward strand.
ATGTTGGCCTTCTCACGTGCTTCTCTCAAGGCCTCACCGCTCTAGCCCGTTCGTTTTCTTTTCGAATCGGGGCAGATATTGATGCAATTATCCTCGTCAAGGGCTTGCAAGATTGTGTCAATCTCAAGAAACCTAAAGAGTTCTTCTTCTTCAAAGAATGTACTACTGGTCTTTCAAACCGCACTACGGATAGGCTCAGCCTTCCATTTTCTCCACTCGCAGATGATTTTGGATGTCCGGATACAATGGAGAGTACATGATTACATCGTCTTCATCATTCTCTTTGCCGCCCTCGTTTCCGGGGATTAGGGGTAGTAGACTTTCGCCGCCGACACCCTCCGAGCCTCTGTTACATGTGGAGACACAACCCCGTCAACAGCGATTTGGTTGTCTCAACCATTCCTTGTTCCTCGTTGTTTCATTTACAACTGGTCCTCGACTTGCCTCTGATTGATCGGCCTCCAGAGACTTGGCCGTTTCATCGATCACTTCGGAGATTCTACTTCTCCGATATTCTCAGTATCTTCTCCACCGAGTGACAGACTACTGTCTTCTCAAGCTCGGAGAGCTTGGAAAAGTCTTCTTCTTCTCTTTGTTTTTACCAAAGGGATATCCGCTCCACTTCCTCTCGGTTCATTGAAGGTAAATGCCTTCGCAGATGTCTTAGAGGCAATTTGCTTCCTTGTTGTGGCGTCCTCTTTTTCTTGATTCTTGGAGAAGGGATTAATAATTCCTTCTCCATTGTGGTTGCGAGGGGGAGACACTAGCCATGGGGGCAGTGTGACTAGCCAGGGCAGGAGCAGTTTCTTTTTCTTTCTTTGCAGGGCATCAGTCTTTTTAGCAGGGGCATCCGTTTTCTTTGGAGGAGAGGAGACATTTGTATCTTCGTGGTCACCGATTCCCCTCACTCGTGACCCTCTTGGCGTATGCTCTCTTCTGCGCCATATAGGTTTGATTCGAATATCCTCTTGTTTACATGGAATGCCTTTCCATGTCGAAAAGGACTCCTTTACTTCCATCACTCGCCAATCACCAGGCCGTATCCAGGGAACCTCCAAACATTCCATCCTCCTTGAAGGATTTGTTCCCAACATTCTCGGGCAGAGTCCGTCGTAGACAAACTCATTGCCCAATTCACCTTCAAACTCACCCATCCGCATCCATATCCATTTTGATCGATGTATTCATTGGTATTTTCACGAAGATTTCTCTTCCATACCAAATTTCTTCATTAAATCTCTCGGTGTATTTTGTTTGACTTATGAAGGTTCCATCCTTCACTGTTTCACTTGGAGTCCAAGGAAAAATGTCGATTTCTCCCATCATGCTCATTTCGAATTTGCTTTGCATAAGATTTGAAAATTTATCACACAACTCTTTGTTTGTGGATCCAAAATGATATCATCCACATATATTTGAAAAGCAAGATACTCTTCCTATCTTGAATTCTCAAGAGTGTTCGTCCACTTTGCCTTTTGTGAATCCGTTCCTACCAAGAATTGTGACAATGTATCATACCATGCTCTAGGTGCCTGTTTCAACCCATATAGAGCTTTCTTGAGTTTGTATACTTTATCTCCAAGAGTCTTCTCGCTCAAATCCTGGAGGTTGTTCAACATACACTTCTTCTTCCAATAGACCATTAAGAAATGCACTCTTTACATCCATTTGATATACAATAAAGTTCTTGTGAGTGCATAGGCAAGAAACATCCTTATGGCTTCCAATCTTGCCACATGAGCAAATGTTTCATCAAAATCAATCCCTTCTTCTTGAAATATCCTTTGGCTACCAATCTTGCTTTGTTTCTTACCACATAACCGCCCTCATTCATCTTGTTTCGAATACCCATTTAGTGCCAATAACATTTTGATGGGTAGGTCTTTGAACCAGTTCCCACACTTTATTTCTTTCAAACCGATTCATCTCTTCTTGCATGGCTTGAATCCAATGTGTGTCATCCAATGCTTGTGGCACATCTTTAGGCTCTATTTGTGACATAAAGCATGTGAACATTGCTTGTTGAGCTCGATCTCGTTTTGACACCTTCTCTTACATCTCCAATGACTAGTTCTCGTGGATGGTCTCTCACCATCTTACATCGTTCGATTAAGTTAGTCGGATTCGATCGTCTTGCGCTTGTGTTGCTTTGATCAGCTCTCTCATCATCACTTAGCCGCAGATTTTGCAAATTGTTTTTGAGACTCCTATCTCATCTTCATCCGGGTTTATAATTCCGGCTTGCCTTCAACATAGGGACTCTTCTCGCATGGTTGGTTGATTCATTTTATCACCGACTCTTCAATGTCTTCTCCATTTACATTCGCTCATCAAACACCACATGAATGGATTCCTCTCGTAACCATAGTCCTCTTGTTGAGTACTGAGGCTTTGCTTTCACCGAGTATCCCTAGAAGATACCTTCATCGCCTTTAGCATCAAAAGCCTTTAAATTATCTTTGCGGTGTTATGGATGAAGCATTTGCATCCAAATATTATAAAATATGCAACATTTGGCTTTCTCCCCGTCCAAATCTCATAGGAGTCTTTGTCAAATTGTTTGTTTATCATGCATCTATTTTGAGTATAACATGTTGTGTTTATTGCTTCACCCAAAATCGTTTAGGTAGCCCCGTCCTAACATGGTCCTTGCCGCTTTTTTAAGAGTTCTGTTCCTTCTTCTCGCAACTCCATTTTGTTGTGGAGTCCTTGCCGCAGATAATTCATGACCAATACCATTTTTAATACAAGATCAATGATTATACTATTGACAAACCGCCTTCCTGTCGGATCTTATTTTGATAATGGTTTGACTCTTCTCATTTTGGATTCTTTTCATCAGTGTGGTAGTTTCTCGCAGAGTTTCTTTTCTTCTTACACATGAATATTGTCCATGTATATCTTGAGTAGTCATCTACTACCACCAAGGTGTATTTCTTCCCACTTATGCTAGCTGGTTCAATGGACCAAATAGATCCATATGTAGCGGTGTGCAATATTCTTGTTGAAGATGGATATGTCTTTTCTTTGAATGATGATTTGATTTGCTTTTCCATTTGGCATGCATCACATACACTTTCCTTCTTGTATATCGAAGTCCGAAGTCCTTCCACAAGATCGCTTCCGCAAGCTTGTTAATTGTTTTGAAATAAAGGTGACTCGACTTTTTGTGCCACATCCAACGTGATTCATTTTGTGATCTTTGCTAATAGACAAGTGCTTGGTGTTGCGGTTGACCAATCTACCACATACATGTTCTTTTGTCCGCATCCTTGCAACACAACCTCATTGGATTCAATGTCCTCGATTTGGCATATACCCATGTTGAATCCAACATTGTAGCCTTTGTCGCAGAGTTGGCTAATACTTAGCAGATTGAATTTGAGTCTTCAACATATGCAACATCCGTGATTTCTAATCCATTTTTCTTGATGGATCAAATGCCTCTTATTTCTCCGGAGCTTCATTTCCTCCAAATATGACTTTTGCACCTCCGACTACCTAGAATTTTGATAGATTTTTCTTGTTACCTGTTATGTGCCTGGAACAGCCACTATCCATATACCAGGTTCCTTGGCACTCAGCTGCTCCTTGAACCTGCAATCAAGGAAGTTAGGTTTTAGGTACCCATACTTGCCTGGGTCTTGAGGGGTTAGTATTGTAAGATGATCCAACCAACCTGTAGCCAAGTGATTTGACTCTAAGGGGTTGTCATCTATCAGTGACATAATCATAATTAATTTTGGCAAATTGCTTGGGGTTCTAGGTTCATACAAATTATCTCTTTTGTCTGTATGCCCTGTGTAAGTGTTTTAGCAATTGCCTTCTTTGGGTAGTTGTGATATCTCGAGTGTAGTGCCTAGGTGCATATGTGTGCTGATGAAAGCTCTTATACCTTTGGAATGGCCTTTGCTGAGTTCTAGGCATTTGCCACTTAGACTTATATTCCATAGATCTTTGCTGAAAGTTCACATTATCCCAATCACCTTGGCTTGGGTACTTTCTACCATTCCCATTATATGTGTTTCTTTTATAGAACTTCCGGGGTTTTTGGTAGCTCGCTTTCTTCTTTACAGAGTATGTCCTGTTTGGAGTTTCTTTGAGGAACCCGGGCCGATTTCTTCTCACTGTCCTCTCAAAGACACTCAATCGGCCGTTTTCCTTTTCCTTTATAACCAATGCCGGTTTGCTTGTGATTGTGCTTTGGAATAAATGTGTGTGCACCATTTGGAGTTTTGGATTTTTGAGATACTTCATTACTTGAAGATCCTTTTTCCAAAATCACTTTTGAGCTTGACATAGCACAGAGGAATTAAATCCTAAGCCTGTCTTGTCTCCACATTTTCTTTGACTCATATAAGATCATCCAATGATTTAGATTCTGAGTGAATGAGGCAATCACCTTTTTGAGGTCATTTTCCCTCTTTTCTATAGCAACTATCTCTCCTATTAGCTTAGCATTTTTTTTTTAGACTTTCATTCTTAACAATGTATTTGACTTAGAGTACTCAGCTCCGTAGTCATTTGTGAGTTTTGGCTTTTGAGTATTTTGTTTTCCTCATTTAGTAGTGTGTGTGAGGATTTAATGTGTTCAAAGTCTTTCATCATTTTGCCTAATGAATCATAAAGATCGAGTGGGTGATGAAGTGTGTGTGTCACGATCACTATCACTAGAATCCGAGTGTGATGAATTAGAGTGTACCTCATCTTCTTGGTCAGGTTGGTCTTGTTCCTTGGCCATCAAATGGATCAAGGCTTCTTCTTCGAGTCACTTGAGTAGTCACTTCACTACTCTCTCGAATCAATCGTGTCTCTTGACTTGGCTCATCTCTCGCAGATCTCTGACCAACATTGCTTTTTCTTTTCTTGTCTTCTTTCTCTCAAGACCTTTCTTTCTTCTTCATTCCCGTATTTGTTGACTACAGGATATGGGCAATTAATGGCATAGTGACTGGTTGCCTGCAGTTCAAAGATAGATTTTCAACCTTTTGATCAGCTCTTTCCATTCTTGGATTGTCATCCTTTGATATTCAACTTTTGATGCTCGCTTCTCTTGGTTGGCCTATCTTCCCTTGACTTGGAGGAGCCGAGTGTCTTTCGAGGATTCGCCCTTGCCTCTCTTGTAGTTCTTATTGAAGAACTTGTTAAACCTTTTAACCATCGGGGCTATTTCTCTTGGTCAATGACTTCTTTGACCTCACTCTGTTGCCATCCTTAACAATTAGAGCAAACTATTTTGGGCACTAACTGTCTCTCCTCGGTCTTTTCTTCTCGGCTCAAATTCGTAGGCTTTGAGATCTAAGAATAGCTCATGGTTGGATGTCTTGGATAGGTCCATGGAATGTCTTAGTGCCATGACCTTCATTTCCCATTCACCGAGACTTCTTAGAATCTTCATACACATTTTCTTCTCGTGTATATTCTTTTTGCAAGTGCAGATAGCTCGTTGGTAATTTCGTGGAACCGAGCATCCAATTGATCCAAGGTCTCTCTGCGATCATTTTGAAATTCTCAAATTTCAGACAAAGAACCGATAGTTTATTTTCCTTTATTTGCTCTCGAGCCTTCACAAATCAATGTTAGTTTGTCCTGCATTTCTTTAGCCATTTTGCATGATTTGACTTTATTGAACATGGCTTTGTCAAGGTTTTGTAAAGAATGTCCTTGGCCACATTGTCCAAGTTATATCTTTTTCGTCATCATTTGTCCATTCACTCTTGGTTTTTCAACCATGATCGTCCGGGAGCAACATCCTCTTAACCTTCACCAGCACTCTCCTTACAATCGTGTTCACTTTTAAAATTTGCAGTGGCCCATCCTCTATCACTATCTACATCTCATCTTGTAATGCTTTGATAGATGAGCCTCGCATACGAATTTTCCAATAATCAAATTCTTCAATTGTGAACATAGGGATGCATGTCAAATTTGCTTCCATGATAATAACTTTTTTTGGTAAAAAGAGTTTTGAAAGATCAAGTACTAAAATAGACTTTGAAAAATTTGGAGATCAAGTACTAAAATGAACCAACCGCTCTGATACCACTTGTTGGTCCCAAGGGGTGTGAGTGTAAGGTTTAGAAAGGGGGGGGAATAAACCTTACCAACTCTTTTCAAATTAGTCAATTTAAATATTCGAGTTAATACTTCACGATGTGTCCTTGATGGACAGCTAAGTTAGTTAATCGTGAGAGTTAGTCACTCAACGGACTGATCGAGCCGTTGATAGAATAACTGTTTGTTTTGACTAAAGACTTAACTCAACTGTGATTTGTTTTTTCAGGAAGACTTAACACCGTTGAATTTGGTTAGGTTTGTTTTAATACTTAGTTTTAGCACTCAGTTGATTATCAATTGGATAGAAATTTTATCGTGAGATATAAAAATAAGATGCGTAAATTAAAGTCTTGAAAAGTAAATGACACAATAAGTTTTTATAGAGGTTCAAGATGCGGTAATTCTTCTACTCCTCTCTTATCCAACTCCCTGGAGGAATCCACTAAGTATTGATCAATATAGAAAGTGGTTAACAGTCCGGATACAAGTTTTGATCACACACGGTGACTTTGGGACTCAACTGAGATGCCTTGGTCACACAGTTGGCTTCTTGACGACTTAGCTTTTTCACAGGGTATTGCTTTGCTACTACTGACCCACTTGCTCAAACTTCTTGTATTTGATCACGAAGCCCTCCAAAAACTTGAGATCGGTTCGACCTTGAACCTTCCTACAATCCACCGTGGAATGTAAACCCCTTGATTCTTCAAAAATTTCCTCTTCAACGATTGAAGTAATCTTTCCTTCACAGATGAGTGTTGGATTGATTTCCTTCGTAGTGTAGGCTTGAGGATTTGATCTTGAATGATTTGAGAATATTTTTGGTTACAGATTCAAATGTTTGCTTGAATGTTCGTAGTTCAGGTAACCAAGGTAACTTCTTCTCAAATAAACTCTCGGCCTTTTATAGTGATCTTTCAAAAATGCCCGTTGAAGAGATAGGTTTATTTTTGAAAGTCACTTGTGGTCGTTGGCTTGTCTTGTTGCGCTTCTTGGAATTGCCATTTCCTCGTATGAATGATTCTTGACTTTTCGGTGTTCGACACAGTGCGGTGCTTCCCATTGGTTTATTCCTCTTACACGCTTCTCGGGATCGAGCACTTCAAGAAAGCGCAAGATGGAGGTATTACTTGTTTAAGTAATTCACTTGATTTCGTGCAACGGATCTCTTTCGAGATATCTCGACTTGATCGCATTTTCTTAACATTCCCAGGTGACTTGAGTCATCTTCCAATCATTGGATGACTCTTCCGTCACTTCAACCTTGAGACTTGGCTATCTTGAGTTGACTTGATCGATACTTCACTCACCGCATCTCACCGCACCTTCATCGAGTTCCTCGTCTTCTCTTCTTTGCCATACTCACCGCTTCACGCAGAAGTCTTCCTTCTAGTCTCCAGTTGTCTTCTTGCATGTTCGAGGCATAGTCGACTTAACTCACTCGATCACCCTATCTATTACAATGCAATTTACAACAAAAATGGGGTGCCAACTTCCTATTCTAAGTTTTGCATGGCATTCATCAAAATCTACAAAATAATTTCCCAACAATTTTTGTAATATACAGTGATTCATCGAAATAAAGATTATGGGGTATCTTGATGCAATAATGGTAAAGTGGTTGCCTACATTTCAAGACAAGTGAAACATCATAAGTTCAATTACCCTACACATGACTTTGAGTTGACAATAGTCATGCACGCCTTAAAGATATGGCGTCACTATTTATACGAAAAAAAATGCAAAATTTACAATGATCACGAGGTTTTGAAGTATTTCTTTTCAGAAAAAGAGCTGAACATGAGATGCATATGAGATGGTTGGAACTCGTGAATGATTGTGATTATAAGATCCATTATAATCCTAGTAAGTTAATATCGTAGCAGACGGACAATCTGAAAGAACCATTCAGATCTTAAAAGATTTATTGAGAAGTTGCATTTTAGATTTTGATGACAATTGAGATAAATATTAGCCTCTTTAGGAATTTTAAAATGATAATAGTTATCAGACACTTAGTGGAGAAATCTCTTACGAAGCCTTGTATGGAAGAAAGTGTATATTCCATATCTATTGGAACGAAGTTAGTGAGAAGAAAGTGTTAGGTCCCGAAAGCTAGTCCAGGATGGTCAAGGTTATTGAGAAAGTCAGAGATAGAATAAAACTAGCCCAAGACCTGCAGAAATCTTATGGAGATCAGATAAGGAAAGACCTACAGTTTAAAATAGGAGAAAAAATTTTCTTAAAGGTTGCACCGATTAAAGGAATAGTAAGATTTGGCAAGAAAGGGAAAAAAACTATGACCTAGGTTCATTGGACCATTCAAAATTTTGGAGCGAGTCGAGATGTAGCTACAGATTGGCATTACCACAGAGCTAAGTAGAGTTCATAACATATTTCACTGCTTTATCTTTGAGAAAGACGTCCACGATCAAGCCACGTAGTCAATCATGAAGCAATCGGGAAGTCAATCGAGACATGACTTATGGAGAAAAACCGGCGGCTATCGTTGACTGGAAGATACATAAGTTGAGAAATAGAGACATCACCCTGATCAAGATTCAGTGGACTAGACATAGTAAAAATAAATAAATGTAGGATAGTAAAACCGAGACTCAAGCCAAGTATTTCCGAGTTATTCCATCAATCGAGTAAGCTTGAAATTTCGAGGACAATTTTTTTTTTTTATAAGAGGGGTGTTACTGTAACACCCATAATTTTTATAACTCCTATCTTACTATATTTTTATTATAATAATAATTAATATTAATTATGTATATATATTCGATTATATTATCATTAATGGGGTATCATTAGAATCCCCACTATTGTCACTATCCCCATTTGTACTGATTATTGTTCCAACTTTTAGACCACTTTAAGGGCCACTTCAGCCAACTAACCCATGTTACAAAGTTAAGGACAAAGCTTTCTTATTTCTTCCTCAAACCCACCAAATTGTATTTTCATCTTCTCAAAATTTGTTTTCAATATACAAAATTCAACAGAGGAAACACCAAGAAAATTCACAATACTCATCCATGCTACTATCGTCAAGTTTTATTTTATTTCGGGTTCGACGCCGACCGTCGATTGAAGAGAGGGAAAATTGAGATTTTGGAGGAGGCACTAAATTTCTTTTACTTTGTATTTTCGGGTGTGTGTGTGTAATTAATGTTTGCTTGTGTGTGTGTTAGTGTATATTTTATAGGTGTGTGCATGAGTGTGTATTGTAATTAGTCTATATGTGTGTTTGTGTGTGTAAGTGGGTGTGTATTGTGTATTGGTGTGTGTCTATGCGTGTGCGTGAGTATTGTTTGTTGTGTGTGTGTGCGTAAGTATTTTTGTGTGTGTAACAGTGTGTGTCTGTGTGTGTGCGTGAGTATTGTTTGTGTGTGTAACTGTGTGTGGTTGTGTGTTACGTGTGTTGGCCAATTCGGACGAATTTTGGTGTCAGTGTGTTTCGCCAGAGTATCACCGACTATCCAGCGCGATCAGACGGAGAAGATGTGGAGGAGAAGAAGGCCTCTGATGGAGAATTCGTGAAATAGAAATTGGGGCATGCTTTTGAGAATTTGATAGAGAAGTGTATTCTTTTGCAATTTTTGTTTTTTTTTTATTTAACCGACTAAACTTTCAATTTAGTCATGTTCCCAAAACAAGGTTTCTGAACTTTTTCAATTTAGTTCCTAACAAGTTTCAATTCAGTCTAGATTTTTATTTAATTTTTTTAGATTTTTAAATTAACACCTATAACTTATTTAGACTTTCTTGATTTTTCAATTTTACCCTACAAGCTTTCAGTTTAGTTCAGAAACTAAAATTTTCTTTTAACTTCTTTTAATTAGAGCCTCAAAACTTATATTTTTAGTCAATTTTGCACCTATTATAAAAAAACTAGGATATTTTATGAGTATAATTATTTCAATTAGAAGTTACTACTTAATCTCTAGGCCTAATTCATGTTAAATTTATATTGTAGGCGTCGAAGAATCGTACAATTAGGATTTCTACTTTCGAGCTATTTGTGCATCTACTTTATTTTTTTGATTGAGGTAGGGATTCTTATCACATTTATGTGTATAATTCATTGTCATTGTTAAATGCTTAAACTGTTCAATTATGTGAAATACGCATTTTAAATGTTTAAATGGTATGCATAATTATGTGAATTATATGCTTCCGATGTATTACATGACATGCATAATTATGTGAATTATATATTTTAATGTGCTACATGATATGATTAATTGTTTTTATAAATGACATGTTTTTCATTACAATGTATGTTATGTATGTTTATGCAATGGTAAAGAAATATTTTATGGCTTCGTGCCACGGAAAGGAAACTTTTGGCCTCATGCCACGGGGAAAGGAAAATATGGCATTCGTGCCCACGAGAAAGCAAATTTGTGTCCACATGCCACGAGAAAGGAAATTTTTCATATCGACTAAATGTATTTTGCCATTCTCTTAACTTAATGTATACACTTAAATGAGAAGACAAATATAACTAAATGGAGTTTTTCATATCGACTAAATGCGATCATAGGGTATCTCAATTATACAAAGTTATATAATAGGCGAGTCCCATATGCCCAACATGTTCTTTATAAGTTTTAGGTGGCAATCCTTTCCTCAAAGAATCCACAATCATTAATCTAGTACTAATACGCTCAATATCCACCTTACTTGACTTTACATGCATGTTCTCTTATAGATAAAAACTTTATGTCGATGTGTTTTCTTGCGACATCCGCTTTCTTATTATTATTGGCCAAAAACACTGCAGGTGGAATTATCGCAATAAATCATTAATGGCTCGAGGAGATTGAGTCAACAATGTGGAGGCACAAATAAAACTCCTTAACCAAATATTCCGTGACATTGCTTCAAAGCATGATACTAATTTTGCTTCTCATTCTTCAAGTGGCAACTAAAGATTTCTCTGCACTTCTCCAAGAAATAGCCCATCCATCCTAATAAGAAGGCATATTAAGAAGTCGACTTTCTAGAGTCTAGGCATCTGACAAAATCATAATCTGAATATCCAATCAAATCTAAATGATCAGATCGTCTATATGTAAGCTTGTAATTTTTCGTTCCCTGAAGATATCACATTATTTTCATTGCAGCTCTCCAGTGTTCCATACCTGGATTGATTTGAATCTGCCCATCATTCCTACTGCATAAGCTATGTTAGGTCTTGTACAGACCTGAGCATACATTAAGCTTCCAACTGTAGAAGCATAATAAATGTTCTTCATCTCTTCCTTGTCTAAATCATTACTTGGACATTGATTCAAACTAAATTTGTCATTTTTAACAATTGGTGCAATACCAGGTGAGCAATTCTTCATACGAAATATCTCAAGTATTTTATTGATATAGGTTTCTAGAGACAATCCTAAAATCCATTGAGTTCTGTCTCTCTCAATCTTTATGCCAATAACATAAGAAGCTTCACCCATATCATTAATATCAAACTGTTTTTTGAGAGAAATCGTTTTACCTCATGAAGCAAGCCCAAGTCACCTGAAGCAAGTAACATATCATCCACATATATGACTAAGAAAATTATTTTGCTCCCACTGACCTTATGGTATATACAGTGATCCATAACATTTTCCACAAAACCAAATGATGAAATAACATTATGGAATATTATATACCATCGACGGGATGCTTGTTTTATATAGATTTCCTTAACTTGAAAACCATGTGTTCATTTTATTTGAGATGAATCCTTCTGGTTGTTTCATATAAACTTCTTCCTCTAGATCTCCAGAAGGATGTTTTCACATCCATCTGATGTAGCTGCATGTCAAAAATAGGCTACCAATGTCATGATTATCCGAAAGGAATCTTTCTTAGATATATGAGAAAATGAATAATGATAATCAGTTCCTCTTGTTGAGTGAATCCCGTGGCTACAAGTCTAGCATTTCTTTATATCTTTTAATATTGCTTGGAGTCCTTTTTGGTTTTGAAAACCCATTTACAGCCAATGGCTTTTGCTCCTTTAGGCAATTCGACAAAATCTCAAACTCGGTTATTTGCCATTGAGTCCATCTCATCTTTCATGGCTATTGTACCAAATGTGGATTTATTTCCAAACATTGCTTGTGAAAATGTAATAGGATCATCTTCAACAACAATGTCCATGTTAGATTCTTGTAGATACACAACGTAATCAGATGAAATAGTAGATTTTCTTTCTTTTGTAGATCTTCTTAATGTTATATCAACATTCTCTTTATGAGGATGTTTAACAACAGGATCTACAAGATTATCTTCATCCTGATGTGGTTCTTGAATGACTGGTATTTCATGGATTGTCAAATTTTGTTGACTATCCATACATGTTATTAGCTATTCAAATAAACTATAGTGGGTTCAACATTACGATTATCCTCGAAAACCAAGTTTCGAGGTTCACCACTCCCATTGACCACATCATTCTTTAAAACCTTACATTCTAAGATTTTACAATTTTTGTACCACAAGAAGGACAATAAAATTTGTATCCTTTAGACTTTTCTGATATATTTTGCCTTTCTAGACTTATGTTAAGATTGAGTTGTAAATAGATGAGGAAAGGTTTCATATTGATATGGTATAAATACATTTGAATTCTTGGATATTTAGATTGTTTCCAAACACAAGTGATATACTTGTCATATATATATATATATATATCTACTTACCATGTTTATTCGGATTATTTGGAAGCTCTTGGTGACTATAAAATAGAGAATGACGAGCTCGTAAAGTAAACAAGAAATATACAAGAGACACAAGAGAGTTGATAAAGTTTTAGAATCATTCAAGTCGCAAGGAAGTTTACTGTACTGAATGTGATCACGGATGTGACTGTATCCAGTGATAACATTCAATCTGCCGCTTTGTTTGTTAGTTTTTTTTCATCCATAGGATTTTAGTATTGTGACAGTCGACGGAGCCCATTTACATCTATTGTTGGATGAGTTGTATTACAAGTATTAGATCTACTCTTGATAGGAGTTTTCATTGATTTTCTACTAGTTGATTTTAGTATTTATTGTTTACGAAATCAAATGATTTTGCTAGTGAAAAGTTTCGCCCTAGTAGCACATCTATAAGGTTGTTAGTTTGTAAATAAAAATTTTACTTCTTGTGTCTTGCTTTTTTTTTTTTATTCCATTGCATGTGATTGTAAATGTGACTACATTTGCGATCACATATATGCTCTATCCAGAACTTGGAATATCTACACACTACAATTCTTTCATTTAAGATAAAAACATTACCTCCAACGTGGAGTGTGATGTTACTAAGTAAATTTGAAAAGATGAAAACTAAAGAAAGCCTATGCTCGGAAGATTGATGCACATAGGATAGTAAACATTATCAAATATGCACTTACAAATATGCAGAGGCATTTACAAGAAATGTGGCTTTTTGCGACCAATGTATTAGTGACGCACATATTGTCATCGCTAAAACATGTCTTTTTATGACGAAGCCGTAGCAAATAACTTCAATAGTAACTAGCAAAATTTTTGTTCTTTAAAAACAAATAGTGACGAGTTATGAAAATCGCGCCGCAAATAATCGCTTATTTGCGACAAATATGGATGGCAATAGGCAGGTCTAAAACCCGATTAAATGGGTTAGGCGGGTCCCGAGTCCTTTTCTAAAACCTGTTGGGTCCATGGCGGGTAACGGGTCTAGCTAGACCGCCCGTATATATATATATATATGTTTATTAAATAACTTTTATGTTTATTAAAAGTATATTAAGAATTTTTGTCTTAAATTTGGCAGATCGTAGTACTTGAAGAGTAGTAGTTTAATGAACAAAATATTGTGGCCAATTTTGAGGCCCTTGCCACTGTTTCAGGCTTTCAGCTCATTCACATATGTAAATGTCTTTTATTAAGATTGAAATCAGTCAAACATCTATCTACTATGTCAATTTTCTAAACAAAATTTGAAATAATAGTTGAAAATACAAGATTCTTAATGTCTCGAGCAAAGCTGCAAAGGAGAATATTCAAAATGGATTTTGAGAGAAAAAAAGTTGCATAATAATAAATATATCAATACATTTATTTGTCAAAACAATTTTAGTGTAATTCAACAATCATTAATTGAGAAATCGTCAAAATTTTAAATTTACCAACTACCAAGAACCATAAAAAATAAACCAATCTGTCAAAATTCAAAACGTCAAGTTACAGTTGCAACTAATTTCATCACAATTCACTGTTTGAACAATACTTGCCACTGGAACAAAGTCCTAGGGTTCTCTCCTCTGGAGATTCACCCTTAGAGCGCCGTCTTGGTTCTCAAGTCTCTGTTTCCCTTCGTCTTCATTCCTGATTCCTCATTCTTCCCCTGACATCTTCTTTTTTTTATGAGCTTTATTCCCTGTCCTTTATTCTTTATGCGGTACCACACACCTAGCCAACTCACCAACACTCTCATTGGTCGTAAAGTTGGCAACCCTTTTTTCTTCTTTCTACTAATACTGCACTTACCCCCCACCCTCCACTTTTGTGTTTTGTAGGTCTTCGCTTCTGGTAAGGGCTTGCTGTTGTTTGGTCGGATCCACTAACCTATCGTGTAACTCTATCGCAACCGGGAGATCTAACCATGGGATATGACCTATCTTCTCTTTAATCCAAGCTCAACCTCAATGATGAAGAAAGCAAGCCCATCTCAGGGAACTCGCTTTCAACCGAACTCGATGACATACCCCTAACCTTAGCTCGTGTTTTGGCCCACCAAACCATAGGCTTCGAGTCCATCTCAACCATGTTCCGCAAACTCTGGAGTCCGCGCCATGGGATGACTTGTAAACCAATCGGTGATAACACAGTTCTATTTCAGTTTCTAAACCCAATCGACAAAGCTAAAATTCTGGCAAGATCCCCGTGGTTGTTGACAGAACGCTCCTTGCATTGACAGAACCCAAGACTTCTGATATTGGATCCAAACTTTCTGTTACAACATGCCCGTTTTGGGTCCAATTTCATGATGTCACACTCGGCCTAACGAATAAATCCTTTACAACAACAATGGGTAATAGAATTGGTTCATACATGAATGTCGACTAGGACTCTTAAGGATCATCTATTGGTCGCTTCCTCGTGTCCGGGTTAATGTAGACATCACGAAGCCCCTTCAAAAAGTTATCATGATGTCTTTGCATGGCCACACATATCGATCCCATTAAAATACGAGTGCCTCCGGACTTACGCTATTTCGTGGTGTTATCGAACACACGAGAAAAAGATTGTGATATTCAAATTCTTTCTCCTCCAAACGACAACACTCCGATCTATGGTGCTTGGCTCCATGCCTCGCCACCTCGCTAACCAACCCCTCCACACCGCCACACCCCACTAAACCTCCAAATCCCACTAAAGCCCCAAACACCCACAACCAATCAACTCCAACACATTCAAACAACCCTCCCCAAAGACCAATACAATCCCACCCACTCTTGCTCTTATCCCTTATAAACCCCATAATCTCTCAGCACCCCCAAACACTAACCCCATAATCTCACATCACCCCCTTCCCATCTACCAATCCCAACCCTTCAACATCTAAACAGAGCTCATCCCTAGCAACCCCACCATCCATAATTCCCCATCCCCTTCCACACACAACTTCTGTTGTCCTCACAAAAAACCCACCAGTCCCCCAGCATGCTCCATCTCCCACTCCACCCCCACCACCTTACCCACTCCATCTCATAACTCCACCTCTCCACACCAACATAATAACGCTCCAATCCCGCTCACTCCAACCAAACTTTTTTTGTCTCTGTTCCCATGTATCTCGACTCCCCATCCCATAAACTAGCCCACAAATCATCCACGTGAAACGCAAAATCCAAACAGATAAAATCCCCAACAACTCATTTTTGTCACTAAATGCAAACTTCCGTCCAGCTTTATCTCTTCCGATCCCACCCCTGACGCACCTGTTACAATTCCCAGAAAGAAAGGATGTCCTTCTCAACCACGACCCAAACCTTTTGATCCAACGGCGGTAACTGGCAAGGACCAGTCCCCCGACCATAATAAGTATCTTAAGCTGGAATTGCCGAGGGCTTGGGAACCCTTTGACAATTCAGAATCGGGACTTTATCTGCGCTTAAGTCTCCCACCTAGTCTTCTTGTGTGAAACAAAATGCAAGAATCCCGCACTTGATAAAATTAAGCAATCTTTCAATATGTTTGGTTTTTATATTGACGCCATTGGTTGCTCGAGTAGGTTAGCAATTTTATGGCGAAAGAATATCATGGTATTGTTAAGAGGCTTCTCCAACCGATTTATCGATGTCGATTTGGAACTCCTAAACAAAAAAATTCGGTTCATAGGGATTTACGGCGTGCCTAACATTTATCTACGTCACCAAGTATGGGAACACATCCGCTCCTAAACTCATCACCATCGGCCCCTTGGATCGTTTGTGGCGATTTTAACGAGGTCTTATCCCAACATGAATTCAGGGTTCTCACCATCGGGCTGATTGGCAAATACATCTCTTCCGGGATACTCTCGCACTGATGAATATCACTTATATGGGTTTCGAAGGCCATAAATGCACATGGCAATGGCTTCTCACTAGTCCACGCACCCAACGCGCGAGACTAGACCGGGCTTTGAATAAAAGAGCGTGGAGAGACCTCTTCCCTTGGAGTAAAGTAAACAATTGTCCCACCTATTTTTCGGAGCATGCTCTCCTCTACATCCAAATTGGAGACCGTCCCCCGTTGAGTTTTCAAAAGCGTAGAAGAACTATTTTCCATTTTGAGGTGTTTTGGATCAAACAAGAGGAATGTGAGAAAATTATTAAAGAATCCTAGGATAATCCGGCCGCTAATCTTTTGGAAAAAATTGAACACTGTTCCATTGGTCTTCTGAATTGGGGGAAACGATACCACACCAACCTCATGAAAAATGTAGACGAGCTTAAAGCCAAAATCGCAGAGCTTTGGGCTGGCTCTATTTCAGACAAAGTCAGCCTTTGCTTGGCCTCTTTGCAACATAAATTAAATATGTCCCTCGATCAGATAGATCTCAAATAGAGACAACGTGCCAAACTTCATTGGTATAAATTGGGGGATCACAACACCCGATTCTTTCACAGCCATGCTAGTAGAAGAAAAGAGCGTAACCAAATCCAATCCCTCAAAGATGCCGCTGGTATCCTCCATGACACTCCCGTTGGCCTCGAAAAAATTATCCTTGATCACTTCGGAACCATCTTCACAGCATCCCATATCCCCCATGGCGACATCTCCATGACACTTGATAGAGTTATGCCTCGGGTTATGTCGGCGATGACTCAACTGCTCACGGCCCATTTCACGGAAGTGGAGACCATCAAGGCACTCAAAAATATGCCTTTCTTCAAAGCACCAGGACCTGATGGTATGAGCCCTATCTTCTTTAAAAATATTGGCCTATTATCAAAGGTGATGTTATCCCATATATCTTGAATATTCTTAATAATCATAATATGGATTCTAACATCAATTTTACTCACATCGCCTCATCATCGACAACTAAAAACCCGATTCTATTTCCCAATTTCGCCCATTAGCCTTTGCAATTTGATTTACAAACTAGCTTCTAAAGTGCTTGCCAACCGTTTACGGTATGCCCTTCTAGATATTATATCAACATCCGATTTGCGTTTGTCCCGGTCCGCTAATAACCGACAATGTCCTCGATCACGCATGAGCTTCACCACTACATGAAAACTAAACCCCCATCTTCAATAGGGCTTATGCCTATTAAATTGGATATAAGTAAAGCCTTTGATAGAATCAAATGGCCGTTTCTTAAAGCCACTATGTCCGCCCTTAGGGTTCCCCGATTTTATTAATCTTGTGATGGCTTGTATCTCTACAACCTCATTCTCGTTTCATCTCAATGGGATTGAGTTTGGAAAACTTACACCTCATTGAGGCATCCGACAAGGCGATCCCCTATCCCCGTATTTATTTATTATCTGCTCGGAAGTATTTTCTTGTATTTTGCAGGATCTCCAACGCTGCCGGAAAATCCATGGAATTTCGATTACTGGACCGCCCAAGTGTTTCCACCTTTTTTTCGTCGATGATACTTTGTTACGGGTCACGCCATTATAGATGAAGCCCGTCATTTCCGATTCTCAATCAATCAATATGAACAGATCTCGGGTCAACTCGTAAATCTTGAAAAATCTGGTATTGTTTTCTCCAAGGATGTCGAAAACATCACTGAAATTGAAATTCTCAATATTCTTGGACTCCAAAAGATGAATCTCAATGGAAATATTTAAGGCTCCTAGCATTATTGGTCGTAACAAACAACAATTTTTTGGAAAAAGGACATGAGTCGCATGGCTGGATATACAAGAAGTCAATCAAGACTAGAATGAAAACTCATTTGTGAAGCGGTGAGTAGGGCAAGGAGGAGAAGTCAAGAACTCGACTTAAGAAGTATCGGATGGGTTACGGTGTGTGAAGAGTCGTTAAGTCAACTCAAGAAGCTAAGTCTCAAGTTGAAGTGAGGATGAGTCATCCATTGATTGGAAGCTAACTCAAGTCACCAGGGAAGTTAAAGAAGCTGATCAAGTCAAGACAATCAAAAGAATCCGTTGTATTTAAGTCAAGAAACTTACTTAAATAAGTAATACTTGTAACGCCCGAACCCATTTCGATTAGGAACATCTTTGTGGTACACTTGAGTATTTATAAATAGTTTGGAAGCATAAACAATAATAATTTAAATATGGAAATGTGGGTTTAAAAATTTCTTAAATAAACTTAAGAGTAACAAAGGTGATAATGGTTTGATAAGAGTTACGCATTAATAAATTCATGTTACATCACGATAATTTGTTTACTCAAAACACATGTAATTTTAAATATTTGGGAAATATAGAACAACGCCCCACGATGCCAAACCCCTACGCCTCGCCTCGGTTCATCATCATTATACGAAATGTAAAAACATTTGAAGGCGTGAGTTGTGACACTCGATGGGAACGTATGTGATTACACTATATAGGTCAAATAATTATAATGCAATAAAAATCATTTTTCGACACCGAGGGGTATCCCCACCCGTTGGTAAAAGATACATATGGCTCTCAGCCTTTTTCGACACCAGGGGTCATCCCCACCCGTTGGCAGCTTACATATGGCTCTCGGCCTTTTTTGACACCGAAGGGTCATCCCCCATCCGTTGGCAGCTTATAAATAGCCCGTAGGCACATTTTAGCAATTATAAAGAGTTGACAAATATAGTATAACAGTACGACATGCTTACAAAATCAGAAGTTTACCCACCTTTGAAGTTTAATAGAATGCTAGTGATGAAATTGATTGTATGAGACCGTATCCGATTGCGCCGCACCTAACACAGTTAAATTCTTCAACTTAATGACATAGGACAAAGTATATACTTATTGAGTAATTTAGTCTCTTATGTTAAGCATATCTAATACGTTCTATAAAGTCAAGTAACCTAGAAATTAGGGTGTTCGGTTCCATTGTGAAAATTTTAAAAAAACTATAGTTGACCAAAGTCAATGGTCAAAGTCAAAGTCAAAGTATGACAAATTCAATTCAATTAATCCATAATTAATCACCTAAAAACAATTAATCGACTAACTACCCGTTTTAGATAAAATTTCCGATTAATCGAATTCTTAATTTATAACATCTTATCTCGAATCAAGATTCTCGATTATCTTAAAATATGACATGTCATATCAAAAACAAATCCCAAAAATATCTTATTCACAAAACCCGAGCTTATTGATTTAACACTTAACGTTAAAATAATCCGACAAAATTGTATTGGTTTACGTGCAAGTACATGTCACATAACATCACATCACTATTCATGTCACATCATCTTTATGTCAAATCGGTCACTATTCGTCATTCTTATCCCCAATTCTAGCTTAATCTGCCGCTTTGCCACCTCTAGGTGGATGGTAGTCGGACTCGTGAACGTATTTTTCCATTTTTCGAACTCTATTCAATTTTCCGGTTCTCTAATTTTAATCACTAAATTTTATCAACTTATTATCCTCAAAATCATTTTAGAGAATAAGAATGTTTTTATGCTTCTTACACACAATTACACCAAAACACAATTCTTTAAATTTCACCAAGAACACCAAGAACACACAATCCTTTAAATTTCACCAAGAACACCAAGAACACACAATCCTTTAAATTTCACCAAGAACACACAATCCTTTAAATTTTACCAAGAACACACAATCCTTTACATTTCACCAAGAACACCAAATTTCGCAAAACCTTCTCTTTGTTATAGCAGTTTTAGTATTTCAACGATATCTCTCCAACGAAACATCTGATTTAGGTGAATCTTATACCTTTGGAAAGCTAAGACAATTATCTACAAATGTTTCTCTAACAAGCAAATCCCAAATTCGTACTACAAATAGGTCAAAAAGTGATATCACTGAAGAGTCAAGGCGTCTTTATTCGGATTTCTGGCACAATTCACTATTTGGGGTATAACTTGGTGTACAAAACTTCAATTGACATGATTCAAGTTGCAAATGAAAGCAAAGACATAGTTCTATAAGTAGGAAACAAGGTTTCGGTTCAAATATAGCTCAAAGTATCCACAAATTTGTTTTTATATAGGGTTAAATGTCTGTCCAAAAATAAAGGTATTTTCTTTCTCTTCAACAAGATCAATCATAATAGAAAAATAAAATAAAAAAATCATTTCTAATATTTTTTTTTTTTCAAGGGCTGAAGATTCAAGTATAATAATGAGGTTTTGAACATCATTTATTCACCATCAATTTACATTCTAATGTTAGTTCTAGCATAAGATTAATACCATATCATACTTAAATGAAAAAAACAAAAATTAAAGAAAAAGATGAAGAAATCTTACCCTTGTAGCTTATCTTCAACAATGGAGTATATTGTCTAAGTATGGGGTGTGAAAAAGTAGTGAGGGTGTTGGGGGTTTTTTATAAAATGCAAGAATGATTGGGGGTGGAAAAATCCATTTTGCCCTCTTTTAAAATATCTTGCAAAATTAGATATTTTCTAAAAAATCCTCAAGTAAGCTATTATATTATTTAAAAAATAAAAACCCGAGAGTTAGTAAAACTCGATTTTCTTGATGGTCGTTAGTAATAAAATATAAGGTAGAAACTAAATCTAGAATTCCCAAAATATAAATAAGCACTTCAGTAAAAAGTTTTGAAAATCACTTATTCGGTACAAAAATCTCAATCCTAAAATTTAAGTCCAAAACTCCATAAAATATTCATGGTATGTCATTGTGATGTTTATCCATTTTCACTACCGTAGTTAGGGCGCAATCGGTTCCCGGATACTCAAATAAATAAAATGCATAAAGCGAGTAAATCGCACATTTTAAATATAAACTATATATTCGATGCAACATTATTCATGAACATTAATTTAAAAGTTTCAAGTAATTAAAAAGGGTTGGGTCGTCACAACCTCCCCTACTTAAAAAAATTTCGTCCTCGAAATTCGACTTACTTAGTTAGGAATGTTTGGATACTTAGCTAGGATCTCTTCCTCTGTCTCCCAAGTAGCCTCTTCCCTACCATGTCTGTACTAGTACTAGGGGTGCTTCTCGATTTCTCAACATACGTACTTTCTAAGCATAAATATGTGAAACACGTTATGTACTGCTGCAAGCTCTGGAGGTAGTGCTAGACAGTATGCGACATATTCAATCTTATCCAAAATTTCTAATGGTCCAATATAACTTGGTCTCAATTTTGCTTTCTTCCCAAAACAAACCACTCCTTTCAAAGGTGCTACTTTGAGAAATACTTTTTCTAACACCTCAAATTATAAATCATTCCTTCTTATGTCGGCATAACTTTTTTTTCGGTCTTGTGTTGTCTTGATTCTATCTCGAATCTTAATAATTACCCCCACAGTCTTCTCAATAGTCTGTGGTCCAAAATTTTTGCGTTCACAAACTTCGTCCTAATGAGCTGGTGATCGGCACTTCCTTCCATACAATGCTTCGTATGGAGCCATTTGGATAGTAGCTTGACAACTGTTATTGTAAGCAAATTTCACTAACGGTAGATAAGTCTTCCAATTTCCATTAAGATCCAACACAACTGTTCTGAGCATGTCTTCCAACGTCTGAATTGTCCTTTCTGATTGACCGTCTATTAGAGGATGATACGCAGTGCTGAACTTAAGTTTTGTCTTCATAGCTGCATGCAGACTTCCCCAAAATTTTAATGTAAATCGGGGATCACGATCGATACAATTTATACTAGCACTCCCGAGGGCTAACAATTTTCTCAATGTAAATTTGAGTGCGAAACGATCCATGCTAAAAGTCATCTTTATCGGTATAAAATACACACTCTTCGTGAGTCTGTCCATGATAACCTAAATAACTTCATTCTTCCTTATTAACTGGGTAGTCCTATCACTAAATCTATAGTAATATGTTCCCATTTCCATTCGGGGAATATCTAGTGGGTTTAATAATCCTAATGGCCTTTTGGTGTTTCGCCTTTTTACTTGCCGACAAATGAGACATATTTCCACAAATTTTTCTATTGTCCGTTTCATATTCCTCCACCAAAAAATATTTCTCAAGTCCCTATATATTTTTGTCCCTCTCGGATGAGTGTATAAGGTGTGTTATGGGCTTCATCAAGAATTTTCTTTCTCAACTCTTCATCCTTAGTGCACGCATTGTCTTCCATCATGACTACGTTTCATCCGGTGTGATTGTAAATCCTTGGATTTTTCCCGCGAGTACACATTGTTTCATCTTATTGAGAAAAATTTGACTTTATGAGCATTCTTGATTCGTTGTCTCGGGTAGTATTTTGTATTGTCAATCCGTAATCACGGCAATTTCGGATTAGGTGGTCTTAAAATTTCCAACCTTAAATTGGAAAAATCCCTTAATAGAGATTCTTGTTGTTTGAACAAAGTTGCAATCTGTCTATTGTTCTTTCTCTTGAGCGCAACTACCACAATATTTGCCTTTCTGGGTGATATTGAATGGTGCAATCATAATCTTTAACCAATTCTAACCACCTCCTCTTACGCATATTCAACTCTTCGTGTGTGAAGAACTTGTGATCCGTGAAGATATCACATTTCCACCATAAAGATGATGACGCCAAATCTTTAAGGCGTGAACTACCGCCGCTAGTTCCAAGTCATGAGTGGGGTAGTTCTGTTTTCATGCGTTTTTAATCGTCTTGATGCATATGCAATGACCTTGCCATTTTGCATTAGCACACATCCTAATCTAGTTTTGACGCATCGTATAAATTACAAATCCTTCGGTTCCATCCGGAATTGTCAAAATAGGAGTGTTACTAATCTTTGCTTAAGCTCTTGAAAGTTATTTTCACACTGGTCGGTCCACTGAAATTTCTCACTCTTCTTGGTCAAGTGTGTAAGTGGCTTGGCGATTTTTGAGAAATCCTGGATAAATCTTCTATAATATCCAGCTAACCCTAAGAAACTTCGCACTTCTCCTACATTAGTCGGTTTCCAATTCAATATTGCCTCCACTTTGGATGGGTCTACTTCAATTCCATTGGCGGTGACAATGTGTCCTAAAATCACAACCATGTCAGCAAAAATTCACACTTCTTGAATTTGGCATAAAGTTTCTCCCCTGTCACAAAGTTTCTAACACAATGCAGAGGTGTTCTTTATGTTGTTTCTTGTCTTGTGAGAAAACCAAAATATCATCCATGAAAACAATGACAACTTATCTTGATAAGGATGAAACACCCACATTGTTCATCAAATCCACAAACATCTTTGGCGCATTCGATAATCCAAAAGGCATAACGGTAAACTCAAAGTGACCGTATCTTGTTCTCGAACGTTGTTTTAGGGATATCACAATCATTGATCTTCAATTGGTGGTATCACGATCTCAAGTCAATTTTGGAGAAACATTTGGCTCCTTCAATTGATCGAAGCAGATCTTCTATCCTAGGCAAAGGATATTTATTCTTGATAGTCGGCCGGTTCAAGTCTCGATAATCTATGCACATTCAAAAAGATCCATATTTCTTCTTCACAAATAGATCGGGGCGCTTGCAAGGTGAAACACTAGGTCGGATAAATTTCTTATCCAACAAGTCTTGGATCCGGATCTTTAGTTCTTGTAATTCCTTGTGCGCCATTCTCAGATGGTGCTTAGACACCGGTGCGCTCTCCCGGCACTAAATCTATGGTGAATTTAACTTGACGATCTGGGGGAATCCCTGGTAAATCATCGGGGAATACGTCTAAAAAATTCCTTAACCACTGCTTCATCCGTTGCCTTCCTTTCATTCGTCTCTTTCCCCATTATGTTCACCAAAAATCCTTGGCAATCTCTCTTTCGAAGCATTCTGATAGCTTTTATTGCTGACACTATCTTAACTCTAGCATTGGTCTTTGCTCCGTGAAAGACAAATCGATTCCCATTTGATTCTTCAAATTCAATTTCTCTATCATAACATTTAATGGTGGCTCATTTCTTACTTAACCAATCTATACCCAATAGAACATCAAAATCTTTCATCTCTAGTACATAAAAACCGACTTTCATTTGTTGACCACTAATAGTAAGTTCCACACCTCTCGAAATTTTCTTAGTATTAGCAGTTTCTCCTGATGGAATACTTACTTCTAGTTCTTCATTGTTAACTAGCGTAGACTCACCGGGAGTACATCCCTAATTCTAACAAGTAAATCCGATTTTTTTCTAATCAAAGATATAATTTTATTTTTCAATCTATCTAAAAGCCAACTAATTGTCATCTTATTTCGAGGACTAAGTTCAAAAGTATAAGTTCATGAAGCATCAAATGATCTAAGTTCAAAGTTCTTTTATTTGTGAAGTTCTTAAAAGCATCACTAGGTTTTCAAGATTTTGTCGTACTAGTTCCATAAAATTCTCATAAAGTTCTTGTAAAGTTCCTCTAAAGTTCTTCATAAATCATAATCATTCTTATATGAGGAACATGTTCATTTCATAAAATTTCCTTAAAGTAATATGCAATAATCAAAGCATTTTACTAAAACATACCTCGGAGCGAGCGTAGGTTCTGGTAGCGTGGTCGTCATTCCCATTTTTCAGTAATTAAGTTCTTATGAAAAGAAATTTTTAAAGAAAAATCATTTCTAGTCTACAGAAACGTAGACCCGCTCTGATACCACTTGTAACGCCCCGAACCCATTTCGATTAGGAACATCACTGTGGTACACTTGAGTATTTATAAATAGTTTGCGGAAGCATAAACAATAATAATTTAAATATGGAAATGTGGGCTTAAAAATTTCTTAAATAAACTTAAGAGTAACAAAGGTGATAATGGTTTGATAAGAGTTACGCATTAATAAATTCATGTTACATCACGATAATTTGTTTACTCAAAACACAGGTAATTTTAAATATTTGGGAAATATAGAACAACGCCCCACGATGCCAAACCCCTACGCCTCAGCTCCCGGTTCATCATCATTATCTGAAATGTAAAAACATTTGAAGGCGTGAGTTGTGACACTCAGTGGGAAACGTAAGCAGTTACACTATATAGGTCAAATAATCATAATGCAATAAAAATCATTTTTCGACACCAGGGGTATCCCCACCGTTGGCGTAAAGATACATATGGCTCGGCCTTTTCTCGACACCAGGGGTCATCCCCACCCGTTGGCGAGCTTACATATGGCTCTCGGCCTTTTCGACACCGAAGGGTCATCCCCATCCGCTGGCGCGACTTATAAATAGCCCGTAGGCACATTTTAGCAATTATAAAGAGTTGACAAATATAGTATAACAAAGACAACATGCTTACAAAATCGAAGTTTACCCACCTTTGAAGTTTAATAGAATGCTAGTGATGAAATTGATTGTATGAGACCGTATCCGATTGCGCCGCACCTAACACGATTAAATTCTTCAACTTAATGACATAGGATAAAGTATATACTTATTGAGTAATTTAGTCTCTTATGTTAAGCATATTTAATACGTTCTATAAAGTCAAGTAACCTAGAAATTAGGGTGTTCGGTTCCATTGTGAAAATTTTAAAAAACTATAGTTGACCAAAGTCAATGGTCAAAGTCAAAGTCAAAGTATGACAAATTCAATTCAATTAATCCATAATTAATCACCTAAAAACAATTAATCGACTAACTACCCGTTTTAGATAAAATTTTCGATTAATCGAATCCTTAATTTATAACATCTTATCTCGAATCAAGATTCTCGATTATCTTAAAATATGACATGTCATCTCAAAAAAATCCCAAAAATATCTTATTCACAAAACCCGAGCTTATTGATTTAACACTTAACGTTAAAATAATCCGACAAAATTGTATTGGTTTACGTGCCAAGTACATATCACATAACATCACATAACTATTCATGTCACATCATCTTTATGTCAAATCGGTCACTATTCGTCATTCTTATCCCCAATTCTAGCTTAATCCGCCTTTGCCACCTCCCGGTGGATGGTAGTCGGACTCGGCGGAACGTATTTTTACATTTTTTGAACTCTATTCAATTTTCCCGGTTCTCTAATTTTAATCACTAAATTTTATCAACTTATTATCCTCAAAATCATTTTTAGAGAATAAGAATGTTTTTATGCTTCTTACACACAATTACACCAAAAACACAATTCTTTAAATTTCACCAAGAACACCAAAAACACACAATCCTTTAAATTTCACCAAGAACACACAATCCTTTAAATTTCACCAAGAACACACAATCCTTTAAATTTTACCAAGAACACACAAATCCTTTACATTTCACCAAGAACACCAAATTTCGCAAAACCTTCTTTGTTATAGCAGTTTTCGTATTTCAACAATATCTCTCCAACGAAACATCCGATTTAGCAATTATAAAGAGTTGACAAATATAGTATAACAAGCGACGACATGCTAACAAAATCGAAGTTTACCCACCTTTGAAGTTTAATAGAATGCTAGTGATGAAATTGATTGTATGAGACCGTATCCGATTGCGCCGCACCTAACACATTAAATTCTTCAACTTAATGACATAGGACAAAGTATATACTTATTGAGTAATTTAGTCTCTTATGTTAAGCATATCTAATACGTTCTATAAAGTCAAGTAACCTAGAAATTAGGGTGTTCGGTTCCATTGTGAAAATTTTAAAAAAACTATAGTTGACCAAAGTCAATGGTCAAAGTCAAAGTCAAAGTATGACAAATTCAATTCAATTAATCCATAATTAATCACCTAAAAACAATTAATCGACTAACTACCCGTTTTAGATAAAATTTCCGATTAATCGAATTCTTAATTTATAACATCTTATCTCGAATCAAGATTCTCGATTATCTTAAAATATGACATGTCATATCAAAAACAAATCCCAAAAATATCTTATTCACAAAACCCGAGCTTATTGATTTAACACTTAACGTTAAAATAATCCGACAAAATTGTATTGGTTTACGTGCCAAGTACATGTCACATAACATCACATCATTATTCATGTCACATCATCTTTATGTCAAATCGGTCACTATTCGTCATTCTTATCCCCAATTCTAGCTTAATCCGCATCTTTGCCACCTCCCAGGTGGATGGTAGTCGGACTCGGTGAACGTATTTTTCCATTTTTGAACTCTATTCAATTTTCCGGTTCTCTAATTTTAATCACTAAATTTTATCAACTTATTATCCTCAAAATCATTTTAGAGAATAAGAATGTTTTTATGCTTCTTACACACAATTACATCAAAAACACAATTCTTTAAATTTCACCAAGAACACCAAGAACACACAATCCTTTAAATTTCACCAAGAACACCAAGAACACACAATCCTTTAAATTTCACCAAGAACACACAATCCTTTAAATTTTACCAAGAACACACAATCCTTTACATTTCACCAAGAACACCAAATTTCGCAAAACCTTCTTTGTTATAGCGTTTTCGTATTTCAACGATATCTCTCCAACGAAACATCCGATTTAGCAATTATAAAGAGTTGACAAATATAGTATAACAATCGACATGCTTACAAAATCGAAGTTTACCCACCTTTGAAGTTTAATAGAATGCTAGTGATGAAATTGATTGTATGAGACCGTATCCGATTGCGCCAAGCACCTAACACAGATTAAATTCTTTAACTTAATGACATAGGACAAAGTATATACTTATTGAGTAATTTAGTCTCTTATGTTAAGCATATCTAATACGTTCTATAAAGTCAAGTAACCTAGAAATTAGGGTGTTCGGTTCCATTGTGAAAACTTTAAAAAAAACTATAGTTGACCAAAGTCAATGGTCAAAGTCAAAGTCAAAGTATGACAAATTCAATTCAATTAATCCATAATTAATCACCTAAAAACAATTAATCGACTAACTACCCGTTTTAGATAAAATTTCCGATTAATCGAATCCTTAATTTATAACATCTTATCTCGAATCAAGATTCTCGATTATCTTAAAATATGACATGTCATATCAAAAACAAATCCCAAAAATATCTTATTCACAAAACCCGAGCTTATTGATTTAACACTTAACGTTAAAATAATCCGACAAAATTGTATTGGTTTACGTGCCAAGTACATGTCACATAACATCACATCACTATTCATGTCACATCATCTTTATGTCAAATCGGTCACTATTCGTCATTCTTATCCCCAATTCTAGCTTAATCCGCATCTTTGCCACCTCCAGGTGCATGGTAGTCGGACTCGGTGAACGTATTTTTCCATTTTTGAACTCTATTCAATTTTTCCGGTTCTCTAATTTTAATCACTATATTTTATCAACTTATTATCCTCAAAATCATTTTAGAGAATAAGAATGTTTTTATGCTTCTTACACACAATTACACCAAAAACACAAATCTTTAAATTTCACCAAGAACACCAAGAACACACAATCCTTTAAATTTCACCAAGAACACCAAGAACACACAATCCTTTAAATTTCACCAAGAACACACAATCATTTAAATTTTACCAAGAACACACAATCCTTTACATTTCACCAAGAACACCAAATTTCGCAAAACCTTCTTTGTTATAGCAGTTTTCGTATTTCAACGATATCTCTCCAACGAAACATCTGATTTAGGTGAATCTTATACCGTTGGAAAGCTAAGACAATTATCTTCAAATGTTTCTCTAACAAGAAAATCCCGAATTCGTACTAAAAATAGGTCCAAAAGTGATATTACTGAAGAGCTGGCGTCTTTTTCGGATTTCTGGCACAATTCACTATTTGGGGTATAACTTGGTGTACAAAACTTCAATTGACATGATTCAAGTTGCAAATGAAAGCTAAGACATAGTTCTATAAGTAGGAAACAAGGTTTCGGTTCAAATATAGCTCAAAGTATCCACAAATGTGTTTTTATATAGGGTTAAATGTCTGTCCAAAAATAAAGGTATTTTCTTTCTCTTCAACAAGATCAATCATAATAGAAAAATAAAATAAAAAAAATCATTTCTAATATTTTTTTCAAGGGCTGAAGATTCAAGTATAATAATGAGGTTTTTGAACATCATTTATTCACCATCAATTTACATTCTAATGTTAGTTCTAGCATAAGATTAATACCATATCATACTTAAATGAAAAAAACAAAAATTAAAGAAAAAGATGAAGAAATCTTACCCTTGTAGCTTATCTTCAACAATGGAGTATATTGTCTAAGTATGGGGTGTGAAAAAGTAGTGAGGGTGTTGGGGGTTTTTTATAAAATGCAAGAATGATTGGGGGTGGAAAAATCCATTTTGCCCTCTTTTAAAATATCTTGCAAAATTAGATATTTTCTAAAAATCCTCAAGTAAGCTATTATATTATTTAAAAAATAAAAATCCGAGAGTTAGTAAAACTCGATTTTCTTGATGGTCGTTAGTAATAAAATATAAGGTAGAAACTAAATCTAGAATTCCCAAAATATAAATAAGCACTTCGTAAAAAGTTTTGAAAATCACTTATTCGGTACAAAAATCTCAATCCTAAAATTTAAGTCCAAAACTCCATAAAATATTCATGGTATGTCATTGTGATGTTTATCCATTTCCACTACCGTAGTTAGGGCGCAATCGGTTCCCAGATACTCAAATAAATAAAATGCATAAAGCGAGTAAATCGCACATTTTAAATATAAACTATATATTCGATGCAACATTATTCATGAACATTAATTTAAAAGTTTCAAGTAATTAAAAAGGGTTGGGTCGTCACAATACTTCCATCTTGCCATGTCTTAAAGTGTTGATCCCGAAGCGTGCAAAAGGGATGACAATGGGAAGTAGTGCACCTCGTGTCGAAGCGAAAAGTTGAACATTCATTTAATACGAGGAAATGTCAACATCAAGGATCGCAACAAGACAAGCCAACGAACACAAGTGACTTTTGAAATCGTCTATCTCTTCAACGGCGTGATTTTTGAAAGTTCACTATAAAAGGCCGAGGAATCACTTTGAGAATAGGTAACCTTGCATACCGAACACGAACATTCAAGAAATTATTCAAATCAGAATTCGCAATATATTCTCAAGTTATTCAAGAAAAAACCTCAAGCTTAAATCTCAAGGAAATCAATCCAAGACTAACCTGTGAAGGAGAGACAACTTCAAACCGTTGAAGAGGAAACTTTTGAAGAATCAAAAGGGTCTACTTTCCAAGGAGGATTGTACGAAAGTTCAAGGTCAAACCAATCTCAAGTTATTGGAGGGCTTCGTGATCAAATCCAAGAAGTTTGAGCAAGTGAGTGAAGTAGCAAGCGCACCGCCCGTGAAGTAGCCGAGTCGGACGAGAAGCCATTTGTGTGATCAAGACATCTCAGATCGAGTCCCAAAGGAGCAAGTCACCGTGTGTGATCAAGACTTGTATCCGGATCTGTTAACCACTTTGTACTACGATCAATAGTTAGTGGATTCCTCCAGGAGTTGGAGAAGAGATGAGTAGAAGAATTACCACATCTTCGAACTGTAGGACCCTACTTTTGGGTAGCTGTATAATATTATTACAAAGAATATTCTAATATAAAATATTTATTTTGTGACTATATTATCTTTTGCAATAATTTATAAGAATATATATGTTAAAAAAAGTGACAATATAATGAATATATACATGCGTGTATAATATAGAATCATATATATGTAAGTGGCAGAAGAAGACAAAAGCATTTTAGGATAACTGGATAAGCACATACGATATATATCTATATGTATGTATACGTATATATGTATCTAGCTTAACTCCTAAGTTTTTGTAATGATTAGATTACAAATATATAATATATATCATCTATATATATATATATGTTTGTAGCATTACGTACACACACAAACTAATATAGTATATTATATTATATATATCCAGTTAACATATATATTTGAGGGCTCATTTACCTAAGAGATAAGCATATAGGCATGTATATATATGAGAGAGTAGTATGGAATTCTATGGGAATAACATTAACACACACGAACCGGCAATAAAGGAAGAAAAGGGGAATAAGAAAACTGTGGGAATAATAGTATAATACTCGATCGGTCAAGGAGAGAAAAGAAGAAGAGGAAAAGTGTACGAAATAAAAGAATAAAAAGAAGACGAAAGGGCAGGGAAGAGCGGGGAGAAGTCGACTCGCAAGGAACACAAGAAGTAGCTTTGGTGCCTTGATTGCCTCTTTGCTCGATCTGAATCAAATGTGGGTAAAATATCATTTTTACTAAGAAAATTAGATTTGCTTATAATTTTATAAATTTAATGGCTTTAGATATTTCATGAAATTCATAACATTAAAGTATTTCATAATTTCACGGTATACGCTAATTTCATGATATAAGATTGTTCTAGATTGTTTTCTTTTTTGTTAAGGAAAAGATAAATTGTATCATTCAGGATTTGAATTTACATTTTCGCTTGCATTATAACACTTGTAACTGTCTGACTTGGCCTTTGGGCAAATAAATGTCATTTTGACAAAATATTGACTATTCGAGTCTATTGCGGTGTGGATAAGTTAGACGATGGATCGAACAGGTTGCCTGTGGTCCCTGTTTAACTACCCATGTGCCTATTCCCATTTTCTAGTCGGGCCGGAGACGGCGGCGGAATATGAGTCGTAGAACGGTATATTTCGGAATATGACGATCTCTGGGTAAAAGCCCATAGCTAAAGAGACGTCGAGCCAACTGGGAGGGATAAGGTGACTGGGCGTCGACCAAATACTGTTTAGGAGTTATAAGGAGAACGGACGGGTTACGTGTGCGATCAACACCGACCTACGTTTACTATTTCGGATCGATCGATCGTCTGTTTTTAAAAACTGAGATATCTCTATTTGAAAAGCAAATTATTTACTGTAATTAATTAACCATTGCATAATGTGCTTTCATCATTGGTAGCATTGAAACTGATTGATCATTGCATTAAATGAATTTTTGTGTGCGATTATCATAAATATTTTTAAAGCACACTAAAAAGAAATAATTCCGCTTTCATTTAGATAACTATTGCATTCCCCTACCCCAACCCACTGAGCTCGTTTTGCTCACCCCACGGCTTTTGTAAAACTTTTCAGAGACTGAATATTTTGAGACTGATAAGACCGGCACAAGGCTTCCAGATCAGGATCGGCCCAACCTAGCAGATTTCCTTTTTTGAGACTTATTTGTCAAACATTTGAATAATGTAACTATTTTATTTTGTAAGTATAGGTTACTTAAAATTTTATTTAAATTTTATGGTTTTGTAGACTTAGATGTATTTATGGCTTTTAGTTATTTGTGCGTTGGATAATAGCTCATGTTGGGCTTAAGTTGAGGAATATGTAGAGATGTAATTAGGTGTTATTTTGATTATGAAATTGGGGCGTGACACGAACCTCTATAAAATTATTGTGTCATTTACATTTCAGCATTTTATTTCTGCATATAATTTATATCACGATAATTTGCATTCAACCGATAATTAACTAAGTGCTAAACTCAAGTGTTAAAACTAAGCTAAACCAAATTTAAGGGTGTTAAGTCTTTTGAAAATCTCATCACGACCAAGCTAAGTATTAGACTAAACATATGAGTTATTCTATCAACGGCTCAATCGAGTCATTTGGTTGAGTGGCTAACTCTATTTGGTTAACTAACTTAGTTGTCCCACGAGGACATAGCATTTGTGTAATTAACTCGTATTATTTTTTTTTTTAAAAAAAAGACTAAAATCGAAAAGTTGGTAAGGTTTATTCAATCCCTCCCCCTCTTCTAAACCTTACACACACCCCTTGGGACCTACAATTAATTTTTCTTTTTTCTTTTTCTTTTCTAATTAAATATAAAAAAACATTTTAAATATTCGTACTTTCAATTAAAAAGATTTGAGTAATTTTATCAAGATATTTTTGAGTATTTTGTACACTTGGTAAGGTAAATGATTGTTTTTCATCTAAAATGTCTAATTCACGTGCCACATAAGCAATTTTCCGTCATAAACTTAAATTTCCACAATTGTTTTTGTCAAATCAGCAAATTTTCTGGGGGAAATTGTAGTGCCAATGTTGCATGCAATTAAATCCTAATGAATATAAGAATAAAAATATATAAGATTCTTGTTAATGGTGAAAAAACAAACAACTAAAATTAATATATCATAGAATTTAAAATGAAATTAAGGAAGAACCCTAAGTAAAATAAAATAGACATTGAGAAGATAATGAAACATTAAACATAATAGAATAGACATTGCATGATACAATTCATGCTAATGATGAAAATATAACTATTAAACCTAAAATTCATGCTAATGGTGAAATGAGAAAAAGATTTAATTTAAAAAATTAGTAGGTGAACGTGAATTCGATACCACGACATATTAGAATGGATAGAACCAAAACCAATTCTGCTAGAGTACTTGATTGCAAAAATCGGATAGGAAATTAGTTAGAAATACGGGGGGATGGGGAATACATCCATGATTGATACTCGAAATCGTGACATTATTTTGTTCTTTGGACAAGTAAATCTACAACAACTCCACAAGACAAGTTGATATCAAATTTTTGCCACATTTGTTTTACATATAAAAATTGCGTGTTCAAACATTCAAAAATAATATGAGGGTCCATTTGGATGGAGAGATTTGAGGAGGATTTGGGATGAGATGATTTGGGATGAGACCTTTGTTTGGTATATAAATCCAAATTAATGGATTTTAAATTCATATTTAAGTTTTTAGTTCATTTTTTCAAAGGATTTTAAATCCCTCCATAAACCTACTTATTTGAAATCCATTCCCCCTTTATGCTTGCAATTTACACATTATACACACTTACACACGATTCATACATTTACACACATTTACACACACTTACATACATTGCACACATTTACACACACACTACACATTGCATACGCTACACACATTTTTACACACTAACACACACTGCACACACGCTACACACATTTACACAAACTACACACAGTAAATGTCAAATAAGAAAATGAATAGAACTTTTAAATATTTTTTATCAAAATTTACGATGGATTTGAAATCCCTACACAAATCCACATCATCCAAACAAGATGTAGATTTCAAATCCAAGGAGTTTGAAATCCATTAATTTGAAATCTCTTAGAATTTCAAATTCCTCCATCCAAATGGACCCTGAAGGAAATTCTGTGGCAGGGCGCTCTATGCGGCGGCGATGCCTTGACCACCAATGGATGGCTCTGAATTAAATTTCTTCCTTAATCAGATAAGTACACAAATAATCCTAATAACAATATAATTATAATACATTCATCTCAAGATTACACATTTCCCGAGGACAACTGTAACACATTTACAGAAAATGAATAAAGAAAAATACAAATATTGCATGCAAATATGCTGGAAATCAAATTTCAAGCCTTTTTGTTTTTTGGGGTAAAAGCCTATTACAACTCAGCTGATAAGTAGAGTCAGTTGTTATATATGCGGGTTTCACTTGTAAAGTCGTGTAACACTTTTTTCCTTTTCTTGGCTGAGCTGACGTGTATAAATAAGGGAGGATATGAGTTTGTTAGACAGTTATGACGATTAATGAAATCTGAATTTCTCTTCTTCTCGAATCTTCCCTATTTTTTTCTCTCAATTTCCCTCTTTTCAGCTGGAGATCGTATCATTTGGCCTCAGAGCTGGTTATCACCTGCACATACTCTGATCACATGGCGAAAAACAACAATAAAATGGATACTATAGAGACGCAACTGGTTGAAATCGTACAAAATAAATCCACATTTCAAGCAGCGATGCAGAAACAATTTGAAGATATGACGGTGCGAATGGATGGATTCACTCCAAAGTAGAAGAAATAATCACGAAGAAGATGGGGGAAGCAATCAAGGAAATCACGTCTATGGCGGGCAAGGAAAATACGATTCCCAATGTTCATGTTGCTAATTTGTCAGCCACACACAACAGAGCTAGGAATGAGGCTGGATTATTAGCTACACCTACAGGTCGAACTAATGAAAATTGAATATTGGTACTGCTAGAACACCTAAGTTCGATTTTCCCAAGTTTAACAGAAAAAATACTCGATTATGGTTGAGAAAGTAAACAAATATTTTTTCTATAATAATCTCTCAGATTTTGAGAAAATTATCATGGTAGGATGAATATGGAAGTAGCAAAGTGGATCATTGGTATTTGGAGTATACGAGAAGGAAGAGAGAATATGCGATGGGACAAATTTTCAAAGAATGGTGTTGGATCGATTTTTGAACTGGATGGGAATCACTTAATGGATAGTTTAATAAGGTGAAGCAAGGGGAACTATTCGGATTACATTATGGAGTTTGAGGAATTGAAAGCCTTCATGTTAGAAAGGGTGAACAAAAGCCATTCGGAAGAATATTTTGTGGAAAGCTTTATTAATGGACTTAAAGAGGAGATCAGGCAAATGCTGGATTATTGCAACCAAAAACAATCTTAGATGCAATAAAATTAGCAAGGAAACAGGAGATTAGAGTCAGCACCACATTCAAAGGGAACAAAACTACTCGTAAATTTCTTTTCAATGCAAACTCGGGATTCTGGAAAGGAGGGACTAGTGATGGTGGGGGAATGATGTGGTACAAAATTGTTGCGTCTGCGGGAAGTAATTTAGACAAATTACCACCTATAAAAAGATTAGCCTCTGAGGAGTTGGAATCTAGGAGGAAAACAAATTTATGCTTTAACTGCAATGAACCGTTCCACTTGGGCCACAAATGCAAGAAATTGTTTGTAATTATGTGTGAGGATTCGGGAGAAGAGAAAGAGGTGGAGCTGAAGGAAAATGAAGATAAACAGGAAGAGTATCACATCTCTGTGAATGCATTGGCAGGACAAACGACACCAGATACTATTAAGGTGATAAGTGCGAGTGGAAAACAACAATTGTCTATCCTAGTTGACACTGGTAGCACCCACAATTTCCTCGATCTAGCCACAGTAAGGAGAGTAGGGTGTGTAGTGGAGTTTACAACTCCCATGACTGTCACTGTAGTAGATGGGAATAAAATCGATTGTAACACTAAATGTTCCAAGTTTATTTGGTATATGGGAGGGTGCAAATTTCTGACTCAGTGATGTTGTTAAAATTGGGTGGATATGATATGGTGATTGGGGTGGATTTTTTGAGGCAATTGGGACCTATTAGATTTCACTTTGCACAACAGAAGATACACTTTCAAGGGCAACATGGAGAAGTTGTTTTACATGGTGTTAAAGGGGACATGGCATTAAGATTGATGAGTGGATCTTTTAAGAAGATTTTTCATAAAGCAAAAACTGCAGTGTTTGGTTGTATGTGCTTAATATCAGAGGTGGAAGTGAAGGAGCAATGCAAGATAAATGAAGCTTTATATCCCCTATTAACTGAGTATAAAGAGGTATTTGACATTCCTAAAGATCTATCTCCCACAAGGAGTCATATTCACAAAATTCCATTCAAGCCAGGTACAATCCCCTTCAAACAACATCCCTACGGACACCCTTATTTGCAGAGGATGGAGATCGAAAAATTGATACAAGAAATGCTACAAAGTGGGGTTATCCAAAGTATCAATAGTCCTTTCTCTTCACCAGTTTTGTTGGTAAGAAAGAAGGATAACACATGGAGGTTTTGTGTGGATTACCGGAAGTTAAATTCACTTACCATTAAAGATAATTTTCCCATCCCTTTGATTGATGATTTACTAGATGAATAGGGCGGAG
Source organism: Rehmannia glutinosa (assembly GCA_016081115.2). Lineage (NCBI taxonomy): Eukaryota > Viridiplantae > Streptophyta > Magnoliopsida > Lamiales > Orobanchaceae > Rehmannia > Rehmannia glutinosa. The sequence continues at coordinate 1,642,978 of JABTTQ020002610.1, forward strand.
CAACAATTTTTTCCAAGATAGATTTGAGAGCTGGGTATCATCAAATTCTTGTTCATCCCACTGATATTGAGAAGAAGACTTTTGTCACTGTTTCAGGGCTTTATGAGTTTAAGGTGATGCCATTTGGTTTAACAAATGCACCTGCCACATTTCAATCATTGATGAATCAAGTGTTTCGACCTTATTTGCGACAGTACGTGCTTGTCTTCTTTGATGATATTTTGATCTCTAGCAAGACTATGGAGGAGCATAAACTTCACCTGGAGAGGGCATTGATTGTATTAAAGGAGAATCAGTTATTTTCTAAGGCTTCGAAATGCATCTTTGGTTAGGAGAAAGTGGAGTACTTAGGCCATATAATCAGTGGAAGTGGGGTTGAAGCTGACCCGCAAAAATTACAGGCCATGAAGGAGTGGCCTACACCAAGAAATGTGAAGGCATTGAGGGGTTTTTTGGGCCTCACAGGATATTATCGAAAATTCATAAGAATATATGGGCTTATAGCCAAACCACTGACTATTGCGGAGGAAGCCATCAATTGATTGAAAGAAGCTATGATTTCTGCTCCTGTCCTACAACTTCCTGATTTTTCCAAGGTGTTTGTAGTCGAGACAGATGCATGTTATTCTAGTTTGGGAGCTGTGTTAATGCAGGATGGACATCCCTTAGCCTATCTGAGTAAGTCCCTCAGTAACAAGCACTTGGGATTATCCATTTATGAGCAGAAATTCTTGGCTATCATCTTAGCCATTGATAAATGGAGAGCTTATCTGTTACATGGTCAGTTTGTTATTAAAACTGATCAACAGAGTTTAAAATACCTTATTGAGCAGAAAATATCTACCCCATTGCAGCATATAAGTATATGACTAAACTACTGGGGTATGATTATAGAATTAAATATAAGAAAGGTTCCGAGAATAAGATAGTTGATGCTTTGTCAAGAAGAGAAGGAGAGACCCTCATTGTTGTGCGGTGGTCTTTGTTGCACCTGCTTGGGTTGAAGAGTTACAAAACACCTATGAAGGGGATTCTTTTGCACAGGAGGCAATACATGCACTCCTCTACAGAAGGGGACCACTCTGGCCAAACTGTTACTTTTCAAAGGATTAAGTCCGTGTTCTGGTGGCCTACCATGAAACCCAAGGTGATTGCTATGGTGCGAGGTTGTCATCAGTCTCAATTATGCAAACATGAAACTCAGAAATCAGGTGGACTCCTTGGCCCACTCCCTATATCAACTCAAGCTTGGAAGCAACTCACTATGGACTTCATTGATCAACTTCCAATTTCTGGGGAAATGAATGCTATTTTAGTGGTTGTGGATGTATTCACTAAATATTCTCACTTTATTGCGTTGCAACATCCTTACACAGCTTCTACAGTGGCTCAGCTCTTCATTGAATATGTGTATATGTTGCATGGTCTACCATCTTCTCTAGTCACTGATAGGGATAAAATATTTACTAGCCAGTTTTGGCAGCATCTTTTCAAGGCTTTGGGTGTGGAACACCATTTGAATACCTCTTATCACCCTCAGACTGATGGTCAGATTGAATGGGTCAATCAATGCCTTGAGTCCTACCTCCGGAGTATGTGTGGCTTGAACCCCAGACAATGGTTCCACTAGTTGCCTTATGCAAAATATTGGTATAATACATGTTACCACACTGCCATTAAAATGTCTCCTTTTGAAGCTTTGTATGGCTATAAGCCTACACCATTGGTGTTACCTCAGGGTTTGCAATCTCAAGTTATTGGGTGGAGCAGACTATTCATTTGCAGCAACTCATCCAACAACAACTGAAATCCTATCTCAAGCATGCCCAGGAACGTATGAAGAAGATTGCTGATAAGCATAGGCAGGAACGAATGTTTAAGGTTGGTGACTGGGTCTATTTGAAGTTGAAACCGTATAGGCAACTCTCTCTACATCACTCGAAGTTATGGAAGCTTAGTCCCAAGTATGCTAGTCCCTTTTTGGTGGTGGAACGTGTTGGTCTAGTGGTGTATTGTTTGCAGCTCCCTCCTACGGCTAAGATCCATCCTGCGTTTCATGTATCCCTCCTTAAAAAATGTGTGGGTCATACCGACTCTGTTTCTGTAGATTTACCACTTTTTGACGATGAGGGGAAGGTGGTAATGCATCATGTGGTGATTCTGGATCATCGGTTAATAAAGAGAAATAATAGAGGTGTTCCGCAAGCCTTGGTGCGTTGGGCTCACTTACCTGTTGAAGAAGCTATTTGGGAGGATGTGGCTGATCTTGCTGCTAAATTCCCTCAGCTGTTGTCTTGAGGACAAGCCAATTTTTAAGGGTGGGGGGTATTGTTACAACTCAGCTGATAAGTACAGTCAGCTGTTATATACGCGGGTTTCACTTGTAAAGTCGTGTAACACTTTTTCCTTTTCTTGGATGAGGTGACGTGTATAAATAAGGGAGGAAATGAGTTTGTTAGACAGTTATGACAGTTAATAAAATCTGAATTTCTCTTCTTCTCGAATCTGCTCTTTTTTTCTCTCTCAATTTCCCTCTTTTCAGCTGGAGATCGTGCCGAAACCCATATTAGTTAGTAGACCATGACATCTTAACAAATGAAAATATCATGGAACTAAATCTTGATCCTTAATTAGATACAAGTACACGATTAATCCTAATAATAATTTAATTAAAATAACAAAGCTGCACTTAAAAAAATAACAAACCTAACATACATTCTTCTCAATACTACACATTTTTCTGAGGACAACTATAAACATTTACCGAAAATGAATAAGAAAAATACAAATGTTCCTTGCAAATTTGCTAGAAATTAAATTTCCACCCCTTGTTTGGTAAAAGCCCGGATAGTTAGTGAAGAATTTAATTGACATCTTAACAAATTGACATCTTAACAAATGAATATACCATGGAATTAAATAATCTTTCTTAATCAGATATAAGTAAATAACATACAATATTCTTCTCGATAATCCTGAGCATATCGACTGTAGTACATTTACCGACAGTGAAAAAGAAAAATACAAATGTTGGTTGGAAATTGGCTGAATTTAATAATTTCCACCCAATCAAGCTAACATTTCTTTTCTTTTTTTCCACCAATTTTCTTCTTTCTTCTTAATTCCATTGCAGTATTCTATTAGTATCATTTCCTTTTCTTCTTCATTCAAATCTTCCTAGGTTTTGAAGAGTGATCCACAGATCGTAGTACTTGACAACCTTTGTTTGCCAAAAACTCCCAATTGTTTTTATACCGACTGTAGGATGATTGGGACATTCTTAATATAATTACGAATTGTTATTTATTATTATAAAAGCGATGTTTATTTTTGAATACTTATCCGTGTTGTATGTAATTTTTTGAACATCATTAAAAATCCCTTTTTTAATTAGTGTAACCATAATCTTGGAATAGAGAGTTGGTTGTAGCTCGAGTTGATTGAGCTTTTGTAACCCAGGACTAATGAATGAGATCAAATCCCACCAATCTAATCTCTTTCTCCATTTTTGATGGTTTTTTTAGTAGATTGGTAATATGCACGTGCATTGCACGTGATTTATGTAATTTTACAAATTTATTTACTAATTTTATTGAAAGATTAATGTAAATTTAAGATTTATTATAAATATAATAAAAATCAAACAAATAACTAATTAAAACAAACTTTTGAGTCACTTTAAAATATTTTATTGTATAGATAATTTTAAATGATTAAATTCATTTTAGTTAATCATTTAAAATTATGTATACAATAAAATATTTTGAAGTAACTTCGAAATTGTTTTTCTAATTAGTTGTTTGGTTTTATTATATTTATAATACATCTTAAATTTACATTAATATTTCAATAAAATTAGTAAATAATTTTTGTAGAATTATATGAATTACGTGCAATGCACGTCGTATTATTAGTGGTTTCAAATATGAAATTTGTCGGTTATAAATTAATTCACCGATGAGTAAATGGTAATCGAGATAATATTACACATACTTGGAGTGGGAGACCTTTAAACCAAATCTACAAATACCCATACTTGGACATCCCATCATACACACAACAAGTGCACTCACACTTGGAAATATACATTTTATCTGCCGCCCATCTCAACATTTGAAAAGAGTCCCCTTTCCTCTCCAAAGCCAATTAAAAGTTTCTCGGCCAACTCCTAAAGTTTTCGTTTGGTTAACTCGAGTTGAAGATTCTTTGGCCAACAAAATTCAAACAAAATTTCCTCCATCACACTTTGTTCGCGAAGGCCGATTTTTGTTTTCTCACCATGTGATTTTAATATCTTAATTTTAAGAATTCGAACGTGTTAGTTTTTTTTTTTTTTGAGGGGAAAACAGAGACAATTCCCTGCTTCGCATTTTTTATGCACTTTTTTTCTGTTTTCTTATTTATTTATCCAATTTCCTATCACCAAACTCATGGATGAGGTGAACATAACTCCATCTATTTCACCCTTAACATCTTTTAATGATGAGGTGGATGTTAAGGTTGCACCTATACAAATATCACCGACATTAACACCCGATTCATTAAAGGTTTCATTTGATGGTTTTGACTCTTTTAGTCTAACTCCATTTAAATTAATCTTTGGTTCCAACATGTTTCTTTCTACAATAGAAGAACATAGACCATATGTGGTGAATCGCACGAGTTACTAAAATCTCTATTGCAATTATTATTACAATCGTAACTCTCTTAATGTATTCATTTTCATACCAATGACAAGGAGCAAAACGAATATTGAGTATATAATAAAGTTTGGTTTACAGGAGAAAATCGACCTTAAGACTATTTCGGAAGCAATAGAGGCATCCCCTAGTCATAGTCTTTTTAGAGTTTGTATCTATATTCGAAGGGGAAATACCATGAAACAAAGTGAGAGTTGGTGATGACAAAAATAATATATCTTTGATTGGAGAAGGAATTAAGCGACTATTATCACTTCGAATGCAAGTTCGGATGAGGTGTACTTAAAATAACAAAGATGTACTTTAAAAATAACAAACCTAACATACATTCTTCTCAATACTACACATTTTTCTCGAGGACAACTTTAAACATTTACCGAAAATGAATAAGAAAAATACAAATGTTCCTTGCAAATTTGCTAGAAATTAAATTTCCACCCCTTGTTTGATAAAAGCCCGGATAGTTAGTGAAGAATTTAATTGACATCTTAACAAATTGACATCTTAACAAATGAATATACCATGGAAGTAAATAATCTTCTTTAATCGAGATATAAGTAAATAACATACAATATTCTTCTCGATAATCCACGAGCATATCGACGGTAGTACATTTTAAACAAAAAAAAAAATACAAATGTTGGTTGGAAATTGTGAATTTAATAATTTCCACCCAATCAAGCTAACATTTCTTTTCATTTTTCCACCAATTTTCTTCTTTCTTCTTAATTCCATTGCAATATTCTATTAGTATCATTTCCTTTTCTTCTTCATTCAAATCTTCCTAGTTTTGACGAGAGTGATCCACAGATCGTAGTACTTGACAACCTTTGTTTGCCAAAAACTCCCAATTATTTTTATACCGAGTGTAGGATGATTGGGACATTCTTAATATAATTACGAATTGTTATTTATTATTATAAAGACAATGTTTATTTTTGAATACTTATCCGTGTTGTATGTAATTTTTTGAACATCATTAAAAATCCCTTTTTTAATTAGTGTAACCATAATCTTGGAATAGAGAGTTGGTTGTAGCTTAGTTGATTGAGCTTTTGTATCCCGGACTAATGAATGAGATCAAATCCCACCAATCTAATCTCTTTCTTCATTTTTTGATGGTTTTTTTAGTAGATTGGTAATATGCACGCGTGCATTGCACGTGATTTATGTAATTTTACAAATTTTATTTACTAATTTTATTGAAAGATTAATGTAAATTTAAGATTTATTATAAATATAATAAAAATCAAACAAATAACTAATTAAAACAAGTTTTGTAGAATTAAAACAAATAACTAATTTTAAATGATTAAATTCCTTTTAGTTAATCATTTAAAATTATCTATACAATAAAATATTTTGAAGTAACTCGAAATTTTTGTTCTAATTAGTTGTTTGGTTTTTATTATATTTATAATACATCTTAAATTTACATTAATATTTCAATAAAATTAGTAAATAAGTTTTGTAGAATTATATAAATTACGCGCAATGCATGTGCGCATTACTAGTGTTTTGAAATATTTAATTTGTCGGTTATAAATTAATTCAGCGATGAGTAAATGGTAATCGAGATAATATTACACATACTTGGAGTGGGAGACCTTTGTACCAAATCTACAAATACCCATACTTGGACATCCCAAACATACACACAACAAGTGCACTCACACTTGGAAATATACATTTTATCCGCGCCCATCTCAACATTTGAAAAGAGTCCCATTTGCCTCTCCAAAGCAATTAAAAGTTTCTCGGCCAACTCCCTAAAGTTTTCGTTTGGTTAACTCAGTTGAAGATTCTTTGGCCAACAAAATTCAAACAAAATTTCGTCCATCACACTTTGTTCGCGAAGGCCGACTTTTTGTTCTCTCACCACGTGATTTTGGAATCTTAATTTTAAGAATTCGAAGGTGTTAGTTTTTGTTTTTTGAGGGGAAAACAGAGACAATTCCCTCCATTGCATTTCTTATGCACTTTTTTTTTTTTTCTTATTTATTTATCCAATTTCCTATCACCAAACTCATGGATGAGGTGAACATAACTCCATCTATTTCACCCTTAACATCTTTTAATGATGAGGTGGATGTTAAGGTTGCACCTACACAAATATCACCGGCATTAACACCCGATTCATTAAAGGTTTCATTTGATGGTTTCGACTCTTTTAGTCCTAACTCCATTTTTTAATCTTTGGTTCCAACATGTTTCTTTTGCCAATAGAAGAACATAGACCATATGTGGTGAATCGCACGAGTTACTAAAATCTCTATTGCAATTATTATTACAATCGTAACTCTCTTAATCGTATTCATTTTCATACCAATGACAAGGAGCAAAACGAATATTGAGTATATAATAAAGTTTCGATTTACGAGCAGAGAAAATCGACTTTAAGACTATTTCGGAAGCAATAGAGGCATCCCCTAGTCATAGTCCTTTTAGAGTTTGTATCTATATTCGAGGAAGGGAAATACCATGAAACAGTGAGAGTTGGTGATGACAAAAACAATATATCTTTGATTGGAGAAAGAATTAAGCGGACTATTATCACTACGAATGCAAGTTCGGATGAGGTGTACTTAAAATAACAAAGTTGTACTTTAAAAAATAACAAACCTAACATACATTCTTCTCAATACTACACATTTTTCGAGGACAACTTTAAACATTTACCGAAAATGAATAAGAAAAATACAAATGTTCCTTGCAAATTTGCTAGAAATTAAATTTCCACCCCTTGTTTGGTAAAAGCCGGATAGTTAGTGAAGAATTTAATTAACATCTTAACAAATTGACATCTTAACAAATGAATATACCATGGAATTAAATAATTTTCCTTAATCGGATATAAGTAAATAACATACAATATTCTTCTCGATAATCTTGAGCATATCGACGTAGTAGTACATTTACCGACAAAGTGAAAAAGAAAAATACAAATGTTGGTTGGAAATTAATTTGAATTTAATAATTTCCACCAAATCAAGCTAACATTTCTTTTCTTTTTTCCACCATTTTTTTTTCTTTCTTCTTAATTCCATTGCAGTATTCTATTAGTATCATTTCCTTTTCTTCTTCATTCAAATCTTCCTAGATTTTGATGAGAGTGATCCACGGATCGTAGTACTTGACAACCTTTGTTTGCCAAAAACTCCCCATTTTTTTATACCAAGTGTAGGATGATTGGGACATTCTTAATATAATTACGAATTGTTATTTATTATTATAAAGGCAATGTTTATTTTTGAATACTTATCCGTGTTGTATGTAATTTTTTGAACATCATTAAAAATCCCTTTTTTAATTAGTGTAACCATAATCTTGGAATAGAGAGTTGGTTGTAGCTGAGTTGATTGAGCTTTTGTAACCCAGACTAATGAATGAGATCAAATCCCACCAATCTAATCTCTTTCTCCATTTTTTGATGGTTTTTTTAGTAGATTGGTAATATGCACGTGCATTGTACGTGATTTATGTAATTTTACAAATTTTATTTACTAATTTTATTGAAAGATTAATGTAAATTTAAGATTTATTATAAATATAATAAAAATCAAACAAATAACTAATTAAAACAAACTTTTGAGTCACTTTAAAATATTTTATTGTATAGATAATTTTAAATGATTAAATTCCTTTTAGTTAATCATTTAAAATTATCTATACAATAAAATATTTTGAAGTAACTCGAAATTTTTGTTCTAATTAGTTGTTTGGTTTTTATTATATTTATATTTCAATAAAATTAGTAAATAATTTTTGTAGAATTATATGAATTACGTGCAATGCACGTGCGTATTACTAGTGGTTTGAAATATTTAATTTGTCGGTTATAAATTAATTCACTGATGAGTAAATGGTAACTGAGATAATATTACACATACTTGGAGTGGGAGACCTTTAAACCAAATCTACAAATACCCATACTTGGACATCCCATCATACACACAACAAGTGCACTCACACTTGGAAATATACATTTTATCTGCCGCCCATCTCAACATTTGAAAAGAGTCCCCTTTCCCTCTCCAGCAATTAAAGGTTTCTCGGCCAACTCCCTAAAGTTTTCGTTTGGTTAACTCAGTTGAAGATTCTTTGGCCAACAAAATTCAAACAAAATTTCGTCCATCACACTTTGTTCGCGAAGGCCCATTTTTTTTTCTCACCATGTGATTTTAATATCTTAATTTTAAGAATTCGAAGGTGTTAGTTTTTGTTTTTTGAGGGGAAAACAGAGACAATTCCCTCTGTTCTGTTTCTTATGCACTTTTTTCTGTTTTCTTATTTATTTATCCAATTTCCTATCACCAAACTCATGGATGAGGTGAACATAACTCCATCTATTTCACCCTTAACATCTTTTAATGATGAGGTGGATGTTAAGGTTGCACCTACACAAATATCACCGACATTAACACCCGATTCATTAAAGGTTTCATTTGATGGTTTTGACTCTTTTAGTCCTAACTCCATTTTCATTAATCTTGGTTCCAACATGTTTCTTTCTCCAATAGAAGAACATAGACCATATGTGGTGAACTGGCACAGAGTTACTAAAATCTCTATTGCAATTATTATTACAATCGTAACTCTCTTAACTGTATTCATTTTCATACCAATGACAAGGAGCAAAATGAATATTGAGTATATAATAAAGTTTCGGTTTCGAACAGAGAAAATCGACCTTAAGACTATTTCGGAAGCAATAGAGGCATCCCCTAGTCATAGTCTTTTTAGAGTTTGTATCTATATTCGAAGGGGAAATACCATGAAAGCAGTGAGAGTTGGTGATGACAAAAATAATATATCTTTGATTGGAGAAGGAATTAAGCGAGACTATTATCACTTGAATGCAAGTTCGGATGAGGTGTACTTAAAATAACAAAGATGTACTTTAAAAAATAACAAACCTAACATACATTATTCTCAATACTACACATTTTTCTGAGGACAACTTTAAACATTTACCGAAAATGAATAAGAAAAATACAAATGTTCCTTGCAAATTTGCTAGAAATTAAATTTCCACCCCTTGTTTGATAAAAGCCGGATAGTTAGTGAAGAATTTAATTGACATCTTAACAAATTGACATCTTAACAAATGAATATACCATGGAATTAAATAATCTTCTTTAATCGGATATAAGTAAATAACATACAATATTCTTCTCGATAATCCCGAGCATATCGACGGTAGTACATTTACAGAACAGTGAAAAAAAAATACAAATGTTGGTTGGAAATTGGTGAATTTAATAATTTCCACCCAACTGAAGCTAACATTTCTTTTCATTTTTCCACCAATTTTCTTCTTTCTTCTTAATTCCATTGCAGTATTCTATTAGTATCATTTCCTTTTCTTCTTCATTCAAATCTTCCTAGTTTTTGGACAGAGAGTGATCCACATATCAGTAGTACTTGACAACCTTTGTTTGCCAAAAACTCCCAATTGTTTTTATACCGACTGTAGGATGATTGGGACATTCTTAATATAATTACGAATTGTTATTTATTATTATAAAGGCGATGTTTATTTTTGAATACTTATCCGTGTTGTATGTAATTTTTTGAACATCATTAAAAATCCCTTTTTTAATTAGTGTAACCATAATCTTGGAATAGAGAGTTGGTTGTAGCTCAGTTGATTGAGCTTTTGTAACCCAGACTAATGAATGAGATCAAATCCCACCAATCTAATCTCTTTCTCCATTTTTTGATGGTTTTTTTAGTAGATTGGTAATATGCACGTGCATTGCACGTGATTTATGTAATTTTACAAATTTTATTTACTAATTTTATTGAAAGATTAATGTAAATTTAAGATTTATTATAAATATAATAAAAATCAAACAAATAACTAATTAAAACAAAATTTTGAGTCACTTCAAAATATTTTATTGTATAGATAATTTTAAATGATTAAATTCATTTTAGTTAATCATTTAAAATTATCTATACAATAAAATATTTTGAAGTAACTCAAATTTTTGTTCTAATTAGTTGTTTGGTTTTTATTATATTTATAATACATCTTAAATTTACATTAATATTTCAATAAAATTAGTAAATAATTTTTGTAGAATTATATAAATTACGCGCAATGCACGTGCGTCATTACATTCTAGTGGTTTGAAATATTTAATTTGTCGGTTATAAATTACTTCAGCGATGAGTAAATGGTAAATCGAGATAATATTACACATACTTGGAGTGGGAGACCTTTGTACCAAATCTACAAATACCCATACTTGGACATCCCAAAGATACACACAACAAGTGCACTCACACTTGAAATATACATTTTATCCGCCGCCCATCTCAACATTTGAAAAGAGTCCCATTTGCCTCTCCAAAGCAATTAAAAGTTTCTCGGCCAACTCCCTAAAGTTTTCGTTTGGTTAACTCGGTTGAAGATTCTTTGGCCAACAAAATTCAAACAAAATTTCGTCCATCACACTTTGTTCGCGAAGGCCGACTTTTGTTCTCTCACCACGTGATTTTGGAATCTTAATTTTAAGAATTCGAAGGTGTTAGTTTTGTTTTTGAGAGGAAAACAGAGACAATTCCCTGCATTTCATTTTTTATGCACTTTTTTCTTTTTTCTTATTTATTTATCCAATTTCCTATCACCAAACTCATGGATGAGGTGAACATAACTCCATCTATTTCACCCTTAACATCTTTTAATGATGAGGTGGATGTTAAGGTTGCACCTACACAAATATCACCGGCATTAACACCCGATTCATTAAAGGTTTCATTTGATGGTTTCGACTCTTTTAGTCCTAACTCCATTTCATTAATCTTTGGTTCCAACATGTTTCTTTTTCCAATAGAAGAACATAGACCATATGTGGTGAACTGGCACAGAGTTACTAAAATCTCTATTGCAATTATTATTACAATCGTAACTCTCTTAACTGTATTCATTTTCATACCAATGACAAGGAGCAAAACGAATATTGAGTATATAATAAAGTTTGGTTTACAACAGAGAAAATCGACTTTAAGACTATTTGGAAGCAATAGAGGCATCCCCTAGTCATAGTCCTTTTAGAGTTTGTATCTATATTCAGAAGGGGAAATACCATGAAACAGTGAGAGTTGGTGATGACAAAAACAATATATCTTTGATTGGAGAAGGAATTAAGCAGACTATTATCACTTCGAATGCAAGTTCGGATGAGGTGTACTTAAAATAACAAAGTTGTACTTTAAAAAATAACAAACCTAACATACATTCTTCTCAATACTACACATTTTTCTGAGGACAACTTTAAACATTTACCGAAAATGAATAAGAAAAATACAAATGTTCCTTGCAAATTTGCTAGAAATTAAATTTCTACCCCTTGTTTGGTAAAAGCCCGGATAGTTAGTGAAGAATTTAATTGACATCTTAACAAATTGACATCTTAACAAATGAATATACCATGGAATTAAATAATCTTCCTTAATCAGATATAAGTAAATAACATACAATATTCTTCTCGATAATCTTGAGCATATCGACTGTAGTACATTTATCGAAGCAAAGGTGAAAAAGAAAAATACAAATGTTGGTTGGAAATTGGTGAATTTAATAATTTCCACCCAATCAAGCTAACATTTCTTTTCTTTTTTCCACCATTTTTCTTCTTTCTTCTTAATTCCATTAAGTATTCTATTAGTATCATTTCCTTTTCTTCTTCATTCAAATCTTCCTAGATTTTGGACAGAGTGATCCACAGATCGGTAGTACTTGACAACCTTTGTTTGCCAAAAACTCCCCATTTTTTATACCAAGTGTAGGATGATTGGGACATTCTTAATATAATTACGAATTGTTATTTATTATTATAAAGGCAATGTTTATTTTTGAATACTTATCCGTGTTGTATGTAATTTTTGAACATCATTAAAAATCCCTTTTTTAATTAGTGTAACCATAATCTTGGAATAGAGAGTTGGTTGTAGCTGAGTTGATTGAGCTTTTGTAACCCAGGACTAATGAATGAGATCAAATCCCACTAATCTCATCTCTTTCTCCATTTTTTGATGGTTTTTTTAGTAGATTGGTTATATGCACGTGCATTGCACGTGATTTATGTAATTTTACAAATTTTATTTACTAATTTTATTGAAAGATTAATGTAAATTTAAGATTTATTATAAATATAATAAAAATCAAACAAATAACTAATTAAAACAAACTTTTGAGTCACTTTAAAATATTTTATTGTATAGATAATTTTAAATGATTAAATTCCTTTTAGTTAATCATTTAAAATTATATATACAATAAAATATTTTGAAGTAACTAGAAATTTTTGTTTTAATTAGTTCTTTGGTTTTTATTATATTTATAATACATCTTAAATTTACATTAATATTTCAATAAAATTAGTAAATAATTTTTGTAGAATTATATGAATTACGAGCAATGCACGTCGTATTACTAGTGGTTTGAAATATTTAATTTGTCGGTTATAAATTAATTCACCGATGAGTAAATGGTAAAGCGACATAATATTACACATACTTGGAGTGGGAGACCTTTAAACCAAATCTACAAATATAAGACCAATACCCATACTTGGACATCCCAAAGATACACACAACAAGTGCACTCACACTTGGAAATATACATTTTATCCGCGCCCATCTCAACATTTGAAAAGAGTCCCTTCCCCTCTCCAACAATTAAAAGTTTCTCGGCCAACTCCCTAAACTTTTCATTTGGTTAACTCGATTGAAGATTCTTTGGCTAACAAAATTCAAACAAAATTTCTTCCATCACACTTTGTTAAAAGGCCGATTTTTTGTTTTCTCTTCATGTGATTTTGTGATCTTAATTTTAAGGATTCGAAGGTAATATTTTTTGTTTTTGGAGGGGAAAAAAGAGACAATTCCCTCTGTTCTGTTTCTTATTCAATTTTTTCTGTTTTCTTATTTATTTATCCAATTTCCTATCACCAAACTCATGGATGAGGTGAACATAACTCCATCTATTTCACCCTTAACATCTTTTAATGATGAGGTGGATGTTAAGGTTACACCTACACAAATATCACCGGCATTAACACCTGATTCATTAAAGGTTTCATTTGATGGTTTCGACTCTTTTAGTCCTAACTCCATTTCTATTAATGCTGGTTCCAACATGTTTCTTTTTCCAATAGAAGAACATAGACCATATGTGGTGAACTGGCACAGAGTTACTAAAATCTCTATTGCAATTATTATTACAATCGTAACTCTCTTAACTGTATTCATTTTCATACCAATGACAAGGAGCAAAACGAATATTGAGTATATAATAAAGTTTTCAGTTTCTGAACAGAGAAAATCTGACTTTAAGACTATTTCGGAAGCAATAGAGGCATCCCCTAGTCATAGTCCTTTTAGAGTTTGTATCTATATTCAGAAGGGGAAATACCATGAAACAAAATGAGAGTTGGTGAAGACAAAAACAATATATCTTTGATTGGAGAAGGAATTAAGCGATTATTATCACTTTGAATGCAAGTTCGGATGAGGTGTACTTAAAATAACAAAGTTGTACTTAAAAAATAACAAACCTAACATACATTCTTCTCAATACTACACATTTTAAGAGGACAACTTTAAACATTTAACTAAAATGAATAAGAAAAATACAAATGTTCATACAAATTTCTTTGGAAATAAAACTTCCATCCCTTGATTGGTAAAAGCCGGATAGTTAGTGAAGAATTTAATTGACATTTTTACAAATTGACATCTTAACAAATGAATATATCATGAAATTAAATAATCTTCCTTAATCGGATATAAGTAAATAACATACAATATTCTTCTCGATAATCCTGAGCATATCGACTGTAGTACATTTACGAAGCGGTGAAAAAGAAAAATACAAATGTTGGTTGGAAATTGGCTGGAATTTAATAATTTCCACCCAGTTGAAGGTGACATTTCTTTTATTTTTTCCATCAATTTTCTTCTTTCTTCTTAATTCCATTGCAACATTCTATTAGTATCATTTCCGCTTCATTCCAATCTTCCTAGTTTTTGAACAGAGATTGATCCACAGATCAGTAGTACTTGACAACTTTTTTTGCCAAAAACTCCCAATTTTTTTTATACCGAGTGTAGGATGATTGGGACATTCTTAATGTAATTACGAATTGTTTTTTATTATTATAAAGGCGATATTTATTTTTGAATACTAATCCGTGTTGTAAGTAATTTTCTGAACATCATTAAAAATCCCTTGTTTAATTAATGTAACCATAATCTTGGAATAGAGAGTTGTTTATAAATATAATAAAAATCAAACAAATAACAAATTAAATTCCTTTAAGTTAATCATTTAAAATTATCTATACAATAAAATATTTTGAAGTAACTCGAAATTTTTGTTCTAATTACTTGTTTGGTTTTTATTATATTTATAATACATCTTAAATCTACATTAATATTTTAATAAAATTTTTAAAATTTTTTTGTAGAATTATATGAATTACGTGCAATGCACGTGCGTATTACTAGTGGTTTGAAATGTCCAATTTGTCGGTTATAAATTAATTCACTGATGACTAAATGGTAACTGAAATAATATTACACATAATTGGAGTGGGAGACCTTTAAACCAAAACTATAAATATAAGACCAGTACCCATACTTGGACATCCCAGCATACAAACAACAAGTGCACTCACACTTGAAAATATACATTTTATCTGCCGCCCATCTCAACATTTGAAAAGAGTCCTCGTTCCCTCTCCAGCAATTAAAAGTTTCTCAGCCAACTCACTGAAGTTTTCGTTTGGTTAACTCAATTGAAGATTCTTTGGCCAACAAAATTTTGTCTGTCACACTTTGTTCGCGAAGGCTGATTTTTTGTTTTCTCTCCATGTGATTTTGTGATCTTAATTTTAAGGATTCGAAGGTATTAGTGTTTGTTTTTTGAGGGGAAAAAAGAGACAATTCCCTCTGTTCTGTTTCTTATTCACTTTTTTTTGTTTTCTTATTTATTTATCCAATTTCCTATCACCAATCTCATGGATGAGGTGAACATAACTCCATCTATTTCACCCATAACATCTTTTAATGATATTGAGGTGAATGTTGAGGTTCCACCTACACTTCGATTCATCAAGGGTTTCAGTTGGTGGTTTGAAATTGAACTCTTTTAGTCCTAACTCAATTTCTTTTAATGTTGGTTCCCACATGTTTCTTTCTCCTATGGAAGAACATACCCCATATGTGGTGAACTGGCACAGAGTTACTAAAATCTCTTTTGCAATTATTATTACAATCGTAACTCTCTTAACTGTATTCGTTTTCATACCAATGACAAGGAGCAAAACAAATATTGAGTGTATAATAAAGTTTTAAGTTTCTAAACAGAGAAAATCTGACTTTAAGACTATTCCGGAAGCAATAGAGGCGACCCTTAGTTATAGCTCTAATAGAGGCGTCCCCAAATTATAGCCCTTTTAGAGTATGTATCTATATTCAGAAGGGGGAATACCATGAGACAGTCACAGTGATGACAAAAAAAATATATCTTTGATTAGAGAAGGGATTGGGAGGACTATAATATCCTCCAATGCTAAAGATCGAAGAAACGACAACCCTTTGCCACTAGCAACATTATGTAAGTATTTATTTTTTAGTTGAGTTGGATGTCTTTAAATGTTATTAATTAATTCATGAGTTCTAACTATTACTTTAAAAACTAATCTGTAGGGATCAATGGTAAAGGTTTCTTGGCTCATGATTTGACGGTTGTAAACACCGTAAAGCATGGGGTTGCAGTTAATAATTGGGCAAAAGAATTAGTCTTCTTTAGGTGTAGACTGTAGGGTATAGATGCAACTCTAAACATCAGAGCTGAAAAACAATTTTACGGTAGCTGTCAACTTTACGGTGGAAATAATTCGATTTCTGAATTGCACTTGCCTTCTTTCAAAATTGTGAGTTTCGGAGTGAGAAGTCATATCCAGAAGAAAAGATTGTGTTCTCAAGCCTATCTACTCCTCTTTTGACTTTTGAAAGTGCATTTGTATTTCACCTTTGTTCATTTTATGTAGATAAGTTTCAAAATAACCGATCAAAGACAATGTTTGTAGGTAGTTCATTAGGGAAATGTGCATCTTTTGTTATCATGCAATCCTATTTGGATGCATCAGTAAGTGGCTACTTCCTTGATACTTCTCCACCGAACACTACCTACTTTGCCATTTTCGGCAACGTAGGAAATGGTGCGACTGCAAATATACCAGCATTTATCCATGAATTAGATGAGGTCGAAGCGTATTCTAAGTATTCATTGAGAGTGTTTCTAGGAAGAGATGACTGGATACTACTGCGGGTGGAATATGATTTAGATTTACATATATTATAGTTTAATAAAAGTTTTTAACTTTATCTTGATGTAGCGTACATTAATATAATTAAGTGAATCCTCTGTTTAAGTTTTTGTTCTCTCTTTATTCTGTTTAATATCATGAAATCTTACATTTTGGTAGAGCTTCCTATGATTTGAGGAAATATGCAATTGTTAAGAAACATAAAACCTGAATCGAAAAGAAAGCTAAACATATTGAAAATATGAATGAAGAGCAATGAGAGAAAACTTTCTTTCTCTGTTTATATTGATTACTGTTGAAAAGTATATAAATTGAAAGATCTATCCTCTCATATATATACATTCGAAAATGGAAAAATATCGAGAATAATCGCCTATGATTTAAATTCCTATCCAAGAAAAGATCGTGACTCGGCAAATTATAACAGAAAATTTGTTATGCAGCAGGTGGTAAAATATTCTCTGCAGCAAGGTGTGAATCATCCTGTGTACCATGGTCCACTACACCATCAAGAATATTCTTTTGATTGTGATTTTTGATAGCCATTTCCTGATAGCAATGATTACAATAATTTCTCCTAACAGCTTCAAGCGGCGTTTTTCATCTGCCAGTCGATTCCCCTCTATAGGTTTCTTTTTTTGGTTCTTGTTGTCTTCCTTATTATTAATTATTCTTCTAGTGTAATTATTGTATGTGTGTGTGTATAATGACATATGTGGTGTGTGTGTGCAAACACTGTAGTTAAGTATAGGTGCAAGTGTGTGTTAGAATGTGTGCACGCATAAAAATATATCGTATATTATAGCGTGTATTATATTTAGGACCGTTTTGGACGGTCAAGGCGGCGTCGCCGAATAAGGCCTTCTGTGCCACGTTCTTTTTTTTAATGGTTTAACATATTTTTTGGATATATATAATAAATACTTGCATAGTTTTTTAAACAAGTTGTTTGGTCAAGTGGTTTGGGTGCTCCTTCTCCTCAAGAGCTCTTGTGTTTCAATTCTTTGCAACATGAAAGTTTGCCTTGTTTATTTCTTAGCCTTTTTCGCTTTTCCCAGCCCGAAAGTATAATGAAAAAGTGGATTTTGTACTGAGCTGTTGAGGGTCGGAGGTTGTATGGATACATTAATTGTTCTATGACACGCGTTGGCACTAAGCACATACTCGGATAGGGTCGCAAAGTGCAAAGATCTTGTCTTTGACAACCAGTCTAAGCAATAACGTAACCAGGAATTATTATGGGGTGAGTCGATACACGAAATTGGCGTGGGTTAGATAAAAAAAAATACACATAAATATTAACCAAAAAGAATTTTTAAAAAATTTTACCTAGTAATTTTTTTAAGGAAGGGGGGCTGGGGCCTAGGTTGGCCCCCCCACCTCCGCCATTGGCTCTAAGGACAACAAAACCTAACTTATGTGTTGTGTGAAGATCAGTGAGTAGCATTCTGCTCGATTAGGCAAATGCGAGTGAGGGATAAGCTTCGCTAGGAGGGAAACTCGGGAAGGCGAACCTTCTCCTTCACCCTGAACTTGTAGCTTTGAGATCGATCGGACTTGGCTTACTTTGAACCACTTATTCCTTCTTTCAGTAGGGCGCAATTCAACTGGACATACAACTCTTACGGGCAGCATGTGCTAACTATCTTTTTAATAGTATAAGATCTATAACAATTTCCTTCTTAGCTTACAAGATTATAGTATTATTCTCAGAATAAAGTGTCTGCCAATTATTTTGTGAGGGGTGCTTATAAGAATTTGGATTTGAATTTAAACTTTCTGATTTTTTGAAGGGGAGCTTGCAATTGATAATTTTGACTTACTAAATTCACAAATCTGTAGTTGTGGAGGTAATTCATGATACTACACCGCGGAGTATAGATGTTAAATGGGCTGGCCCTAGCTCTATAGGGTCAGTCCTAATGGGCTTCGAGCTAAATGAGCTTCGGTTTAAACGTGCCACAATTAAACGGGCTAGCATATTGTGAATCTAACCCTAATCCTAACGAGCTTCGGGCTAAACGGGCCACTATCGGGCTTAAGTCAAAAAATAAAAAATTATATATTTAAATCTAAAATTTTAAACTCGAACATATATAACATTTAAGTTTAACATGTTAAGTTAAAGTGTTCATTATAAAAAATTCTTGCATAGTTTATAATTATATTGCATTAACATATTTATAAAATTTAAATATTCCATGGCCTAAATTTTAAAATAAAACTATAATAATAAAAGATAGTATTATATAATATATACCCATATAAAATTAAAAAAAATAATAGTTAAAAAAAATATTCATATGACTTCATTTTGCAGGGGGTTGCTGTTGCATTTCCTGTTTATTTTGCCACACAAAGGTACAAAATCTCAGGGGCAACATTTGGTTAACTTTTAAGAAAAATTAGTAATTCAATTCAACAAGTGAAAGTTTTTTATGTTCCTCTGCTCTGACTAGTATTTTGGTTCAAAAGTATTCAAAGTCATAGTTTTAAGAATTATATATTTAAACTCATTAAAGATGAGGAAATGTAGGCTTGAAAAAATATATTTAGTAATAAGTAATATGTAATAAAATAGATTTATAATATTAGAACTATATTTATTTTTTAAAAAACACAATTGGCGGGCTAGTCCGGTTAACCTACGGGCTAGCCCTAACGGACCTCGGGCTAAATGCTCCGGGCCAAAAAAGCCCAGGATTTAAGCGGGCCAAAAAATAGTCGCCCTAACCCTCTTTTTCCGGTTTAAATGGTAAGGCCAATGGGACGTGGCCCGTTTAACATCTCTACGATGGAGATCCGCAAATATGTTCTCTTCCTGATAATCTATTTCATCAATCATGATGTATTCCAGTCTGAATGTTAAAACAAAGGGATGGATTTAAAATTTAAAGTCATTAATAGTGCATATGGAATTAGGATAGGCTTTTCTACGTAGCTTTTGGGCCTTATATGTAAAGGTGTCAAGTGGGCCGGTTCTAGATGTTGATATGGGCTCTTATTTGATTAAGAAAATTAACCGGGCCACCCAGCTCAAGCCCAGCCCAGGTCTGTTTGGCTGGACAACTTTTTTTTTCCAAACACGGATATAATTCCACCAAGCACAGATTGTATAAGTGATGTCTATGATTGAAATTAGTACTACTCAATTATCCCAATGATCTGAATCATACATTGTAGCAATATATCAAAAACAAACCTCAAAAATACTTTAGGTTATATCATCTCTTTCGATCAAGGACATCAGTCACTTATTTTTAGATAAGTTGAAATATTTAAAAAAGAAAAGAAAAGAAAAGAGGGATGTGTTTACATAGCCGAACAATTTGCTTTATTACAAGTCGAGAAAGAGAAAAAAATCCCACTGGATATTAGAAATAAAAGAAAAGGCATAGTCTGCAGCAAAAACAAAAATTAATAGAGATCATGACACAGTTAAGATTTTCGACAAGCTTTGCCAATTGCCTCAATTGCACTAGCATCCTCCCTGTAGCTGACAAGCTGTGATAAGTTTGCCCATGACATACGTTTTAGCTACTGAGTGTCATTTTTCTGGATGCTAAGGAAGACTCACTACAAAAAAATAGTAATTTAGCGACATATATTTATTGGCGGTTCACTAAAACCGCCGATACCTAATTATATAACAACGATTTTCCAAACCGCTGCGGATTAAGCGAATAAATTTAATTTGGGAAATTATAGCGACTTAATTGCGCGGCGGTTTCAATAAAACCGCAGGGAAATTCATTCTATTTTTGTTATAAAATTACACTTATTATATATTAATTATTCTTAGAAAAGGTTTTTTCTAATTTCAGAGTGGAATTAAAAAAGGGTTTAAAACTCAAAAAAAGGGTTTACAATTGTGGCTCTTCCTTCTCTCGCACAACAACCCGCCTACCTCCGCCGTCGAGTCACCACCCGTCTGCCTCTGTCGGCGACTCAATCGCACCCGCCTGCCTCCGCCGGCGACTCAATCACAAGAGCAGCCTACTTGTCACTTTCATTTCTAACGTACTTGACGATCTTGCCTCTACCATTGGTACAGTTTCTTTTGTGTCTCATTTGTTTGTGAAATTTGAGTTCTATTTCTTGATTCTGAAGTTGGACTGGATGTTTGAGCAGAACTTTAATTTTGTGTGGAGTTATGATCTCGAGCTTGTAATTTTCGGTTGTCAGTTTGCATATTGATGTTTCGAAACGCTTAAAGTAGAAATTGTTTGTCAGATTTATTGGAGAAACGTATTCGATAGCTGATTCGAATTTAATTGTGATGCTGCTCTTTGGCACTATTCCTTTTCATTTCAATTTAAGTAGAAACAAGTGTTCTCATTTTTTGTTTCATACTTATTACAGATGGTAAGTTGTTGGTTCTATTTGATCGATTGAGATTATATTTGTTGCTGTTGAGTTGTTTGTTGGATTTGAATCAGCATTATTTTTGTTTATTTTGCTCATATGGTACAAAATCAAGAGAGCTAGCTAGAGTTCTAATTTGTTGGCTTATTGAATCTCCTGTTAAGTAACTAAGACATCTCCTGTTAAAATTTCCAAATCAAATATTTAAGGGTCTGATGGATTTGCAGGATGCTTTTGATGCTACCTCTCTGACCCTTGGTATTGCTGCGGTAGCTGGTCTTGGATTATTGGCTTTTACAGAGGTTAGGCGCCACTAAAATTTAAATATTTCTCGAGTATATACGGATTATGGATTAACAAATCTTTCCATTCTTTTTTCAGGTGGAAACAATTATCCAAATTTTAGGTTCAGCTGCTCTTGTGCAGTTTGCAAGCAAGAAACTCCTGTTTTATTGCATACGGATAATCACGTATATGCGAGTACGAATGTGTTCTGATTTTTGCAATTACCTTATGTCGTAGCCCTAACTCTAAATGTGCAGATATTATGGTCGATAATTGTGCTATTTGCAAGAACCATATCATGGATCTATGTGAGTCTCTTTTATTTTCTTTATTTGTTTAATTTGTTTCGGCTTAATTTGTTTATCTGATTTTGGTGATGTTGTGATTAGGCATTGAGTGTCAGGCTAATCAAGCTAGTGCAACCAGCGAGGAGTGCACTGTTGCTTGGGGTATGTTGCTAATTTGTATTCCTAATGACCTTTAGTTCTTTTCAATTTGCTTTGTTCCAATAATCTGTTGTTTGGTTCTTGATGTGATTGGATTTGGTGGACAAGTAGTATCCTACTTTTCTAGAATCAATAAATACGAACTGTTGAAATCATGAATAGTTGTTCTTTCACCTCGTGCTATACTTTCTGCGAATAGGAAATAATTATACTTCAAGTTTGGGGGTGAGTGGTTGATTTCTCTGTGCTGGATATTATTAGGTTTTGTTTGCTATTATTTTTATATTTATCTTGTATTAATATTAAGGATAAATTTTGAACTACCTGTAGTAGAGGTAGAATATGGAATTAATATGGACTTTGGGTGCAGAAGTAGAATTACTAACTTTTGCTTGCAACTGCAGGGATGTACATGTCAAATTTTGTTCTATAAGCATTAGTAGATATAACTAATACTTGATTAGTATAGCTGGTTAGCAGAAAACTTTAGTCAATTGACGTGTTCTTATTTAGCTTTCTTGATTTAGAGTACATGTTCTAATATTTGATATTATGTGGCTTAAGGAGCCATTGCCTTATCTAAAGCTGTAATTAGTGATGAGAGCTTTATAGGCTGATTTTTCATTAGGTAGCAACGTATCATATCTTTTTAACAGTTTTTTGCAAGAAACATGTCAATGAATAAGTGCAGGATGGATACATTGCTGTTCCAATAAAGTACTCATTGTGACTTGACACATTATTTGAAAATTTAAAATCTATCTACTATATGTAATATGATGCGAGAAATGCTTGAGCTATCTTTTATTGTCTGATTATTGTCTTAGATATTGTTTGAGGCATAGTATCTGCAACCCTTGAAAATATCAAGAAAAATTGTTGTTTCTATCATCTATGACAAATTTATTGACAATACTGAATTTGTTAGTCTGCAGTACCCACTATCTTCAACTTCAGTAGCTTTTAGTTATTAGTTACTTCAAATGAAAGATACTAAAAAGACTTTTGGTGGGGCTCTTGTTACAGTTTTTGAGAACGCATTAGGAAAAGTCCCTGAGCAGGTTTGCTAATTGGCTAAACCGAACACATGAAGTGGTATGTTCTTTTGCATATTAAATTTATTTTTCTATATTACACCAAATATATATACTCTTTCCAACTATTAACATTTAAGTCGCTTATTTTTATTTACGAACATATCTAAAATTACAACTTTTGCATTGAGTACAAGTTATTAGGTATAATATCAATAATTTGGTTTCAATTGTAGGCACCAACAGATGAAGGAAGCGGACATGAACCTTCACGGAGGAACATAAGACAATATTCATCCTTTAGTCATGATGTAAATGAGGATTCTCATTCGCGATGTTGTATCTATTTCTATTGTATTAAGAACATGTACTTGTGTAGATGGTTTTGATAAGCGCATTTGAAGATTTGTAATGACTTTAACGAAATGCTCGACTTTATGATGTTGAAAAGTTTGACTTTTCTATGTTTGAATGATATTATGCCTCGGATATTAAAGTGTCACAAAAATATAAAAATTTGTGAGAAATTTAGCTATTATTAAAAAATGGTTTTCAATTAACAACGGATTATATAGAAATTTTGCAAAAACATTTTTTTTCTATTAGCGGCGGTTTAAAATATTTGCTAAATATTTTAATATTATTTTATTTTAGTGGCAATTTCAAAACCGCTGAAATTTAAATTAGTGGCGGTTTAAACCATTTGCTAAATATTTTAATATTATTTTATTTTAGTGGCGGTTTCAAAACCGCTGCGAAATTTAAATTAGTGGCGGTTTTGAACCGCTGCCAAAAAACCACCGCTAATATACACAAATTCCAGCGTTTCCTAAAAACCGCCATAAATTCTATCGCGACACGTGTTTGGACAAGCAGATTTTGGAGGCTGTTGTGAAATGCTTCGTTGGCGGTTTAAAACCGCCGCTATATTTAATAGAAACCGCTACTAATTACCTATTTTTTGTAGTGACTCCTTTGATAATAGTGATAAGTCATTGTTTAGAGTCTTGAGGAATCAAATGGTACAATAGCTAACCGTGCACCACTAGCAATTTGAGGATTATATGTTTCATCCTCATTCGGTTAATCGGTCCACCGTTTATGAGCCGTTCGTCATTTTCTTATTGTATGTAAAAAATATAAGTAAGGTTTAGTATAGGAAGAAAATGACTTAGTGCATGGCTACTAGTCGAGGCCGGGAATTTGATTCGATCTCGCAAGACCAAAATGCCCGTATACTTGTCTTCTGCGGTTCAGACGTCCCTAAGATACAACGGCTATTTCCGTCTCGAGTTCTGAGATTTGCAAACTCGAAACACAAATGAACAACAAAGGTGTTTTGAATTTCAAGCTTTTGAAGGAGGAAGAATGTCGATATGCTAGATTATGCAAATGACCATTTTTTATCCGATGATTTCGTGTGTTTTTCATTTGCAGAGATCGATTATTATAGGCCTCAGGTGCCTCGTATGGAAAGATCACGTGTTTTGGCTCGAAAAGACATATTTTGCACTGACAGACGCCTTTTTGTTTGTCGGCGCACGACCGACACACGGGCCGTCTGTTTGGTTCGCACATGTCGGCAGGCGCACGACCGACGCTTTGGCCGTCGTCGCCCGTGCTAAGTGCGAACCTCTTCCCGATTGAAATCCATTTAATTAATTACAAAAATTGATTAAATCCGTTTAATTAATTACAAAAATTAATTAAATCCTTTAATTAATTACAAAAATTAATTAAACATTTAGTTTAAAGATTTTTGGTCCAAAAAGAATAAGGGCCACCCGGAGCGACGGCCCAGGTCCAAGCCAGTCCACGGCCCACGACACGGGCGACGGCGGCGCGCAAGACGCGTGTGATTTGAACCAAACCACAAGCATGTAGGTCCTCACCTCTTTAATCGGGTGAATGAGAAATTAATCTAGAACCAATTAGTGTAAAATGGAATTAAATTATTTGTAAAGATTCTACTAAGAGAGTAGATGAGAATAACATTTGGAATTTCTCAAAACCAATTTCGGGTGAATGAGAAATTAATGCTAGAAGTTAGCCACTTAATACAAATAAATGGTATGGCAAATGAAAAATGTGGGGAAGGAGAAATGGTCCATTCCACATAGGAAAAGTATGAAAAGTTTTTGCACACTTTATATATCCCAAAAAGTAATTCTCCTTCCAATTCCAATTTTAGTTAGGGGTGGTCACGATTCGAGAAAAGTATGTCTCGATTCTTCCAAAATAGGAACAAGAACCGAAAACGAAGCCTCACGGCCGGCCCACCAGCCAGGGATCCAAACCGGAACCCTATTCTTCCATGGTTCGAATAAAAATAATTTATTGATTTTAATTACAAAACAAAAATAGAAAATGAATTGGATTTAATATTCATACTAATTTTAAGTTTTAGACTTAACTAATAATAATAGTAAACTGTCTTAACCAATAAAATAGTGATGGTTCACATACACCAACCTGGAGCAGCACGTATAGAATCTATCACTCTAATTCTTCTAGATATTTAGCCTAACCAAATTGTCAGCAGACTGTTAGTATTATTCCTTATGTTTCCAATATAATGTTGCCACGTGTTGCTTAGGAATCCTTCTAGTATATTCTGCAGCTCTTATATAAGGTAGGCATTATCTTCTTCAATGTAACAGTGCCAATCATTCTCAACGGCAATATATCAAACACTATTTCTGCATTATTTCTTCTTTATTTTCTTTTCAATGACTTGTTGCAAATCCTTCATGGTATCAGAGCAGGGGTAACCTTGCTCTGATCACCTTGATTTTTCAATGACAGCTAATAATGAGAAATCATCAGCTAGCAGCAGTGATCACTCCATATCATCCTCACACCTTATTTCTCTTCAAGGTCACTCAGTGGCAGTGAAACTCACGGATGAGAATTTTCTCATTTGGAAGCAACACATTACTACAACTCTCAAAGGCTATGGATTAGAAGGATACCTAGACGGAAGCATCTCCACTCCTACAAAACTCATACCAGCTGAAGAA
This sequence comes from Rehmannia glutinosa, assembly GCA_016081115.2. Taxonomy (NCBI): domain Eukaryota; kingdom Viridiplantae; phylum Streptophyta; class Magnoliopsida; order Lamiales; family Orobanchaceae; genus Rehmannia; species Rehmannia glutinosa. Next base: position 1,669,172 of record JABTTQ020002610.1, read on the forward strand.
AAAGGCTTGTTGAAAGTAAACCCTGCCTACATTCAATGGCAAAGGCAAGATCAACTTCTAGCCTCATGGATCATTTCCTCTTTATCTGAATCAATTTTAATTACTGTGGTTGGATTGAGTACTTCTTTTGAGATTTGGCAATGTCTAGAGTCAAATTTTTCCAGCCACTCAACTGCTAGAATCATGCAATATAAGATTCAGCTGCAAAATTTAAAAAAGAACAGTCTAAGTGTAAGGGAATATTTGAGTAAGATAAAGGGATATTGTGATGCTTTGGCAGCCGTTGGCCATAAAATGAGTGAAAGGGATCAAGTTATGCATGTGTTGTCTGGGCTAGGAAGTGAATATGATGCAGTTGTTGTCAGTATAATATCTAAAACAGAGAATTGCAACTTGAGAGATGTCACTTCTCTTCTCCTCAGCTATGAAAGCAGACTTGAAGCTGCTGCTCTTATCAACACAGATGGATCCCTTCCTACTGCTCACTTAGCTACTCAGACTCAAGGAAGAAATGCCCAAACACCCCAGTATAACAAAGGAAGAGGAGGATACAGAGGTAGGGGCAGAGGTTACAGAGGTGGAAGGGGTGGTAGGAGCTTTGGAAATAGAATTCATTGCCAAATATGTGGGTATTCTAACCACACAGCAGACAAGTGTTACAACAGATTCAATCCTGATTTCACACCTAACACCAATTCTCAGAGTCAAAGAAGCTTCACTGAAGGAAATAAGAATTTCGCTCAGTCCTCTGCCATGATAGCTACCACTGATCAAGGAAGTGAAGTAAACTGGTATCCTGATTCAGGAGCCACTCATCACATCACTAATGATTTTTCTAATCTGAACTTTGCAGCTGATTATAATGGACATGGAAAGTTACAAATTGGCAATGATTTGGATGGACATTTCACATGTTGGTAAGTCTCTTATTTCATCTCCCACGCACATACACAAAGCACCACGCCTTTTTAAAATAAATAACCTCATACATGTTCCAAAAATAACCAAAAACCTTTTGAGTGTTGCTCGGTTTGCTAGAGACAATGGAGTGTATTTTGAATTTTATCCTTATTGTTGTGTTGTCGAGGATCAAGTCACAAAGGAAACTCACGATTCAAGGGGATCTTTAGAATGGGCTTTACCAATTCAAGCTTCTCAAGCATTGTCTCAAGCATTCTCCTCCACGGTTCAGTCCAAGACCCACACTCTTCCTTCCAAGCCTCAAGTTAGGAACATCGTAGTTTATTTTCTTATGTAGCTAGTCTATGAAATCTTTAGAGTTATGGCACAAGAGACTTGGCCGTCCTTCCTATGATGTAACCAAAAAAGCACTTGTTGCTAGTGATATTCCTTTTGTTAATGAAAATTCTAACAAATTTTGTTCTCATTGTGTTCAAGCAAAGGCACATAAAGCGCCATTTCTGTTTCATCAGATTTATCTAATGAACCTTTACAACTCATACACACCGACTTGTGGGGCTGCACCCATAGTGTCATCTAATGGTCACAATTACTATGTAACCTTTATTGATGATCACTCAAGATTTGTTTGGATATATTTTCTTAAGAGTAAATCGATACTTTCACTTCTTTTGTTCATTTCAAAAGTTAGTTGAAAATCAATTTAATAAAAAGATCAAGGTGATCGAAGTGATGGTGGGACAGTACAAACCCTTAACCAAACTTTTCTCGATTGGGATCATTCACCAAATTCCATGCCCCTATACACCTCAACAAAATGGAACTATGGAAAGAAAGCATAGACATATAATTGAGGTTGGTTTGAGTTTGTTATCCCAACTGGTCTTCCCAAGAAATCTTTGGGATGATGCTTTTTCAACTTCTCGTCTATCTTCTTAATGAATCCCTAACAAAACCATTCAATCTGAAGTCCTTATGAAGTCCTTCATGGACATAAACCCGCCTACCTTCATCTTAGAGCTTTTGGGTGTCAATGCTTTCCATTTCTTAGACCATACAACAAAGATAAGCTCGACCTTCGATCTCAACCTGGAGTGTTTCTTGGATATAGCAACCAATTCAAAGGATACAAAGTCTTAATGCCTAAAGGAAATATTCTTTTCACCAGACACATAGTGTTCAATGAAAATGAATTTCCTTTCTTGTCCAAAGGAGGTGACACTGAAGTTGTCTCTAGGGTACCTGAGCAACACTTGTTTCATTGCACTAATCCTCATCTTCCTACTAGCACGTTGCACAACACTGCACAATGCCCTGTCACAACACACACACATGAACTGGAAATGCAAGCACTGATTCTCATCCTCCTACTGACACCTTACACAACACTGCACAATGCCCTGTCACAACAGACACACATAACCATGGAAATGAAACACCTCCAAATCAGTCACAAGCCCCTTCCTCTTCACACACTGACACATCACACAGCCCACGCACAAATGTAAATGATGAAGTGGGAACCTTATCTACTGAGAATAGTCCTGCTCCAGCGCCAGTGCCAGTTGTAACTACCACTAATGAAATTCAAGGCACACTCACCCGATGATTACAAGATCAAAGGCATCTTCAAGCCCAAGGTCTATGGTGCTTTTGTTAACGCTGATGTTGAACCAAATAATGTTCAAGAAGCCCTTTGTGATAATAGATGGAAAGAGGCAATGGCTAAAGAATATGAAGCTTTACAGAAAAACAAAACCTGGACCATTACTAACCTGCCCCCTGGAAGAAATGTGATAGGATGCAGATGGGTTTTCAAAATTAAGAGAAATGCGGATGGAAGTGTTTCTAGATACAAGGTAAGACTTGTTGCCAAGGGTTATACCCAAATAATTTGAGTGGATTTTTCTTGATGTTTTTAGCCCGGTTGTTAAGCCAACAACAACAAGATTGATCCTCACAATTGCTCTTTCAAAGGGTTGGATATTGAGGCGGTGGATGTAGATAATGCCTTTCTACATGGGCTTCTTGATAAGGATGTAGAGATTTATATGGAACAACCTCCTGGTTTTGAGATAAACAAAAATAGGCATCAAGTTTGTAAACTTCACAAGGCCCTATATGGATTGAAACAAGCTTCAAAGGCTTGGTTTGAAAAGGTTGCGAATGTTCTTTCATCTCTTGGCTTCAGGGCTTCAAAGGTCATTTGCTTCCTTGTTCATTAGAGTGTCTCCAAACTCTGTTATCTACCTAATTGTCTACGTGGACGACATAATCATCACAGGAAATTCAGATTTGCAGGTCACTTCCTTAATTGATGCTCTCAATCATTTCTTTCCCATTAAAGACCTGGGCAAACTTCATTATTTTCTTGGAGTAGAGATTCATTACACCAAAGATGGTATGCTCTTGTCTCAAAAGAGATATGCTCAGGACTGTTGAGAAAAGTTCAAATGATGGTTCGGAGGACTCTCTACACCCATGCTCACTTTACCTTCTTTATCCAAATTCCAGGGAAATCCATCTGTTGATGGTCAATTGTATCGCCAGGTTGTTGGCAGCTTACAGTACTTGACTATCACTAGACCAGAAATAACTTTTGCAGTGAACAAACTAAGTCAATTCATGCAAAATCCTCTTGTCCTTCACTGGAAAGCAATGAAACGTCTTCTCAGATATATCTCAGGCATTCTTGATCTTGGCCTTCAGTTATTCAAATCCCCACATTTACATGTTACAGGCTTTTCTGATTCCGATTGGGCATCGGACCCAGATGATAGAAAGTCCACATCTGGTTATTGCATATTCGTAGGCAAAAATCTCATATCCTGGAGTTCAAAAAAACAACACACAGTCTCTCGATCAAGCTCCGAAGCTGAATACCGTAGCCTAGGCCATGCTATGTCTGAAGTACTTTGGTTGCAGACTCTACTTGCTGAGTTACATCTTCGATCTAATCAACGTCCAGTGATATGGGTTGATAATCTTAGCACGGTTTTCATGTCAGCAAATCCCATAATTCAGGCCAGGACTAAGCACGTAGAAATTGACCTCCATTTCATTCGTGAGAAAGTTCAAAACAAAACAATTCTTGTTCATCATATTTCGGCTAGTGATCGATCGCGAGACGCTCTAACAACCTCTTGGTGGACAATTCTTCACTCGGATCTTAATCGACTTAATGTTTCCGCTTTATCCTCGCCGAATTGTGGGGGATGTTAACGATAAAATAGTGATGGTTCACATACACCAACCTGGAGCAAAGACGTATAGAATCTATCACTCTAATTCTTCTAGATATTTAGCCTAACCAAATTGTCGTGATGTTAGTATTATTCCTTATGTTTCCAATATAATGTTGCCACGTGTTGCTTAGGAATCCTTCTAGTATATTCTGCTGACTCTTATATAAGGTAGGCATTATCTTCTTCAATGTAATGATGCAATCATTCTCAATAACAATATATCAAACACTATTTCGCATTATTTCTTCTTTATTTTCTTTTCAATGACTTGTTGCAATCCTTCACTTGTGTATTCTCTTAGGGTATAGATGAATTAAAGTTCACGTAGCTCTCGCTTACAACATTTAGTTTAAGACGTGTCTTATCTTTGTTATGAAAATAAAACATCATAATATTTTCATTTCTTCCAACATATTTTTACTCATGAAAAGAAAACTTATAGGTTTTAACCGTAGGTTCCACCGACAGTTTGAATAAATGGTTAAAAATTGCAATATGATACACACCAGAATGAATAATGAATTAGTTTGGAATTAGTTAAGTAGTTAGGCGATAACTACCTCACCCTCTCATTCAATAAATACTTTGTAAGCTGCAAATTAGATGTATTCTTAAGTCTCAATAATGAATAATACGGTTCACATTGATTTCTCATGGTAGTCAATACAAGGTAATTGAAACCAATCTACGGGTCGAGGTTTCAATTTTAGAATCGATTTCGATCAACGGTTTTGGAAACTATTGACCGGCCACTATTTGTAGATGAGATTACGAAGAATGTTGCGAGAATAGATCCTTAAATTATTAAATAAAAATAAGTCTACTTTTTTTTTTTGAAACGTAATCAAGTCTACTTGGGGAAATTATAGAGACAAAAAACATCTATAAACTTTAAACCCTTTGATGAGAATCCAATCATGAAGGATCGGACAACACCAAATGCAAGCTATCTCGAGTTCTTGAAGACTATGTAATTGAGTTCTTGTATTTGTTTATCATAGATTAGGTGTTTATTTTCGTTGTTTTGAGTCATTTTAGTGGCCAAGTTGATGTTAGAGGCCAATTATATTGAGTCTAGAGTCATTTTAGTTAATCATGTGTCGAAAGGAAGCATTGGCGATCGAACAACAAGAGGTTGCGTTCAAAAACGTCCAAGCGCGTCAATAGTTTTCAAAGATCGACAGGGTTTAGTATTTTGGCCATAACTTTCTCTATAAAATTGAATATTGATTAGAGATTTTCTCTTCAAACCCTTTGGGTTTCTCCAAGAGCTTCAAGATTGCTCATCTTGTTTTGAATTCGAATTATCAAACAAACTTCCACATTTATTTGTGGTGTCTAAGCATACCGAGGTTCCTGCTTTTTGCTAAGCAATAGGTCGAGGTTTCCCCATCATTAACCGAACTAGTGAAGATCTTGGGTTAACAATATATTGTTGTTTGGGACATATGCACGTTGTTGCTACGGTTCACATCACCTAGTAAACCCATAGTTGTCAGGCGCGCGCGCGAGGCGCAAAAGCGCAGAGGCGGCGCCGATAACCTCTCAAAGCGAGACAATTTAACTAGCGACGCCCAGGCTCAAAGGCACATATATAGGCGCTGCTTATTCAAATGTAGGGTTTATTTAGAGTGAGCTACTTAAAGTTGGGCCTAAAGTGGGTTTTTCAAATTGTGTTTTTAAATCGGTTTTGTAATTATTTGATTTTCCTAGGTTATCTTAAGTTAGGCCCAATTAAAAATAAGTTGAGCTGCTCAAGTGAGGAAAAAAAGATTAAATATAAAAAAAAAAAAGGCTTTGTATGTTTTTGCGCCTTGCGCCTTATTTTGCGCCTCAGGCTCGGGAGCCGTTGCGATAGACAAGTGGAGGAACAGAACACAAAAGATGTGATAGAATACTTGGTAGTCTGAAATTTTCAGCCAGTTGGAAGTTATATTCGTGCTTTATCTTGAATAAAGATTGAATTATGTGCTAATACTGGGTTAATCTTTTTCTCAGATATAAAAAAGCCATTGAAATTTATGAATAGATAGCACAATGATCAATAATAACTTGCAGAAATATGGTGTAAAAATAACACTTTCTTAATGTTAGAATTTGCTAAGTGCACGAATGATGTTGTTGCAATCAACAATGCATTAGAGTGGTACCAGATACCTGTGTGGTTCTGTGCTAAAGATTTGCTTTTGCTTTTCATTAGTAGGAATTGGACCCAACATTGTCTGGAACATGTGAGCACAAATTGATAGCGGTATGTCATGATTCTCAAGCATTACTTTTGTTTCTCTTTCTTAACAATATATCCACCCTCCTTCCTTCTAACATGCTGAAGTTTGAATACATTCATTTTTGGTGAATGGATTATTTGTAGCATTTAGACTTAATGTATTATCAAATAAAATTACCAGCCATGTCATGCTATTGCTCAACAACATGTATGACGTGTTTGATTATAACACTTATGAATCCTCATACTTCTGGTGCTTCTTGAAGTGATAGCTTTGAGGCCTTCGTGACATGATGAATTAAGTACATATTACATTTTGTATCTCTTGCGCACAGGGTTTAGCTAGTGCCATTGACGAGGAAGATTTGGCTAAGTTTTCTGATGCAATATAGGAATTTGATAGAATGACCCATGTGGTAAGTGGATATTGTTGTCTTTCATGTGTTTTGTAGGTCCCAAGGGGTGTAAGTGTAAGGTTTAGAAGGGGGTTGAATAAACCTTACCAAATTTTCGATTTAGTCCTTTTAAATATCTGAGTTGATTCTACAGTTTGTGTCCTTGATGAACAGTCTATTTAGTCAATCAAGAGAGTTAGTCTCTCATGCACTCAACTGGTGATTTGTTGATGGAATAACTCGGTGTTGAGTCTAAATTAACTCAACCGAGGTTTTGTTTCGACGGAAGACTTAACACCCTTAAGTTTGATTAAGCAAGATTTTAGAGCTTGATTTAGTACTTATAAATTATCAAGTGGATAGCAAATTTATCGCCAGATATAAGCGATTAAAAATGCAAGAATTAAAGTCTTTGAAAAGTAAATGACACAATGAGGTTTTTATAGAGGTTCGAAGATGGGGTAATTCTTCTACTCCTCTCTTCTCCAACTCGGAGGAATCCACTAAGTAATGACCAGTTTACAAAGTGGTATGATACCCGGATACAAGTCTTGATCACACACGGTGACTTGATCCTTTGGGACTCGATGAGACGCCTTGATCACTCGGTGGCTTCTAAATGACGACTCGGCTTCTTCACAGGCAAATTTGCTTGCTACTACTGACTCACTTGCTCAAACTCTTTGGATTTGATCACGAAGCCCTCCGAAGCTTGAGACTTGGTTCGACCTTGAACCTTCCTACAATCCTTCGTGGAATGTAGACCCCTTTTCTTCAAAAGTTTCCTCTTCAAGCGATTGAAGTTCTCTTTCCTTCACGGTGAGTGTTGGATTGATGTACTTCGTAATGTAGGCTTGAGGATTAATCTTGAATGATTTGAGAATATTTCGGCTACACTTTGAATTGTTTCTTGAATGTTCGTGGTTGAGTAACCTTCTCTCGTAGTCATCCTCGGCCTTTTATAGTGATCTTTCAAAAATTTGCCCGTTGAAGAGATAGCTTATTTTTGAAAGTCACTTTGCGTCGTTGGCTTGTCTTGTTGCGTTCTTGGAATTGCCATTTCCTCGTATGAATTGTTCTTTTTCACCTTTTCGAGTTCGACACGGTGTAGTGCTTCCCATTGGTTCATTCCTTTTGCACGCTTCGGGTCGAGCACTCGAGAAAGGTGGTATGGAGATATTACTTGTTTAAGTAAATCTCTTGATTTCTCGTGCAACGAATCTTTTACGATTATCTCGACATTTTCGCATTTCCTTGCTTTCCCCAGGTGACTTAGAGTCGACTTCCAATCATGGATGACTCTTGTCACTTCAACTTGAGATTTGGCTTTTCTTGAGTTGACTTGATCGATACTTCACTCAGTGCATCTCACCGCTTCTTGATGGAGTTCCGTCTACTCTTCTTTGCATACTCATTTGTCTCACAGTGAGTCTTCCTTCCAGTCTTGATTGTCTTCTTGCATGTTGGGCGTAGGCCGACTTAACTCGGCTTGGGCTGCTCTAATTGTTACAATGCATTTTACAACAAGAATTGGGGTGCCAACTTTCTATTCTAAGTTTTACATGGCATTCATCAAAATCTAAACAATAAAATTCCTAACAATTTCCCCCTTTTTGATGATGCCAAAACTTAAACCATTCAAAAATTCAAACAACAAAGATACATACAGATAGTGTATTGACATAGAATGTATGCGAGAATCAATTCTTTTATTGATCATATCATTCTGTTCTTTTACACTGTTGTTTACAAGGTGTATCGAGCACATATTTGTCTACTTTGAAAATAAAGAATTTATAGCTTTATTACGAAGACTTACATTGTATGTATTTACATGATAAAATACACGAAGGGTTGACAAAGAACACTTCATCTCCTTATTGTCTCCTTCTTTTTCATCTTGATCAAGATCTTCTTTCTCTTCTTCTCTTTTTCTCGTCGTCATTTGCCTTCTTTTTCTTTTCATATGCCTTCTGGCGGCTTCATCTCTTCTTATTCTTTCCTGTCTCTCCTCCCATAGCTGAGTTTGTCTTTTGTTTTTTCTTCTAGTCTTTTCACATACTCGGCGTTAGTTTTCGCCACACTTGCAAATTCGCTACTTGGTCAAGCCCGGCCCAAAGTAGATCCCTCCTTTCTTTCCCGGATCCACGTATTCAATGTTTTGGGCGCGAGGCCAGGTCCAAGCTTCTCCCTCCACTATCGCTTCTTCCTCTACCTCTTGGCGATATCTTTGTCTTCTTTCTTAACTCGGTGAGTGGCGGCGGAGTGACCAGCAGTGATCGGTAGTCTCTTTGCTGTCGGCCTTCTTCACATAACGTGAGACCCTTCTCCCAAGTACAAGTCCCAAGCTTGAGCCATAGACATATTTGCAAACTATCCCTCGATTCGAGCGTTTTAAATTCATCAGCGATCGTGGCTCGTCCGACATCCGAGATGGCATAAGTGTCTCTCGTCTCTTTGGAATGCCTCCGTGTTCTTTTAAGATGTTCATGATTCGGGCATCCATTCTACCTTCCACTTCCTTCATCCCCGCTTCAATAGTTTTTCTCTTATCGGCCATGGATATAGCGAGTGTTGGAGTGGCGAGTCGTGAGGGAGTTTGTTGCTTATAATGTCATTTGACAGGACCTTGTTGGGGGTTTGTGCAATCATCAAAGTCACATCATCGACCCTTCCCCTCAACAAGCTTTCCTTTCTTTTGTTTCAAGACTTTCACCGGTGATTTTCCTTCTCATTTGCTCCTTTATTCTCGCTTGATTTTAGCGCTTTGAGGTATTCCTCTTCCCCCTTTTGGCATCATCAAAGGATAGAGGAACCCCAAGGAACATCTTTGGCAAGCATGAAGTCGAGTGTTACGATGGTTGAGTTCGCCGAAACCTGGGCTGCGTTGCAAAGACGGAATTCGAATCGAGTAGCGTTGGATTCTCTTTGAAATCGGCTTCATCTCGGCCATGAGAAGGCTGAATTTTCTTGTCATGTGTTCTTCCAAACGCCGTAGATCATTTGTATTTTGCTCACGCAATGACTTTATCTCGCGCAGTGTGAGCTTCATGCATATGCTCAATATGTTCTCTCGGCTTCGTTTTTGCATTAGCATTTCGGCTCTCCATACTAGCAACTTGTTGAAGTGTCTGAAGAATCGACTTGTTCCACACGCATTGTTTCTTCTTTGTTGCCACCATTCCCTTATTCATTGTTTTGCCTCTCAAGTCTCTTTGTAAGGTTGGCATCTCTGTTGTCGATCACATATCCAAAGAAGCCTCGATGCCTCTCCATCCGTTCAACCTCAAGAAAGAGTGCCTTGAACACTTCTCGAACTTGGTGTCCGTGATAGCGTGCACGCTCATTCTCGACTCTTCATGGAGGTCGGGTACCTCCGGAGAAAAAGGAAAGGATTCTATAAAAGATTCATCACCCACCGGGATTTGTTCGATGATGAGCGGTGCGCGTGAAGTTCTTTTTTGAATCGACCTGCTGCGACTTGAGGGGCTGCGCGGTGGTCTCTCGGGTTGTTGGGTTTTGTTGTGAAGTAGGGCCGGCTTTGAGCCTGGTGTCTTAATGCCTTCGTTGGTCTCGGTGATTTTTCCATTTGATGATCTGGTCCTCGGCCTTATCGGAGCGTCATCGGACGATGATGAGATTTCCATTGGTGGCTCATCATCAAAGTTAAAAGTTTGACGTAGTAGTCTTGGGATCGAGACTTGCTCGTGCTTGGAACATCCGCGGTGAGTCTTTTGGATTTGTCATAGGGGATGACTCGACTTCTTTCTTCGCCTTCTCGATCCCGGAAAAGTGACATCGGGATTGTCCGGGAATCATGAAGTGCGCTTATCTCATTCTCGGATGGGTCGATGATAGCGGGAGGGATGTTCTCTACTTCCCTCTTTACCAGGAAGTCTCAACCTCCCGTGGGCCTTGATACCTCCAGCGAGTCTCTCTCTGCAATGAGGCCTTGGTCCTCCTTTCGACAGTGTCACTGTCTTAGGGTCTTCTACGGTGGCATCCATTGGAGTCTCAACCCCATGGATTGAACTTTCATCGCCCAGTGTTAACTCCCGGTCGTTGTTCCTTCATGTGCCTCGATCGCATCGCAGCGTCATTAGCCTTCGAGCGGTTGGCACCTCGGTGAGACAATCTCAAAGCTCGTACGGCGTCGTTGATGGCAACTTGCTGTTCTTCTTGTGTTTGTAATTTCTCTTCTTCGCCTCCTTGATTCGTTGTGGAGTCATCTGCAGATCCGCCGACCTTGCCGAGCAGCTGCGGTGGAGGAGTTTCCCCCGGGGCGCACCGGTGAGTGACTTGGAATGGGGTCACTCGTCTCCAAACTCCCATTACATTTCTTTTGAATGTTCAACCGTTGGGGCGGTGGTAAAACACCTTCAATAGGGGTTGGCTCGATTGGGGTCCCCATTATCCCGGTTCATCGCCGGTTCCTTATCGCTTTCTTCCGAGTGAGTGGGGAAGTGGTGGCGGCAACAACGTGGCTATTTGTTGAACCACTCCCATTGGATCGATTTCGGTGTGTTCGGAGGACTCTCTGGTCCCTCCATCGATCTTTGCTCGTGAAGGATTACGGATTCATGCAATGCTTGCTGCATATGAAACTCTTACGCAAAGAAGATTCTCCCGATCCTCATCACCGCGTCGAGAAGACATCAAGGAGAGGATGTGTGTGTTCTGCGGGTGCCGGGAGATAGAGGCGGATGCTTGCCTTCTCACGTGCTTCGGCTTCCGCCTTGCTTTTCTCTCTCCTTTTCCTTGAAAATCTGCAGGATGTCTAAGCGATTTGTCTTCATCAAGTCTGGGAGGAGCACGATCTTTAGTCCAAGGAAATTTAGAGTTCCTCTTCTTCTTCTATAAACTCAAAGCCGTTGGAACTGTTCCCTTGACTTACTCAACTTCCATTTCCTCCACTCACGCAGACGATTTTGGATGTGCGGGTAAGGTGGAGATAGGATCATTACATCACTATCCGCTCCCAGTTTCTTCTTGTGTTTGGTGTGTGTGAACTACAAGCTGTGTCTTGAGTTGCCTCTGCTGATCGCCTTCAAAGCAGACTTGGCTGTTTCATCAATTACATCCGGAGACTCTACTTCTCCCGGCCGATCTCGGAAATGCTTCTAGCCGAGTGGGCGACTCGGCCGGTTTCTCAAGCTACGAGTGCTTGATGATTCTTCTTCGTCTCTAGTTTGTACCGAGAGGATTTCGGTTCGAGAGGCGTCGTCTTCGAGTCTTGAGCGGCGGGGCGTCGGTTGGTGTCTTTTTTCGAGGAGCGGGCCATCGTGGCTTCTCGTTATCCTCTTTTGACGATCGGAGAAGGTATTTGTGAGTCCTTCTCGACCGCCTGCAGCTGCGAGGAGACACATTTCTGGCCAGGCGGGAGCATGTTTGGTTTTTTCTTTCTTTGCGCAGGGGCGTGATCTTCTTCTTAGCATTGCGGGGGCAACTTTCTTCTTAATTTGGAGAGAAAGCAGTTTGTATCTTAGGGGTGGTGATTCCCCCTCGCAGTGTCGCCTCTCTTGGCGTAAGCTCGCTCTCGTGCGCCGAGAGGTTTGCTCGAACATCATCTTGTTAACATGGAATGCTTTCCCATGTCTAAGAGGACTCCTTTCACCTCCAATAGCCGCCAATCACTAGGCCATATCATAGGGATCCTCCAAATGAGCCATCTTCCTTGAAGGACTTGTTCCCCGCGTTCGGGCAGAGTCTGCTGTAGACAAACTCAGCCCTGATTTATCATCTTTTCTTCGATGATTGCAGCCATTACAATCGCTTTGCCTTTGTGATTGGTCAAAGCGCCAAATTTGATATCGATACATTTGGCAACTATATCCAACAACTTGTGATAATCCTCCTTCAATGATCTCTTGTTTCATGTGTATATTATTTTATCAAAGCAAAGTCGGACTTGGCTATTTCTTTCCAAGCATCGGCCAAGTTTACATCAGCTTCTTTAATCTCGGATGCTCCTTCCTGGCTGGTAGTGAGCAATGTTCACCAAATCCTTGGCGAGAGATAGTCATTGTTTTCCGTGAAGGATGACTTGATTCCTTCATCGTGAATCTCGGCATTTACGTAGAATTGTGCGACCTCCTCCACATAGGTCATCGGATATTCTAGAGTTAGAAACGGTTTTAATCCAGGACGTTTCCAACTTTTCGGCGATTTTCTTCACTAGGGTGTCGTCGGACCCTGTTTCATCATTCCATCAAAATTCATTTTTCAGTTGGTGTGGATTTGCTTTCCTAAATTGGTGAAGTCATAAGTTGGTGCCATTTTTCAGGATTATATCGAAGAAAAACTTAGAAATTGATTTGAAGATTGATAGGGTTTCGAGAGTATTTTGCCTTTGCTTTTGAGAGAAAGAGATGAACAGTTTTAGAAGTGTGAGAGAGAAACGGACGAAAATGGTTTAAATATGGTTTATGAAAGGACATGCGGGTGGTTTTGAAATGTGATCGAAATCAACGGCTTGGATTTTGCACGCCTATTGAGCATTTAATGTCTCGTATTTAATGCGGTGACATTTATATCAATCATAAGCTTGGTGTGCGGCTTTATGTCCGTACACATCATCATTATCTTTGACGTATTCCTTAAAACATTCCCGCTTAGTCAAAATTTGCGTTTTTGTCACTTTGCTCATAAGTTATTCAGCTTATCCCTTAGCCGATTTAACTCTACTTCTCACGATTCTCTTAGTGACTCGGCCTATCACCGACTCGGTGTAGTTGTCTTTCCGATCTGGTGATTCTTGGTGATTTACTCTTTTCACCCATTTTTTGTTCCATTTCTCTTCTTTGATTTGTCCGAGTGTCATTTCAATTAGCCCCAACTCATGCTTGAGTTCTTCAAATCTTGATTCGCATAATGGTTTTGTGAAGATGTCGGCTAGTTGTTTATCGGTTGAGATATATTCCAGGATGATGTCCTTCTTTTCAACATGATCTCTTATGAAGTGATATCGACATCAATGTGCTTTGTTCTTGAATGCAACACAGGATTTTGAGTGATTGCAATTGCACTGTGTTATCACACATGATTGGAATTTCTTTTTCCTCAACTTCATAGTCTCTCATTCTTTGTCTCATCCATAGGACTTGGGCAACAATTTTTGCCATGACTATGTATTCTGCCTCATTTGTAGAGGTGGCTATTGAGTTTTGCTTCTTGCTAAACCAGGAAATCACTGTTTCCTAGCATTTGACATGTGCTGAAGTGCTCTTCTGTCACTCTGCATCCAAAGATAGTCGAATCAATAGCCAATTAGCTTGAATCCTCCTTCTTTTGGATACCATAGGCCTACTTCTTGGCTTCCTTTCAAGTATCTCAATATTCTCTTAGCCGCTATCATATGGCTCTCTTTTGGAGCAGATTGAAATCTTGCACATACACCTACAAACAAAGGTGATGTCCGGCCTTCTTTGTGAGATAGAGCAATGATCCGATAAGTGCTCGTATCTTGTTTGATCTGAGAGCTTACCATCCGCATCCATGTCCATTTTGGTGATGTGTTCATTGGTATTTTTACGAAGACTTCTCCTCCATACCAAACTTCTTCATTAAATCTCGGTGTATTTTGTTTGACTTATGAAGGTTCCATCCTTCATTTGTTTCACTTGGAGTCCAAGGAAGAATGTCGCTCTCCCATCATGCTCATTTCAAATTTGCTTTGCATGAGGTTTGAAAACTTTTCACACATGACTCTTTGTTAATGGATCCAAAAATGATGTCATCCACATATATTTGAGCAAGCAGTATACTCTTTTTGTCTTGAATTACGAAAAAGAGTTCTATCTACTTTTCCTTTTGTGAATCCATTTTCGATTTAGGAATTGTGACAAGGTATCATACCATGCTCGGTGGTACTGTTTCAATCCATACAAGGCTTTCTTTAGTTTGTATACCTTATCTCCAAGAGTCTTCTCGCTCAAATCCTGGAGGTTGTTCAACATACACTTCTTCTTCCAATAAACCATTTAGAAATGCACTTTTTACATCCATCGATATACAATGAAATTCTTGTGAGTGCATAGGCAAGAAACATCCTTATAGCTTCCAATCTTGCTACGGGGCAAATGTTTCATCAAAATCTATCCCTTCTTCTTAGCAATATCCTTTGGCTACTAGTCTTGCTTTGTTTCTTACCCACAGTAACCTTCCTCGTTCATCTTATTTCGAACACCCATTTGGTGCCAATAACATTTTGATGTATGGGTCTTTGCACTAATTCCCATACTTTATTTCTTTCAAAGCGATTAAGCTCTTCTTGCATAGCTTGAATCCAATGTGTGTCGTCAATGCTTGTGACACATCTTTGGGCTCTATTTGCGAGATGAAGCATGTGAACATGGCTTCTTGTTGAGTTCGGATCTTGTTTGACACCTTCTCTTATATCTCCAATGACAAGTTCGGTGGATGGTCTCTTAGCCATCTTACATCAGGTTGGAGTAAGTTAGGTTTGGATTGATCGACTTGCTGTGTTGTGTTCTTTGTGGTCAGCTCTCGTAATCGCTTAGCTGCAAATTTTCCATTTGTTTTTGAGATTCGATTATCTCATCTTCTTCGAATTGATAATTCGGCTTGCTTCAAAGATAGGGACTGTTGACATGATCAGGAAGTACTTTTACAATCATCAATATTTCTGCATAATCCGAATCACTATAACCTTTAAGAGAAAAATTTTCATTCTTTGGATAAAATAAACCATATTGAATAGTGCCCTTCAAATATCTAAAAATTCTTTTAACGGCACTCATATTAGATTCGTTGGGATAGTTTTGAAGTCGAGCATATAGACATAAGGTATAGAGAATGTCAAGTCTAAAGGAATAAGAAAAGTTAATGAACATACCTCGAATATGTTTCTCAATCAATATGCCTTCCTCAACTTTTGTCAATTTTTGCATTGGTAGCCATAGAGGTTGAAATGGTTCTTCCTTCTTTCAATGTCCAACTTCTTCAAAGGTTCTATTGTATGATTTGATTATAACCACTTTCTTGGCATTGTTTAACTTGAAGTTCAATGAAGAAATTTTAGCTCCCCTTCATGCTCATTTCAAATTCACCTTGCATTAACTTAGAAAATTTCTTGCACAAGGATTCATTAGTAGCACCAAAAATAATATCATCAACATAAATTTGCACTAATAAGCAATCTTGCCCTTTTTCAAAAACAAAGAGAGTAGTATCAACTCTACCTCTTGTAAAACCATTTTGCAAAAATAGCTAAGTCTATATCATACCATGCTCGGGGTGCTTGTTTTAAATCATACAAGGCCTTTTATAAACATCATTTGGCCCAAAAAAATTTAAGCCCGGAGGTTGTTTTTATATAGACTTCTTCTTGAATAAAACCATTTAGAAAATTGGATTTAACATCCATTTGGTAAGGCTTGAAATTATCTTAAAATAAGAATGGGCAAGTAAAATGCAAATAGCTTTTAAATGTGCTACGGTGCAAATGTTACATCAAGAACCATACCTTGACGATACTTTCGAGCTACTAACCTTGCCTTGGTCAACAAGCTTGTTCCAAAATTCAAAAATTTCTGTAAAATCTTAATCAAGATATCTTGCACAAGAGCATAGTAATAGCGAAAAGTAGAGACATAATAACAAGTAACACATACTATGCTATCAAACAAATCATCAAGAGTTTCATAAAACATGTAAGTTTAAATAAGCTTATAGGAAGCTATATATGGTCTCTTTTGAAATTTTAAAAAATTCAAGAGCATATAGTTGAGACCTCATTTACAAGAAGCATATGAACAAGAGCTTTGACAAAGCAACCAAGAATAATTTTATATGTGCAATAAAATGCATAACTTAAAAAAATCAAATGTTTTATCAAAAACAAAATATATGTCACGCCCAAACGGACGCGACGACGATCCACAACTTAAATACAAAACCAAACAGTCCAGACAAATATCAACGAGAACCCAATGAAACAGAGTCTAAATAGCAGCGGAAATAAAATAACAAGTACAAATACAACTTACAGTCTACGATCCATAATCCATATTACATCCCGAAAATCAACAAAATATAGCAACTTAAAGTCAAAGGGTCCTACGCCCTTCAGTTACAAACTGGAATGGAAAGAAATACAAGAGTCCGACAACAACATAAGAAAAGAGTCCAATCAACAACAAGAAGAAGTAGTAAATCCAACAAGCGGAGTACAAGGTCTCAATCCAGGGCCGGTTCAAAGATCTTCAACGAAATCCTCATCTAAGGTTAGAAAATAGGTGGGGATGAGACATAAATCTCAGTGGATGGGGTGATCGTGTGCAAGTGTGGCGCAATATAGTTAATGTGAGAAAACAGTTATATGAAAACGCGTGAGTATGATGCATGAATTCACACACACGATCCACAAGCGTCATGATAAAATATATTTAAGTAATATACTTATACGATTCAAGAAAACGATTCATGGTCACACAGCACTATGTGATTGATCAAGACAGGTAGGATTGCGTGCGAAGTGTAACGCCAATCCCATGCAAGGCAAATAATGGTTGCGCACGGTTTGTAGCGCCAACCAATGCAAAACAAGTAAGCGGTTGCGTAACGGATTTGTAGCGCCAACCAAACGGGTCCGATAACTCGGAATCGTGTGGATCGACAAGCGATTCCTTCGTTCTTCCTTGTAACTCCCCAGGCGGGGATGGTCAAGCCGGTCACCTTATCGCTCCATAGGCAAAGACAAAATCCACAGTGGAGCTTGCAAGGCTCGGATCTGTCATAATCATGATTATACCTCAAGTACTACGACCCACGCCCTTGGACAAACTCGTCCCTCGGTTGCGGGATTAGGACGATGGGGTAGGAAGAGTGGAATAGCAGCCGAGCTGCCGGTTCCATCCCCGACGCGTACCCATTCGATCGTGAGCTCGACACACCAAGTTGACACAGCAGAAAGTAAATACAAGTACTGGTGATCAACCAGGCGTCAGTATTATTGATTCAGGGGAAGCGATTCAGAAAATTTTTGAAATAACGCGAGGGCAATTTTGGCATTGGTGGAGTTTTTGGATGAAGATGATTATCGGAAGGATAAGCAACCTTTGATATCTTGAAAGATTAGGTGGAACATAAGTCTCATTATAGATTCCAATCGCAAGGCGAGGAAGTCGCTCGCGATCGGGTATTAATCGGTCAAATTGATTCGATAAGTCAAGGGTTTTGGGAAATAAAATACTTTAATTAAATCTCCAAGTCAGAGGGTCCAGGGATATTTTAGTAAAAGAGAAAATAATTTGAGTTAGGTCCTTTATAAAAGAAAATTTACAATTTAGCCCCGTTTTGTAAAAACCAACACTTTTGGGGTTAAAAATTGAATAAATAAATATCCCGACCTTGAACAATTATGAGGTCAGTTCCTAAATTCTCTAAATTATCCATAGATTCAGGTTTTTAAAGTTTTGAGGTTGAGTTTTTATAAAATTCTCACATTGGCCCCAAATTTGTAAAAATTGCCAATTTGGACCTTAAGTTTAAAATAATCGGAACTCACAAACCGGAAGGGCTTTTAATGTGCTTCCAGTTGGAAAATGTCACTAAGGTTAGTGAGATATTGGGACAAAAGCAGTTTATAAAAGAAATAAGTGCAGGTCCTTTAACCTTTGAAAATATCATTTTTGTCCCTTTTTGTAATAATTGCCTTTAAGGCTTTTAGGGGTCAAATTGTTATGAAATTTGAACCTTGAGTCCAAAATATAATTAAGTTATAGTTAAGTTAGTATTTCCAGGTGCATGGACTGCATAATTCCTGGAAATTTCATTTGGGTCCTCAAGTTTAGTATTTTACACATTAGTCCCTCAATTTTTGCAAAATTACTTTCCAAGCCCTAAACACTTGGATTTTTGGAATACTTTTAAAATATGTAATTCCCAGTAGCTTAAGAGTAAAAATTTCAAATTTTAAAGTTAAGGTCTGGTACAGTTTTAAAAATTGCAAAGTAGCCCTTAAACTTTAAAAATTTTACAATCTAGTCCTTGGACTTTTAAAGGTTGATTTCATTTATCTTAAAACTCTTAAAACTTTATTAAAATGTCCAAAAGTCATTTTGGAACCTGAGTACAGTCCCAAATTTCGAAATTTGCAGAGGGGTCCTTTAACTTTCATTTTCTTGCAATTTAGTCCACCAACTTTCCATTTTTATATTTTTAAGTCCAAAATTGAAATTTAATCAATTATGCTCAACTTTTCCAGGTTATAAGGCATCCAAAAACATATATTTTAAGATCATACACATGCATGTCCAATACATACGAGAATTCATCAATTAAAACATTAAATTGCACATGCATGTACCTCAAATTCAATAAATAGTAATTTTGAGCAACTCTTGAGATTTTCATGACTTGATACATAAAATTGACATGCAATACATAGATTATATATATCTCAAGGCTCATGATCAAATTTTCTACATGCATTTTAATAAAACACCTAATAGTTGGAAAATATTTTTCCACCCACCTTAAAATTGGAAATTGTGAAATAAAAGGATAATTTAACAATTATTGGATGAGGCTTCTTAGGTCAGCCCTTAATTCAAAAAATATCAAAAATTTGAAAATAGAAAAATGAGAGAAAAATTAAGGAGAAAAAAAGAAGGAAATAAGGAAATGAGAAGGACTACACTTTACTTGTGTAGTAGGTGTCTGGAGACTAGTTGAAGCTTAAAAATTGGAAATTTTGGTTCAACTCCAAAATAACCTAAGGTCAGCCCCTATTTCTCAAAAATGAAAAAGGGGTGTCAAAATTTGAAAAAAATAGGGGAGAAGAGGAAAGAAGGGGTCTAGTACTCAATTCTTACATTCTAGTCCAAATTCCTCTACTAGTTCTTCTTCAAGTTTGAAATCCTTCTTCAAAATGATGTCAAGCTCTAATCTTCAAAGTCTTCTAAATGTACCTCCAAATCAAATTCAAACTTAAGTTAAGAAGGTGGAAGAGGTGAACTATGTGATATCAAAAATGGATTGAAGATAAAATTTCTTACCTTGTAGGGGGTGTTCGACTTTTTTGAAGAATAAGGAGAGAATTCTTGAAAAATCTTCTAAGTGTTGAAGAAAAAAGTGAGAAGAAGAGTAGAGAGAAGTTGGGAGTTTAGAGAGAAGGAGGAGAATTTTGTGTAGGAGATGAATGTGTTAGTGATAAAAATGAAATAAAATTTTGGCACAAAATGGCCATTATGGCCGTCCACTTTGAGGAGAGAGTGGGAGGAATTTTGTTCAAATTGTGTCTTGCATTTTGCCTCATGCATGGGAGACAATTTGAAGGTCAAAGGTATGGGCAAGACTTGGTTTGAATGGAATGTTGGAAGACTTCCAACATG
This sequence comes from Rehmannia glutinosa, assembly GCA_016081115.2. Lineage (NCBI taxonomy): Eukaryota > Viridiplantae > Streptophyta > Magnoliopsida > Lamiales > Orobanchaceae > Rehmannia > Rehmannia glutinosa. Next base: position 1,689,315 of record JABTTQ020002610.1, read on the forward strand.
ATGGCAAAAATATTATTAAAGAAGTAATATAAGAGATGATGTGTATAATGTTTGAATTAATGGTATAATTATACACAAGATGACTAATATAAGGTGTAGGTGTACGAGTTGGATGATATTTTTACTCCAAAAATATCCATGTTGGCAATCACTATAATGGCATTATGGTAATTCCATATATTTTTTTGTCCCAAATTTGATGATAATAGATTAAATATGTCAATCTCCAAAATAATTAGTGATTTCCTTGATCACTTATAAGTCTCACGATCACTTAATCTAAATCAAAATCTTAATTCTATAAGGTAAAAGTCTCTAAAATAAATAGTCTCTTAAAATTCTAAAGTGGCTAATAAATACAAAAATAGTAATAATGATCAATCAAGTGATCATAAATGCAAAATAGAATTAATGATGATCATGATCACAAGTAATTAAGTAAAATAAAATAAAATACAAAATGTATATATTATTAATAATTACCCGTCAAAATGACGCGGTAAAATAGTCGATCAAAAGTATAAACGACAATAAGGATCAATTATAAGCTCGGAAAAATCGGGGCTTCACATCCTCCCCTCTTAAAAGAATTTGGTCCCCAAATTCTCTTCATAATAGTTTCGGATATTGATTCCTTATGTCTTCTTCCATCTCCCACGTTGTGTTTTCGTCTCGGTCGTGGTTCTGCCACACTACCTTAACCATCGGGATTTCTCTCTTACAATCATGTCATATCTCGCGATCAATGATCCGGATCGGCCTCTCGATGTAGGATAGACTTTCCATTAGAGGTGGAGTATCACGAGTGATGATATGTTCGGGATCGGTTGATACTTCTTGGTCTCGACACGTGGAATACATCGTGCATTCCCGCATATGATCCGGTAACTCGAGTCGGTAGGCTAACTTCCCGATCCTTTGTAAAATCTTGTAAGGTCCAACATATCTAGGACTCAACTTGCCTCCTTTCTTCGGATTGATCAATCCTTTCCGTGGTGAGAGTCCGAGAAATACTTCATCTCCGACTTCAAATTCCGAATCCTTTCTTCTCTTGTCCGCGTAACTCTTTTGGCGGCTCTAAGTCGTGCGAATCGAGGGCGACTTTCGTTTGGAATCGAGGGCGACTTTCGTTTTGACCTTCTCCATGGCTTCCTAAACTAAGTCGACCTTTGGAATCGGGCGACTTTCGTTTCTCTTTCGGAGTCCATTGGTCATCAATCTCCCAGGGTAGTGGGGATCTACATTTTTGCCCATATAATGCCTCGTAGGGTGCCATCCCAATCGTGGCCACGATAAGCTGTTATTGTAGGACTTCCTTGAAAATCCAATGTGCAAGCTCGCAAAGCATATCTTCAAAGGTTTGAATTGTTCGCTCGGAGTGTCCATCGGTTTGTGAATGTCTTTCTTTGTCTTTGAACCTTAGCGAGGTACATAATTCCTCGTGCAAGCACTTCCAAAACTGGAGACAAACCTCAGGTCTCTGTCGGATACTATGTCGATGGTATTCCATGCGGTCAAATGATTTCTCGGATATAAATGCGGCAAGTTTCGCAAGCTATCAGTTTTCTTGATGGGTAAAAAGTGTGCGATTTCGTGAGTCGATCTACCACTACCCAAATAGCATCATGGCCTCCTACGGTCTTTGGTAGATCCGTCCACGAAGTCCATCGTTATGTGTTCCCATTTCTACTCGGGAATTCTCAGCGGTTGTAGTAAACCGGATGGTCGTTGATGTTTTGCTTTTACTCGTTGACAAGTTAAACATCTCGCAACGAACTCGCTACCTGGTTCTTCATGTTTACCCACCAATAACTCCTTTTCAAATCCTTATACATCTTGTTTCTCCCGGGATGTATAGTGTATTTTGAACGGTGTGCCTCTGCTAGGATTTTATTCCTAATCTGCTTTCGTCATTCGGTACACACACTCGATTCCCAAATCGATAACTCCATCTTCATGTACCGAGAATCCGATCTTTCTCCTTTAAGTATCTTCTCCTTGAGTTTTTGAAGATGTGTATCTTTGTCTTGTGCTTCTTTGATCTCTTTCAGATTGGGTGTAATCGAAATGTTGGCACAAGAAATCGAGTATTGGTTCTCATCGATTCCAATTGCTCGGCTCTTCTAATGATTCCCACTGGAATCATAAGTCCGCTAAGCTCGCCTTTCTTCTTAGAGCGCCTGCTATGACGTTAGCTTTCCCAGGGTGGTATTGAATATCAAAGTGATAGTCCTCAATCAACTCCATCCATCTCCGTTGCCTCGGATTGAGGTCTTTTCGGGAGAATAGGTACTTCAAGCTCTTATGGTCCGTGAAAACCGTGAATGTTGCTCCGTAGAGATAGTGTCTCCATTTCTTCAACGCGAACACTATTGCGCCAATTCCAAGTCATGCGTTGGATAATTGGCCTCATACGGCTTGAGCTTTCGTGATGCATAAGCGATAATGTTTCCTTCCGCATGAGCACTACTCCTAGTCCTTCTTTCGATGCATCACTTTGTAGGCGACAAGGTTTTTGTTCCTTTGGAAGGGCTAAGACCGAGTGTAGTAAGTCGTTTCTTGACTCTTGAAACTCGCCTCGCACTTGTCATTCCACTCAAACTTGACATCAGGTTAGTCGAGTGAGTGGTCCGCTATCTTGGAGAAATCCTGGATAAATCATCGATAATATCCGGCTAGTCTAGAAACTCCGATTTCCGTTCTGGACTCGGGTTATTTCCATTCAACCTTTGTCTGTACCTTTGAAGGATCCACCTGCAATCCCGTGCGGATACTATGTGTCCCAAGAATGCGACTTCACTAAGCCAAAATTCGCACTTCTTTGAATTTGGCATCGACTTATGCTTCGTAGTGTCTCCAAAACGATTTTCGGATGACGTTAGGTGCTTCTTCTCTAGACTTAGAGTATACGAGTATGTCATCAATGAATATCACTACGAATTGATCCAAATAAGGTTGGAAGACTCGATGCATCATGTCCATAAATGTTCTTTGGTGCATTCGGACCGAAAGGCATTACTACAAACTCGTAGTGTCCATATCGGGTTTGAAATGCGTTTTGGAAATGTCTCCTTCGCGGATCTTGATTGATAATATCCTTGTTGTAAGTCAAACTTGAGTACACCATCGCTCCTTGAAGTTGATCAAATAGTTCGTCTATCCTCGGGAGGGGATATTTGTTTTTGATGGTCACGCTATTAAGACCACGATAATCTGTACATAGTCTTAATGTGCCATCCTTCTTTTTGACGAACAACACAGTGCTCCCCGGAGATGTACTCGGTCGGATAAATCCCACATCCATCGGTTTACGTAATTGCGTTTTCAACTCTTGTAACTCAAGAGAGCCATTCTATACGATGTTCGGCAATCGGGCGATCCCCGGCAACACCGATGGTGAACTCGACTTCCCTATCCGGGAGGGACAGTGGTGAGTTCTTATGGAAATACATCCGTATATACGATACTATAGGTACTTGGTTGATTTGTGTCTCAACCTTGGGTTTGTTAATTACAAATGCCAAGTACCCTTGAGCCCCTCTAGTGATCGCCTTCCTCGCTTTCATTCTTTGAAATGATTGGGGCAATCTTAACTCGTGCCCTTCCCGAAATTTCCACGGGTTTTCCGGTTCACATAGCTTAATGGACTTGTTATGACAGTTCATTTGTGCATGGTGTGCGAGATAACCGATTCATCCCCAATATCACGTCGTATTCGGAGATAGGTAATAGGATTAAATCGGCGGAAAGTTTATCTCAACAATCTTAACTACGCATGCATTATAGATAATATTTGTTATCCGACTTGCACCCATAGGAGTTGACACTTCTAGACATATAGGCATATGTTCCATGCATGCATGCGGTTTGTTTTCAAAATGCGGTGCAACAAATGAATGCGTTGATCCAGGGTCGAACAATATTTTAGCGTAGTGGTTAGATTCTAGAAGCGTACCTTCCACCACATCCATTTGCCTCCGGAGCCTCTGTCCGGCTAGTGCAAAAGCTCGGCGGGCATCCTTACCCGATTACCCTGGCCATTTCTGGCCTGCGCGGCGTTGCGTCTGTTTGGTTCGGTCATCGTTTCGGGCAATCTTGCAATCGGTGCCGACACTACCCACAAGCGCAAACACCTTCCTTGTTTACGTGATCGTTGGCGGTATGTCGGTTTTCGAAATGTGCACACACTTGACCCGACTTTTCCTCTCTCGGTCTCTTTCCTTATCTGTCTTATTAATGGTCCCTTCGAAACTTAGCGGGCGGTTTAGATGGTTGTCCTCAAATTGTCCTCTTAAGATCAGACGATGGCCTATTCTTTGAATCTGTCCCCAATACGGTTGATCCAGACTCAATGCGGAGAGTCTGCCTTTACCGCGGTGAGTAGGTTGTCGATTCAACGATCGTGATTGTTTCAAGTTCAGTTTCAATCCTCGAGTGAACTTTTAAAGCTTATCCTCTTGATCTTGATTGTCCCAGAGCATACTTGGACAATCGGTGAAATTCGGATTCGTACTAAGCTACGGATCGGGTTCCTTGCCTCAATCGTGGAATTCATCTCGGCGCGCTTCTTTCACAACCTATGGAATGTCTTTGTTCATTGAACTCGGCCAAGAAATTTCCCATGTTCGACTACCCGGTCCTATTCCCATCTCCTTTCAATCGCCCTCCACGGTCCCTAGCGGCCGATTCGGATGAAATACGGCGAGTGTGACTTTCTGCTCGTCGGAGTATTGGAGAGCATTGAAGATATTCTCCAAATTCTCTACCCATTATTCTCGCTTTCAAATCATCCGGCTCTCCCAAGAAGGCTGGTGGGTCGAATCGCAAATCGCCCAACGTGCGTTCGTTCGCCTCTCAGCGGGTTCGCAAAGACGGGGTTGAGGCTCTACCTGTTGCCTCAAAAACCAAGATTTGTTGTAAGGCTTGTGCGGTCAAATTGTCTCTGCAGCAGGTGGAGGAGGCGGTGGTAATTCGGGAGAGGTGCCGGTCCTTGGTACATCATCAACCCCTCGTGGAACGCGACGAGGTCTCCCACGCCCTCGATGTTCGGCCATTCTCAGTATCTCGAAGCGTTAGTTGCGATTCAAGAGTAAATGAATACAATAATTATTCGCGTAAAGCAAGTGATATCGCAGGGAAAGTAACAACAAACACAAGATCTTGAATAAATAGCAAAAGGCATATCCATTAATGTAAAACTTGAATACACCCATAGTACAATGGCGAAATACTAAGTCGGATACATCGGAACCAAAATACAACGAGAATCTAGTATGTTATCCACGCGCTCTGGATCTTGTGTATTTGGCCTCCGCGCTCTTATGGTGTTGTCGCGGTCTTGATGATAGTGGTCGGCTCGCTCTTCTCATCTTGGCTCCTCGCCAAGCACCGAGTCGAGTCCCTATTACGCCGGCGCTCTGGGCTAGCTCGTGGTTGCGCGATCACTCTCCGGTGCAAGTGAATCATCGTGCCGGGTAATATATTCCTCGGCAGACGGAATGGAAAATATCCCACCATGAAGGCGGCGCAGGCTCCATCTGATCAAACAAAACTAAGGCGGATCGATCAAAGGTAGAGGAAAGATAGGGAGAGAATAAGGAAAGAACGAATAAGGGAAATCATTCAAGAAGCAACTAAGTCAAAACAAGTATGACTATGAATTCTTAAAATATGCGTTCTAACTTAGTTCAAATATCAATAAGACAGTTCTATGCCAATTTGAAATCGATTTCACACTTAATTGGTCAAATCGCGGTACTACCCAAACACGGACCGATGGTCCTATCCGGGTCGGCTCGGTGTAAGTTTCCATCTTACTAGCCGAGCTCGATAATTTTCTAATAAGCATCACGCCCAAACGGGACGCGACGACGATCCACAACTTAAATACAAAACCAAAGCAGTCCAGACAAATATCAACGAGAACCTAATGAAACAGAGTCTAAATACCGGCGGAAATAAAATAACAAGTATAAATACAACTTACGTCTATGATCCATAATCCATATTATATCCCGAAAATCAACAAAATATAGTAACTTAAAGTCAAAGGGTCCTACGCCCTTCGCCATAAACCGGAATGGAAAGAAATACAAGAGTCCGACAACAACATAAGAAAAGAGTCCAATCAACAACAAGAAGAAGTAATAAATCCAACAAGTGGAGCACAAGGTCTCAATTCGGGGTAGGTTCGGCAAAGATCTTCAACGAAATCCTCATCTAAGGTTAGAAAATAGGTGGGGATGAGACAGAAATCTCGGTGGATGGGGTGATCATGTGCAAATGTGGCGCAATAATATAGTTAATGTTAGAAAACAATTATATGAAAACGCGCGTGAGTATGATGCATGAATTCACACACGATCCACAAGCGTCGTGATAAAATATATTTAAGTAATATACTTATACGATTTAAGAAAACAGTTCATGGTCACACGTATACCTTTATGTGATTCAACAAGAGGTAGGATTGCGACGGAAGTGTAACGTCATAATCATGATTATACCTCAAGTACTACGACCCGCTTCTCTTGGACAAACTCCGTCCCTCGATTGCGGGATTAGGGACGATTGGGCGGAAGAGTGGAATAGCGGCCGAGCTGCCGGTTCCATCCCGACATATCCATTCGATTTGTGAGCTCGACACACCAAGTTGACTCGAGCGGGAAAGTAAATACAAGTACATCAACCAAAAATCGAGTATTATTGATTGAAGCGATTCAGAAAATTTTGAAATAACGCGAGGGCAATTTTGGCATTGGTGGAGTTTTTGGATGAAGATGATTATCGGAAGGATAAGCAACCTTCGATATCTTGAAATATTAGGTGTAACATAAGTCCGTTATAGATTCAAATCGCAGGCTAGGAAGTTGCTACGCGATCGGGTATTAATCGGTCAAATTGATCCGATAAGTCAAGGGTTTTTGGGAAATAAAATACTTTAATTAAATCTCCAAGTCAGAGGGTCCAGGGCTATTTTAGTAAAAGAGAAAATAATTTGAGTTAGGTCCTTTATAAAAGAAAATTTACAATTTAGCCCGTTTTGTAAAAACCAACACTTTTGGGGTTAAAAATTAAATAAATAAATATCCCGACCTTGAACAATTATGAGGTCAGTTCCTAAATTCTCTAAATTGTCCAGAGATTCAGGGTTTTAAAGTTTTGAGGTCGAGTTTTTATAAAATTCTCACATTGGCCCCAAATTTGTAAAAATTGCCAATTCGGACCTTAAGTTTAAAATAATCGGAACTCACAAACCGGAAGGGCTTTTAATGTGATTCCAGTTGGAAAATGTCACTAATGTTAGTGGGATATTGGGACAAAAGCAGTTTTAAAAGAAATAAGTGTAGGTCCTTTAACGTTTGAAAATATCATTTTTGTCCCATTTTGAAATAATTGCCTTTAAGGCTTTTAGGGGTCCAATTGTTATGAAATTTGAACCTTGGGTCCAAAATATAATTAAGTTATATTTAAGTTAGTATTTCCAGGTGCATGGACTGCATAAGTCCTGGAAACTTTATTTGGGTCCTCAAGTTTAGTATTTTAGACATTAGTCCCTCAATTTTTACAAAATTACTTTCCAAGCCCTAAACACTTGGATTTTTGGAATACTTTTAAAATATGTAATTCCCAGTAGCTTAAGAGTAAAGATTTCAAATTTTAAAGTTTAGGTCTGGTGCAGTTTTAAAAATTGCAAACTAGCCCTTAAACTTTCAAAATTTTACAATCTAGTCCTTGGGCTTTTAAAGGTTGATTTTATTTATCTTAAAACTCTTGAAACTTTATTAAAATGTCCAAAAGTAATTTTTGAACCTGAGTACAGTCCCAAATTTCGAAATTTGCAGAGGGGTCCTTTAACTTTCATTTTCTTGCAATTTAGTCCACCAACTTTCCATTTTTATATTTTTAAGTCCAAAATTGAAATTTAATCAATTATGCTCGACTTTTCCAGGTTATAAGGCATCCAAAAACATAGATTTTAAGATAATACACATGCATGTCCAATATATACAAGAATTCATCAATTAAAACATTAAATTGCACATGCATGCACCTAAAATTCAAGTAAATAGTAAATTTGAGCAACTCTTGAGATTTTCATGACTTGATACATAAAATTGACATGCAATAAATAGATTATATATATCTCAAGGCTCATGATCAATTTTTCTACATGAATTTTAATAAAACACCTAATAGTTGGAAAATATTTTTCCACCAACCTTAAAATTGGAAATTGTGAAATAAAAGGATAATTTCAAAATTTTTGGATGTGGATTCTTAGGTCAGCCCCTAATTCAAAAATATCAAAAATTTGAAAATAGAAAAATGAGAGAAAAATTAAGGAAAAAAAAAGAAGGAAATAAGGAAATGAGAAGGACTACACTTTACCTTGTGTAGTAGGTGTTTGGAGACTAGTTGAAGCTTAAAAATTGGAAATTTTGGCTCAACTCCAAAATCACCTAAGGTCAGCCCCTATTTCTCAAAAATGAAAATGGGGTGTCAAAATTTGAAAAAAAAATAGGGAGAAAAGGGAAAGAAGGGGTCTAGTACTCAATTCTTACCTTGTAGTCCAAATTCCTCTACTAGTTCTTCTTCAAGTTTGAAATCCTTCTTCAAAATGATGTCAAGCTCTAATCTTCAAAGTCTTCTAAATGTACCTCCAAATCAAATTCAAACTTAAGTTAAGAAGGTGGAAGAGGTGAACTATGTGATATCAAAAATGGATTGAAGATAAAATTTCTTACCTTGTAGGGGGTGTTCGACTTTTTTGAAGAATAAGGAGAGAATTCTTGAAAAAATTTCTAAGTGTTGAAGAAGAAAGTGAGAAGAAGAGTAGAGAGAAGTTGGGAGTTTAGAGAGAAGGAGGAGAATTTTTGTGTAGGAGATGAATGTGTTAGTGATAAAAATGAAATGAAATTTTGGCACAAAATGGCCATTATGGCCGTCCACTTTGAGGAGAGAGGGGGAGGAATTTTGTTCAAATTGTGTCTTGCATTTTGCCTCATGCATGGGAGACAATTTGAAGGTCAAAGGTATGAGCAAGACTTGGTTTGAATGGAATGTTGGAAGACTTCCAACACGTTGGCAAAAATATTATTAAAGAAGTAATATAAGAGATGATGTGTATAATGTTTGAATTAATGGTATAATTATACACAAGATGACTAATATAAGGTGTAGGTGTACAAGAGTTAGATGATATTTTTACTCCAAAAATATCCATGTTGGTAAATCCACTATAATGCCATTATGGTAATTCCATATATTTTTTTGTCCCAAATTTGATAATAATAGATGAAATATGTCAATCTCCAAAATAATTAGTGATTTCCTTGATCACTTATAAGTCTCATGATCACTTAATCTAAATCAAAATCTTAATTCTATAAGGTAAAAGTCTCTAAAATAAATAGTCTCTTAAAATTCTAAGGTGACTAATAAATACAAAAATAGTAATAATGATCAATCAAGTGATCATAAATGCAAAATAGAATTAATGATGATCATGATCACAAGTAATTAAGTAAAATAAAATAAAATACAAAATGTATATATTATAATTACCCGTCAAAATGACGCGGTAAAATAGTCGATCAAAAGTATAAACGATAATAAGGATCAATTATAAGCTCGGAAAAATCGGGGCTTCACAATATAATCCTTTACAAATCTTGCATAAAACAAGCTATGTCAAATAATGCCTTTTTTTTAAAAAAATCCTCTTAATAGTACTTGTATAAAATGCTTTGAAAAACAAGCACGAATTACAAAAATATATCGAGTCTATAGGATGCATGCCAATGATGAGCGTACCTCGATAGTTTATGGTCTCTCTTGAGAAAATAACCATTAATGAAAACATATATGTCCTACACAATTCTTAAACCCGTTTTGCACAAACATAATGATACAAGTGTAGGCTAAGCAATAAGAGATATCATAAATGTGCTTATGCTATATAAAACCATAAGAAATAATAAAAGCACCTCGATCTATATAAATGCACAAGAGTTGAAAACAAATTATACAAGATCTCCTTTTCAAAAATTTAAAAACACAAATATATATTGAACACCTTAATATTAAGAAATATTTGAAAACTCATTTTACAATTAAGGCACAAATAAAAACATGCATAACAAAATAAAATGCATATTTAAATGGAGATACGATTTACCAATTTCGCCATTTCCATGGGTTGTGTCTTTCCCATTGTTGATGATATCTTCCTCTTTGAAAATCATCTTGTTGATGATAGCTTCTCCAATTGCTCCATTTCCAAGGATTGTGTTCTTTCCATTGTTGATAGTGTCTTTCTCTTGTGAATTTATTTTGATGTTGTCTTCTCCTTTGATCAAATGAAATGGTCATTTGATGTCTTCTTGGTGGTATGAATTTTCTTCGATTATTATTTCGATGTGTACCTAATATGACATTTCCAATAATGATTAGAGATATTTCTAGCCCGACAAGTATTAGCCGTGTGACCCTTTTTACCGCAATAAAAACAAGTAACAATTTTTGGAGCATAATGACCAACATGCACAGGGACTTGATTTCTATTCACATAATTAACAACACTAGGATTATGATCAAGTCCTTGTTTCAATTTATCACAACTATGAACATCAATAATATCGGTCATTTTATCGGTACTCAAGTTGGATTTTGATAAATCATTTTTCATGCAATTAATATCCTCAACAAGAGTACTATTTGTAATTCCAAGAGGCTACGATAATCTAGAGGGGGGGTGAATAAATTATCTCCATCTTTTCGATTTCGCCCTCTTTTTCGAACAAAACAAGCCAAGACAATATAAAAGGTGCGGAATGTAAACAATACGCGTTGATTTATAGAGCTTCAACCCACCTAGGGACTACGTGCTCTACCACCCCAAAGATATCCAGGGATGGGTTTCGAAAAAGAAAAAGAATTTTATTAATTACCAAAATTAATACAAATTCAACTTACAACAACACCTTGAAGAGCACCACACTCTTCTTCAACACCACCTTTGAGATTACCACAATCTCTCTTGAAGATTACCACAATCTCCAACGGCACCTTGTGAAGATTACCACAATCTTCAACCTTGAAGAATACCAAATTTTCAACACCTCAACAAGAAGATTACCACAATCTTCTTACACCTAACACCTAGATCACCCAAGTGTGTTCTTACCACAAGAACACTCACAAGGATATCTTGTGTTGAATGATAACCCAAAAATTCAAGATTACAACTCGATAATGAATTATACAATTGAGTGCAAGTGTAATCAAGATAGCCTAGACCTCAAGAATGTGAAAGTGATAAGTTAGGCAAATTACAACAAGAATAACGACAATATAAGACCTAGTGTTTGCTTGAGTATTTCTTGTTGTGTCGTATTGTTCTCTCTTGTTGTGTTGCTTCAATTCTTCATCTATTTATAGAAGATGTCTTGGACATGATAGGATCCTCCTAGGAGATTGAAATCAGTAAAAAATTGCAAGACAAATGAAGAATATAGTGTTAGAAATCAATCCCACAAATTAGGGAAAAGGTCATGTGTTTGACAACGGTTAGAATTTTGTTGTCAAACATTAGGGATTAATCGTCGCACAAATAGAAGTTTGAAAGAACGCAGCAAAAATTCACTAGGGGGATGGTCCAAGGGGTGGTCGATCGGTCGCCTCGGGTGCGCCGTCGCCCCCTTAGGTGGACCGGTCACCCCGACCAATTTGGGGTTTTGCGAGTTCTGTTTCAAGAAACTCGTTCCCAGGCGGTCGCCTCTTTGGTCGGCCGGTCGACCTCCGCAATGAAATATTGTCCGATTTTTGTCGAAAATAAACCTCAAGAAATACTCCGAAAAATTAGTAAAAACATTTTAAATCAATCGGAGTATTTTGGACAACATTAGAAATATAGTTTTGATGAAATAACACATTACCACAAAATCATCAAAAGTGTTGTCCGATATAAACTTCAAGAAATACTCCGAAAAATAGTAAAAACATTTTAGATCGATCGGGAGTATTTAGGACAACATTTAGAAACATAGTTTCGATGTAAAAACCGATTTACGCAATATCATTAAATGTGTTGTGCAATTTTGTCGAAAATAAACTTGAAGAAATACTCCAGAAAATATTAAAAACCATTTTAAATCATTTAAGAGTATTTGGACAACCTTTAAAAACATTGTTTTGGTATAAAAACAAAATCATCAAAATCATGATAAAACCTTTTATCAAACAATCTCCCCCTTTTTGATGATTACAAACCAAAATAATTTTCACGAGGTCGATTTTGAAAACAAAACAATTTTACCGGTTAAAAAAAACTATCCGTTGTGAGCAACAACATTCTACGCAATATAATCACAATGATGGGAGTAAAGATATTTGAACACATATAGCAAAAGCCCCCTATCAATATGCACAACAAGAGTAATATAGAAGCAAACAACCAAAAGCTAAAAGCTTAGCTTTTACAACTTGAGCTTAAGTATCAAGAGCTTATAAGCTCTCCCTGTCAACAAAACATCATTAGACAAGTATATAAGTCCATAATACAACAATTGGACTAAGTATAATCCACAACTTATGGCTTTAAGAAGCCATAGCTTATAGCTTCTTTTGTGAGCTTATTTTAGCTTCTTTGAGCTAATGAGCTTATAACCTGTTTCTCCACCTTTGGAATCATCAAAAAGAATGTTAGCACGATAAAAACATCATATATTCATATCAAAGTGCGCAATTGAACCTATTTATCGAGCTATTTGAACATTGAAGCTTATAGACCAAATAGGAGGGAAAAGTCGATCATACGACTTGTAGAAGCTTATGAAAACTCATTTGATTTGCAAAACATGATCTCTATAAATATATAAGACTTTTGAAATCGAGAGAATCATGTAGGTGATGAATGTTTTTCATTGAAACATTTTATCGAACACTTGGCGGTCGTCAAAAATTGAAGATGAAATATAAAGCCCTTGTAAATGTAATCAAGCCAAGTTTTTCATCACCAAAAGCAATTATATAAATATCACCCATCAACAATTATCATGCTCAACACAAAAATATAAGAATTACATCAAGAAATATTCATATAGGCCAAGTTCTCAAGGGTTTAACCCAATTGAGATAAGGGAGTAGAATTCTTACCATTCAATCGGTAAAGCCGAGCAATGATGATGATAATCGAGCTAGAAAATCCCCAAAATATGAAATTTATGCAACAAAATTCATTTTGAGTGAATTGTGTGTGAAAATTCATTTTGAAAAAATCTTTTAAAAATAAGGCCTTTTAAAAATCATTTAAAACCACAAATATATATTGAAGACCTTAATTTTAAAATTATGAAAACTCATTTTGCAATTTACACACACATAAAAACATGCATAAAAATAAAATGCATATTTAAATAGGGAGATACGGTTTACCAATTTCGCCATTTCCATGGTTGTGTCGTTTCCATTGTTGATGATATCTTCCTTATGAAAATCATCTTGTTGATGATGACTTCTCCAATTGCTCCATCTCCAAGGATTGTATCCTTCCCTTTGTTGATAATATTTCCTTCTTGGAAATTCATTTTGGTAGTGTCTTCTTCTTTGATCAAATGAGATGGTCATTTGATGTCTTTTAAGGTATGAATTTTCCTTGATTATTGTTCCGCCGAGTACCTAATATGACATTGTTTTGTGGTACCCTTAAGTGTTTGGGTCCTTTGGGATTAGTCTTGAGACTTTTAGGTCTCCAAAAATAATTAGAGCTATTTGTAGCCCGACAAGTATTTACCGTATGACCCTTTTTACAACAATAAAAACAAGTAACAATTTTAGGAGTATAATGACCAACATACATAGTCACTTGATTTCTTTTCACATAATTAACAATACTAGGCTTATGATCAAGTCCTTGTTTCAATTTATCACAACTATCAAAAATATTGGTCATTTTATTCGGACTCAAGTTGGATTTTGATAAATCCTTTTTCATGCAATTAATATCCTCAACAAGAGTACTATTTTCTTTTTCAAGGTTTCTAACCTTATCAAGTGTGGTGGTGTGAGCACATGATAGTGATTCATAGGAAGTAAATTAACTATCCTTATCATTTTTCAAAACATTGAATTCCTTTTTCAAATTTTTGTATTTAACAAACAAGCTTTGGAATTCATTTTGAAGATCATCAAATTCATTTTGCAAATCACTATAATCATCAATATCATAGGAAGTAGAGGGTTTAAGACATACCTCGTTTTCTTCTTCGATGCCCATAAGACAATGTTCAACTTCTTCATAGTTGGAAGTTGTAAGAGGCTTGTTCCATAGATTTGATCTTGTATTCCTTTGAGAAGTAGATGCTTTTAAGTTGCTCCTATCATTTGCATATACTTCATGAGTGGCTTCTAATTTTTGCCATACTTCATGAGCCGATCGAATTCCTACAATAAGATTAAATTCCAAGTTGGTAAGTGAACAATACAAAATATTGAGAGCTTTACTATTTAAGGAGATGATTTTCTCTTCATCAATGAGCTCTTTGAGGCCTTTGGAGGTGTGTGGTGTATTCATCATCGGAATGGATTCTCCATTAATGACGATGTTCCAAATATCGAACCCGCAACCTTGTAAATAGCATTCCATTCTTTCTTTCCAAAATACAAAATTTTTGGAATCAAATCGAGGTGGCTTGGTGGTGGAGGTGCCGGAAAGGTGAGCTTCATTCGTAGCCGACGATCGTTCTCTCTTCACTCGTGATGTGAAACGAGCTTGCCAAAGAGTTTGACTTTGATACCACTTGTAAGTCCAAGCGCGCTACGATAATCTAGAGGGGGTTAATATATTATCTCCATCTTTTCGATTTCGCCTCTTTTTCGAACAAAACAAGCCAAGACAATATAAAAGGTGCGAAATGTAAACAACATGCGTCGATTTATAGAGCTTCACCCCACCTAGGGACTACGTGCGCTACCACCCCAAGATATCAGGGATGGGTTTCAAAAAAGAAAAAGAATTTTATTAATTACCAAAATTAATACAAATTCAACTTACAACAACACTTCAAGAGCACCACACTCTTCTTCTTTTGTTATTTCAAAAGAAGGTGGACAAAGTTTGAAAAAAGGACTTATGGGATAGATTAGATAGAGGAATTGGGTGAGTAATGTGCCTAAGGATTGCATCCTTGGCGTCATGAAATGGCGCACAAGTATTATGATCCGGTATTGAAATCCAAGAAAATGAGGAAAGCAAGAAGAATCCTTGAAGATGGTTATAACCAGGATTCTATGGCAATTGATGAATTGACGGCTACTACAATGAATTCTCAAATTTAAACCGAGATTTCTAGTTCTTCTACTAGTATCCTAGATCCTACTCGCTCGAGTTAGAAAGTAGTAAAACAAAGAGCGAAAGGGCATTTTGAAAAAACCAAGAAAAAAAGAGTGCCGACACATCAAACACAAACACATCAAGGAGTTCGGGTCCAAATCTCCTAATCCAAGATGTTTTAGAATGTTTGATTATTCGTACTCAAATCTGTTATCTCGTTTTATTGTTTTGGGATTGTTTTTGTTTGAACACTGTAATACTTGATCAAAGGACTAATACTTTACAATGTATCTCACGATACATTTGTTATTTATGTGTGATACTTTTTAACATATCTCATGTTTATTGTTCAGAATTATTTGTTATTGAACATTGTAATTCTTTGATCGGGACTAATCCATTACAATGTATCTCACGATACATTTGTTATTTTGTGTAATACTTTTTAACATATCTCATTTTTATTGTTCAGGGGATTATTTGTTATGAACACTCGTAATACTTGATCGGGGACTAATACATTGTAACGATTCACGATACATTTGTTATTTGTGTGTGATACTTTTTAACATATCTCATTTTTATTTTTCGGGATTATTTGTTATTGAACACCGTAATATTTGATCGAGAACTAATACATTGTAACGTATCTGCTGATACATTTGTTATTTATGTGTGATACTTTTTAACCTATCTCATTTTTGTTGTGCATGGATTATTTGTTATTGAACACTGTAATACTTGATCAGGGGACTAATACATTGTAACGTATCTGCTGATACATTTGTTATTTGTGTGTGATACTTTTTAACATATCTCGTGTTTATTGTTCAGAATTATTTGTTATTGAACACTGTAATACTTTGATCGTGGACTAATCCTTTAAAATGTATCTCATTTGATACATTTGTTATTTGTGTGTGATACTTTTTAACATATCTCATTTTTATTGTTCAGGGATTATTTGTTATTGAACACTGTAATACTTGATCAGGGGACTAATACATTGTAACGTATCTGCTGATACATTTGTTATTTGTGTGTGATACTTTTTAACATATCTCATTTTTATTTTTCAGGGATTATTTGTTATTGAACACTGTAATACTTGATCAGGGGACTAATACATTGTAGCGTATCTACTGATACATTTGTTATTTATGTGTGATACTTTTTAACCTATCTCATTTTTGTTGTTCATGGATTATTTGTTATTGAAAATCGTAATACTTGATCGGACTAATACATTGTAACGATCTCACGATACATTTGTTATTTGTGTGTGATACTTTTTAAATTATGTCTTGTTTATTGTTCAAGAATTATTTTTTATTGAAGATCAGTAATACTTTGATCAGGGGACTGATATATTGTAACGCACTGGGCCGATACGTTTCTTATTTGTGTGTGATACTTTTTAACATATCTCATGTTTATGTATTGGGATTGTTTATTCATTTTACTTTATGCATCATAAAACACATACCGAACCTATAATACTTGCAATCGCTTGTAAAACAACCTCAACAAGAAGTCCGCATAATAACATTACTCGGTTATGTTAATACTTTTATGTTTCACATCTAATACTTTTCTTTTCAACAACTAATACATTTTATACGGAAAATGCTTTTTTTAAGACAAACACATGAAAAGACATACATATATTTTCAAGTTTCAATACTAATTCCTTAGTTGTACTTCTAATAATCCCTTGTACCAACCATCTTTTTATACATTTACACGAAACTACTAAAAGCGGTCAGATACTTTTTACATTACATGATAATACATTTACGCATAAGAACTATTACTTGCCTAAAATATGCAAATTGTTTTTTAGAACACAATCCCCGTACTCAACCATTCTCTACATCACAAACAACCAACATTCTTCGTAACCCGTAGATCATAAAAACATTATGTTAACAAAAATATCATCGTTAACTAATAAAATTGATTCTAGGTTCAATAAAATCTTACTTGTTTACTTAATCTCTCTCACAAAATCAAGAACATCTTTCTCAAGTTGAACTCGTTTCTCATTCAACGGGTTCAACGTAATTCTAGAACAGAAAGATGCCCTTAAAGCACGCCGTACATTGCACTACAAAAAAACACAAAAAAAAAGGGCATGAAAAAAAAATTCATACAAGAAGGGATGAATATAAGCAATATTTCGAACATTCATACCAGTTTAAAACGCTCACGAGTAGACTTGGCCAATAAAATTTTCCATGTGGTTTATTGAAAATACACCACATCCACGTTGTTCGCGAGAGCTTGCGGTGAAGGAACATTTTCCCGGAGAAACGCTCAACCTCCTGGGCTTGTGGATGTCTTAGTTCTTTTTCGATTGAGAAAAATTATTTTTGGATCAAGTGAAAAAAACCATAATAACATTAACTAGTTGTGTAACAACTAATACTTTAAAATATACTAGCTAATACATTGCAATGTAAAACCTAATACATTTCAAAGTGTAACAACTAATACTTACCACAACAAAGTCCCAAGTTTCCTTTTCGACAAAGCCTCGTGGTGGACCAAATTGTCTAGATATTGGACATGCCCATCAACAAAATTAATGACAACAACCACAAAATGGGCTTTGAAGCAAATTAGGAAGAAAATCTACATTTTCAACAAAAATAATAATATTTAGCTAATACATTTAAGTTTAACAACTAATACCTTATAGTATAACTAATATGTACAATATAGATGCTAATACATTAGAAACAAAAATGATTTCTTACCAAGTCAAACCCGCTCAAATCCATCACACTTTTCGCTCTCATCCAATGCATCCAACAATCTCTCAAACACTCTCCCCAATCTCTCGCCAGGATTTCTTGACCATGTTTCCTATGTATAATCAGAGAAAATAAAACACAATGTTAAACATGCCATTACTTAATGTAGAGCATGACATTACATCAAATAAAACAAAATTATTTTTACATGAATCGCCGAGCATAGAAATAAAATCATTTCTTCCTCTTTGCATCCATAGTTCTTCTATTGATTGAGCAATGCCCATGTATCAATTATCTTTGATATGGATCAGACTTTCCTTGTTAAACGTGCTCATATCAGCCAACGATACGTAAGAAAACCCACCATGTGCAAAAATTGGTTCATCTTGACTGAAAAAAATAACTTATATCAGTTAATAATGAAAATATTATTCAAATAACATAATCAGAACTGGTAGTTGAAAACATTACTTACTCTTTCTTTCCTTTATGATTGAAGAAACAATAATCAGCCACATCCTTTTGCTTTCTTGACAACACAACACCAGTAAAATTCTTGCTGTGATTTTTCATAAATGAACACCTGAAAACTTTCTTCTCACGGATGGGCCACTGCTCAAGTTCGGTAGTTTCCACAATACAATTATAGTGTAAACCATAATACATTATAGTGTAAACCATAATACATTATAGTGTAAACCATAATACATTATAGTACAACTACTAATACCGATTCAAAGAACAACTAAATCCTTCTCATTCTTTCCTCCCGATCATCCTTCTCAAGATATGCAACACAATCATCAATGGCATCTTGATTCACATGAATTTCTTCCTTTTTATCCTCCAAATCTTCATTGTCATCCTCATCATTCTCCCCTTGTTCCTTCACATCCTCAGCCTCTTCCTTATCATGTTCCTTCTCATCATCTACCTCTTCCTTCTCCTCGTATTACATCATCATGCGCAACATCGGGACATCTTTATTCACCCTAGGTATAACACCCTTCTTCGGGGTCGAGAATCTCAAAGTGCGGCATGGAAGGGTCAATGAATCTCTTTATTTTTTCAAATTTGCCGACAACCTCGTCAACATATTCATGCAAACTTTACACTTGAAAAAACTATTGAGTCTCACACAACTCAACAAGCTGGAGACAATGAAGTCTCTTTTTCAAATAATTGTTCTGCAGCCTTCCTAACCCTTTCCATGTGCGTGAAATATGACATTCATGTCCCTCCTAAGCAACATGAATAACTCGCTCATTTCTCGAAAACAAAACAACAAAAATTATTAGAAAACTACTAATACTTTTAAAGTAAATAATAACATATATAACAACATTTATCTTACATTGTTCGCCAATTTGTGGATCTCCTCATCCACCATCTCACCCATGGGCAACTTGTACTTGATCAATTCCATCAACTCACAACCTCACTCTCATCATCATTCTCATGTTTTTTTCTCCTCTCGTCGCCTTCTTTCTTCCCGTCCGCCCATCTTTTACTCGCTCTTTTTCCTCACAAATATTTCCTCGCCAAGAGGCTTCTTTTTCCCACTCGCTTCTTTCCTACGAGACACGGATATGTGTCCGCCAGGAACTCTCCCTGTCTCAATTCACCGGCCGCAACTTCTTCTCGGAACCCTTTTATTGATTATGTCCGTGTCCCAATCTTTGTATCAATGGTAGGGTTGTGGGTTTCGCACGACCTTGCCATTTCAACCGATGAAAATACAAGACTGGCAGAACTAAAATGCGGTAGCCACATTCTTAACACTCCTCGATTTATACTTATTAACAACAACACACGACTATTAAGCACATGTGTGCACCAATCCAACTGTTTTATTTTTTCCACCTCAACAACGTAAAACACCAAAGTCCATATTCCTGTTGGCACTTGGTGTTAAGAATGAAGACAATGAAAATAAAACAAAAAAACACTTAAAGTCATCACCACCGTCCACCATACTCTCCATAATAGACCTAAAAGACTTCAAACTAAACGCGCTTAAACTTATACCTAGCATTCCAATCGGTCATTAGAGCTAAACTTTAATTATTTCTTAAAACGTCACACCCTTCGTTCCTTGGAAGAAGAAAACAAATATCCTCCGCCGTCACAACAGAACTCCTATTTTGATCAATCCTAAGAAGTTGGCTTGTACCATTGAAATTGCTAATTAACCACCTCAAAATTTTTGTTGGGATTGCATTCACCCTGCACGTCTTCAACGGACCTCCAAAACCAACGGCTTCAACGTCTCTCTTTTGAGCATCGTAAGCTTGGATACGACTTTTACACGGACTCGTGGTCTACATTGTGTGACAAAATCACTACAAAAAATGTGGAAAAAACAAGTTAATGCTTATACTTTAAATTGCAGACACTAAAAACTGTTAAAAGAGTATAGTACATATTAGCTCTTTTTCTTTTCAAAGCAACATTTTTCTCTTGCAGCTGCTTCTTGGGTGGAATATATTCCTCACTTGAGGAGGATGGGTCCTCATATGGAACAAGAGCTAATGGAGGGATATCATCATTTTTGACCTCTTCACCGGTCTTTTCATACGCACCATTTTGTTACCGCAAACACCAACAACAAAAAACACAACAGAAATAAAAAACTAGCACTATTCAGACTATTCAGAGTAATCAATACATTTCAGTGTAATGCCTAATACTATTCAGAGTAAGCAATACATTCAAAAGAAACCAGAACATCAGCACATAAGCAGGAGACTATGGTTTTGGACTAATACATATTAGTGTAACAACTAATACAATTGAGAGTAACAACTAATACAAAAAACCACCAATAAAAAAGAGAGAAATCATTACTAACACTTTACATAATAAACACAAATACTATTCAAACTAACTACTAATACATTAAAAAAAAAAACAGAACAGAAGCACATAAGCAGGACACTATGGTTTTGGACTAATACATTTCAGTGTAACAACTAATACAATTGAGAGTAACAACTAATACAAAAAAATCACCAATAATATACACTTTAGTACATGCCATAAAAACTATTCAAACTAACTACTAATAATTACTAACACTTTACATAATACAGACTAATACTATTCAAACTAACTACTGATACATTTAAAAGAAACAACAGAACAACATCAAAAAAACATATGCAAAGCAGGACCCATGTTTTTGGACTAATACTTTTCAGTGTAACAACTAAAACATTTGAGAGTAACAAGTAATACAAAATACAAAAAACCACCAACATAAAAAAACAGGGCTAAAACTTAACACCAGAAATCATTGAGAGTAAATAGTAATACAAAATGCCAAACACCACCAACATAAAAACAGAGAAATTATTACTAACACTTTAAATAATATACACACATACTATTGAAACTAACTACTAATACATTTAAAAAGAAAAAACATAAATAAACAGCATCACAAAAAATCTACAAGAGCAGGACGTATGGTTTTGGACTAATATTTTTCAGTGTAACAACTAATACAATTGAGAGTAACAAGTAATACAAAATACAAAAAACCACCAACATAAAAAACAGGGCTGAAAACAGAGACATCATTGCTAATACTTTACATGATAACACCTAATACTATATGAACTAACTACTAACACATTTAAAAAAAAGATTACGAAACACAGAAAATGTTTGGATAAATAAAATGTTCAGTAACAATATCATTGAAGTAAGCCAAAACACAAAACAACAGAAATAACAAAAAGCCTACAAAAACTAGAAACTAGGGTTTGAATTCGAAAATATCAAATAAATCACCACAAAACTTTAAATCCTAGTCATTAAAACTCGACGAAACCATTGTTTTACAAAGTTCGTAAATCTTAAAAACCCTAGCATGAAGCAAACATTACCCTATGTGCTGAACACGAACGATCTCTGTTGTTTTGAAACAAACACGAACTTTGAAACCGCGAATGAACTGTGGTCTTCTATCAAAATCGAACAAAAATGCTATGAGATCTTTGAAACTTCATGCACCAACACGCACAAACAATTCGAAAGAATTTTTTGTAATGTCTGAGAAATGAGAAGTCGAGAATGGAAAAGTCACATGCAAGTAATGGTTGTTCGCTGAAAGAGGGGAGTGTTGGAGAGTTTGATGCAAGTAATGCCGGCAAATTGAAAAGCCACGTTTAAATACAAAACTGCCACTAGCCAGGTGGAAATTACAAAAATGCCATTAGTAGGCGGATATCACAAAAATGCCACTAGGTCGCGGATCCGGTCGCGGGCGGATCCGTTTAACGGTCATACCAAGATTAGAAGGCCTGGATTTAAATTTTTGTGTTAAATAATTTTTATATAAACTTAGAGCACATATATCATTATCTTGGTTATTGGGAACAACATTCTTTTGGTTCTAATTTCACTAAACATTGAGAACTACATGAGCGCTCGCGTGACTAAAATCCAGTGAAATTAGAACCAAATTTTAGCCACTCACGTGATGGAAATCAAGTGAAATTAGAACTAAATTTGAGAATTTCATTTGGTTATATGATCGTTATGTTTTTTTTTGCGGGATCAAAATCAAACAATTTCTCTTGTTACAAGATAGTTTTGCAAAATGTAATTTTTCATAACCTTTTTGCTCTTTGTACTATATTTACAGGACCAATTTTGCAATATTGCCGAAATATTCCTTCATTGGAATTGCATATTGAGAGTTCATCCTCCACGCTAGGGATGGCAATAGGTGGGTTAAAACTCGCCCCGCATCAAACCCGCACATTGGGGTGGGTCTAGACGGTTAAATGGGCCCTGGGGGATCTCAAGTCCGAAACTTCAAAACTGCTTGGGTCTTGGGCGGGTCCCGGGTCCAAAAGGATCGGACTAGTCCGGACACCGCCCGCCATATTAACGGTCCATGGACTGGCCCTTCTTCCCGTGTGCATCTTTCTTACTACCATTGTTTTCTTCATTAGTCAACAACCAACAAAAGAGAATGTTTACTTGTTCGCTATTCCTACAACAAAAAAGAACTTGCTCTCTTTCTTTTGTCAAGCAAGGAATAATTAATCTGAGGGATGTACTCGTTAAGCAAAATTCGTTTTTATACCAGGTGCTGCAGATTTATTACATTTGATGTAAGAATATATAAAGACAGAAAGACTATAGTTTTTTTTTTCTAATTTCTTAAAGAATACTTGTGAAAAATATTCCTTCTTACTTTGCATAACAATTTCAAAAGAAAACTTTATATTCTAAAATATAAGCTATTATTTTTTTATAAAAACAAAGATTTTGATAGCTTCTTGATCAGTGGTGTACGGTTCTTTGAAGTTCACTTCGGAGTTGTGAGCGTAAGTGCTGCTTTAGATTTGAGCTTTTTACTCTTATTTTAGGTAATTTAAGCTATTTAAGCCTCCTAAAACACTTTTGTTTTTTTTTTTTGTTTTGAAAACACATCCTAAAACACTTTTAATTGATTTATGATTCTTAATTTCAGGTATACATCATGATAGACTATGTAGCGACCAGGTGTGCAAGTTCATCTCGGCGGAGCACAACCACTTTTAGTTCAAGTGGCTACGTAAATCTAGGGCGGGAAAAAGATTTTTCTCGATTTTCCCATTTGTGCGCTCTTTTAATTTGAATATGAAGCATATGAAAATAGAAGTGCGAAGAAATAAGTCAACACACATTGATTTATAGTGCTTCAACCCACCTAGCGACTATGTGTACTACCACCTCGTATGTTCGAATGGATTTGAAAGGAAAAAGTTTATTAAGCGATACTAAACAATTACAACATTTACTTTGAATAGCACCACACTCTTCTTACAACACCAACTTAGAAGAGCATCAAACTTTTTTGACCACTATGAAGAGCACCACACTATTCAACACCTATAAATCAACCAAGTATGTTCTTACGAAAAGAACACTCAACAAGTATATCTTTTTTGGATGATTTTACAAGTACAATCTGTTAGTCAAGTGGCTACGATAATCGAGAGGGGGTGAATAGATTATCCCGATTTTCCGATTTACGCCCTTTTTTCAAATATGAAGAAGATGAAGAAATACAAGTGCAAAAAATAAATCAACACACAATGATTTATAGAGGTTCAACCCGCCTAGGGCCTAATTACCACCCCGGTATGTCCAGGAATGGATTTCGAAAAGGAAAACATTTATTAATAGATATCAAACTATTACAACCTTTACCTTGAAGAATACCACACTCTTCTTACAACACCACCTATGAAGATCACCACAATCTTCCAACTCGAAGAGCACCAAACTCTTATTCACCTCGAAGAGCACCAAACTCTTCCAACTTGAAGAGCACCAAACTCTTCAATACCTCAAAGAGCACCGGACTCTCCAACACAAAAAAGCACCAAACTTTTCAATCAATCAACCTCTCATCAACCAAACGTGTTCTTGCCAATAAAGATTACAATTACAATTACAATAATGATTACACTTCAAATAAAATATTACAACTCAAAAGTGCAAGTGTAATCAAGATGGAAAGCCTAGTACTCAAGATGTGAAAGTGATGTGCTTAGGCTATTACAACAAGAATGTTAAAAATGAAGCTTAGAGAAGTTTCTTTGTTTTTTCTTGTTGTGTTGTTTGCTTGTGTTATTGTCATACTTGATCCTTCAAATCCTTCATGTATTTATAGGAGACTTTTCAAGATTGGATCTCCAACATAGGCTCATTCATCTTCACTTTTGTCTACAAAAAGAAGATCACAAGATGTACATATAATGTACAAAAATAAAAAAGTGATAAAAGTAAATCTTGTTGTCTCCCACATGCTCAAAATATTCTGATTTTGAGCGGTCGACATTGATCGTCGGTATAAAATATTTAAATAAAAGTCCATTGAGTTTGAATCACGCACGGTCGACCGGGGGGTCAACCGGTCGACCACCTAGTCGACCTATCCCTCAAGCTATTTTTGGAGAGAAAATGTAACTTGAAAGCTCAGTACCTTGGTCGACCAAGGGGGTCGACCGGTTGACCTACGGTTGACTCCTTGGTCGACCGGTTGGCTTATTCCGTGGGGTTCCGTGCGTGAAAATTCCAACTTCGTCTTTGGGGCTCCATTTTACCTTGATGGTATTCCGGTAATAGTTAAAAACACTTTAAAACATAAAAATCAAATTTTATACGCCCGAAAAGTATTATTTTGAATAATCAAAAATAAACTTCAAGAAATACTCCGAAAAATTAGTAAAAATAATTTAAATCGATTATGAGTATTTTGACAATATTTGGGGACATATTTTAGGTGTAAAAACTCAGTTAAACAAAATTATCAAAATCATGATAAAAACATTTATTTAACAAACTTCCACTTTTTGATAATTACAAACCAAAATAATTTTAGGAGATCGATTTTTAAAACAAAACACATTTTCCGATCTAAATCAACAATCCGGTTTTAAGCAACACTTATCAAGAATAAAAACACAAGGATAGGAGCAAAGATTTTTCAAAAACATTTTATATAAGCTCCCCTATGAACATGCACAACAAGAGTAAGTATAGAAGCAAATAACTAAAAGCTAAAAGCTCGGCTTTTACAATTTTAGAATTTGAGCTTAAATTTCATGAGCTCAGAAGCTCTCCCTATGAAAAAGAAATCATTAGTCATAATAAAATCCATTATTAATCAATTGTACTAATTTTCATCCTCGCCTTTTGGCTTTTCAATCCACAACTTATAACTTTTTTCTGATTTGTTTCTAGCTTCTTTGAGCTAATGAGCTTATTTCATGTTTCTCCCCTTTGGAATCGTAAAAAGAATGTTAGACGATAAAAACATCATAAACATATATCAAAGTGCGCATTTTTGTTGAATTATCGAGCTTTTGAGCATAGAGCTTTAAAATTCCAAATAATAAGGGAACATTCGAGAGAATGAATTGTAAAAGCTCATTTGATTGATAAAATATGATCTCTATAAACATATAATACTTTTAAAATCAAGAGAATCATGTAGGGAATGCAATTTTCATTAAAATATTTTTACCGAACACTTGGCGTGCGTAGAATAGAAACGAAGATGCATATAACATTTGTAAATGTAATCATGCCCAAAAAATCAACAACAAATGCAGTTCCATACTTATTACCTATCAACAATCAATATGCTCGACACAATTATACAACAATTTCATTAAAGTATCAAAATGTAAGCACTTTCTCAAGGGTTCAACCCAATTGAGATTAAAAATAAAATTAAACTTACCAATTAATCGGAGAAGTGGGGTAATAATGAAGATATACCAATAATATAAACTAAAAAATATATAATTTACAAGAAATAAATCATATTGAGTAAATTATGTATGGAATTTGCAAAGTGGTGCAAAAATAAACGAAAAACTGTGAAATGGCTAAGTCTAAGAATAAAATAAATTTTAACCAAACTTTTGGCTTGTTTGACCGGTCCAGGGGGGGTGGTCAACCGATCCAGGCCTCGATCGACCGGTCGACCCACCGTCATCCGGTCCCGTGAAGACGATTTTTCGGTTTCGTAAATTATGAGTTAAAAATCGATTTTTCTGCTAAGTTTTAAAAATGCACAAAATGCAATCATAGACCTTATTCGATATGAATTATTCCAAAACAAGCTCTAATTAAAGTAAAAGGCTTGGCGGTTAATGGTTTTGTAAAAACATATGCGAGTTAATCATGAGACGGAATAAAGCACATCTTAATTTTTCGTTTTGCAATGCAATCCCTTAAAAAAATGTTTAATCTCAAGTATGGTTTATTTGGTTATGAAGAACAGATTTTGAGAAATATTTATACCGGACTTGTTATCCAAAAAAAAATAGGAATGTTTTAAAACATTGGATAAAGTAAGCCATAATAAAGAGTGCCTTTCAATTATTGAAAATTTCTTTTAACCACACTTAAATGAGTTTCTATACGATTGCTTTGAAATTGAGCACATAGACATACAACATGAAGAATATCAAGTCTTTGTCCTCTTCTTCTAATTCTCGGCGGCGGGGTCAGGGCATCTCTCTTGACGGAGGCGCCTTCCGGGCTTAATGATCCTTTTCTTGCGCATGGTGGAGAAGGATTTGGGCTTCCTTCGGCCACTCGACTCCATGGGCGGGAGACACTACCGCACGGGCGGGTGACTCACTGCGCAGGGGCGGATACATCCTGTTTCTTTGCTACGGGGGCAACCTTCTTCTTTGCGGACTTTCTTCTTGGAAGAGGAGGTAACAAGCGTGTCCTCGGGTCAATCGATTCTCCTTCACTTGTATCCGCCCTCTTGGCATGGGCTCTCTTTTGGGTCTTTGAAAGATTAGACCTTAACATCTTCTTGTTTACATGGAAAAGCATTCCATGATGAAGGGAATGACCTTCACTTCCATCGGATGGCCAATTACTAGGCCATATCCGGTGATCCTCCAAAGGAGCCATCTTCCTTGACGATTTGTTCCCAACATTCTAGCAGAGTCATTTGTACACGAACTCAACCAGTTGACTTTCTTACCTTCCATGATCGCGGCCATAACGGTCGGCTTGGTCTTTGACGGTGATTGAAGTTGCCAAACTTCATGTCTACACACTTTGCAACGACATCCATCGACTTATGATAGTCGTCCTTCAAATAGATTTCTTCTGTTGTGTAGAATACCTTTCATGCAAAGACACTCTGGTTTGGCTACTTCTTTCCATGCAAGAAGCCAAGTTAACATCAACCGTTTATTTCCGTCATACCCTCAGACGGGCAGCAAAACAAAGTGCTCCTCAAGGTCCTTAGCGTGTAATCATGATGTCCTTGTGGTGGACGGAAGAATTGATTCGCCGTCCGCACCTCGGCATTTACAGAAGCTGCGCCACCTCTTCAAGGTAGGTGAGCGAATACTCCTGAGAAGAAAAGGCACGAGACCGGACTTTTCTAGCATATCACTATCTTCTTTACTAGGGTTTCATCTCGAACCCTATTTTACCATCCCTTCAAAATCCACGGTTGATCCAGTGGATTTGCTTTGATAGCTTAACAAAATCGAACTTTGGTGCCATTTGCGAGAGAGTTTTACCGAATATAAAACTTGATAAACTTTCTTGAGAACTCGTAGGGTTTGCGAGAGAAATGAACTTGCTTTGAAGATGAGCAGGTTTTTAAAGAAAGAGTGAGAGAGAAGACTGAAAACCATATATAATGGTTATGAAAGGGCGGGTTTTGGATTTTGAAATTTGATCAAGATCAACGGCTCGATTTATCACGTCAAACCACATTTAATTACTCGCATTTGATGCCGTAGCATTTATATCCAATCATATGCTTACTATGCGACTTTTGATCACACTGTCATTATTACGCTAACGTCATCATTAAAAACATTCCCGCTCATTTAAAACAATGCGTTTTTGTCACTTAGCTCATAAATGACTCGGCTTATTTCACAAATGACTTAACTTTTCTTCTCTCTTTTCATTAAGCGACTAAATTTGTCGCCTAACTTGATACAACCGACTTTCCGATTTGGTTGTTTAATTTGGTGATGTGAAAAACTTGTTCATTTCTCACTTTCTATCTTCCATCTCTTCGATTGAGTCTTACAGTGTTAACTCGATCAATTAACCCTAGCTCATGCTTAATCTCTTCAAATCTTGATTCACATAAGGGCTTGGTGAATATGTCACTAAATTGTTTATCGGTTGAGATATACTCCAAAATGATGTTTTTCTTTTCAACATGATCTCTTATAAAATGATATCGACATAAATGTGCTTTGTTATTGAATGCAACACAGGATTTCGAGTGATTGCAATAGCACTTGTGTAATCACACATAATTGGAATCTCTTTTCTTCAATTTCATCATCTCTCATTTCTTTGTCTCATCCATAAGACTTGGGCACAATAGTCGTCATTTGCCTATGTACTATGTACTTCTCTTGACTATGGATGTGGCTATTGAGTTTTGCTTTTACTAAACTAGGAAACCAATCTGTTTCCAAGCATTTGACATGTACCTTAAGTACCAAGTACTCTTCGTCAACTCTACATCCAAAGATAGTGAGTCCGAGTAACCAATTAGCTTGAATCCACCTTCCTTTGGATACCATAAGCCGACTTCTTGGCATCCCTTCAACTACCCTAGGATTCTCTTAGCTTATGATCATATGGCTCCTTTTGGTGTAGATTGAAATCTTGCGCATACACTTACTACAGAGGTGATGTCGGCATGCTTGCTCTTAAGTAAGCGATGATCCAATGAGTGCTCTATATCTTATTTGATCTCTGACCTTACTATCTACATCCATGTCCATCTTGTTGATGTGTTCATTGGTATTTTCACGAAGACTTCTCTTCCATACCAAATTTCTTCATTAAATCTCGGTGTACTTCGTTTGACTTAAGAAAGTTCCATCCTTCAATTGCTTAACTTGAAGTCCTAGGAAGAAAAGTCACTATCCCTTCATGCTCATTTCAAATTTGCCTTGCATGAGGTTTGAGAACTTATCACACATCTCTTTATTTGTGGATCCAAAAAAGATATCATCCACATATATTTTAACTAGCAAAGTATACTCTCTCCATCTTGGATTCTAAAGAGTGTTTTGTCCACTTTGCATTTGGTGAATCCATTGTCGATTAGAAATTGAGACAATGTATCATACCATGCCCTTGGTGCCACTTGATCCATATAATGCTTTCTTGAGCTTGTACACCTTGTCTCAAGAGTCTTCGCTCAATGCCTGGACGTTGCTCAACATAGATTTTTCTTCTTCTAAGATCCATTTAAGAATGCACTTCACATCCATTAGATATACTGAAGACGATTCTTGTGAGCAAGCATAGGCAAGAAACATCCTTATTGCTTCTAATCTAGCAACAGGAGCAAAGGTGTCATCAAAATCTATTCCCTCTTCTTGGCAATACCCTTTGGCTACCAACCTTGCTTTGTTTCTTACCACAGATCCTTCCTCATTCATCTTGTTTTTGAAAACCCATTTTGTGCCAATAACATTCTCGATGGGTTGGTCTCGCACCAATTCCCATACTTTATTCCTTTTAAATTAATTCAGTTCTTCTTGCATGGCTTGAATCCAATGTGTGTCATCCAATGCTTCGGACACATCTTTTGGTTCTATTTGGGAAATAAAACAAGTGAACATTGCTTCTTGTTGAGCTCGGATCGGTTCTTACACCATCTCTCATAACTCCAATGACTAGCTCGGGTGGATGGTCTCTCAACCATCTTACATCAGGTTGAAGCAAATCATTTGGGTTCAAAATTTGTCTCGCATTGTGTTATCTTGAGAAGCTCTTTCATTATCATTCGTGCAGATTTTCGATTGTCTTTGAGATTCGGCTATCTCATCTTCATCTTGGTTGAATACTCTTGCTTGACTTCAACATAAGGACTCTTCTCGCATAGTTGGTGATTCACTTATCGGCCTAATTCTTCAATATCTTCTCCATTCACATTAGGTTCATCAAAAACCACATGAATGGATTCTTCAATGACCATAGTCCTCTTTTTCAAAGACTCTATAGGCTTTGCTCTCGGTGAGTATCCCAAAAAGATACCT
The DNA here is from genome assembly GCA_016081115.2 of Rehmannia glutinosa. NCBI lineage: Eukaryota > Viridiplantae > Streptophyta > Magnoliopsida > Lamiales > Orobanchaceae > Rehmannia > Rehmannia glutinosa. The sequence continues at coordinate 1,719,977 of JABTTQ020002610.1, forward strand.
TCATCGATTTAGCATCAAAAGCCTTTAGATTATCTGTCTTGTCATTGTTGTGGATGAAGCATTTACATCAAAATATTTTGAAGTACCAAACATTTGGCTTTCTCTCCTGTCAAGATTTCATAGGAGTCTTTGTCAACTGTCTATTTATCATGCATCTATTTTGAGTATAGCATACAATTGTTGATGGCTTCACCCAAAATCTCTTAGGTAAGCCAGACTTGACTAACATGGTCCTTGCGGCTTCCTTGAGAGTTCATTTCCTTCTTTCAGCTACTCCATTCTACTTTGGAGTTCTTGCTGCAGAGATAACTCATGAGCAATACCATTTTCAACACAATCATTGAGTAATTATCCCATTGACAAACTCGGTTCCTCTATCGACCTTATCTTTATAATGGTTTGGCTCTTTTCATTTTGAACTCTTCTCATCGGGTAGGTACCTTCGCAAAATTTCCTTCTTTTTGCACATGAAGATTGTCCATGTATATCTTGAATAATCATCTACCACCACTAAGGTGTATTTCTTTCCACTTATCTTTGGTTTGGTTCAATGGACCAAATAAATCCATATGCAACAAATGTAATATCCTTGTTGAAGAAGGACTAGCGTCTCCTTGAATGAAGATTTGATCCGCTTTCCCATCGGCATGCATCACATACACTTTCCTTCTTGTACACCGAAGTCCAGTAATCCTTCCACAAGATGACTCCTTGCAAGCTTGTTGATTGTCTTGAAGTTCGAAGACTCGCTTCTTGTGCCACAACCAACTTGATTCGATTGTGCTCTTTGCTGAGATAGGTGCTTGGTGTGGCATGAGCGGTCTACCACATACACAATTTTCTGTCTTGATCCTTGTAGTACTATTTCATTTGATTCAAACATCTTTAATCGGCACACTCCCATATTGAATCCAACATTGTAGCCTTTATAACAAAGTTGACTTATCTTTGAGCAAGCTAAAGTTGAGTCCTCAACATAAGCAACATCTGTGATTTATAATCCATTTTTTCTTTATGGATCAAGTGCCTCTTATTTCCTGGAGCTTTATTTCCTCCAAATATGACTTTGCGCCTCTAATCTCCTTGAATCTTGATAGTTTTCTTGTTGCTTGTCGCATGTCCGGAACAACCACTATCCATGTACCAGGTTCCTTGGCACTTTGTTCCTTGAAACGCAATCAAGAAAATTAGTTTTTAGGTACTCATGCTTGCCTGGGCCCTGAAGGGTTAGTGTTGTAAGATGTTCCAACCAACCTATAGCCAAATGATTTGACTCTAAGAGGTTGTCATCTATCCGCCATAATCATAATTGACTTTGGCAAATTGCTTGGGGGCTTTAGGTTCATCTGATTGTCTCTTTTGTCGGCCGTATGATTTGTGTGTGTGTTTTAGCAATTGCCTTCTTTGGGTAGTTGTGATATTTTTGAGTGTAGTGCCTAGATGCATATGTGTCTTTGATAATAGCTCTTTTTCCTTTGGAATGACCTTTCCGAGGTCAGGTCTTTGCCATCTAGGCTTGTATTCATTGGTCTTTTTTGATTTTTCATATTGTTCCAATCACTTGGCTCGGGTAATTTCTACCATTCCCATCATATGTGGGGCTTTTGGTAGCTCTGTTTATTCTTCACGGAGTATTTCCTATTTGGAGTTTCTTTGAGGAACTCTATTTTGGATTTATTCTCGTTGTTCTCTCAAAGATACTCTCTTAGCCGTTTTCCTTTTCTTTATATCCAAGGCCAATTTGTTTGTGATTGTGCTTTGGAATGAATGTGGGTGCAACATTTGGTGTCTTAGATTTTGAGATGCTTCATTACTTGAAGATCCTTTTTCCAAAATCACTCTAGGAGTTTATTTGGGCACAAAGGAATTGAATCTGTGCACTGTCTTATCTCCACATTCTTTTTGCTCATAATAAGGTCATCCAATGATTTAGATGCCTTTGTAAATGAGGCAATCACATTTTTGAGATCATTTTCCCTCTTTTCTATAGCGATTATCTCTACTATTAGTTTAGCATTCTCGGCCTTGACTCCTTGTTCTCTGACTATGTGACTTAGAGTACTAAACTCCTTTTGTCACATTTTGTGAGTTTTGGCTTTTGAGCTGGTAGTTTTCCTCATTTAATAGTGTGTGTGAGGATTTGCTTCAATGATAATAACTTTTGCTAAGAATGAAAGATTTTTAAAACCACTCTGCATACGAATTTTCCGGTCATCAAACTCCTCAATAGTGAACATAGGAATGCATGCGGATTTGCTTCCATGATAATAACTTTTGCTAAGAATGAAAGATATTTAAAATACAAGTATTAAAAATATTTTAGAAAAGATAGAGATCTAGTTCAAGAATAACGATGCGGAAGGTTCAATGAACCAACCGCTCGATACCACTTGTAGGTCCCAAGGGGTGTAAGTAAGGTTTAGAAGGGGATTGAATAAACCTTTCCAACTTTTCGATTTTAGTCCTTTTAAAATATTAACACAAACAGCTAAGTCCTTGAGGGATATCTAAGTTGGTTATTCAAATAGAGTTAGCCACTCAAGCGGACTTCGATAGAGTTGTTGATAGAATAACACAACTGTTTAACCCGAAACTTAACTTGGTTTGTGTTGAGTTTTTATTGGAAGACTTAACACCCTTTGATTTGTTTTAAACTTGTTTTAACACTTGATTTTAGCATTTAGTTATTAATCGGTTAGATAGCAATTTATCATATATAAATAAGTATGCAAAGCAATAAAAGTGATGAAATGTAAATGACACAAATAATTTTTATAGAGGTTCGAAGATGGGGTAATTCTTCTAATCCTCTCTTCTTCAACTCCTAGAGGAATCCACTAAGTAATGATCGAGTTCACAAAGTGGTCGTCAGAGACAAGTCTTGATCACACACGGTGACTTGCTCCTTGGACTTAGTCAGAGATGCCTTGGTCACACACGGTGGCTTCTCGTCCGAGGCTCGACCTTCTTCACATGGCGTTGCGCCTTGCTACTTGACTCACTTTCTCAAGCTTCTTGGATTTGATCACGAAGCCCTCCAATAACTTGATCTTGGTTCGACCTTGAACCTTCCTACAATCCTCCTTGGAAAGTAGACCCTTTTGATTCTTCAAAAGTTTCATCTTCAACAGTTTGAAGTTATCTTTCCTTCTGACTTTGTGTTGGATTGATGTCCTTCGAGATTTAGGCTTGAGGATTTTGCTTGGGTATCTTGAGAATATTTTTGGGTTCTGAGTTTGAATAAAGATGTACTCGTTCGTGGTTCGAGTAACTTTTTCTCAATGAGAGTCATCATCCTTTTATAGTGAACTTTCAAAAATCGCCCGTTGAAGAGATAGGCCTGATTTTCCAAAGTCACTTGTGTTCGTTGGCTTGTCTTGTTGCGTCCTTGATGTTGACATTTCCTTGCATTTAATGTCTTGCAAAGATATATCGACACAGTGCAGTGCTTCCCATTGGTTTGTTCCTTTTGCACACAATGGAACTAACATTTTATCTCTAACAACTTAAAAGGTTACTATTCGAGTAACATTCTTTACTTTCATCAACGGATCTCGTTGGTTTGTCTTGACTTGACTCGTCTTTTATTCCCAGGTTACTTAAGTTAGCTTCCAATCTTTGGATGACTCATCCATCACTTCAACTTGAGACTTGGCTTCTTGAGTTGACTTGATCGACTCTTTATATAGTTGTTTCACTTTGGTATACCTTGATCGAGTTCTTGACTTTTCTTCTTTGTCGTACTCATTGTCTTGCAAGTGAGTCTTCACTTTAGTCTTCAGTTGACTTCTTGTATTTTTAGGCAAAGCTGACTTGACTCAGCTTTTCCACCCTATCTATTACAATACAAATTACAAAGAAAATGGGGTGCCAACTTTACGGTTTAAATTTTACATGGCATTCATCAAAATTTAGCCAATAAATTTCCCAACATTTTTGAAGCCATCTTTCCTTTTCTTGTTGAGCGCGGACATGGATATCGAATCTACCCGAGAATAAGAGAAATACATTATCTTTGGAAGAGCCCATAATTCTATCGATCGATTGTGCCAATGGGATTCAACTTTGATACCATGTGGTTGGAAAAAAGAGCTTCCGGAGCCGAGTTTTGAAATGCGTTCAAAGAAAATATGTGAAGAAATTGAGAAGATGGAATGCTACATTGCATCGTTGGATCTCCAATTGGACAACCGTGATGCACCCATTAGCGGAGATATTAGATAACATGGAGAAGGGATTTTTTGGTCTAAACTAATGGCTAGACAATCATGATGCAACAATTTCGGAGATATCCGAGGTGTAATTCTTTAATCGGGGAATGGAAAGCTCAAACTAAGACACTCAGGAGAGAACAAGTCATCTACTTCAAATCACTGTTCGCAAAATTGGTGAATTGGAGTCTTTGAAAATGCGAAGTTCAGCAGAGAGACAGAGGGATCACATTTTCGGGATGGACCAGTTGTACAAAACCGATATGGAGTTGTTGAAAGCTCAACATAAGAAAGACTTTCTAAAGTCCGAAGCCAACATGCGCACTAAGATGATGGTGATGAACGAGAGATGGAGATAATGGCTCTGAAATGAAGGTTATACGATTGGAACACAAAGTAGCATCTCACAACTCATGAAAAACGGGATCTTATCCTGGTAAAATCCTCTCAGTGAGACTCTCCTGGTGATGATGATGCCAAAAGGGGTAAAATGAAGGATTAAGCAAAGGTGAAACAAGTAAAGGGGAAGGAAGTGATACGAAGAAGCCCCCTCTAAAAATCATGCTTGTAAAACCCAACAAAGCTCATCCACCAGCTCCCTCCTTAGTCACCGTAGGACTTACCGATTGAAGAGAAAGATGAGTTAGCTTTCAAGAAAACTCGAGAAACAATTGAAGCGACTTATCCAAAGTATATGAAAGGCAACCATGTCGCTAGATAGTCTAAAAGCCAAATTCAACGGTCCCCAACGGGGTTACTCAAAGATTCTCTAATAGTGAACCTCCTCAATAGCTTTCGTGCTCGATACGAGGATCGAGTGAGAACTTTAGAGAAATTCTAAATGCTAAAATTTGAAGGATTTTTAAGGGAAATATTATGTAGGAGGCGTGGGATTTGTCTTGGGAGAAAGGTTTGGAACTATGTCAAATAGTCGAGAAGCAGCAGACTCTTGGAAGCGATCAACAAACTTCTAGGGCACAACATGTACGAGTGCACTCCCGGAGGAGGAGCGGGACTACGGACGAAGAAAAGGAAGAAGTAGTGGAAGAGGTAGAGGTACTCACCGGCCAAGGCCCAAAGATTTTCAATTCATTAATCCCCGGAAGAAAGGTGTATTATCTTGGGTTGGACTAGGCGAACTTGAGAACAGGGGAAGTGGCGGGGAGGAATGAGAAGATGGTAAGAAGAAGAGAATAAGAGGCTAGATCGTGAGTGGGAAGAAAGGCGGAGAAGAAGGCGGGACCAGTGCGAAAAGAGCCTATAAGAAGAAGAAGAAGGTTGAAGATGACAGACGCAGAGAGTGATGAAGAAGCGAGAAATGAAGGAAAGCGAGTCGTTTAAAACTATTGTGAACCCTTTCATGTTGTTTTACTTAAAAGTAAATACACGAACATTTGTAAGTACTTTGTATCTTGTTGTTTATTATACATTGTAAAGCCTTGTAAAGTGCAAGAATGATATGTTCAATAAAATGACATATTCAATGCAATCATTCTTTGTTAATGCACAATTTACTTTGCTATTTTTATTTAAGTTTTAGCATAATCAAAAAGGGGGAAGTTGTTGGAAAATTTATGTAATAGATTTTGATGATACCATGTAAAACTCAGATTAGGAAGTTGGCTCCCCAATTCAATGTAAATCAACTTGTAATAGATAGGACTTTGTAAGTTGAGTATAAGCGGACCAAGTTGAAGAATGCGGGACTCATGAAGATTGACAAGAAGACCCGGTTGTATGGAAGCTATGTGAAGTGCGGAGAAGTCTCAATCAAATGACAGAAAGGTGTCATAGGCGGTGATTGAATGCAAAGTCATTCCATGATAAGTTGAGTTGACTATCAAAAGGGTTATGCGGCAAAAAGAAATAAAGGATCAAAGAAAGTCAAGAGATCCGTTGTCAAAGTAAAGTCAAATGTTTCTTTGGAAATAGGCATGTGTCGGACTCCTACCTTAAAGCTATTTTGCTAAAAGAGTGCAAAAAGCAAGGAGCCATTGAGATTTACTGAAAACCTACGAGTTTAAAGAATGGATGCGCAGAGCATTTAATTCAAGCTACGATTTACATAAAAGATACAAGAGAAGACAAGCCAACGACCTAGAAGTGGAGTTTGAAAATGCATCTATTTCATCAACGGATACATTTATGAATTGGCACTATAAAAGGTGAGGATGTTTAAGATAGAAGGCACTTATGCAATCCGAGACACACAATAGGAATCAAGCAATCAAAGCATAAACTCTCTAAAGCATTCAAATCATATCCTCCGGCTAAACTAGAAGGAAATTGATCCAACACATTCGGTGAAGGAAAGAAAACTTTAATTTGTTAAAGAGACAAAAACTTGTTTCAAAGAACAAAGTGCACTCCAATGTTGAAGGAGGTGTAGCAAGGTTCCGATCAAACCGAGGCTTTAAACTCATTGGAGGGCTATGTGAACAAATCCAAGAGATTGAAGGAGATGAAGTAGCGGGACAACCGTCTTGCGAAGAAGATGAGTCCCAAGAGAAGCCGGTTGTGTGATCAAGGATGTCTCGGATCGCCATCCTTTTATAACAAATTCAATGTTACTTAGTGGATTACCTCCCGGGGAGAAGAGTAGATTAGAAGAATGACCCCATCCTCAAACCACTATAAAATAGCTTGTGTCTTTTACATTGAACACACTTACTTTCTTGGACATTATTATTGATGTTTGTTGATTTTCTAGGTCAATGATAATAACTAAGCTTAAACAAGTGTTGAAAAACATATTTCAAACTAAGGGTGAGTCTTTCACTATTAAAAACCAAGTAAATGAATATTTAAAGAGTTCGAAAATGTATCCATTAAAGAGATAGATGCATTTTCAAACTCCACTTCATGGTCTTTGGGTTGTCTTGTTGTGCAAAGAAATGATGTTGACCCAACTTTGGTTTAATGCTCTGCTGAGTTTGCTGAATCGCTGCGGGTGTGCGGGAACAACCTATTGGTTCCGCCTATTGCACTATTTGTGAGGACAACTTTAAGGTTATAGTCATCTTCTTTCCTCTTTCAATAAAGTTCGACTTTACTTATCAACGAATATCTTCAACTTTCTTGAGTCCTTTTTGTTGTTGAACCCTTTGAGAGTCTTTTCTAAACATCACGGGAAAAACTTAGTTGTCGGTCTATTTGACCGAGATGACTTTTGGTACTTGATTGAAACTTCATCTTCGTCACTCACCGCAACACAATGAATCTTCACTTTGATCTTTAGTCAACTGCAATCTTTTAACTTATTTCGCTTCGACTCACTTTCATAAGAACCTATATATTACATAGATGAATATACAACGAGAAAATGGAGTGTCAACTTTCTAATCTAAGATTTACATAGCATCCTCAAAACTATGCAATAAATTTCCCAACAATTTTCCCCTTTTTGATGATGCCAAAACTTAAATGAAAATAACAATGTAAAAAGTTCTTAAGAAAAGAATGATTGTATAAAATGTGTCGTTTTATTGATCACGTCATTTTGTACTTTACAAAGTTTTACAATGTATATAAAAATACAAAGTACTTACAATTTCTTTTGTATATTTAGATCAATGTAAAAATACATAATGTATCATTGCTTCCTTCTACTTTCCTTATCCTCATCTTCCTTCCTCGTCCAATCTTCTTCTTCCTTCCTCTTTTCTTCTCATAACTTCTCTTATGAGCCTTATCTCTTCTCGTTCTCTCTTCATACTCTCGACTTTCTTGGTGTTTTCTTCTTGTTGCTCATTTGCATCCTCTTCATTACGCTTGACAACTTCTCTGTTTTCAAATTCTCTAAGGCAAATCAATATATGGAATCCTTTTTGAGGGGATTAATATATCGAGTGTCCTTAGGTCGCTAGGTGGAGTACCTATGCATCTTCCACCGAGACATTCCCTTCCTCTACCCGAGTTAGCTCCTATGAATACTTGTAGACTAGGTTGAGCCCTTGAAAACAATGATTTGCTAGAATGAGTTTGCCTACTCTCGGCCAATTAAACAAATTCTAATCATTTTTTCGGTACAATTACCACGCGCACTTTCTAGATTCATCCCCATAAAATAACCTTCGGACTTGATAGTTTCAAACTCCTCAAGTGACCTTGGCTCTATGCCTTCTGGGGAACGAATCCTTGATTAGTCCGAGAGCTTTCTGTGGGTGGACCTTGGAATTGGCTTTGAGATTTTCAATTCTACCATGTTGCCTATGATCAATCTGCATCCAATTTAGCTTCTATTGTAGCTCGTGGTTTACGAAGGGCTAACTCAAGCATTTTCCTCGGTGATAACTTCTTGACGCAATTTTCAATGGGTTGGGGTCGATTTTTAAGATTCTTCCCCTTTACTTCTACTTTTTCCTTGTTGTTATATACTCTATTTCAATTTGTGGATGTAGTTATTGAATTTTGTTTCTTCTTTGAACCGAGAAACTAATCTATTTCCAAGCATTTGACATGTGTACGATGTACTTTCTGTCTACTCTACATCCAACATACCGAGTCCGAGTAGCCAACTAGCTTGAATCCTCCATCCTTTGGATACCATAAGCCAAATTCTTGGCATCCCTTCGAGATACCTTAGGATTCTCTTGGTTGCGGTCATGTAACTCTCTTTAAGTGCAGATTGAAATCTAACACATACACCTACAACAAAGGTGATGTACGGCCTACTTGTTGTCAAATAGAGCAATGATCCAATAAGGGCTCTTTACCTGGTTTGATCAACAACTTTTCCATCTCGCATCCATATCCATCTTGACTTATGTATTCATGGGAATCTTCACGATGACTTCTCTTCCATACCAAATTTCTTCATTTAATCTACGGTATATTTGGTTTGACTTCAAGATTCCATCCTTCATTTGCTTGACTTGAAGACCTAGAAAGCAAGTTAGCTCTTCCATCATCCTCATTTCAAACTTCCCTTGCATGAGCTTTGAAAACATGTCATATAGCTCTTTGTTTGTGGATCTAAATATGATATCATCCACATAAATTTGAACAAGCAATATACTCTCCCCATCTTGAATTCGAAGAATGCTTTATAAACCTTGCCTTTGGTAAATCCATTGTCAATGAAAAATCGAGATAATGTGTCATACCAGGCTCTTGGTACTTGTTCCAATCCATACAATGCTTTCTTGAGCTTGTAGACTTTATCTCCAATAGTTTTTGCTCAAAACCTAGAGGTTGTTCCACATAGACTTCTTCTTCCAAAAGTCTATTTAAAAATGCACTTTTCACATCCATTTGATACACGGTGAAGTTCTTGTGTGCGACATAAGCAAGAAACATCCTAACTGCTTCCAATCTAGCAACAGGAGCAATGGTTTCATCAAGATCTACACCTTCCTCTTGGCAATACCTTTTGGCTACCAATCTTGCTTTGTTTCTTACTACAAATCCCTCTTCATTTATCTTGTTTCTAAATACCCACTTAGTACCAATAATATTTCGTTGGGTAGGCCTTTGAACTAATTCTCATACTTTGTTTCTCTCAAACTAATTCATCTCGTCTGCATAGCTAGAATCCAATGTATGTCATCCAAATCTTGTGACACATCTTTAGGCTCTCTCTAGGAAATGAAACAAGTAAACATAGCTTCATGTTGAGTTCGAATCTTGTTCTTACCCCATCTCTAACATTTCCAATGATTAACTCAGTGTATGGTCTCTCGGCCATCTCACGAGTTGGTTGGAGTAAGTCTATTAGGTTGATCGTCTTCGAGCTAAGTTGTCTTGAAAAACTTCTTCATTATCATTCAATTGCAGACCTTCTATTTGTCTCGAGATTGGCTATCTCATCTTCATCGGGGTTGAGTGCTCTTACCTCTGCTTCAACATAGTGACTCTTCTAACTTGATTGGTGATTCCTTGCCATTCTTTGTAGATGAAGCACTTACATCCAAAGATTCTAAAATATCCAACGTTTGGCTTTCTCCTGTCCGATTTCATAAGGAGTTTTAGACAAGCGCTTGTTAATCATACACATGTTCGAGTGTAGCAAACATTATTAATGGCTTGACCCCAAAATCTCTTAGGCAAACCGACTTGACTAACATGGTCCTTGACTTCCTTGAGAGTTTTGTTCCTTCTTTCAACTACTACATTCTCTTTGTGGAGTTCTTGCAGCGACAACTCATGAGAAATACCATTTTCAATACAATATTGAGTTATAATCCCATTGACAAACTCGGTTCCCCAGACCTTATCTTTATAATGGTTTGGCTCTTCTTGTTTTGAACTCTTCTCATCGGTGAGGTAGTTTCGCAAGGTTTCCTTCTTTTTACACATAAAAATTGTCCATGTGTATCTTGAATAATCATCCACCACCACTAAGGTGTATTTCTTTCCACGATACTAGCTGGTTCAACAGGACCAAATAAATCCATGTGCAATAAATGCGATATCCTGGTTGAAGAATGACTTGGTTTGTCTTTGAAGGATGACTTAATTTACTTTACCATCGGCATGCATCCCAAATTCTTTCCTTCTTGTATATTGAGTGGATAATCTTTCCACAAGATGACTCCTTGTAAGCTTGTTTATTGTCTTGAACTTGGTGACTCACTTCATGCCAATGCTCTGACCAACTTGATTCGGTTGTACTCTTTGCTAGATTGACCAATCAACTGCATACATGTTCTGTTTGATACATGTTTTTATCTTAATTTTGATGATTTTATTTTTACACCAAAAAAATGTTTTTAATTGTTGTCCAAATACTACCAAATGATTTAAAATGGTTTTAATATTTTCCGGAGTATTTCTTCAAGTTTTTTACTTTAGATAAAATTGGACAACACTTTTAATGATTTTATGTTTATAAGTTTTTACTTGAAACAAGGTTCTAAATGTTGTCTAAATACTTCCGATTGGTTTAAAATGTTTTTACTAAATTTTCGGAGTATTTCTTGGGTTTTATTTTCGACAAAAATTGGACAACTTTTCTGTCTCAAGGTCAACCGGTCGCCAGTATAGGGCAACCTCAAGAGTGCTACCGATAGGTGGCCTCTTGCTCCGATACCTGAAGATGATTTTGGAACAAAAAAATGAGGAGAAGTGAAAAAGCGGTCAGGTCGCCGGTCGACCAGGGCGTCGGCCGGTCGACCCCTGTCGGCCGTGCACGAACGTTTATTTTGAAACGAAGCGTTTTCTCTTCTCAAACCTATGAGAGGGGACGGTTGAAGTCGGGACGACCGGTCGAACCCTACGTCGACCGGTCGCTGTGTAAATTTCTGTGTTTCGTTTCAAACTTCTATTTTCGTGTGACCGTCGCCCTGTGCTTTGCAAAAAAATATGACCGTTTGATTGTGAGACATATTTCCTTAAAATGTGGGATTGATTTTTCTAACAGCTATATTCTTGATTTTAATTGTATTTTTCTGTAGAGTTTCAATCCCCAAGAGGAGCTTATGCTTGATCAATCATCTCCTATAAATAGAGGAAGTTTTGGAGCAACCAAGACAACAATTGAGATACAACACAACAAGATACACTTCAAGCAAATATTTGTTCTTCATTGTTATTATTCTTGTTGTAATTTTGCCTAGCTTATCACTTTCACATCCTTGAGGTCTAGGCTATTCTTGATTACACTTTGCACTCAAATTGTAATATTCATTATTGAGTTGTAATCTTGATTTTTGGTTATCATTCAACACAAGATATCCTTGTGAGTGTTCTTGTGGTAAGAACACACTTGGATGATCTAGGTGATAGGTGCAAGAAGATTGTGGTGATCTTCTTATTGAGGTGTTGAAGAATTTGGTATTCTTCAAGATTGAAGATTTTGGTAATCTTCATAAGGTGTCGTTGAAGGAAGATTGTGGTGATCTTCAAAGGGAGATTGGGGTAATCTCCAAAGGTGGTGTTGAAGAAGAGTGTGGTGCTCTTCAAGGTGTTGTAAGTTGAGTTTGTATTAATTTTGGTAATTAATAAAATTCTTTTTCTTTTTGAAATCCATCCGGATATCTTGGGGTGGTAGAGGATTAGGCCTAGGTGGGTTGAACCTCTATAAATCGCGTGTGTTATTTACATTCCGCACCTTTATTATTGTCTTTGAGCATTCGGTTCAAAAAAGAGGGCGAAATCGAAAAGATGGAGATAATCTATTCACCCCCCTCTAGATTATCATAGCCGCTTGGACTTACAAGTGGTATCGAGCCAAACTCTTTGGCAAGCTCATTTCACATCGCGAGTGAAGAGGAACGATCGTCGGCTATGAATGAAGCTCAACTTTACGGCACCTCCACCACCAAGCCACCACTATTTGATTCCAAAAATTACACATTTTGGAAAGAAAGAATGGAATGCTATTTACAAGGTTGCGGGTTCGATATTTGGAACACCGTCATAAATGGAGAATCCATTCCGATGAAAGACACACCACACACCTCCAAAGGCCTCAAAGAGCTAAATGATGAAGAGAAGAAAATCATCTCCTTAAATGGTAAAGCTCTCAATATTTTGTATTGTTCACTTACTAACTTGGAATATGAACATATTGTAGGAATTCGATCGGCTCATGGAGTATGGCAAAAATTAGAAGCCATCTATGGAGTATATACAAATTAAATGAGTCAAACAAAAGCATCTACTTCTCAAAGGTATACAAGTTCAAAATCTAAGGAACAAGCCTTTTACAACTTCCAACTATGAAGTAGTCGAACAATGTTTTATGGGCATCGAAGAAGAAAAACGAGATATGTCTTAAACCCTCTACTTCCTATGATATTGTTATGCAAAATTATTATAGTGATTTACAAAATGACTTTGATGATCTTCAAAATGAATTCCAAAGTTTGCTTGTTAAGTACAAAATCTTGAAAAAGGAATTCAATGTTTTGAAAAATGAAAAGGATAATTTATTTACTTCCTATGAATCACTATCATGTGCTCACACCACCACACTTGACAAGGTTAGAAACCTTGAAAAAGAAAATAATACTCTTGTTGAGGATATTAATTGCATGAAAAAGGATTTATCTAAATCCAACTTGAGTACCGATGAAATTGTTGATTGTTGTGATAATTGAAATTAGAACTTGATCATATGTTTAATGTTGTCAATCATATGAAAAAGAATCAAGTCTCTAAGCATATTGGTCATTATGCTTCTAGAATTATTACTTGTTTTTATTGCGGTAAAAAGGGTCATACGGCTAATACTTGTCGGGCTAGAAATAGCTCTAATCGTTATTGGAGACCTAAAAGTCTCAAAGCTAATCCTAAAGGACCCAAACACTTGAGGGTACCACAAAATAATGTCATATTAGGTACACGGCGAAATAATGATCGAATAAAATTCATCGCCAAGAAGACATCAAATGACCATTTCATTTGATCAAAGAAGGAGAAACTATTTTTGACAAAGCCAATTTCAAGAAGAGGATATAATCAAAAATGGGAAGAACACAATCCTTGAAAGCGGCAAAGACATCATCAACAAGATGATTTTGAGAGAAGAAGAGACTATCAACAATGGGAAGGAAACAAACCTTGGAAATGGAGTAATCAAAGAAGTCATCATCAACAAAGTGACTTCTCAAGGGAAGATATCATCAACAATGGGAACGGCACAACCCATGGAAATGGCGTAATTGGTAACCCGTATCTCCCCATTTAAAATATGCATTTTATTTTGTTATGCATGTTTTTATTTGTGTCTTTATTGCAACATGAGTTTTCAAGTATTGATTTTTTTGGTCTTCAATATATATGTGTGTTTTTAAAATTCTTTTGAAAAATGAGACCTTATATGATGTTTTTAAAACTCTTGTGCATTTTTGTAGACTAAAGTGTGTTATCATCTCTTATGGATTTTTATGGCATGAGCTTACTTGTGATATCCCTTAGCCTACATTTTTATCATTATGATTTGTCTTTAGATTTGTTTTAAGAATTATGTAGGATTTACATATTTTCACAAATGGCCATTTACGTCATTATTTGTCAACAAAAGGCATAAATTATCGAGTGCGTTTACTTGTGTTACTCTTACTCTTATAGACTCGATATATGTATTGCCATATGCCTGTGTGCTTGTTTTTCATAGTATTTCATACAAGTGCCATTAAGAGGATTTTTAGATTTTTGAAAGGCACTATTCGATATTTGATTGCACATATTTACTTTGTCAACTCTTGTTCAAATACTTCTTTTAAATGAGGTCTCAACTATATGCTATCGGATTTTCAAATTTCAAAAGAGACCTTTTGTAGCTTTCTTAAGCTTATTTGAACTTGCATGATTTATTAGACTCTTAATGATCTTCTAAATGCATAGTATGTGTTTCTTGCTTCATGGTCTATATATATTGTGTCTATTTCTACTCTGCTCTTATGCAAGAAATTTTGTGATTGATAATTGAGGCATGTTTTTACACTTGGGCTATGTTTTCTTGCTTATATAAACGATGTCGGTAATGAGTTTGTTAAGTTGTGTAGATGAGAAATGAAGTACTCCAAATATTAGTTACCTCAAAATATTTGGATGTAAATGTTCTAGATCAATTGGATGCCCTATGGTGATAGTGATGAAGAAGACAAAAAGGGTATTCGGAATAAACTCGATGACTATGGCAACATTGGTCGAACTAAAGGCGAGGTTAGTAGCTCGAAGGTATTTTCAAGAAGAAGGTAATTGATTTTGATGTAACATTTGCACTCAATGCACATTTAGTAGCAATTTGCATTTTACTTGCCCATTCTTGTTTTAAGAAAATTTCAAGCTTTACCAAATGGATGTTAAATCCAATTTTCTAAATGGTTTTATTCAAATAGAAGTCTATCGGAGTTTAAATTTTTTTGGCCAAATGATTTTTATAAATGTCCTTATACGGTGGATACAAGTACCCGAATATGGTTTGATGGACTTAGCTTTTTTGCAAAATTATTTTACAAAAGGTAAAGTTGATACTACACTCCTTGTTTTGAAAAAGGGCAAGGTTGTTTACTTGTGCAAATTTATCTTTGATAATATTTTTGGTGCTACTAATGAATATTTGTGCAAGATATTTTTCTAAGTTGATACTAGGTGAACTTGAGATGAGCATGATGGGGGAGCTCAATTTCTTTCTTGGACTACAAATTATTCAATGCCAAGAGGATGGTTATATTTCAAAAGAACTCTTGAAGGAGTTAAGCATTGAAGAAAGAAGAACTATTTCAACCTCTATGGGTAAAGATTGACAAAAGTTGAGAAAGGCATATCGGCCGACAAACAAATTCGAGGTATGCTTTCTTGTATTATTTCTATAGACTCGACATTCCATATGCCTTATGTCTATATGCTCGACTTCAAAAACTATCCCACGAATCTCATTAAAGTGCCATTAAAAGAAATTTTCAAATATTTGAAAGGCACTTCTTCTTATGACTTGTTGTATCAAAGCTTTAAAACGTTCTTATTTTTCGGGATAACAAGTCCGGTCAAAATTATTCAAACTATGGTTCATCATAATCGAACTAAACATATTGAGATTCGATATAATTGTTAAGGGATTGCATGTTTTAACAAAAACTTGAGATGTGTTTAATTCCATCTCAAGGATAACTCGGACTTTCTAATCACTCACCGCCGAGTATTTTACCTCATTCGAGCTTGATTATGACATAATGTATATTGAATGAGGTCTACATTTGCATTTTCACGTTTTAAAACTTAGGGGCAAAAAATCGGATTTTTGGATCAAATTTCGGATTTTCAAAACGAGAAAAGAACCACATTTGGGTGACTAGAGCAAGGTCGGCCGGTCGCCAAGCCGTCGACCGGTCGCCCCGCCTTGGACCGGCCGCCCTTGGCTATTGTTTGGCTTAAAATGGTTCTGTTTCCAGACTTAGCCATTATGGCTTATTTTGTCTATTTTTCGTCCCCTTAGCAAATTGCACACAAATTTCACTACAAATTTATTTTATTGCATATATTTTATACTTTGGGGATTATCTAGCTCGGTTATCATCATCATTCATCGTCTTTACCGTCGAATGGTAAGAATTTCACTCTCTTTAGCTCAATTGGGTTGAACCTTAAGTTTGTGGCTTATATGTATCTTTCTTGATGCAATTAATATATGTTTGTGATGAGCTTATTGATTGTTGATGAATGATATTTGTTAAATTGCATTTGGTGATGAAAAACTTGGCTTGATTACATTTACAAGAGCTATATATATCATTTTCTAATTTTGACGCCCGCCAAGTGTTCGATAAAATATTTCAATGAAAAATTCATCACTTACATGATTCTCTTGTTTTCAAAAGTCTTATATATTTATAGAGATCATGTTTTGCTTATCAAATGAGTTTTCATAAGCTTCTTCAAGTCGTATGATTCGACTTTTACCTCCTTATTTGGTTTATTAGCTTCAATGTTCAAATAGCTCGATACATCGGTTTTGTTGCGCACTTTGATATGAATATATGATGTATTTATCGTGCTAACATTCTTTTTGATGATTCCAAAGGGGAGAAACAGGTTATAAGCTCTTTAGCTCAAAAGAAGCTAAGATAAGCTTAACGAAAAGAAGCTATAAGCTATGGCTTCATAAAGCCGTAAGTTGTGGATCATATTTAGTCCACTTGGTGCATTATAGTTATGTATGAATCATTGTCCATTGGTTGTAGTATGGACTTATATACGATTCTAATGATGTCTTTGTGACGAGGGGAGCTTATAAGCTCTTGAACAATTTGTAAAAGCTAATCTTTTAGCTTATGGTTAATTGCTTTTACATTATTCTTGATGTGCTTGTTGATAGGGGAGCTTGTGCTTATTATGCCTATTATGGAATATAATTACTCCCTTTCTTGGTTGCTTATGTATTTTGGAAATTTTGGTTGCTTCCAAATGGTTAGATGTTTTTAGGAAAATTGTTTTTAAAATTGTCCCTCTAATATTTGTAAAAATTGTTTTGGTTTATAATCATCAAAAAGGGGGAGATTGTTTGATACATGTTTTTATCTTAATTTTGATGATTTTATTTTTACACCAAAACAATGTTTTTAATTGTTGTCCAAATACTCCCAAATGATTTAAAATGGTTTTAATATTTTAGGAGTATTTCTTCAAGTATTACTTTAGATAAAATTGGACAACACTTTTAATGATTTTTATGTTTATAAGTTTTTACTTCAAAACAAGATTCTAAATGTTGTTTAAATACTTCCGATTGGTTTAAAATGTTTTTACTAAATTTTTGGAGTATTTCTTGGGTTTTATTTTCGGCAAAAATTGGACAACTTTTCTGTCTCAAGGTCAACCGGTCGCCGTATAGGGCAACTCGTACTGAAGATGATTTTGGAACTAAAAAATGAGACGGAAGTGAAAAATGGTTAGATCGACCGGTCAACCAGGGCGTCGGCCGGTGGCGTCGGCGGTCGACCCCTGTCGTCGGTACGAGCGTTTATTTTGAAACAAAACGTTTTTCTCTTCTCAAACCTATGAGGGGCCGGTTGAAGTCGGGGGGGACGACCGGTCGAACCCTACGTCGACCGGTCGCCCTATGTAAATTTCTGTGTTTCGTTTCAAACTTCTAGTTCTGCGACGCCGCCCTGTGCTGGCAAACAAAAATATGACCGTTTGACAATGAGACATATTTCCTTAAAATGTGGGATTGATTTCTGACTATATTCTTGATTTTAATTGTATTTTTCTGTAGATTTTCAATCCCCAAGAGGAGTCTATGCTTGATCAATCATCTCCTATAAATAGAAGAAGTTTTGGAGCAACCAAGACAACAATTGAGATACAACACAACAAGATACACTTCAAGCAAATATTTGTTCTTCATTGTTATTATTCTTGTTGTAATTTTGCCTAGCTTATCACTTTAACATCCTTGAGGTCTAGGCTATTCTTGATTACACTTTGCACTCAAATTGTAATATTCATTATTGAGTTGTAATCTTGATTTTTGGTTATCATTCAACACAAGATATCTTGTGAGTGTTCTTGTGGTAAGAACACACTTGGATGATCTAGGTGATAGGTGCAAGAAGATTGTGGTGATCTTCTTATTGAGGTGTTGAAGAATTTGGTATTCTTCAAGATTGAAGATTGTGGTAATCTTCACAAGGTGCCGTTGAAGGAAGATTGTGGTGATCTTCAAAGGGAGATTGTGGTAATCTCCAAAGGTGGTATTGAAGAAGGGTGTGGTGCTCTTCAAGGTGTTGTAAGTTGAGTTTGTATTAATTTTGGTAATTAATAAAATTCTTTTTCTTTTTGAAATCCATCCCGGATATCTTGGGGTGGTAGAGGATTAGGCCCTAGGTGGGTTGAACCTCTATAAATCGGCGTTTGTTGTTTACATTCGCACCTTTATTATTGTCTTTGAGCATTCGGTTCAAAGAAAGAGGGCGAAATCGAAAAGATGGAGATAATCTATTCACCCCCTCTAGATTATCGTAGCCGTTTGGACTTACATGTTCTTCTCGCCTTGATCCTTGAAGCACAATTTCATTTTATTCAACATCCTCGATTTGGCATACACCCATGTTGAATCGATATTGTAGCCTTTGTCACGAGTTGGTGATGCTTAGCAAATTGAAGTTGAGTCCTTAAACATATGCGACATCTGTGATTTCTAGTTCATTTTCTTGATGGATCTTGTGCCTTTAATTTCCTCGGAGCTGCA
Source organism: Rehmannia glutinosa (assembly GCA_016081115.2). Classification (NCBI taxonomy): domain Eukaryota; kingdom Viridiplantae; phylum Streptophyta; class Magnoliopsida; order Lamiales; family Orobanchaceae; genus Rehmannia; species Rehmannia glutinosa. Next base: position 1,738,826 of record JABTTQ020002610.1, read on the forward strand.
TTTCCTCCAAATATGACTTTAGCACTTTTGATTTCCTTGAACTTGACAGATTTTTCTTATTTCCTGGCATATGCGGAATAGCCAATATACAGTGCCAGGTTCCTTGACACTCGATTTGTTTCTTGAACCTACAATTAAGAAAATTAGTTTTTAGACCCATTCTTGCCTGGGTTACGAGGGATTAGTGCTATAAGGTGTTCCAACCAACCTATAGCCGGATGACTGACTCTAAGAGGTCGACACCTATAAATTCTATAATCATAATGCACATTAGCAAATTTCTTGGGAGCTTTAGGATCATACAACCTGTCTCTTTTATCTATATGTTTTGTGTGTGTGTGTTTGAGCATTTGCTTTCTTGGGGTAATAGTGGTACTTTTTGTGCATATGGGTTTTGTGGATCAGGTGCGTATGTGTCTTTGATTATAGCTCTTTTGCCTTGGAAATGACCTATGATGAGGTTTAGATCTTTGCCACTTTAGCTTATAGCCCATTGGTCTTGGATGATATCTCATTTGGTTATTCCAATCAGCTTGGCTTGTGTATTTTCTACCATTCCCATCATGTGATTTTTTTGTTGAGATCTCCAGGGCTTTTGGTAGCTCTGTTTGGATTTTCTGAGTATTTCTGTTTGGAGTGCGATGGACTCTTCGAATTTAGTTAAGTTGTCTGTCGGCATCAAAGATACTGGCTTCTTGCCTATTCCCTTGTATCCAAGTCCAAAGCATAGGTGTGATTTTGTTTTCGAGTGGGTGTTGGTGCAACATATGGGGCTTCGGATTTTTGGACTCCTCAATGCTTGAGGATCCTTTTTCCATAGCCACTCTTGGGACTTGGGCATGCACAAAGGAATTAAATCAATGCATGTCTTGTCACCACTTTCTTTTTGAATCATTATAAGCTCATCCAATGATTTGGATGCCTTAGTGAATGAAGCAATTACATTCTTAAGAACCTTTTCCCTCTTTTCGTAGTAGCTAAGTGTGCTCGGATCTTGATAATTTCAGCCTTCAACTTTGTGTTCTCATCATCTATGTGACTCAAAGTACTCAACTCTTTAGTCAATTGTGAGTTTTGGCATTTAATTTGTTTGTTTTTCTTATTTAGCGGTGTGTGAGTTTTTATGTGCTCAAAATCTTTCATCATTTTGCAGTTGAATCATAAAGATTTGTGGGTGATGAAGTGTTTGTGTCACTATCACTATCACTTGAATCGAAGGAGATGAGTTAGAGTGTACCTCATCTTCTTGATCATTGGAGTCTTGTTCTTTGGCCATGAGGCATATCAAAGCCTCTTCCTCTCTGTATCTTTGGAGTAGTCACTTCACTACTATCCGAGTCGGTTTGGTTCCTTGCACTTGGCTATTTCAGATCTTCTTAGTAGCCAACATGGCTTTCTTCTTTTCCTATCTTCTTTCCACGAAGACTTTTCTTTCCTCTTCATTTCGTATTTGTTGACTAGTGGATAAGGACAGTCATTAGAAAAGTGTCTGGTTGCCTGCAATTCCAACACGGGTTCTCGGCTCTATGTAAGTCACTCTGCCAGCTCTTTGATTATCAGTTCTCTGGTAATCAGTTCTTTGACGTTGACTCTCTTGGGTGGTCTGTCTTCCTTGCTATAGAAGTCTTGAGTATCTTCTTGATGATTCACCTTTGTTTCTTTTGTAGTTGTTATGGAAGAACTTTTTGAATTCTTTCACCAACAGGGCAATCTCTTCTTGGTCTATGGTCTCTTTGAATTGACTCTCTTTGCTTCACCAGCCATGAGTGCGGTTTGTCTTGGGTACAACTATTTCTTCTTATTCTTTCCTTCTCGGCTCAAACTCATAGGCTTTGAGATTAGAGAACGATTCATGGTTTGATGTCTGGTGAGATCCATGGAATGTCTCGTGAGCCATGACATTCATTTCCCACTCGGTTGGGAGAGACTTAGATCTTCATACACATTTTGTTTTGTGTATATTCCTTCCCTAGGGTGAAAGCTCATTGCGATCTCTGTGAATCGGCATCCGGTGATCCGATTTTCACCGCAATCATTTTAAATTTTTCAAACTTTTGAAGAGCAAAAGTTAATTTATTTTCTTTGATTTGATCAGACCCTTCACAAATCAAAATAAGTTTTTCCCAAATCTCTTTGGATGTTTTACAAGATTTAACTTTATTAAACATAGCCCTATCAAGAGTTTTATAAAGCATATCTTTAGCAACATTGTCAAGGTTGTATCTTTTTCGATCATCGTTTGTCCATTCATAACGTAGTTTTTCCACCATAGCAGTCTAGGCTTTGCGGTGCAACATCTTCTCCTTCGGCAGAGTTGCCCTTCTTCAGCCAGTGTTGACCTTTAAGATTTGTAGTGGCCCATCATCAATCACTAGTCACATCTCATTATGTAGAGCTTATAGACGAGCCCGCATACAAAGTTTTCGATCATCAAATTCTTCAAGTGAACATTAGAATGCGAGTGATTTGCTTACATGATAATAACTTTGCTTTTTGAAATAAAATCTTTAAAAACTCAAGTGTTGATTCTTTCAAAAATAATGAGATCTAGTTCAATAACGGTCACGAGAAGGCTCAATGAACCAACCACTTTGATACCACTTGCGAGGTCCCGAGGGTGATGTGTGAGGTTTAGAAGGGAGGTTGAATAAACCTTACCAATTTTTGATTTTAGTCCTTTTGAAATATATTCAGAGTTAACTCAAATCGGGTAAGTCATTGAGGGACGAGATAGGTTGGCTTACACGCAAAGTTACCCACTCAACAGACTCAATTGAGTACATTGATAGTTTAACTTAATTGTTTTCACTAACACTTGAAAATTCAATTGATTTGGTTTTGTCATCGAAGACTTTGCAACCTTGTAATTTTAAGCATGTTTTTCAATACTTGTTTTAGCAAAGGTTATTATCAAGATACTTAAGCAAGTTTAACTTTCTCAAAGCAATTATAAGATAAATGTAAGAAATAAAGTATGCTAAAACATAAATAGACACAAGCGGTTTTATAGAGGTTCGAGGATGGGGTAATTCCTCTAGTCCATTCTTCTCCAACTCCTCAAGGAATCCACTAAGTAACTTAAGCTTGGTTACAAAGTAGTTATCGAGTTGGAGACAGCTTTGATCACACGACTGCTGCTCGGGACTCGGCTTTTTCACAAGACAAATGTCCTATTACTTGACCTCTTTCAAACCCTTAGACTTGATCACTTAGCCCTCCAACGGGTTCAAAGTACTAGTTCGATCCGGAACCTCACTATTTCTCCTTAAACCTTGGAGAGTAGACTCATTTGTTCTTGAAAATAATTTTCCACTTCAACTAATCAAGTAATCTTTCCTTCACTTGAGTGTGTTGCCTTTGTGTGTGTTGGATTGAATTCCTTGAAGTTAGGATTGATGATTTCTTTGAAAAGCTTGAGAGATATTTGCGGGTTAATGTTTTATTGCTTGTATGCTTGTATTGAACTCGAAATCTTCTCTCACTTCCTTCCTCGGCCTTTTATGGTGCACATTTAAAAATATATTTGTTGAAGAGATAGGCATAATTTTCAAATTACACTAGTAGGTTGTTGGCTTGTCTTGTCTTGTAGCATTGATGTAGATCGTACCATGAATTAATTGCTCTGCAGCCTTTCCTTAATCTTTGCAGGTTTTCAGGTACATCTCATTGGTTCCTAGCTTTTTGCACTCTTTAAAAAAAATGCTTTGTTCTTTGTAGCTTTGACACATGCCTATTTCAAAGAAAATCTTGACTTGTCTTGACAACGGATCTCTTTCAGCTTTATTCAAGTCTTGTCTTCTGCATACCCCTTTGACATTCGATTCCAATCATTTTGAAATAACTTAGCTGTCAGTCAGCTGACTGAGAAAACTTTTATGTCACTTGACTGAGTCTTCACTTCAATTCACAAAGCTGACACACAGCTGGGTCTTCACTTCAATCTTCAGTCGAGTCTTGTAATCTTGAACTTAGCTGACTTCAACTCAGCTCATACAGCTCTATCTATTACAAGTTAAATTACATAGAAAATAGGGAGTCAACTTCCTAATCTATGTTTTACATGGTATTATCAAAATCTATACATAAATTTTCCCAATAGATTATATTCTTCGTCATCTCATCTACAAATAGTGGCAGGTCAATGGTTTGATCGGAACTAGGTTCTAAAATTGGAACCCGAACCATGCGTAGGCCGGTTTCAATTATGATTCCTTGGTTTCAAAAATCATGGAACTGGCCGTTTTAACCATCTATTCGAACTGCCGGTGGAACCTGCTGTTAAAACCTATGAGTTTTCTTTTTTGGGGTAAAAATATGTTGGAAGAAATATAAACTTATTATGATGTTTTATTTTCGCATCGCATGAGACACGTCTTAAACTAAATGTTGTAAGCGAGCTACGTGAACTTTTATTCCTCTATACCCTAAGAGGATACGCAAGCAGTTTAGTATTGTTATTAATTAAGTCCAAAACTTAAAATTAGTATGAATATTAAGTCTAATTCATTTTTATTTTGTAATTGAAATCAATAAATTATTTTAATGGGAACAATGGAGGAATCGGGTTTTATTTTGGAACCTGAACCAGCGGTTCCAGATCCAAAAATATTTCCTCTGTGCATCGTCCTAGCTAGTTGTGCACTCAATTGCCCAATTTCTTCAAGGGAGTGTAAAGGTAAATATGTAATATTTTTTTGAGTTTTGTAATTTTTAAGAAAAATATAAGTCGGTGGTCGCTTATGTGGAAAAATTAAAACAAACCCAAATTTTAAAATACGAATTTTCAACCAAAACAAGCCCCAATTTTTTAAATATTATTTTATCTGCGAGAGAGGAGGAATTAGGTGAGGGAATAGGGAGATGAGTGACCCCGACCGAATGTAAGTTTGAGAACCGAGGAATGGGAGAGGGAGCAGAGGGTTGGACAGTGGGGGGGAGATTGCTAGTTTAATAAAAGTAATATATGTCTAAATCTTTTTCAAAAACTTAAATGTGAAACTTTTTTGAATTACTCCTCTTTTTCAGAAATTATTAAATCATATATAATGTGAATCATTTTTTATTGTTCAACCAAATATTTTAGCTAATTTCAATTTTTTTAGTTGTACTTCTAGAGATTATTTATGTAGTTAGTAAAAAGTAAAATGTAATATTTCAAGTTGAGAAAAACAAAAATAAAAATATAAGATAAAAGAAACTTGAAAAATTAATTGTTAGCTATTAGGAAATTTATTTTATAGATTTTGTGATGCCATATAAAACTTAAACTAGAAAGTTTGCACCTTATTTTCCTTGTAATTTGTATTGTAATATATAGGGGTGGAAAAGGCGAGTTAAGTCGCCTACGCCAAGAAATACAATAAGTCAATCAAGACTAAAGTGAAGACTTCAGCTGCAAGACATTTGAGTATGGCAAAGAAAAAAGTCAAGAACTCGATCAAGATGTATCGGATGTGAAACAAGCTGGGTGAAGAGTCGATCAAGTCAACTCAAGAAGCCAAGTCTCAAGTTGGAGTGACGGATGAGTCATCCAAAGATTGGAAGCTAACTCAAGTCACCTGGGGAATAAAAGATTGCGGTCAAGTCAATACAACTGAGCGAGATCCGTTGATGAAAGTCAAGAATGTTACTCGAGAATGGTAACATGTTAAAGTTGTCGAGAGATAAAGTGTTAGTTCGATTGTGTGCAAAAGGAACAAACCAATGGGACGCATCGCACCTAGTGTCGATCTGTTGCAATGCTCAAGACATTAAATACGAGGAAATATCAACATCAAGAAGCGCAACAAGACAAGCCAACGAACATAAGTGACATTTGAAATTAGTCTATCTCTTCAACGAGCAAAATTTTAAAAGTTCACTATAAAAGGCTGAGGAAACTCATTGAGAAAAGGTTACCTAAACCACGAACAAGCAAGCATTATTCAAGCAATTAACCTGCAAATATTCTCAAGTATATTCAAGCAAATTCTCAAGCCTGAAACTCGAAGTAAATTGATCCAACACAAGCTGCGAAGGAAAGACAACTTCAAATATGTTGAAGAGGATACTTTTGAAGAATCAAAAGGGGTCTACTTTCCAAGGAGGACTGAAGGAAGGTACAAGGTCGAACCAGTATCAAGTTATTGGAGGGCTTCGTGATCAAATCCAAGAGCTTGAGAAGTAAGTTGAAGCTGACAAGACATACGCCTGTGAAGAAGCCGAGTCGCAAGAGAAGCGATTGTGTGACCAAGGTTGTCCCTAGATTGTTCACCATGTTGTAAAGCGATGCATTACATAGTGGATGCCTCCAGGAGTTGGAGAAGAGAGTATTAGAAGAATTACCCCATCTTCGAACCTCTATAAAAATTAAGCTGTGTCATTTTTTTTTTTCAAAGACATTTACATTTCGCATACTTACATCATATCTCATTGATAAAACTCATATTTTCTATCCAAGCGATTAATAACCGAGTGCTAAAGAATCAAGTGTTAAAACAAACTTAAAACAAAACAAGGGTGTTAAGTCTTGGTCCCCGAAAACCAATACGACCAAGTTAAAGTTTAGGTTAAGCAGTGAGTTATTCTATCAACAGCTCTATCGAGTCAGGTGAGTGGCTAACTCAGTTGAATAACCAACTTAGTTGTCCCTCAAGGACAAAGTTGTTTGAGTTAACTGTGTTATAATTTTAAAAGGACTAAAATCGAAAAATTGGTAAGATTTATTCAACCCCCTCTAAACCTTACTCGCACCTCTTGGGACGTACATTAGCGTCTACATATTTATAGGAATCGATTGTTTGAAATACAATATAAATTATATTTTTCATATAATGATTATTAATAATTACTAGATTTTATAATTATATTTAAATTTTATCAATTTTATTAATAAGATTATTTTGTCCAAATAAAATGCCAAGTTGACTTTGGTTTAGTTTTCACTTCCAAATTTGTTCACATAAGCTGTCAACTCAAATATTTTTTCTTCAAAATTAAGAAGTTTTGAAAAACTAATCCCACGACGACCAACAAGTAAAATTTACGGTGTAGCCCATATGGCGATTATATAATCAAAAGCCTGGATTTTTCTAATTTAAAGGATTTGAATCCAAATTCGAAAAAAAGGACCAAATGAGTAGACCTCTTTGAGAGGACGAAAACAATTGCCTTTAGAGACTATAAGAAATCAAGAATTTCAAATGTTTGCCGAAACATAGTTGGATACTAGAGATAGAAAAAAATAATAATCAAATAGAAGAAGTGAAATCTTTAGCATCTTATAATTTCTAGCTAAAATCTTGTCACTATGACTTTTTTTTACGAAGAAATGTATAATAAGAACCTTATAGTTACAGAAAGACCAGTAAAAATAATCTCAACCAAAAACTTTAAACCACTTACAAAGAGTGGGAGGATAGCAAATAACCATCATTGCAGATATCCCCTAATTATATTTCATTTTTAGGTATACATAAAACTTTCACACTTTTGATCTATGACTTTTTCTGTTTCCCATTGGTTTTGATTTATGTTCGTTGCACCTTGGATTATCAAACAATTCACATTTTGTAGATTTTGGTTACTTAAAAGAGAAGAAATAAGACAAAAAGATGTTTGGTTCAACCATTTGGCATACATCCACTAACAAAATGCCCAGAGGGCTATAATACTTTCACTTCTCTCTTACTTTCATAGTTACAATATCACATATATATATAGTTGTAAAAGACATGACAAAAAAACGTATAGAATAAAGAAACTATTACATAAATATAAAGAGATCATCCATATAAATTTACATTAAATGATAAGTTTTGTTATCCCAACAAATAAATTCAAATTTGATTTTAATTCTCAACAAACATTTTGGTGCTTGTGAGCTTAAGGATGAACCCCCAAGCTTTTTTTAAAAAAAAAATTACTAATTTTTTTAAAATGATATTTATTTTTCTGAAAAATAACATGACATAAAATGTTATCTCAAGTGTCTCTAACAAGTAGTGGAGTATCATATATCTAATATGCTTCTAAGCAAATCTGAAATACAATAGAAATAATCATTATCGACTATAGTTGCATCTGTAGTAACACTAACATAATCTCCCTACGTCAGATAATCTATTGCATCTATTCAAAGCATCCAAATCTCCGTTGAACATAATTATACGCACCAAATTAAACTATTAATTAAAAAAGTTGTTTTTTCTTTTGTAAGCTAAGTTCGTTTATTTTTTCAACAATCCAAAATTTAACTCAAAGTTTGATGATTCATTTCCCAGATATGGATGTACCATCTACTTCTGCCACTGCTTCACATTCGGTGTCAAACGACACCAATGAGCCTCCTTGTGTCGACATCAAAGTGGATGTCAAGTTCAATCACCACACCACCAACTTTTTGTCCAAAGCATCACCATTTATTTAATCATCCGTACAACCACATTTTCCAAGCACTATTTGATCGTCCACACCACCATCCATTCCAGAAACTCCATTTTTTTAAGAAGATTAAGAGACATTGGAAGTTTTGATATTGAAAACTCTGATTATGTTAATGTAAGCCTTCCAATAGTTTTACCCTCTTCTGAAAACCCTGTGCAATGCCGAATTAATTGGCAGAGAGATATAAAAGTTCTGGTGTGTTGTTCCATAATTATTATCATAGGTCTGTTAGGTGTATTGTATTTATACCCAAGAGATGCAAAATAAATCCCTGAGTCCAAAGTTAACATCATTGTTTCAATGGATGGAAAATCGATTTTACAATGATATACGAAGCGATGGGGGCCTCCCGAGTTCTGGCGCATACAAAGTATGTATCTCTATTGGGATGGGGGAATACCATGAAATGGTGAAGATTGGTGATGAAAAAACCAATCTTGTTTTTATGGGAGAAGGGATTGGGAGGACTATAATATCCTCAAATTCTAGCATAGATCAACCTGATACTACTTGGCCACTAGCAATATTAAGTAAGCTACAACACTTGTATATAAAGTTTTTTTGAAATGTTTTCCTTTGTACACTGACATCAACATTAAATAAATTGTTGGTTGCTCTTCATTGCACATGCCACAACAATACAATTTATGCTAGCTACTGACCCCATGGTTAGTATAATGTGTTCTCTAAAATGTACAAAACACTAGCCACGACCCATGGTTTCAACCATTACCAATGACAAAAAGTACAATATATGTGTTGCACTATTGAAGCTAAATTTGGGTACTTCCTTACTTAATTAACATTAAAAGAGTTACTCGCAATTTCACGTTATGATACTTTGAATGTTAGGAAATTTATTGTTTAGATTTTGAGGAATGCCATGTAAACCTTAGAATAGAAAGTTGGCACCCCAATTCTTGTTGTAAAATGCATTGTAATAAATAGAGTGGCTAAAGCCGAGTTAAGTCGCCTACGCCCTAACATGCAAGAAGACAATCAAGACTAAAAGGAAGACTCATTGCGAGGCAATTTGAGTATGGCAAAAGAAGAGTAGACGGGAACTCTATGAAGAAGCGGTGAGATGCGGTGAGTGGAGTATCGATCAAGTCAACTCGAGAAAAGCCAAGTCTCAAATTGAAGTGACAGAAGAGTCACCCTGATGATTGGAAGGCGACTCTAAGTCACCTCGGGGAAAGCAAGGAAATGCAGTCAAGTCAAGATAATCAGAAAAGATCTGTTGCACTGAGAAATCAAGAGATTTACTTAAACAAGTAATATCTCCATACCACCTTTCTCGGAGTGCTCGGTCCCGAGCGTGCAAAAGGAATGAACCAATGGGAAGTACTACACCGTGTCGAACTCGAAAAGGTGAAAGAACAATTCATACGAGGAAATGGCAATTTCAAGGATCGCAACAAGACAAGCCAATGATCGTGCCAAGTGACTTTCAAAAATAAGCCTATCTCTTCAACGGGCAAATTTTTGAAAGATCACTATAAAAGGCCGAGGAGTTTGTTTGAGAAAGGGTGACACAAGACACACAAGTGACAAGCGACACAAGTCACTGAGACCGAACTAAAAACGTTCAAGCAATTATTAGAAAATCAAACATTCTCAATCCTCAAGCCTACACTACGAAGAACATCAATCCAACACTCACGCGTGAAGGAAAGATAACTTCAATCGAGTTGAAGAGGAAAATACTGAAAAATCAAGGGGTCTACATTCCACGAAGGATTGTAAGAAGGTTCAAGGTCGAACCAAGTCTTAAGCTTTTGGAGGGCTTCATGATAAAATCCAAAGAGCTTGAGCAAGTGAGTGTAGTAGCAAGCGCCTGCCTGTGAAGAAGGCCGAGTCGCACGAGAAGCCGGTGAGTGATCAAGGCGTCTCAGATCGAGTCCCAAAGGATCAAGTCACTTTGTGTGATCAAGACTTGTATCCGGACTGTTACCACTTTGTATACCGATCATTACCTAGTGGATTCCTCCGGGAGTTGGAGAAGAGAGGAGTAGAAGAATTACCCCATCTTCGAACCTCTATAAAAATTTCATTGTGTCATTTACATTTCAAAGACTTTAATTCCTGCATTTTTAAGCGCTTATATCTCATTTTGATAAATTTGCTATCCACTTGATAATTTATAAGTACTAAACTAAGCACTAAACTCTTGCTTAATCAAACTTAAGGGTGTTAAGTCTTCGAAAACAAAACCACGAGTTGAGTTAATTTAGAGCCAACGGTGAGTTACTCCATCAACAGGATTGAGTCTGTTGAGAGATTAACTCTCTTGAGTGGTCAATTGATTGGTCCATCAGGACACAATTTGTGTAGTATCAACTCGTATATTTAAAAGGACTAAATCGAAAATTTGGTAAGGTTTATTCAACCCCCCTTCTAAACCTTACACTTACACCCCTTGGGACCTACAAGTGGTATCGAGTGGTTGGTTCATTGAACCTCTGCCTTTGTTCTTGAACTAGATCTCCAAACTTTTCAAAGTCCGCTTTAGTACTTAAACTTTCAAAACTCTTTTTATCATTAAAAGTTATTATCATGGAAGCAAATTTGACACGCACCCCTATGTTCACTATTGAAGAATTTGATGATTGGAAAACTCGTATATGTGCTCATCTATCACATTACATGATAAGATGTGGATAGTGATAGAAGATGGGCCTCCTGCAAATCTTAAAGGTGAACACTGTTTGTCACGAAGAGTTGCATTTGAAGGAGAAGAGGAAGTTGCTCTAGACTGTCATGGTTGAAAAACCAAGAATGAATGGACAAATGATGACGAGAAAAAAATACAACCTGGACAATGTAGCCAAGGACATCCTTTACAAAACCTTGGACAAAACCATGTTCAATAAAGTCAAATCATGCAAAACGGCTAAAGAAATGCAGGACAAGCGACATTGATTTGTGAAGGCTCGAAGCAAATCAAAGAAAACAAATTATCGGTGGTGTACAAAAATTTGAGAACTTCAAAATGATCTCGGGAGAAAACCTGGATCAACTGGATGCTCGGTTCACGAAATCACAAATGAGCTCTCGCACTTGGAAAGGAATATACGCAAAAGGAAATGTGTATGAAGATCCTAAAAGTCTTCGGTGAATGGGAATGGGAAATGAAGGTCATGGCACTTCGAGACATTCCATGGACCTATCAAAGACATCCAACTATGAATTATTCTCGGACCTCAAAGTCTACGAGTTTGAGCCGAGAAGAAAAGACAGGAAGAGACAATTTGTACCCAAAACAGTGCTCTGCTCTAATTGTTAAAGATGGGAAGAGAGCCGAGGTCAAAAAAGTCATTGATCCGTAAGTAATAGCCCCGATGGTTAAAAGATTCAACAAGTTCTTCAATAAGAACTACAAGAGAGGAAAGGGCGAATCTTCCGAGGAAGACACTCAGCTCCTCCAAATCAAGGGAAGATAGGCCAACCAAAAGAACAGATCATCAAAAAGTTGAATATCAAATGGTGACAATCCAAGAATGGAAAGAGTGATCAAAAGGTGAATATCTATGTTGGAATGAGACAACCAGGTCACTATGCCATTATTTGCTCATATCATGTAGTTAACAAATACGGGGATGAAGAAGAAAGGAAGGTCTTGAGAGAAAGAAGACAAGAAAAGAAAAAGGCAATGATGGTCGCAGAGATCTTTGAAAACGACCAAGTCAAGAGAGACAAGTGACTCGAGAAGCGATGAAGCGACTACTCAAGTGACTCACGAAGAAGAAGCCCGATCCGCTTGATGGCCAAAGAACAAGATCAACTTCGACCAAGAAGATGAGGTACACTCTAACTCATCAAACTCGGACTCGATGATAGTGACTCGTGACACACACACACTTCATCACCCACGATCTTTATGATTCATTAGGCAAAATGATGAATGATTTTGAACACATTAAATCCTCACACACACTATTGAATGAGGAAAACAGCCTACTCAAGAGTCAACACTCAAAGCCGACTAAGGAGCCGAGTACTCTAAGTCAAATAGGTGATGAGAATGAAAGTTTAAAGGTTGAAAATGCTAAATTAATAGCGAGAAATTGTTGCTATAGAGAAGAGGAGAATGACCTCAAGAATGTTATTGCCTCATTCACTAAGGCATCTAAATCATTGGATGATCTTATTATGAGTCAAAGAGAATGTGGAGACAAGACAAGGCTTAGGATTTAATTCCTCGTGCTATGTCAAACCTCAAAAGTAATTTTGGAAAAAGGATCTTCAAGCCATGAAGAGTCGAAAAATCCAAAACTCTAAATGTTGCACACACATTCACTCCAAAACATAACAAGCAAAGCTGGCCTTGGTTATAAAGGAAAAGGAAAACGACCGAGGTTGAGTGTCTGAAAGAATGACAAAGAAGAGGTTTGAGTTCCTCAAGAAACTCCAAGAGAAAATACTCTGTAAAGAAGAAGGAGAGCTACCAAAAACCCAGAAAATCTATAAGAGAAATACATATGATGGGAATGGTAGAAAATATCCAAGCCAAGCTGATTGGAATAATGTGAACTATCGGCATAGACTTATGGAATATAAGCCCAAATGGCAAAGGCACAGAATTCAAAAAGGCCATTCCAAAAGTATAAGAGCTTTCATCGGCACACATATGCACCTAGGCACTACACTCAAAGACACCACAATTACCCAAGAAAGGAAATTGCTAAAACACATATGCGGGCATACTGAGACAAAAGAGGCAATTTGTATGAACCTAGAATCCCCAAGCAATTTGCCAAGATTAATTATGATTATGGCGATAGATGGCAACCCCCTTAGAGTCAAATCATTTGGCTATAGGTTGGTTGGATTATCTTACAATTCTAACCCCTCAGGACCCGGACAAGTATGGGTACCTAAAACTTAATTTCCTTGATTGCGGGTTCAAGGAACAAGCGTACCAAGGAACCTGGTACATGGATAGTGGTCATTCCCGGACATATGACAGAAATAAGAAAAATCTGTCAAAATTCAAGAAAGTTAAAGGAGCAAAAGTCATATTTGGAGGAAATGAAGCTCTGGTGAAATAAGAGGCATTGGATCCATCAAGAGGAATGGATTAGAAATCACAGATGTTGCATATGTTGAAGGACTCAACTTCAATTTTCGAGCATCGATCAACTCTGTGACAAGGGTTACAATGTTGGATTCAACATGGGTGTATGCCAAATCAAGGATCTTGAATCGAATGAAGTTGTCTTTGCAAGGATGTAGACAAAAGAATATGTATGTCGTGGATTGGTCAACCGCAACACCCAACACTGTCTACTAGCAAAGAGCACAATTTGAATCAAGTTGGTTGTGGCACAAAAAGCCGAGTCACCTGAATTTCAAAACGATTAACAAGCTTGCGAAGTAATCTTGTGGAAGGACTTCGGACTTCGGTATACAAGAAGGAGAGTATATGTGACGCATGTCGAAGGAAAACAAATCAAGTCATCATTCAAAGAAAAGACATGCCCATCCTCAACAAGAATATTGCATCTCGCTACATATGGATCTATTTGGCCCGAGTGGAACCAAAGCTAGCATAAGTGGGAAGAAATATACCTTGGTGGTAGTAGATGATTACTCAAGATATACATGGACAATATTCATGTGTAAGAAGAAAGAAACTCTACAAAAACTACCACGGTGATGAAGAGGATTCAAAACGAGAAGAGCCAATCCATTATCAAAATAAGATCGGACAGGAACGAGTTTGTCAATGGAATAATAACTTCGATATTGTATTGAGAATATTATTGGTCATGAACTATCGGCAAGAACTCCCAGCCGAGAATGGAGTTGCGAAAGAAGAGCAAAGAACCCTCAAAGAAGCGGCAAGGACCATGTTAGCATTTGAGCGGGGTTACTAAAAAGATTTTGGGCTAAAGCAATCAACACGACACTTGCTACACCCAAAACAGGATGTATGATAAGCAGACGGTGACAAAGACTCCCTATGAGATTTGGTGGAAGAAAACCAAATGTTGCATATTTGAGAATATTTGGATGTAAATGCTTCATCCACAACAATGGCAAAGACAATCTAAAGTCTTTTGATGTTAAAGGCGATGAAGGTATCTTCTTAGGATACTCGGTGAAAGCAAAGCCTCTGAGTACTCAATAAAGGACTATGGTTGCGGAAGAATCCATTCATGTGGTATTCGATGAGCCAAATGTAAATGGAGAAGACATTAAAGAGTGGAGTTGATAAGTGAATCATCCAACCATACGAAGAGTCCCTATCTCAAGTCGAAGCCGGAATTATCAATTGAGGAAGAAGATGAGATAGTGAATCTCAAAACAGTGGAAAATTTGCGGCTAAGTGATTACGAGAGAGTCGACCCACAAACAACACGGTACCGCAAGTATTTGAATCGGCTAACTTACTCCAACCTGATGTAAGATGCCGAGAGACCATCCACCGAACTTGTCATTGGAGATATAAGAGAAGGTGTCAAAACAAGATCGAGAACTCAAGAAGCAATGTTCACATGCTTCATCTCGCAAATAGAGCCCAAAGATGTGTTACAAGCATTGGATGACACACATTGGATTCAAGCTATGCAAGAAGAGTGAATCAATTATGAAAGAAATAAAGTATGGGAATTAGTGCAAAGACCCATACATCAAAATGTTATTGGCACCAAATGGATGTTGAAATAAGATGAACGAGAAAGGTTCGTGGTAAGAAACAAAGCAAGATTAGTAGGCAAAGGATCACGCCAAGAAGAAGGGATAGATTTTGATGAAACATTTGCCCTCGTAGCAAGATTGGAAGCTATAAGGATGTTTCTTGCCTATGCGACTCACAAGAATTTCATTGTATATCGAGATGGATGTAAAAAGTGCATTCCTAAATGGTTTATTGGAAGAAGAAGTGTATGTTGAACAACCTCCAGGATTTGAGCGAGAAGACTCTTGGAGATAAGGTATACAAACTCAAGAAAGCTCTATATGGATTGAAACAGGCACCTAGAGCATGGTATGATACTTTGTCACAATTCCTAACCGAAAATGGATTCACAAAAGGAAAAGTAGATAGAACACTTTTCAGAATTCAAGACAAAAAAGAGTATCTTGCTTGTTCAAATATATGTGGATGACATCATTTTTGGATCCACAAACAAAGAGTCATGTGTGAAAAGTTTTCAAACCTCATGCAAAGTAAATTTGAAATGAGCATGATGGGAGAGGCGACATTCTTCCTTGGACTCCAAGTGAAACAGTGAAGGATGGAACCTTCATAAGTCAAACAAAATACACCAGAGATTTAATGAAGAAGTTTGGTATGGAGGAGAAGTCTTCGTAAAAATACCAATGAATACATCGGTCAAAATGGACATGGATGCGGATGGCAAGCACAGCAGATCAAACAAGATCTGAGCACTTATTGGATCATTGCTCTATCTCACAAAGAGGCGGACATCACCTTTGCTCTAGGTGTATGTGCAAGATTTCAATCTGCTCCAAAAAGAGAGCCATATGATGAGCGACTAAGAGAATATTGAGATACTTGAAAGGAAGCCAAGAAGTAGGCCTATGGTATCCAAAGGAAGGTGGATTCAAGCTAATTGGCTATTGATTCGACTATCTTTGGATGCAGAGTGGACGGGGAAAAAGCACGCACAGGCACATGTCAAATGCTAGGAAACATGCTGATTTCGTGGTTTAGCAAGAAGCAAAATTCAATAGCCACCTCTACACGGTGAGCAGAATACATAGCTACGGGCATTTGTTGTGCCCAAGTCCTATGGATGAGACAAAGGTGAGAGATTATGAAGTTGAGGAAAAAGAAATTCCAATCATGTGTGATAACACAAGTGCAATGCCATTACTCAAAATCTGTGTTGCACTCAAGAACAAAGCATATCGATGTCGAGGATATCACTTCATAAGAGATCATGTTGAAAGGAAGGACATCATCTTGGAATATATCTCAACTTATAAACAACTAGCCGACATCTTCACAAAACCATTATGTGAGTCAAGATTCGAAGAACTCAAGCATGAGTTGGGGTTAATTTGTGAGTTAACTTTGATAAGACTCAAAGAAAAGAAATGGAACACAAAAAGTGAAAAAGAGTGAACACACAAATCATTTCGAATCAATCAGTATCGAAAAACAACTACACCGAGTCGGTGATAATTTGAGTCACTAAGAGAACTGTGAGAAGAAGAGTTAAATCGGCTAAAGGATAAGATGGGTCGCTTATGAGCAAAATGACAAAAATGCGATCGTTTTGACTAAGCGGGAATGTTTTAAGGAATACGTCAAAGATAATGATGATGTGTAGACATAAAAGCGCACACCAAGCTTATGATTGGATATAAATCTTTGCCGCATTAAATACGAGACATTAAATGCTAAATAGGCGTGCAAAATCTAAGCCGTTGATTTCGATCACATTTCAAAAACCACATGCACGTCCTTTCATAAACCATATTTAAACCATTTCCGTCCGTTTCTCTCTCACATTACCAAAAGCTGTTCACTTCTTTCTCTCAAAAGCAAAGGCAAAAATTCTCTCGAAACCCTATCTATCTTCAAATCAATCTCTTAGTTTTTCTTTGATAAAATCCTGAAAAATGGCACCAACCTACGACTTTGTCAAATTAGAGAAGCAAATCCACACCAGGGTCTCTTGTGGATTTCGACGGAATGGTGAAATAGGGTCCGCGACACCCTAGTGAAGAAAATCGCTGAAAAATTGGAAAAATCCGGCTGAAACCGTTTCGACATTAGAATATCCGATGACCTATGTGGAGGAGGTCGCACAATTCTACGTGAATCTTTGAGATTCACGATGAAGGAATAAAGTCATCATTCACGGAAAGCGGTGACTATCTCTGCCAAGGATTTGGCGAACATTGCTCACTACCAACTAAAGGAGCCTCGAAATTAAAGCTGATGTAAACTTGGCTAATGCTTGGAAAGAAATAGCCAAGCCCGACTATCTTTGATAAAATAGTGTACACAAACAAACAAGAGATCTTTGAAGGAGGATTATCACAAGTCAGTAGGACATAGTTGCCAAATGTATCGACATCAAATTTGGCGCTTTGACCAACTGTCAAAGGCAAAGCTGATTGTAATATTTTGCAATCATCGCGAGAAAAGAAAATAAAGCGGGTTGAGTTTGTCTACAATGGACTCTGCCGAACGTGGGGAACAAATCCTTCAAGGAAGATGGCACATTTGGAGGATCCCTAGGATATGGCCTAGTGATTGGCCGTGATGGAGGTGAAAGAGTCCCTCTTAGACATAGGAAGGCATTCCATGTTAACAAGAGGATGTTGAGCAAACCCTCTCGGCGCACGAGAAGAGAGCATATGCCAAGAGAGCGACACAAGTGAGGGGAATCGGTGACCACGAAGATACGATTGTTTCCTCTCCACCCAAGAAGAAAGCTGCCCCTGCAGCTGCTAAGAAGACTGCTGCCCCGCAACAAAGAAAGTCAAACATGCTCCTACCCCTGCAGCAGAGTCACCGCCCCTGCAGCAGTGATGTCGCTGCTCGGCGGTCGACAAGGACTCACAAATACCTTCTTCGATCGTCAAAGAGGAGAAGGCGAGAAGCCAAGACAGCCCGCTCCTCGAGAAAAAGGCACCAACACCGGCCCCCGCCAAGACTCGAGAGAACACCATCTCTCGAACCAGGAAATCCCTCGGTACAAACTAGGAGATGAAGAAGAATCATCAAGCACTCGAGCTTGAGAAATCAATTTGGTCACCACTCGGTATGTGATCTGGGACCGGAGATTTGCCTGGAGAAGTAGAGTCTCGGATGTAATTGATGAAACAGCCAAGTCTCTGAAGGCGATCGCAGAGGCAACTGAAGACACCAGTGTAGTCCCGTTTGAAACAAGAAGATCTTGATAAAGTGATAGTGATGTAATGATCCTATCTCCACCTTACCCGGACATCCAAAATCGTGCGTGAGTGGAGGAAATGGAAGTTGAGTAAATCAAGGAACATTTCCAATGGCCCGAGTTTATAGAAGAAGAGGAAGCTGTTGAACTTCCTTGGACTAACCAGCTGTGCTCCAGCCTTTGGATGATGAAGACAAGCGCGCGGACATCCTGCGCAGATCTTCAAGGACGGGGAGAAAGAAAAGCAAGCGAGAGGAAGGCGAGGCACGTGAGAAGGCCAAAGCATCGCCCTATCTCGGCACCACAGAACACACACATCCCTCTCCTTGATGTCTTCTCCTGTGTGATGAGGATCAGGAGAATCTTGCGCCGCGAGAAGAGTTGCAAATGCAGCAAGCATTGCATGAATCGAGAATCCTTCACGAGCAAAGTTTGATGGAGGGACCAGGAGAGTCCTCGAACACGGTGAAATTGATCCAATGGGAGTGGTTCAACAAATCGCCATTGTTATTCTGCCGCCACCACTTCCCACTCACTCGGGAAGAAGCGATAAGGGACTGGCGATGGCGGGATAGTGGGGACCCCGGTCGAGCCAACCCCTATTGAAGGTGTTTTACCACCTGCCCCAACGGTGAACATTCAATCGAAATAGCCGGGAGCTTGGAGACGAGTGACCCCATTCCAAGTCACTCGGCTAGCGCCAATGAAGGGGAAACTCCCTCCATTGCGGCAAGGTCGGAGGATCTTTTGAGATGACTACACAACGAATCAATGAGGCGAAGTAGAGAAAATACAAACACAAGAAGAAAAAAGAAGTTGCCATCAACAAAGCTCGAGACAGTTGAGTCTGTCTCGGTGAGGTGCCAAGCGCTTTGAAGGCTAATGACGCTGGCGATGCAGTCGAGGCACGAAGGAAGAATGTGACCACGGGAGTTAACACTGGGCGATGAAAGTGCAATCCATGGGGTTGAGACTCAATGGATGCCACCGCATGAGAAGACCCTAAGGCAGTGACCCTTTCGTCGAAAAAGGAGGACAAGGCCTCATTGCTGCAGAGAGACTGCTTGGAGGTAATGAAGGCCACGGGAAGTTGAGACTTCCAGGGGTAAAAAAGTCAAGTAGAGAACATCCTCCTACTATCATCGACCCATCTAAGAAGGAGATAAGCGTGCTTCATGATTCCCAGGATAATCTGATGTAACCTTTCTGGGATCGGAAGAAGCGAAGAAGAAAAAGTCGAGTCATCCCCGTGTGAGATCCAAAAGACTCAATTGCGGATGTTCCAAGCACGAGCAAGTCGATCCCAAGACTACTACGTCAAACCTTTAATTTTGATGATGAGCCACCAATGGAAATCTCATCATCGTCCGATGATGCTTACGATAAGGTCGAGGACCGTCTACTCAATTGGAGAAATCGGTGAGACCAACGAAGGCTGTTGAGACAGTGAGGCTCGAGCAAAGTCGGGTCCACTTCACAACAAAACCCGGTGAACCGGAGTCCACTGCACAAGCTCCTCAAGGGTCGAGCAGGTCGATTCAAAAAGAACTTCACGCGCATCGCTCATCATCGAACAAATCCCGATTGGCGGTGATGAATCCTTTATAGAATCTTTTCCTTTTTCCCTGGAGGTACCCGACCTCCATGAAGAGTCGAAAACGAACGCAAGACGCTACCACAGACCAGATCAGTTTTTCCATCAGGCACCATTGTTCGGTGATTATGATTTTGGCGTTGCATGGCCATCACCGTAACGGAAGAATGTTGAAGTCGCGAAGTGTTCAAGGCATTATTCGGCCGAGATTGAACGGATGGAGAGGCATCGAGGCCTCTATGGACATGCGGATGGACAACGAGAGATGCCAATCTCACTGGCGATTTAAGAGGCATAACGATCCGGATCGGGGAATGGTGGCAACAAAGAAGAAACAATGCGTGTGGAACAAGTTAGATACTTGAGGACATTGTTCAACAATTCTTGGTATGGAGAGTGAAAATGCTTTGATGCAAAAACGAAGGCCGAGAGAGCATATTGAGCACATGCATGAAGCTCACATTGCGAGATTAAGCTACTGCGTGAGCAAAACAAGAGTGATCTACGACGTTTGGAAGAAACCATGAATACAAAATTCAGCCTTCTCACGGCCGAGGTGAAGGCGATTTTGTGAGTCCAACGCTACTCGATCCAATTTCGTCGTTGCATACTCTGCAGCGGACTCGAGACAAAACTCAACTATCAGTGAGCTCGACTTAGGCTTGCAAGTCTGTTTCAGGCGTTTCTCTCTCCTTTGATGATGCCAAAAAGGGGGAAGAGGAATACCTAAAGCGCGAGAAGGAGGAAGCGGTGTGAAGGAAAGTCGGTGAGGAAGTTTTGAAACAAAAGAAAGGAAGCTTGTTGAGGGGAAGGATCGGCGGATGTGACCTTGATGATTGCACAAACCCTCAATAGGGTCCATCTGGTGACATTATCGAGTAGCAAACTCCCTCAGTGACTCGCCACTCCAACACTCTGCTATATCTATGGTGAAAAGAGAAAAACTATTGAAGCGGGGATGAAGGAAGTGGAAGGAAGAATGGATGCCCGAGTTATGAACATCTTGAAAGAACATGGAGGCATTCCGGTAGATAGAGACACTTATGCCATCTCGGATGTCGGGACGAGCCACGATCAGTTGATGAATTTAAAATGCTCGAATCGAAGGATACTTTGCAAATATGTCTATGGCTCAAGCTTGGGACTTATCTTTGGGAAAAGGGTCTCACGTTATGTGAAGAAGGCGACGAGTGACGAGACTACCTGATCACTCTGGTCACTCTAGTCACTCCGCCGTCACTCACTTTTGGAAAAGAAAGACCCCGATGATATCGCCCGAGGAGGAAGAGGAAGAAGCGTGGTGGGGAAGAAGCAGACTAGGCCTCTCGCCCAAAAACATTGAATACGTGGATCCGGGAAAGAAAGGAGGGATCTCTTTGGGGGCTTGACCAAGTAGCAAATTTGCAAGTGGCTAAAAAGTACGCCGAGTATGCAAAAAGATTAGAAGAAGAAAACAAGAGACAAACTCGGCTATGGGAGGAAAGAGCAGGAAAGATTAAGAAGAGATGAAGGTTTGCCAGGAAGGCATATGAAAAGAAAAAGAAGGCGGTGACGACGAGAAAAAGAGAAGAAGAGAAGAAGATCTTGAACAAGATGAAAGAAGAAGAGGCAATGAAGGAGATGAAGTGTTTTTGTCCAACCCTTCGTGTATTTTATTATGTAAATACATACAATGTAAGTCTTACGAAATAAAGCTATAAATTCTTTATTTTTCGTGTAGACAAATATGTGCTCGATACACCTTGTAAATAGTTGTGTAAAAGAACAAGAATGTTATGATCAATAAAAGGATTGATTTGCGCATACATTCTATGTCAATACATTATCTGTATGTATCTTTGCTATTTGCATTTTTGAATGGTTTAAGTTTTGGCATCATCAAAAGGGGAAATTGTTAGGAAATTTATTGTTTAGATTTTGATGAATGCCATGTAAAACTTAGAATAGAAAGTTGGCACCCCGATTAATTCTTGTTGTAAAATGCATTGTAATAAATAGAGGTGGCCAAGCCGAGTTAAGTCGCCTACGCCTAACATGCAAGAAGACAATGAAGACTAGAAGGAAGACTCCACCTTGAGACAATTTGAGTATGGCAAAGAAGAGTAGATGGGAACTCTCTTGAAGAAGCGGTGAGATGCGGTGAGTGGAGTATCGATCAAGTCAACTCGAGAAAAGCCAAGTCTCAAATTGAAGTGTGGAAGAGTCACCTTGATGATTGGAAGCGACTCTAAGTCACCTGGGGAAAGCAAGGAAATGCGTCAAGTCAAGATAAGCTCGTAAAGATCCGTTGCGTAAATCAAGAGATTTACTTAAACAAGTAATATCTCCATACCACCTTTCTCGAGTGCTCGATCCCCGAAGCGTGCAAAAGGAATGAACCAATGGGAAGCACTACACCGTGTCGAACTCTAAAAAGGTGAAAGAACAATTCATACGAGGAAATGGCAATTTCAAGGATCGCAACAAGACAAGCCAACACGCAAGTGACTTTCAAAAATAAGCCTATCTCTTCAACGGGCAAATTTTTGAAAGATCACTATAAAAGGCCGAGGAGTTTGTTTGAGAAAGGGTGACACAAGACACACAAGTGACAAGCGACACAAGTCACGGGACTGAACTAAAAACGTTCAAGCAATTATTAGAAAATCAAACATTCTCAATCCTCAAGCCTACACTACGAAGAACATCAATCCAACACTCACCTGTGAAGGAAAGATAACTTCAATCGGTTGAAGAGGAAAATCTTTTGAAAAATCAAGGGGTCTACATTCCACGAAGGATTGTAGAGAAGGTTCAAGGTCGAACCAAGTCTTAAGCTTTTGGAGGGCTTCGTGATCAAATCCAAAGAGGTTGAGCAAGTGAGTGTAGTAGCAAAGCGGTGCCTGTGAAGAAGTTCTGAGTCGCGAGAAGCCGATTGAGTGATCAAGGCGTCTCGATCGAGTCCCAAAGGATCAAGTCAATTTGTGTGATCAAGACTTGTATCCGGATCATTACCACTTTGTATCCGATCATTACCTAGTGGATTCCTCCGGGAGTTGGAGAAGAGAGGAGTAGAAGAATTACCCCATCTTGAACCTCTATAAAAATTTCATCGTGTCATTTACATTTCAAAGCACTTTAATTCTGCATTTTTAATCGCTTATATCTGGCGATAAATTTGCTATCCACTTGATAATTTATAAGTACTAAACCAAGCACTAAACTCTTGCTTAATCAAACTTAAGGGTGTCAAGTCTTCCGTGAAAACAAAACCACGGTTGAGTTAATTTAGAGCCAACGGTGAGTTACTCCATCAACGGCTCGATTGAGTCGTTGAGAGATTAACTCTCCGAGTATTTTGAATTGATTGTCTAGCAAGGACACAACTATGTAGTATCAACTCTGTATATTTAAAAGGACTAAATCGGAAATTTGGTAAGGTTTATTCAACCCTTCCCCTTCTAAACCTTACACTTACACCCCTTGGGACCTACATTGAATATTTTCTTTAGTACTAGAAAAAAGCACGTGTTTTACACGTGATTCTTATAACTTTAGAGAAAATCACAAATATTTCACATAATTCATTTAACTTTAGAGAAAGCACACATTTTGTATAAAGCACTTGCAATGAAATTTAGTCATATAACTTTAATAAAAAACACTAGTGTTGCATCCGATTCTTATAATGTTAGTAAAAGGCATGTTTGTTGCAACTGATTCTTATAACTTAGAAAAATATGTATAATGCACCCGATTTATATAATTTTAGTAAAAGGCACATGCATTGCACTTGATTTATATAACTCTAACAACTTAATAATTTTATTAAAATAGTAGAGGGTGTTTATACCCCATGTAGTGGGATTAAGGCTTAGTTTGTTGTTGTTGTTGTTGTAGTAGAGGGTGTCTATATATATATCCATAAAGAGATATTAAGCAAATCCTTAATTAATGAAAATTAAAATATCTCAACATACTTCTAATATTTGGTATTTATTAAATATATCAATATGAGTGATAGTTAAATTTAAAGAATTAAGTTTAAAATATTCAAAACATAGATGATAATATAACTAAATAATTTTTATATAAACTTATAGCACATATCCACCTCAATATCATTACAAGATGTTGAGGGTGAAATAATTGGAGTTATGTTCACCTCATCCATGAGATTGGATAAATAAATAAGAAAACAGATAAAAGTGAATAAGAAAGCGAAGCGAGAGGAATTGTCTCTTTTTTTTCCCTCAAAAAAACAAAAACTAATACCTTCGAATCCTTAAAAATAAATCAAAAAATCACTTGGAGAGAACACAAGAAATGGGCCCAGGAGCAGAGTGTGATGGCGAAATTTCGATTGAATTTTGTTGGCGAGAGAGATTCTTCAACTTAGTTAACCAAACGAAAACTTCAATTGAGGGTTGGCCGAGAAACTTTGAATTGGTGGAGAGGAAGGGGTGATGATTTATGTATACACGAGAGAATTGAACCAAAATGCGAGAGAGGAAACATATTGGCGAGAAATTGTATTTTATAGAAGTGAATGAATTACACGTAGGAACATGTATTTATAATGTGCAATTTGAATAATAAAGTCCAATGGACTAACTAACTAAAGCGCGAGAAAAGATAAAAAACGGGTTCTCAAGTAACAACACCAACTATATTCACAAGGGGACTCTTTTCAAATGTTGAGATTGGCGCCGAGATAAAATGTATATTTCAAGTGTGGGTGCTTTTGTTTGTGAGTATGATGTGATGTCAAGTATGGGTCTTGGTCTTATATATATAGTTTTGGTTTAAAGGTCTCCCACTCCAAGTATGTGTAATATTACTCTCAGTTACCATTTACTCATCAGTGAATTAATTTATAACCGACAAATGGAGGAATACCATGAAATGGTGAAGATTGGTGATGAAAAAACCAATCTTGTTTTTATGGGAGAAAGGGATTAGGAGGACTATAATATCCTCAAATTCTAGCATAGATGAACCACGATACTACTTGGCCACTAGCAACATTAAGTAAGCTACAACACTTGTATATAAAGTTTTTTTGAAATGTTTTCCTTTGTACACAGACATCAACATTAAATAAATTGTTTGTTGCTCTTCTGTTGCACATGCCACAACAATACAATTTATGCTAGCCTGACCCCATGGTTAGTATAATGTGTTCTCTAAAATGTACAAAACATAGCCACGACCCCATGGTTTCAACCATTACCAATGACAAGTACAACATATGTGTTGCACTATTGAAGCTAAATTTGGGTACTTCCTAACTTAATTAACATTAAAAGAGTTACTCGCAATTTCACGTTATGATACTTTGAATATTTTCTTTAGTACTAAAAAAAAAAGCACGTGTTTTGCACGTGATTCTTATAACTTTAGAGAAAATCACAAATATTTCACATAATTCATTTAACTTTAGAGAAATCACACATTTTGTATAAAGCACTTACAATGAAATTTAGTCATATAACTTAAATAAAAAAGCACTAGTGTTGCATCCGATTCTTATAACGTTAGTAAAAGGCATGTTTTTGCAACTGATTCTTATAACTTAGAAAAATATGTATAATGCACTCGATTTATATAATTTTAGTAAAAGGCACATGCATTGCACTTGATTTATATAACTCTAACAACTTAATAATTTTATTAAAATAGTAGAGGGTGTTTATATATATATATCCATAAAGAGATTATATTAAGCAAATCCTTAATTAATGAAAATTAAAATATCTCACCATACTTCTAATATTTGGTATTTATTAAACATATCAATATGAGTGATAGTTAAATTAAAGAATTAAGTTTAAAATATTCAAAACATAGATGATAATATAACTAATAATTTTTATATAAACTTATAGCACATATCCACCTCAATATCATTACAAGATGTTGAGGGTGAAATAGATGGAGTTATGTTAACCTCATCCATGAGATTGGATAAATAAATAAGAAAACGAGAAAAAAGTGAATAAGAAAGCGAGAGAGGGAATTGTCTCTTTTTTCCCTCAAAAAAATAAAATACCTTGAATCCTTAAAAATAAATCAAAAAATCACTTGGAGAGAACACAAGAAATGGGCCTACTGGGAGCAGTGTGTGATGGCGAAATTTTGTTTGAATTTTATTGGCCAAAGATTCTTCAACTTAGTTAACCAAACGAAAACTTCAATTGAGGGTTGGCGAGAAACTTTGAATTGGTGGAGAGGAAGGGGTGATGATTTATGTATACACAGAGAATTGAACCAAAATGCGAGAGAGGAAACATATTGGCGAGAAATTGTATTTTATAGAAGTGAATAAATTACACGTAGGAACATGTATTTATAATGTGCGGTGAATAATAAAGTCATTTGGACTAACTAACTAAAGCGTAGGAAAAGATAAAAAACGGGTTCCTAAAGTAACAACACCAACTATATTCACAAGGGGACTCTTTTCAAATATTGAAATTGGCGCGAGATAAAATGTATATTTCAAGTGTGGGTGCTCTTGTTTGTGTGTATCTTGTGTCAAGTATAGTCTTGGTCTTATATTTATAGTTTTGGTTTAAAGGTCTCCCACTCCAAGTATGTGTAATATTACTCTCGATTTACCATTTACTTATCAGTGAATTAATTTATAACCGACAAATGGAGGAATACCATGAAATGGTGAAGATTGGTGATGAAAAAACCAATATTGTTTTTATGAGAGAAGGGATTGGGAGGACTATAATATCTTCAAATGCTAGCATAGATGAACTGATACTATTTGGCCACTAGCAACATTAAGTAAGCTACAACACTTGTATATAAAGTTTTTTTGAAATGTTTTCCTTTGTACACAAACATCAACATTAAATAAATTGTTTGTTGCTCTTCACGCACATGCCACAACAATACAATTTATGCTAGCCACAACCCCATGGTTAGTATAATGTGTTCTCTAAAATGTACAAAACAAATTAGCCACTGACCCCATGGTTTCAACCATTACCAATGTAAGTACAATATATGTGTTGCACTATTGAAGCTAAATTTTGGTACTTCCTAACTTAATTAACATTAAAAGAGTTACTCGCAATTTCGCGTTATGATACATTGAATATTTTCTTTAGTACTAGAAAAAAGCACGTGTTTTGTACGTGATTCTTATAACTTTAGAGAAAATCACAAATATTTTACATAATTCATTTAACTTTAGAGAAAGCACACATTTTGTATAAAGCACTTGCAATGAAATTTAGTCATATAACATTAATAAAAAACACTAGTGTTGCAACCGATTCTTATAACGTTAGTAAAAGGCATGTTTGTTGCAACCGATTCTTATAACTTAGAAAAATATGTATAATGCACCCGATTTATATAATTTTAGTAAAAGGCACATGCATTGCACTTGATTTATATAACTTTAACAACTTAATAATTTTATTAAAATAGTAGATGGTGTTTATATATATATCCATAAAGAGATATTAAGCAAATCCTTAATTAATGAAAATTAAAATATCTGAACATACTTCTAATATTTGGTATTTATTAAACATATCAATATGAGTGATAGTTAAATTTAAAGAATTAAGTTTAAAATATTCAAAACATAGATAATAATATAACTAAATAATTTTTATATAAATTTATAACACATATCCACCTCAATATCATTACAAGATGTTGAGGGTGAAATAGATGGAGTTATTTTAACTTCATCCATGAGATTGGATAAATAAATAAGAAAAAGAAAAAGTGAATAAGAAAGCGAACAGAGGGAATTGTCTCTTTTTTTTCCTCAAAAAAACAAAATATCGTCGAATCCTTAAAAATATATCAAAAAATCACTTGTAGAGAACACAAGAAATGGGCCTTCGGAAGAATTAATCGATGGCGTAAATTTTGTTTGAATTTTGTTGGCGGAGATTCTTCAACTTAGTTAACCAAACGAAAACTTCAATTGAGGGTTGGCGAGAAACTTTGAATTGGTGGAGAGGGAAGGGGTGATGATTTATGTATACACGAGAGAATTGAACCAAAATGCGAGAGAGGAAACATATTGAAACTAAAAATTGTATTTTATAGAAGTGAATGAATTACACGTAGGAAAACATATTGAAACTAAAAAATTGTATTTATAATGTGCGGTTTGAATAATAAAGTCCATTTGGACTAACTAACTAAAGCGTAGGAAAAGATAAAACACGGGTTCTCAAGTAACAACACCAACTATATTCACAAGGGGACTCTTTTCAAATGTTGAGATTGGCGCCGGATAAAATGTATATTTCCAAGTGTGGGTGCTCTTGTTTTGTGTGTATGATGTGATGTCAAGTATGGGTGCTGGTCTTATATTTATATTTTTGGTTTAAAGGTCTCCCACTCCAAGTATGTGTAATATTACTCTCGAGTTACCATTTACTCATCGTGAATTAATTTATAACCGACAAATGGACATTTGAAACCATTTAATTCAATTTTAAACAAATGAACATTTTTTCGCCCGTGTGAATGAATAGTTCCATATTGATCGGCTAATTAATTGAAAATCCAAGTGCTAGGAATATCCTAGGACAAAGTTAACCGAGTAAATTAAGAATCGCAAATGATTAAGATTCATCCATATATGATCATCTTTGATTAATTGATTTCATTTTTATTTCTACAACGGAATTTATATGAAAAATTCAAATTAAATCGGTCTAAATCCTATATGATCAAATAATATATAAATTTAATTAATCGGCCGCATTCAAAAATTGAGATAAGACGGTCACATTCATAATATCTTGGGCGCATTAATGTTTTTTAAATTAAAGATTCAATACGTTAATTAATTTCGGACGTAAATTTAGTTTATTTTTCATAATCTTAATTTTCTTGTATATAACATTTATTACCAAGTATAAGGTTTTTTTAGTACAAGGTCTGAGAGGGATGAGATTGGTGAGATTTGATCTCAAGTGATTAGTCCGGGTTACAAAAGCTCAATCAATCGAACTACAACCAACTCTCTATTCCAAGATTATGGTTACATTAATTAAACAAGGGATTTTTATTGATGTACAACACGGATAAGTGTTCCAAAATAAATGTCCCCTTTATAATAATAAAAAACAATTCATAATTACATTAAGAATACCCCAATCATCCTACGCTCGGTATAAAAAAATTGGGAGTTTTTGGCAAAAAGGTTGTCAAGTCCCACGGATCGTGGATCACTCTCTTTCCAAAAACTAGGAAGATTTGAATGAAGAAAAAATGAAATGATACTAATAGAAGGAGAAAGAAGAAGGCTGCAATGGAATTAAGAAGAAAGAAGAAAATTGGTGGAAAAAACAAAAGAAATGTTTAGCTTCAGGTGGGTGGAAATTATTAAATTCCATGATATATTCATTGGTTAAGATGTCAATTAAATTCTTCATTAACTATCTGGGCTTTTACCAAAGAAGGGGTGGAAATTTAATTTCCAGCAAATTTGCATGCAACATTTGTATTTTGCTTATTCATTTTCGGTAAATGTTTACAGTTGTCCTCAGAAAAATGTGTAGCATTGAGAAGAATGTATGTTAGGTTTATTATTTTTTTAAGTACAGCTTTGTTATTTTAATTATATTATTATTAGGATTAATGTGTACTTGTATCTAATTTAGGATCAAGAGTCAATTTCATGATATATTCATTTGTTAAGATGTCACGGTCTAGTAACTAATATGGGCTTTTACCCAAAAAAAAAAAAAAAGAAAAAGGCTTCAAATTTGATTTCCAGCAAATTTGCATGCAACATTTGTATTATTCTTTATTAATTTTCTGTAAATGTGTTACAGTTGTCCTCGGGAAATGTGTAATCTTGAGAAGAATGCATTGTAATTATATTGTTATTAGGATTATTTGTGTACTTATCGAATATGGAAAAATATTTAATTCGAGTCATCCATGGGGTGGTCCAGTCGCCGCCACAGAGCGCCCGCCAAAGAATTTCCTTCAAGGTCCATTTGGATGGAGGAATTAATTTGAAATTCCAAGAGAGTTCGTGAATGGATTTCAAACTCATTGGATTTGAAATCCACATCTTGTATGGATAATGTGGATTTATGTAGGGATTTCAAATCCATCGTAAATTTTGATAAAAAATAAATTAAAAGTTATATTCATTTTCTTATTTGACATTTAATATGTGTAGTTTGTGTAGTGTGTATAGTGTAAGTGTATGTAAATGTGTATAAATGTGTGCGGTGTGTGTAAATATGTGTAGCGTGTATGCGGTTGGTGTAAATGTGTTCAATGTATGTAAGTGTGTGTAAATGTGCAAAGTGTGTGTAGAGTGTGTAAATGTGTGCGGTGTGTGTAAGTGTGTATAATGTGTAAGTTGCAAGCATAAAGGAAAAAAAAAAAAAGAATGGATTTTTTTAGAATAAAAAGAATGGATTTCAAATGTCTAGGTTTATGGAGGGATTTAAAATCCTTTGAAAATGAACTAAAACTTAAATATGGATTTGAAATTCATTGATTGGATTTATATACCAAAACAAAAGTGTGGATTTAGTAAGGATTTCAAATCTATCATCCCAAAATCCTCTCCCAAATCCCCCATCCAAATGTAGCCTTATATTTTTTGAATGGTTGAACAAGCAATTTGTATATGTAGAATAAAAGTTGTAAAATATTTTAATCAACTTCTCTGGTAGAGTTGTTATGGATTTACTCTCCAGCAACAATGTCACGATTTCGAGCATCATCTGCAGCATTATTCCCCCATTTTCTCTAAATTCATTTGATATCGGATTAAACCAAAATTGTCGATTTTTGAAATAAAGTACTCTGGGAGAATTGGTTCTGGTTCTCTCCGTTCCATTATGTCGCGGTGTCGAATTCATGTCACCTTCTAATTTTTAAAATCTTTTTCTCGTTTCAGCATTTTCACTTTAAAAAAGGCCCAGCCTCACCCTCTGTTAGTTAAATACGGAAGCCTCACCCTCTGTATGAGTATATTATGAATAATTTTTGAAAGTATTAATTCGACTTATTTTAGCATTATATTTATATAGATTGTAATTCATACTTATGTTTAGATTATATTAAAATTTATTTTAGATACTTTATTAATTTACTTTAAATTATAACACAAACTAAAAATAATTATTTAATAATAGTTAGTGAGTTTTTAAGTGAATTGTATTTATACTTAGATTATATAAAATTTAATATATAGTTTTTTTTATTATATTAAATTATAACTTAACATAAATCCAAGATAATTATTTAATAATAATTAATATATTTTGGTATATTATTAATATTCTTATTTATTATTTTATAATATTATAATTATACTTATAAATGATATTTAATGATTTTTTGATTTATTTAAATTTATAAGAGTATTGAAATTAAATTTTATTCACCAAGTATTATACTGATAACTATAATATGAGTATTAAACGTTTTATTTGAAAAGTACGGAGTATTTAACGTCATTTCAGAATATGTACGGGAAACAGAATTATTTTTCATTTATTTGTATGTACGGTACTATACGGGTATGATACGCGTATTAACTAACATATGCCTCGCCAAAACCCCATCAAACAAAAAAAAACTATTTAATTTTAACTTTTCTATTTTCACCATTAGCATGAATTTTAGCTTTAACTGTTCTATTTTCATCATTAGCATATTATGCAATGCTTATTTTATTTTGTTTAAGGTTTCATTATCTTCTCAATGTCTATTTTATTTTACTTAGGGTTCTTTCCTTAATTTCATTTTAAATTCTATGATATTAATTTTAGTTGTTTGTTTTTTCAACATTAACAAGAATCTTATATATATTTATTCTTATATTCATTAGTATTTAATTGCATGCAACATTGGCACTACAATTTCCCCCAGAAAATTGCTGATATGGCAAAAACAATTGGGGATATTTAAGTTTATGAGGAAAAATTGCTTATGTGGCACGTGATTACGTGAATTAGACATTTTAGATTAAATAATCATTTACCTTACCAAGTGTAGAAAATACTCAAAAATATTTTGATAAAATTACTCAAATATTTTTAATTGAAAGTACGAATATTTAAAATATTTTTTATACTTAATTAAAAAATAAAAAGAAAAAAAAGAAAAATAATCGATCAAGAATATGTGTTCTCAAGTGGAGATCTAGTTGCACGATTCGGGATTTCCTCAAAGGGATTTGAGCATATGTGAGGTCAAAAGAGATTTTGAAACTATGCGAGTTGCAAAATCCTTAGGAGGCGCTCGTTTCTCTAGCGAGGATGTTGTACTGCACTCATCTAGTAATCGTTGGGATAGTGGGAGCGACACTATAAGTCAATAGGAGCGAGTATCTCACACGAAACAATTCTCAAATTCCACGAGTAAAAATGAGTGAATATGTACATATCCCTGTATCTATATGAGATTGAGTGGGTATCCTCCACAATTACTTTTGTGGGTGTTGATGAGTCGATAGAACATGTGTCTTCACTTAATACCTAAGTGGATTGTTCTTTGTGAAGGAAAAGATGAGTCAAATGACTTGACCGGCTGCGATCGATAACCCAAAAAGCATGTTAATCTTCTCGTTTAGATGCAACACCATTTGAAGCATGTAGTTTCGGAAGGTTAAGTGCAATCTAGATGGGTTGATTACCAAGTGTGGGGACGACATGTTAGGCCTATAGAAGAGCGCAAGTTTTTTTGAGATGTTCTCCTAAGTGGTGAGATTGCCTCCTCAGTGCCGATATGTTATCTCTTATTTCCACTTTCGCAGGTTTGTCTGGATGATTGATGTTAGCATAGTTCGGTGAAAGTTGAATAAGGAGATCTATGTGGATCGGTGATGAATTCGGATGTGGAGTAAGAACACATTGTGTCACGCCCCAAACGTGACGCGACAACGATCAACCACTTAAACAAGAATAAACCCAATAGTCTAGACAATGATACAACAACCCCGAGTGAAACAGGGTCTAAAGCGTGAAATAAAATAAACATAAGCACAATTTACAACTTACGGTCTAACAATATCCAAATACATCCGACATAACAATATCCAAATAACTACAGTACAAATTTTAACTAGGAAATAAAATACACATCATATCATCGCCTTAAGTGCCAAAGGGTCCTACGCCCTTAAATTCTGATCGAGAATGGCAAAGAGAATAAAAAGAGTCCAACAACGGAAAAATAAAAGAAAGACGTCCGGAACATTGATATCAATAGAACGTAAGTCCAACAAAGTGAGCACGAGAATTCCGCCCATGGTAGGTTCAGAATCTTCAACAAAGTCCTCTTCTAAAGGTTAGAAAACGAGGAGGGGATGAGACAAAATCTCGGTGGATTGGGTGATCGTGTGCAAATGTGGCAATATATATAGTTAGTGTGAGAAATTTAGTTTTATGAAAACGCGTGAGATATGATGCATGATTTCACTGATCCACAAGCGTCGTGATATATATATTTAAGTAATATACTTATACTGATTTTAAAAACTTGATTCGTGGTCACACAGCACTATGATTCAAGCAAGACAGGCGATTGCGTACGGATTTGTAGCGCCAATCCTATGCAAGACAAGTAAGCGGTTGCGTGCGGATTTGTAAGCGCCAACCTATGCAATACAAGTAAGCGGTTGCGTCTGATTTGTAGCGCCAACCAAGCGGTTCGATTAACTCGGAATTGTGTGGATCGGACAACGATTCCTTCATTCTTCCTTATAACTCCGGAGCAAGATGGTCAAGACATCACCTTATCGCTCCATAGGCAAAGACAAAATCCACAGTGGAGCTAGCAAGACTCGGATTTGTCATAATCATGATTATACCTCAAGTACTACGACCCGCTTCCCTTGGACAAACTCCATCCCTCGATTGCGGGATTAGGACGATGGGGTAGGAAGAGTGGAATAGCAGCCGAGCGCCTGCGGTTCCATCCCAAACATATCCATTCCGATCGTGAGCTCGACACACCAAGTTATTTCTCAGGACAGGAAAGTAAATACAAGTTTGAAGTCAACCAGGCTGTCGAGTATTATTGATTTGACGATTGGGAAGATTTTCAAAAATCGCGAGTGGCAATTATGGCGTTGGTGGAGTTATTAGAATGAAGATGATTATCGGGAGGATAAGCAAGCTTCGATATCTTGAAATATTAGGTGGAACATAAGTCCCGTTATAGTTTCAAAATCGCAGACGAGGAAGTCGCCCGCTTATCGCGTATTGATCGGTCAAGACGATCCGATAAGTCAAGGTGTTTTAAGAAATAAAATATTTTATATCATTATTAAAAGTCAGATGGTCAGGGCTGTTTCTTTAAAAGAAAAATAATTTGAGTTAGGTCCTTGTTAAAAGAAAATTTCTGATTATCCCCGTTTTGTAAAAACCAATACTTTTGGGGTTAAAAATTAAATAAGTAAATATCCCAACCTTGACAAATTATGAGGTCAGTTCCTAAATTCTCTAAATTGTTCATAGATTCAGGTTTTAAAGTTTTGAGGTCGAGTTTTTATAAAATTCTCACATTGGCTCCAAATTTGTTAAAATTGTCATTTCGGACCCTAAGTTTAAAATAATTGGAACTCACAAACCGGAAGGGCTTTTAATGTAATTTCATTTGTAAAATGTCACTAAGGTCAGTGGAATATTGGGACAAAAGCAGTTTTAAAAGGAAATAAGTATAGGTCCCTTAACTTTTGAAATCTCATTTTTGTCCCATTTTGAAATAATTGCCTTTAAGGCTTTTAGGGTCCAATTGTTATGAAATTTGAACCTTGGGTCCAAAATATAATTATATTAAAGTTAAAATAGTATTTCCAGGTGCATGGACTGCATAAGCCCTGGAAATATCATTTTGGTCCTCAATTTTAATCTTTTACGATTTGGTCCCTCAATTTTATAAAATTACTTTCCAAGCTCTAAACACTTGGATTTTTGGAATATACATAAAATGTGTTATTTCCAGTCCCTTAATAGTTAAAATTTCAAATTTTAAAAATAGGGTCTGGTACAGTTTCGAAAATTGCAATATAGCTCTTAAACTTCTAAAATTTTGCAATCTAGTCCTTGGGCTTTTAAGGATTGATTTTATTTATCTAAAAACTCTTAAAACTTTATTAAAATGTCCAAACATAATTTTTGAATCTGAGTACAGTCCCAAAACTCGAAAATTACATAGGGATCCCTTATGTTTTATTTTCTTGCAATTAAGTCCACCAACTTTCTATTTTTGCATTTTAAGTCCAAAAATTAAAATTTAATCAATTATGCTCGACTTGTCCAGGTTATAAATCATACAAAACATGGAATTCAAGAGTCATACATATACAAGTCCATTTCACACAAGAGTTCATCAAATATCACAATAAAGTGACATGTATGCACCTAGTTTTCGATAAATAGCATTTTGAGCAACACATGAGAAATTTTCACAACTTGATACAATAAATTAGTATGTAATACATAACGTATATATCTCAAGTTCTCAATATCAAAATACTACATGCATTTTAAGTAAAAACACCTAGAAGTTGGAAAGATTTTTCCACCCTCCTTAAAATGAATTTGTTGGTGAAAAATGGAATAAATTACTCTTGAAGGGAAGTGACTTAGGTCATCCCCTAAGTCAAGGAATACCAAAACAAAAATGTAGTAGTTAGGAAAATGAGGTTAAAAATTAAGGAAAAAGAAGAAGAGGTGAAGAAGTTGGTAAAAACTACATATACCTTGTGTAGTAGTCAAAATGTGACAAGTAGAGGTCTCCAAAAATGGTTTTACTTGCTCACCCTCAAATATCACTTAAAGTTAGCCCCTAAAAGTCCAAAAATGAAAATGGAGTATCAAAATTTTGGGAAATATAAGAGAATAAGAAAATGTACTAAAAATCTCATTTCTTACCTTATAGTCCAATTTATCTTCTCAAGTAACTTGAGGTCTTGCTAAGGTGATCACAAGGCTCTAATATTCTTCAAGTGGTCTTCTAAGTACACCTCAAACCAAATTTAACTTAAATTAGAAGGTGAAACAGGTGATCTAGAAGGTATAAGAATAGATTGAAGAAGAAAATTTCTTACCTCCGGGTAGTATAATTCGAATTTTTATGAAGATGTAGAAGGAGTTTTCTTGAAATTTTACTATGTTTTTGAAGAAAGAAAGAAGAAGAAAAATAGAGAGAAGTTGGAGAATTTTAGAGAGAAGGGAGAGGATTCTTGCTTGAAGAGTTGAATGTGTTGGTGAATTGAAGATGGAATTTTTGCTCCAAAAAAGGCCTAATGGCGATCACTATGCAAGAGAGGAGAGGACAAATATTTGTTTTGTTTGATTAGATGATAAGTTAGAGTAATAATTGAGGAAATTAGGGAATAAAGTAATGACTATGCTACTATGTTAGGGACAATTGGCCAAAAGTCATATTTTAAGGGAATTTAAATTTTTGTCTTGTTTGACCAATTGGGTGGTTGAATTTGTAGGATAATTCTAAGATGTAGGTTTGAATTAATGGTGTAGTAATACACAAGATGAATACATAAGGTGTATGTGTACAAGAGTTGGGAGATATTTCTGCACCAAAATTCCATGTTGGACGTCCACTAGGGGTATTTAGGGAATTTCCATAAAATTTTTGTCCCAAAACTAATGATAATAGAAGAATAATATCAATCTCCAAAATAATTAATGATTTCCTTGATCACTTATAAGTCTCATAGTCACTTATTCTAAATCAAATTCTTAGTTCTATAAGGTATAAGTCTCTAAAATAATTAGTCTCTTAAAATTCTAAGGTGACTAATAGCTACACAAATAATAATAATGATGATCGATCAAGTGATCATAAATGTGAAGTAGTAAGTAATAAATGATTATGATCACAGTAATAAATAAAAGAAATAAATTGTGAAATATATTTATCATTAATATTTACCCGTCAAAGCGACGGTAAAAAAATAATACAAGGACGATACGTGAAACAAGTACATGCTTGAATAAAAATCGAGAGCTTCACATTCTTCCCTCCTTAAAAGAATTTGGTCCCCAAATTCTCTTGAATAGCTACGGATATGGATTTCTCATGTCTTCTTCCATCTCCCATGATGCGTCTTCGTCTCGGATTTGTGGTTTCGCCATACCACTTTAACCATCAAAATCTCTCTATTACGAATCGAGCGTATTTGTTGGTCAATGATCCGGATTGGTTTTCGATGTAGGATAAATTTTCCATCGAGGAGGAGGAGAATCTTGAGTAATGATATGCTCGGGATCCGGTTGATACATCTTTAACCTCGTACGTGGAATACATCGTGCATTCCCGCATCTTGTCTTTGGTAACTCGAGTCGGTAAGCTAACTTCCCGATCCTCTGCAAAATCTTGTAAGGTCAAACATATCTCGGACTCAACTTGCATTTTTCTTTGGATTGATCAATCCTTTCCGTGGAAGAGTCGAGAAATACTTCATCTCCTTCAAATTTCAAGTCCTTTCTCCTCTTGTCCGCATAACTCTTTTGGCGGCTCGAGCTGTGCGGATCCATTCCTTGATCGATTGACCTTTTCCATGGCCTCCGAACTAAGTCGACCTTTGGAATCGAGGGCGACTTTCATTTCTCCTTTGGAGTCCATTGGTCATCAATCTCCCGGTGTAGTGGGGATCTACACTTTCGCCCGTGACAAGGCTTCGTAGGGTGCCATCCCAATTGTGGCGGATAGTTTGTTATTATAGGAGAACTCGGCCAATGGTAAGTGTGAATCCCAACTTCCTTGGAAATCCAACGTCGGTGCTCACAAAGATATCTTCCAGGGTTTGAATCGTTCGCTCGGATCGCCATCCATTTGTGGATGTCTTTGTTGTCTTTGAAACTTAGCGAGGTACCCATTTCCTCGTGCAAGCACTTCCGAATCCGGAGACAAACCTCGGTCCGTGTTCGACACAATGTCGACCGGCACTCCATGCGGTCGAATGATCTCTCGGATATAAATTTGCGCGAGTTTTTGCATGTTGTCGATTATCTTCATGGGTAAAAAGTGTGCTGATTTCGTGAGTCGGTCTACGACTACCCATATAGCATCATGGCCTCCTCTAGTCCTTGGTAGATCCGTCACGAAGTCCATCATTATGTATTCCCATTTCCACTAAAAGGGAACTCTCAACGGTTGTAATAAACCAGATGGTCGTTGGTATTCCACCTTTACTCGTTGACAAGTCAAACATCTCCCAACAAACTCCGCTACCTAGTTCTTCATGTTTACCCACCAGTAATGTCGTTTCAAGTCCTTATACATCTTGTTTTCTCCATGGTATATAGTGTATTTCGAACGGTGTGCTTTTGAGAGAATTCTACTCCTAATTCGCTCGTCACTTGGTACACAAACTCGATTTGAAACCGATGATCCCATCTTCATGTATCCGCAGTCGACCTCTCTCCTTTAAGTATCTTCTCTTTCAGTTTTTGAGGTTGCACATTTGTCCCCTGTGCTGCCTTGATCTCATTCAGTAAATCGGGCTTAACCGAAATGTTAGCACAAGAAATTTGAGTATTGGTCCTCGTCGGATTCCAAGTGCTCAACTCTTCTAATGATTTCCACTCTCGAATCATTATCCGGCTAAACTCGTCTTTACGCTCAGGCGTCGGCTACTACGTTAGCTTTCTCGGGATGGTATTGGATTTCAAAGTGATAAGTCTTCTATTAACTCCATCCATCTTTGTCGCCTCAAATTGAGATCCTTCGAGAGAATAGATACTTCAGGCTCTTATGATCCGTGTAAACCGTGAATGTTGTTCCGTAGAGATAGTGTCTCCATTTCATCGTAACGCGAACACTATTGTTGCCAATTCCAAGTCATGCGTTGGGTAATTGGCTTTATACGGCTTGAGTTTCGTGATGCATAAGCAATGACCTTTCCTTCCCGCATGAGTCTTTTGCTCTAGTCCTTCCTTTGATGCATCCTTTGATGCATCATCGAGACGACAAAGTTTTTGTTCCTTTGGAAGGGCTACATCGAGTCGTAGTAAGTCGTTTCTTGATTCTTGGAAACTAGCCTCACACTTGTCATTCCACTCAAACTTGACTTGCTTCCGGGTTAGTCGAGTGAGTGGTCCGGCTATCTTGGAGAAATCTAGATAAATCTTCGATAATTTCGGCTAGTCTAAGATACTTGATCTCCGTTATAGACTCGGGTTGTTTCCATTCAACCAATGTACGTACCTTTGAAGGATCTACGACGATCCCATGCGGATACTATGTGTCCCAAGAATGCGACTTCACTAAGCTAAAATTCGCACTTGCCGAATTTGGCATACGACTTGTGCTCGTAGTGTCTTCAAAACAATTTTGAGATGAGCGTTCATGCTCTTCTCTAGACTTAGAGTATACGAGTATGTCATCAATGAATATCACTACGAATTGATCCAAATAAGGTGGAAAGACTCGATGCATCGGATCCATAAACGCGCTAGTGCGCTTGTCGATCGAAGGCATCACTACAAACTCGTAGTGTCCATATCGGTTTGAAATGCCGTTTTGGAAACGCGTCTTCTTCACGGATCTTGGTGATAATATCCTTGTTGTAAATCAAACTTGAGTAATCGTCGCTCCTTGAAGTTGATCAAATAGTTCGTCTATCCTCGGGAGGGAATATTTGTTCTTAATGGTCATGCTATTAAGACCGCGATAATCTATACACGATCTTAATGTGCCATCTTTCTTCTTGATAAATAAGTACCCGTGCTCCCCAGGGGAGACGTCTTGGCCGGATAAATCCCACATCCATCGGCTTTTGTAATTGAGTCTTCAACTCTTGTAACTCAACAGAGCCATTCTATATGGCGTTCGCAACCGGGCGAGTTCTGGTAATACCGATGGTGAACTCGACTTCCCTATCCAGGAGGGACAAGTGGTGAATTCTGTGGAAATACATCTGTATATTCCGATACTATAGGTACTTGATTAATTTGTGTCTCAACCTTGGGTTTGTTAATTACAAATGCCAAGTACCCTTGTGCCCCTCTCTAGTGATCGCGCTTCCTCGCTTTCATTCTTTGAAATGATTGGGGCAATCTTAACTTCGTGCTCTTCCCGAAATTTCCACCGGGCTTACCAGGTTCACATAGCTTAATGGACTTGCGATGGCGGTCCATTTGTGCATGGTGCGAACAACCGATTCATTCCCAAAATTACGTCATATTCGGATATAGGTAATAAGATCAAATCGTGAGAAAAATTTATCTCATCAATATTAACCCATGCATTATAGATAATATCATTATTATCGCTTGCGCCCATAGGAGTTGACACTTCCAAACATGTAGGCATATGTTCCATGCATGCATGCGGTTTTGTACAAAATGCGTTGCGACAAATGAATGCGATGATCCAGGGTCAAACAAGATTTTAGCATAGTGGTTAGATACTAGAAGCGCACCTTCCACCACGCCTATTGCCTCCGGAGCCTCATATCCCGGCTAGTGAAAATGCTCGGCGGGCATCCTTGCCCAATTTCCATGGCCATTACCGGCCGGCCGCACAAGACTTGCTTTGTTCGATCCTCGTACTTCGTGCAATCCTTCAATCGGTGCCGATCACTACCACAACGCAAACACCTTCCACTGTTTGCTTACGCCAATAGTCATTGGCGGTATGCCCTGGTTTCGGCAATGTGCACACACTTGACCCGGCTTTTCCTATCTTGGTCCTTTCCTTTATCCGTCTTATTAATGGTCCTTCAAACTTAGCATGCTACTTAGATGGTTGTCCCACGCCTGTCCTCTTGAGATCTGTTTGATGGCCTACTCTGCTGAATCATCCAATACGGTTGATCCCGACTCAATACGGAGAGCGCTTTTATCGGCTGGTGAGTAGGTTGTCATTTCAATAGTCAAAAGTCGCTTTTGAAGTTCGGTTTTGATCTCGTGTGAACTTATATAATTTGTCCTCTTCAGATCTTGATTGTCCCCTTAACGTTTTGGACAACCGATGAAACTCGGACTCATATTGGGCTCGGACATGTTCCTTGCTCGAACTTATGAAATTCATCCCGGTGTGCCTCTTTCACAACCTGGGGAATGTGCGCTCATGGAATTCAGCCGAGAAAAATTTTCCATGTTCTATCTACTCGATCCTGTTCCCACTTTCTCTCAATCGCTCTCCACCAACTGGAGGCCGATTCTAGTCGTAACACAACGAGTGTAACCTTCATTCCTTGGAATATTGGAGAGCATTAAAGATATTCTCAAGTTTCTCAATCCATTCTTCCGCCTTTATATCATCTGGATCCCCTAAGAAAGTCGGTGGGTCGAATCGTAGGAACTGCTCCAATGTACGATCATTCACCTCTCGAACAGGTTCGGGAATAGCTGTCGAGGCTCGCTTGTTGTCTCATGAACAACAGGATTTGGTGCGGGGCCTGCGGTTAAGTTATCTCCGGCGGCGGGAGATGGTGGCAGTCGGGAGTGGGTACGGTTCTCTGGGCGCGTCATTATATCTTTGGGGAACACGGCAAGGTCTACCGTGTCCACGGTGTGTTTGATAAATGGTTTTATCATGATTTTGATGATTTTGTTTTTACACCAAAACAATGTTTTTAAAGGTTGTCCAAATACTCCTAAATGTTTTAAAATGATTTTAATATTTTCCGGAGTATTTCTTCTAGTTTGTTTTCAACTAAAATGGACAACGCTTTTAATGATTTTAAGTCAATGGGTTTTTACATTGAAACTATGTTGTCCTACTACTCCCAATAGATCTAAAATGTTTTTACTATTTTTGAGTATTTATTGGAATTAATATCGGACAACACTTTTTGTGTTAATGTTTTATTTCTTCAAAACTATATTTCTAATGTTGTCCTAAATACTCCCGATCGGTTTAAAATGTTTTTACGAATTTTTCGGAGTATTTCTTGAGGTTTATTTTCGTCAAAAATCGGACAACATTGCATTTAGGAGGTCGACCGGTCGACCAAAGAGGCGACGGTGCCTGGGAGTTCATTTCACGAAAAAGAACTTCTCGCTCATTTCATTGTGATGCAAAGGTTGTAGTTAGGTCGGTCGGCCAGGTGGTGCACGTCGACCCGTCGCCGCCTGTAAATTGTTGTTACTTTATTTCAAACTTCTATTTTCGCGTGACCGTTCTTAAGTTTGATAACAAAAATGTAATCTGTTGTAGCGGCAGACATCTTTTTCTTAATTTGTGGGATGGATTTCTAATGACTCTTTTCTTCAATTGTCTTGCAATTTTTTACAGAATTTATGCCCCAAGAGGAGCCTATCATGTACAAGACATCTTCTATAAATAGAGGAAGAATTCAAGCAACACAATAAGAGAGAAAACTACAACACAACAAGATACACTCAAGAATACACTTGTTCTTACATTGTCTTGTTTCTTGTTGTAATTTGCCTAGCTATTCACTTTCACATCCTTGAGGTCTAGGATTTTCTTGATTACACTTGCACTCTATTGTATTATCAATTATCGAGTTGTAATCTTGAATTTGGGTAATCATTCAACACAAGATATCCTTGTGAGTATTATTGTGGTAAGAACATACTTGGGTGATCTAGGTGTTAGGTGTAAGAAGATTGTGGTAATCTTCTTGTTGAGGTGTTGAAGAATTTGGTAATCTTCAAGGTTGAAGATTGTGGTAATCTTCACAAGGTGCCGTTGGAGATTGTGGTAATCTTCAAGTGAGATTGTGGTAATCTCAAGGTGGTGTTGAAGAAGAGTGTGGTGCTCTTCAAGGTGTTGTTGTAAGTTGGTGTTGTATTAATTTTTGGTAAATTAATAAAATCATTTTTTTTAAAATCCATCCCGGATATCTTGGGGTGGTAGAGGATTAGGCCCTAGGTGGGTTTAACCTCTTTAAATCGGCGTGTGTTGTTTACATTCCGCACCTTTATTATTGTCTTTGAGCATTCGATTCGAAAAAGAGGGTAAAACCGAAAAGATGGATATAATCTATTCACCCCTCTAGATTATCGTAGCCGCTTGGACTTACAAGTGGTATCGAGCCAAACGCTTTGGCAAGCTCGTTTCACATCGCGAGTGAAGAGAAACGATCGTCGATTCTGAACGAAGCTCATCTTACCGGCACCTCCACCACCAAGCCACCACTATTTGATTCCAAAAATTTTATTTTTGGAAAGAAAGAATGGAATGCTATTTACAAGGTTGCGGGTTCGACATTTGGAACACCGTCATAAATGGAGAATCCATTCCGATGAAAGATACACCACACACCTCCAAAGGCTTCAAAGAGCTCAATGATGAAGAGAAGAAAATCATCTCCTTAAACGGTAAAGCTCCCAATATTTTGTATTGTTCATTTACTAATTTGGAATATGAACATATTGTAGGAATTCGATCGGCACATGAAGTATGGAAAAATTAGAAGCCATCTATGGAGTATTTGCAAATGAAAGGAGTCAAACAAAAGCATCTACTTCTCAAAGGGATACAAGTTCAAATCTAAGGAACAATGCCTATTACAACTTCCAACTATGAACAAGTTGAATATTGTTTTATGGGCATCAAAGAAGAAAACGAGGTATGTCTTAAACCCTCTACTTCCTATGATATTGTCATTCAAAATGATTATAGTGATTTGCAAAATGATTTTGATGAACTACAAAATGAATTCCAAGGCTTACTTGTTAAATACAAAAATTTGAAAAAGGAATTCATTGTTTCAAGAATGATAAGGATAGTTTATTTACTTTCTATGAATCACTATCATGTGCTCACACCACCACACTTGATAAGGTGAGAAACCTTGAGAAATAAAATAGTACTCTTGTTGAAGATTTAAGTTGCATGAAAAATGATTTATCAAAATCCAACTTGAGTACCAATAGAATAACCGATATTGTTGATTGTTGTGATAATTGAAACTAGAACTTGATCATAAGCCTAAGGGTGTCAATCACATGAAAAAGAATCAAGTCTCTAAGCACGTTGGTCATTATGCTCCTAGAATTATTACATGCTTCTATTGCGGTAAAAAGGGTCATACGGCTAATACTTGTCGGGCTAGAAATAGCTCTAATCATTATTGGAGACCTAAAAGTCTCAAAGCTAATCCTAAAGGACCCAAACACTGAGGGTACCACAAAATAATATCATATTAGGTACCTGACGAAATAATGATCGAAGAAAATTCATACCGCCAAGAAGGCATCAAATGACCGT
Organism: Rehmannia glutinosa; assembly: GCA_016081115.2. Taxonomy (NCBI): domain Eukaryota; kingdom Viridiplantae; phylum Streptophyta; class Magnoliopsida; order Lamiales; family Orobanchaceae; genus Rehmannia; species Rehmannia glutinosa. Next base: position 1,782,884 of record JABTTQ020002610.1, read on the forward strand.
TTCATTTGATCAAAGAAGGAGAAACTATTTTCGACAAAGCCAATTTCCAAGAAGAGGATATAATCAAAAATGGGAAGAACACAATCCTTGGAAATGGCAAAGACATCATCAACAAGATGATTTTCAAAGAAGAAGAGACTATCAACAATGGGAAGGCAACAAACCTTGGAAATGGAGTAATCAAAGAAGTCATCATCAACAAAGTGACTTCTCAAGGGGAAGATATCATCAACAATGGGAACGGCACAACCCATGGAAATGGCGTAATTGGTAACCCATATCTCCCCATTTAAAATATGCATTTTATTTTGTTATGCATGTTTTTATTTTTGTCTTTATTGCAACATGAGTTTTCAAGTATTGATTATTTTTAATTAAAGTCTTCAATATATATTTGTGTTTTTAAAATATTTTTGAAAAAGAAGACCTTATATGATGTTCTTAAAACTCTTGTGCATTTTTGTAGACTAAAGTGTGTTATCATCTCTTCGGTTTTTTATCGCATGAGCTTACTTGTGATATCTCTTAGCCTACACTTTTATCATTATGATTTGTGCTAGATTTGTTTTAAGAATTGTGTAGGATTTACATATTTTCACAAATGGTCATTTACGTCATTATTTGTCAAGAAAGGCATTAATTATCGAGGTACGTTTACTTGTGTTATTTTTACTTTTATAGACTTGATATATGTATTGCCATGTGCCAATGTGCTTGTTTTTCATAGTATTTCATATAAGTGCCATTAAGAGGATTTTTAGATTCTTTGAAAGGCATTATTCGATATTTGATTGCACATATTTGCTTTGTCAACTCTTGTTCAAATACTTCTTTTAAAAGAGGTCTCAACTATATGCTATCGGATTCTCAAATTTTAAAAGAGACCTTATGTAGCTTTCTTAAGCTTATTTGAACTTGAATGATTTATTAGACTCTTGATGATGCATAGTATGTGGTACTTAAAATAGTGTATCTATTATTCGATATTACTATGCTTGTGTGCAAAATATCTTGTTAAGATTTTGTAGAAATTTGTGATATTTCGCAACAAGTTTGATGAAACGAGAAAAGGTTAGTAGCTCAATGATATTGTCAAGAAGAAGATAATGATTTTGATGTAATATTTGCACTCATATCACATTTAGAAGTTATTTGCACTTTACTTGCCCATTCTTGTTTTGAGAAAATTTCAAGCTTTACCAAATGGATGTTAAATCCAATTTTCTAAATGGTTTTATTCAAATAGAAGTCTATCGGAGTTTAAAAAAATTTTTGGCCAAATGATTTTTATAAAAGGCCTTGTATGGTTTAAAACAAGCACCCCATGTATGGTATGATAGACTTAGCTATTTTTGCTAAATGGTTTTACAAGAGGTAAAGTTTATACTACTCTCTTTTTTTTTAAAAAGGGAAAGATTGTTTACTTGTACAAATTTATGATATCATGGTGTTACTAATGAACTATTGTGCAAGTTATTTTCTAAGTTGATACTAGGTGAGCTTGAGATGAGATGATGGGGAGCTCAATTTCTTGCTTAGACCAAGAAGATGGCTATATTTCAAAAGAACTCTTGAAGGAGTTAAGCATTGAAGAAAGAAGAACCATCTCAACCTCTATGGCTAAAGATTGACAAAAATTGAGAAAGGCATATCGCCAACAAACAAATTCGAGGTATGTTTTTCTTGTATTATTCCTATAGACTCGACATTCCATATGCCTTATGTCTATATGCTCGACTTCAAAAACTATCTCAACGAATCTCATTGAAGTGCCGTTAAAAGAAATTTTCAATTATTTGAAAGACACTTTCTTCTTATGACTTGTATATCCATAGTCTTAAAACGCGTTTCTTTTTTTTTGGATAACAAGTTCGGTGTTTACAATTTATGAAAATATGGTTCGTCATAATCGAACTAAACATATTGAGATTCAAAATTTTTTTAAGGAAGTGCGTTTCTAAAACGAAAAATTGAGATGTGTTTAATTCCTTCTCAAGGATAACTCGGATTTTTTTTAATCGCCGAAAGTATTTTACCTCATTTCGAGCTTGATTATGACATAATGTATATTGAATGAGGTCTACGTTTGCATTTGCACGTTTTAAAACTTAGGGGCGAAAAATCGGATTTTCGGATCAAACTTGAATTTTGAGACAGAACTCAAATAGTGGGTTGATAGGGCAAGGCCGACCGGTCGCCCATGCCGTCGTCGACGTCGCCCTTGCCCATGACCGGTCGCCCTAAGGGATTTTTTTGGTTTAAAATGGTTTGTTTTCCAGACTTAGCTATTTTCTGTGACGGTCGCTTCTTAAGTTTGACAAAAAAATGTAACCGTTGTGCAAATGACATCTTTTCCTTAATTTGTGGGATGGATTTCTAACAACTCTTTTCTTCAATTGTCTTGTAATTTTTACAGAATTCATGTCCCCAAGAGGAGCCTATCATGTACAAGACATCTTCTATAAATAGAGGAAGAATCAAGCAACACAATAAGAGAGAAAACTACAACACGACAAGATACACTCAAGAATACACTTGTTCTTACATTGTCTTATTTCTTGTTGTAATTTGCCTAGATATTCACTTTCACATCTTTGAGGTCTAGGCGTTTCTTGATTACACTTGCACTATATTGTATTATCAATTATCGAGTTGTAATCTTGAATTTGGGTAATCATTCAACACAAGATATCCTTGTGAGTGTTCTTGTGGTAAGAACATACTTGAGTGATCTAGGTGTTAGGTGTAAGAAGATTGTGGTAATCTTCTTGTTGAGGTGTTGAAGAATTTGGTATTCTTCAAGGTTGAAGATTGTGGTAATCTTCACAAGGTGCCGTTGGAGATTGTGGTAATCTTCAAGTGAGATTGTGGTAATCTCAAATGTGGTGTTGAAGAAGAGTGTGGTGCTCTTCAAGGTGTTGTTGTAAGTTGGTGTTGTATTAATTTTTGGTAAATTAATAAAATCTTTTTCTTTTTTAAAATCCATCCCCGGATATCTTGGGGTGGTAGAGGATTAGGCCCTAGGTGGGTTGAACCTCTTTAAATCGGCGTGTGTTGTTTACATTCCGCACCTTTATTATTTGTCTTTGAGCATTCGATTCGAAAAAGAGGGTAAAACCGAAAAGATGGAGATAATCTATTCACCCCCTCTAGATTATCGTAGCCGTTTGGATTTACACGTGTCCAACCATTCGAATCTTGAAGTTTAGATACAATTCATAAATGGATGATTTTAATAAATACTCGCATATAACAAGTTATATCACAGGAAAGTAACAACAAGATACAAGACATAGAATAGTAGAAAAGGTTTATCCATTAATGTGAAAATTTGAATACACCCAAATGAGTTCATACAATGAAATACGAGAATCGAAGATAAATATAGAGTCGAATACAACTTGATCAAAGTACAATGGAAAGCAAAATACAACAAAGTTGAAATATCGTCGCTACAATCTATCATCTAAGCCTTCTACTCGGTGAGGTCGCCATCAAGTGGCGCGGCTTCAAGTGCCTCGGGCTCTTCGTCCTCCATTGGATCCTCATCGGGATCTTCCTCGGGATCTCTTCAGGATCCTCTTTAGATCCTCCTCGGGATCTTTTTCATTGTCGCCAGTGGTCGGCCTCTAGTTCCACCTCGGGTGGTGGCAATGCTAGTGCATTGGCCGCCAAATCGACCTCCAAAGCGGTATCCCGCCGAGACATGGCTGTGTGAGGTCTCGATCACCATCATCTGTTTGATGATAGTCTCCTCGAGGCGTCGATGGTGTCTCGACATGTACGCGTCCATTTCCCACTTTGTACGGTCTTCCCTGGCGCGCGTTCCATCTCCTTGCGAGTGTTGTCCAAGCAATCTGGATCAATCGAATTTGGTCTTCGCGAGCACGGATGGTATCTTCGCTATCCTTAGAAAGAAGGGTAACGCTATTCTTCTCCTCTTGGCTTTTCGTCGGGAGGTGTGTTAGTTCTTGGTTACGGCGGCGCTCATCATACGGTTAAGTCGAGGTAGCTCGAAGGCACCCCCTGGTGCCAATGGTTCATGAATGCCCGGAAGTAATCACGTTCGGGGCGGGCCTCGAATAAGTCCCACCAGGTAGGTGGCGCTGGCTCCATCCTGATCAAACCAACTAAAGAGGATTAGACGAAGGTAAGGGAAGGATAAGGAAAGACAGGGAAAGGATGAATAAAGAAAGTCAGTCCAAGAGTCAACTAGGTCAAATCAAGTATGACTATGGATTCCCAACTTTAAATTCTAACTTAGTATAAACATTAGTAATACGGTTCTATGCCATTATTTGAAATCAATTTCACACTTAATGGTCAGGTCATGGTACTACCCGACACAGTCCGAGAGTCCTATCCTGGGTCAGCTCGGTGTAAGTTTCCATCTTATTAGCCGAGCTCTAATACCATAACTGTCACGCCCCAAACGTGACACGACAACGATCAACCACTTAAACAGTAATAAACCCAATAGTCTAGACAAATGATACAACAATCCCGAGTGAAATAGAGTCTAAAGCAGCGGAAATAAAATAAACATAAGCACGATTTACAACTTAATGTCTAACAAGATGCAAATACATCCGACATAACAATATCCAAATAACTTACGAGTCAGGAACTAGGAAATAAAATACACATCTTATTACCACTTAAGTGTCAAAAGGTCCTATGCCCTTAAGTTCTGATCCCGAGAATGGCAAAGAGAATAAAAAGAGTCCAATAGCAAAAGTAAAATAAAAGAAAGAAGTCCAAAGAACATTGATATCATATAACGTAAGTCCAACAAAGCGAGCACGGGAATTCATCCATGGTAGGTTCAGGATCTTCAACAAAGTCCTCTTCTAAAGGTTAGAAAAGGAAGGAATGAGACGTAAATCTCGGTGGATGGGGTGATCGTGTGCAAATGTGGCGATATATACGATTAATGCGAGAAAATTAGTTTTATGAAAACGCGTGAGATATGATGCATGATTTCACACACAAGACACAAGCGTCGTGATAAATATATTTAAGTAATATACTTATACAATTTTAAGAAACAGTTCATGGTCACACAGTACTATGATTCAAGCAAGACAAGAGGATTGCGTGGATTTGTAGGGCCAATCCTATGCAAGACAAGTAAGCGGTTGCGTCACGGATTTGTAGCGCCAACCTATGCAATACAAGTAGCGATTGCGTGCACGGATTTGTAAGCGCCAACCAAACGGGTCCGATTAACCTTAATCGTGTGGATCGCAGTGATTCCTTCGTTCTTCCTTGTAACTCCCGAGCAAGATGGTCCATGACTGTCACCTTATCGCTCCATAGCAAAAAGACAAAATCCACAGTGGAGCTAGCAAGGCTCATATTTGTCATAATCATGATTCTACCTCAAGTACTACGACCCGCTTGGACAAACTACGTCCCTCAATTGCGGGATTAAGGCGATGGGGGAAGGAAGAGTGGAATAGCGGCCGAGCTGCCGGTTGCCCATCCCCCGACGTATCCATTCCGATTGTGAGCTCGACACACCAAGTTGACTTAGACAGAAAGTAAATACAAGTTCGTGAAGTCAACCAGCAATGAGTATTATTGATTCAAGGGAAGCGATTCAGAAAATTTTCGAAAATCGCGAGTGGCAATTATGGCATTGGTGGAGTTATTAGAATGAAGATGATTATCGAAAGGATAAGCAATCTTCGATATCTTGAAAGATTAGGTGGAACATAAGTCCCGATTATAGTTACGAAATCGCAGACGAGGAAGTCGCCCCCACATTATCGCATATTGATCGGCACAAGACGATCCGATAAGTCAAGGTATTTTAAGAAAATAAAATCTTTTATATCATTATTAAAAGTCAGAGGGTCCAGGGCTGTTTATTAAAAGAAAAATAATTTGAGTTAGGTCCTTGTTAAAAAGAAAACTTACAATTATCCCCTGTTTTGTAAAAACCAATACTTTTGGGGTTAAAAATTGAATAAGTAAATATCCCGACCTTAAAAAATTATGAGGTCAGTTCCTAAATTCTCTAAATTATTCAGAGATTCAGGTTTTTAAAGTTTTGAGGTCGAGTTTTTATAAAATTCTCACATTGGCCCCAAATTTGTTAAAATTATTATTTCGGGCCCTAAGTTTAAAATAATTAGAACACACAAATCGGAAGGGATTTTAATGTGATTCCAGTTGTAAAATGTCACTAAGGTCAGTGGAATATTGGGACAAAATCAGTTTTAAAAGGAAAGAAGTATAGGTCCCTTAACTTTTGAAAATCTCATTTTTGTCCCATTTTGAAATAATTGCCTTTAAGGTTTTAGGGGTCCAATTGTTATGAAATTTGAACCTTGGGTCCGAAATATAATTATGTTAAAGTTAAATTAGTATTTACAGGTGCATGGACTGCATAAGGTTTGGAAATTTCATTTTGGTCCTCAATTTTAATCTTTTACGATTTGGTCCCTCAATTTTATAAAATTACTTTTCAAGCTCTAAACACTTGGATTTTTTGAATACACTTAAAATATGTTATTTCCAGTCCCTTAGTAGTTAAAATTTCAAATTTTAAAAATAGGGTCCGGTACAGTTTCGAAAATTGCAATATAGCCCTTAAACTTCTAAAATTTTACAATCTAGTCCTTGGGCTTTTAAGGGTTGATTTTATTTATCTAAAAACTCTTAAAACTTTATTAAAATGTCCAAACATAATTTTTGAACCTGAGTACAGTCCCAAAACTCGAAAAATTACAGAGGGATCCCTTAAGTTTTATTTTCTTGCAATTAAGTCCACCAACTTTCCATTTTTGCATTTTAAGTCCAAAAATTGAACTTTAATCAATTATGCTCGACTTGTCCAGGTTATAAATCATACAAAACATGGAATTCAAGAGGCATGCATATACAAGTCCATTTCACACAAGAGTTCATCAAATATCACAATAAAGTGTACATGTATGCACCTATTTTTCGATAAATAACATTTTGAGCAATACATGAGAAATTTTCACAAGTTGATACAATAAATTAGTATGTAATACATAACGTATACATCTTAAGTGCTCAATATCAAAATACTACATGCATTTTAAGTAAAAACACCTAGAAGTTGGAAAGATTTTTCCACCCACCTTAAAATAAATTTGTTGGTGAAAAATGGAATAAATTACTCTTGAAGGAGAAGTGACTTAGGTCAGCCCCTAAGTCAAGGAATACCGAAAAAAAATGTAGGAGTTAGGAAAATGAGGTTAAAAATTAAGAAAAAAGAAGAAGAGGTGAAGAAGTTAGTAAAAACTACACTCACCTTGTGTAGTAACCAAAATGTGACAAGTAGAGGTCTCCAAAAATGGTTTTACTTGCTCACCCTCAAATATCACTTAAGGTCAGCCCCTAAAAGTCCAAAAAATGAAAATGGAGTATCAAAATTTTGGGAAATAGAAGAGAAGAAGAGAATATACTAAAAATCACATTTCTTACCTTATAGTCCAATTTCTCTTCTCAAGTAACTTGAGGTCTTGCTAAGGTGATCACAAGGCTCTAATATTCTTCAAGTGGTATTCTAAGTACACCTCAAACCAAAATTAAACTTAAATTAGAAGGTGAAAGAGGTGAGCTAGAAGGTATAAGAATAGATTGAAGAAGAAAATTTCTTACCTTTGGGTAGTATAATTCAATTTTTATGAAGATGTAGAAGGAGTTTTCGTGATATTTTACTAAGTTTTTGAAGAAAGAAGAAGAAAAAATAGAGAGAAGTTGGAGAAATTTAGAGAGAAGGAGAGGATTTTTGCTTGAAGAGTTGAATGTGTTGGTGAATTGAAGATGGATTTTTGCTCCAAAAAGGCCTAATGGCCGATCACTATGTAAGAGAGGAGAGGACAAATTTTTGTTTTGTTTGGTTAGATGATAAGTTAGAGTAATAATTGAGGAAATTAGGAAATAAAGTAATGCCTATGCTACTATGTTAGGGACAATTGGCCAAAAGTCATGTTTTAGGGGGAATTTAAATTTTTGTCTTGTTTGACCAATTGGGTGGTTGAATTTGTAGGATAATTCTAAGATGTAGGTTTGAATTAATGGTGTAGTAATACACAAGATGAATACATAAGGTGTATGTGTACAAGAGTTGGGAGATATTTCTACACCAAAATTCCATGTTGGACGTCCACTAGGGGTATTTAGGGAATTTCCATAAATTTTTTTGTCCCAAAACTAATGATAATAGAAGAATAATATCAATCTCCAAAATAATTAGTGATTTCCTTGATCACTTATAAGTCTCATAGTCACTTATTATAAATCAAATTCTTAATTCTATAAGGTATAAGTCTCTAATATAATTAGTCTCTTAAAATTCTAAGGTGACTAATAGCTACACAAATAATAATAATGATGATCGATCAAGTGATCATAAATGCGAAGTAGAAGTAATAAATGATTATGATCACGAGTAATAAATAAAAAGAAATTAAATGCGAAATATATTTATCATTAATATTTACCCGTCAAGTGACGCGATAAAAAAATAATACAAGGACGATACGTGAAACAAGTACATGCTTGAATAAAAATCGAGGGCTTCACACATTGATTGATGATCAAGAAGCTCCAACTATGACTTGAATCATCATTGATTTTATCGAGCTATCATTATGATAGGCGTACTATATGACCCCATATTTTCATGATAGTCTAATAATTCGTATTTGAATTATTTGAATATAATCTATCTTGATTTAAATACTCTGTGTGCTTATACGTCTGTGCATTCATCACTTTAAAAATTTTGTAGATATTTTATTTAGATAGTTTAGTAGACTTAAGTGAGACTAGTTAGCTTATGTTCTAGAATTATTAATCTTGGAACTGAGAATTAGTAAGTTAGTACTTTTACTGGCTTGTTAGATTTAAGTTTTTAGACTCATTATATTACAATTAAGATTTGAGTATTAAGAGTTACATTTAAGATATAAGTAGTGATGATCTCAATAATGGAAACAAGCATTCGATGGATCTTAGTTTATGATATTTGAGACTATTCGAACCTAGAGTAGCTGAAGATTAAAACCTCTAATTTGTCTTTATTTGATGCATTTAAATTACTTATTTTATTATTCTAAATCCATTCTTGTACAAATTATTCAATTATCATTTTTTATAAATATTCTTTTTAAAACTTCTAATATACACAGACTCATTTGGTTTTTAAATAAAACATGCAGCCCAATTAACTTAACTAATTCCTCTTATTTTATAAGTCCAATATTTAACTTTTCAATCATTTCCTGGAAAAACAAAACGGAAACCATATGCAAAACCACTATATCTCACAACTATAACCTATCTTGGGCCTAGTTTTTGTTTCTTATTAAAAGCCTTTTTTTCAAATAAGCACAAGCCCACTTGAAAATCCCTAAGGCAATTTAACTTGGGAAATTGACAAAAATGTCCCACTTTTTTGAGATAATGTCAGCCTTTTACGTTTTCCAGTACTATTTTACCCAAATTAACGCTCCCGCTCTTTTCTTACACAACTTTATGCTCAAGAGAAAATTCCCAGACTTTTCGACGCTCTGTTTCAACATTGTTTCGAACATGTTTCTTTTAATAAATTTTCAGTGCAAAAATAAATTTCGCCATCGTTAGATAATCCATTTTATACTCGAAGTCTTATAAAAAATCAAGAAATATACACATAAAACAACACATATTAAAACCAAATAAATTAAAAATATTATATAAACAACATGAATAAAAAAACACAATTCAATTTTTTCTGGAGGCGTAGATTGAGTGGGAAAAGTAGGGCTAAATCTTTATCTATTTGTAGTGGGTAAGGATCTAATGCATGAAAACATAAAAAACATGAAAATAACCACGAGGCAATATAGAAACAAACCAAAAATAATATATATAGAAAACACCGTATGAGCAAAAAGAGTTAAAAATAGGTAAAACTTGTATTTGACATCAAAAACTTCATGGAAACAATAAAGAAACATCGGAACAACATTAAAAAGGGTATGGACACAAGTAAAAAAATATTTAAAACACCACATGAATAAAAAGAGCTTAAAAATAGGTAAAAATTGTAGTTACACATTGAACACTACATGAAAACAACAAAAAGAATTATTATAACAACATTAAAATTATTATAGAATAACACCGAAATAATAGAAACAATGTATAAAATAATATATGAATAAAAAAAGCATAAAAAATAGGTAAAAGTTGTTTTGAAACATCGAAACAACAAAGAAACAACATAGAAAAAAATAAAGAAACAAGTTTAAACAACATCGAAACAACTTCTATAATATATAAAACAATGCAGGAACAAAAAAAAGAAAAAAGATAAAAATAATCAAAAAATATGCAGGAGCGTAAAAAGAAAATTGGTACAAAAGGACAAAAATATGTACAAAAGTAATAAGAGCGTATTGTGTGGTAAATATACCAAAAACAACGTATTCCATGAAATTTCCCAATTTAACTTCTACTAAAAGCCCAAAGCCTATTTCCTCAAAAAAAAAAAAAAAAAAAAAAGCCCAAAGCCTATAGCCATTTGCTTATATATAAGAGCCTTTTAATCACTACAAATCCTCATTTTCATTATTCTCACAAAAACAAAATTCTCCCATTTCAATTGTGATCGGCAGAAAGCTTAAAAGGGGCTGCCATTTTATATTTTCTTTTTCTTTCTTTCTTTTGCCAAACTTTTTTCTCGTATTCTATCTTTTAAACACTTTCTCACCTCTAATCCATTTACCAATAAAAAAAACAAATTAGAGATTTGGGGTGGAAATTGCTGTGGAGACAGAGAGGTTGGAAGCAAAACCCATAAAATCCGTCGCTAAATGTTTTAGCGACAGATTAGCGACGGATTATTTCCGTCTTTATTTACCTCGTCGTTAATTCCTTAGCAACACATTACAAATTATGTCGCTAAAAATAGCGACGGAAAAATCCGTCGCCAATTATTCACTGAAATAACAAAATGGCGACACATTAGCAACGAAAACAACGACGGACATGTCTATCGCTAAATTTAGCGACGGACAAATCCGTAGCAAATTTGTCTTTTTTGGAGGGCACAACATTCTTCTTTGTTCTTATCAGTCAAGTGCCAACTACGTAAATTTTGTACCAACATATTTGGCCTTTTTCACATTTTTAACCAAATCTAAATCATATTCGACCTCCGGTGGTATCAAATCACTTCCTTTAAGAAAAGCTCTCAGGGTAAATCTGGATTCCGCTACTTCCAAACCGAGAGCATGGACATATTGTGGTACATTGTTCATAATTGCACCACGTCCACTATTGTCAAAAAGGGCTAAGTCGGTAGCATTAAAACTATTAGCAAAGTATGCAGTGAACAATGGATCTAAATGAGACTGCATCACTACAAATAATGCACCAACCCCAAGATCATCCGCCAAGTACAGCTTTTGTGAGCTATCACTAAAGCTACCAATTGTGTAAAACGCACAAAGGTGGAATATGAAGCTGATTTTTAAAGTTAAATAATACCGAGATTGGCTTAAGAATATGATATTTTCCTCGGGAAATGATTTCTCACCAAGAAAATCACATCGTTGAAAGAACGACCGTCCAGTTCCTGATACCAAATAAGTTTTACCACAGAGTTGACAATTATAGTAAAACTATTTTATCCCTTTCAAACGCAAAGTTTGATTTGTTCCCTCTAATTTGCACCGAAAGAATACTGACTCATCAGCCAATTATTGACCGCCAACTCCATATCTTGCTGTATTTAAAATACTCAAGTCTTGAGCCATAAAATAATTTCCGTCGACCCCTACATATTTGTTGGATAAAACAGTGAGAATTCAACAATTAACATTGTATAAAGAACAAACAAATCAATAAAAATGAAAACATAACTAATGCTTACATAGTGTTGCTCCAGGGTAAGCCATAAGAACTGAACTTGCATTTGAAGTGATAATAGTCTGCTTAATTCCTTCTCCAATCAAAGATATATTGTTTTTGTCATCACCAACTCTCACTGTTTCATGGTATTCCCCCTTCTGAATATAGATACAAACTCTAAAAGGACTATGACTAGGGGATGCCTCTATTGCTTCCGAAATAGTCTTAAAGTCAGATTTTCTCTGTTCAGAAACTGAAAACTTTATTATATACTCAATATTCATTTTGCTCCTTGTCATTGGTATGAAAATGAATACAGTTAAGAGAGTTACGATTGTAATAATAATTGCAATAGAGATTTTAGTAACTCTGTGCCAGTTCACCACATATGGTCTATGTTCTTCTATAGGAGAAAGAAATATGTGGGAACCAGCATTAAAGAAATGGAGTTCGGACTAAAAGAGTCGAAACCATCAAATGAAACCCTTAATGAATCGGGTGTTAATGCGGATGATATTTGTGTAGGCGGGAACTCAACATCCACCTCAATATCATTACAAGATGTTCAGGGTGAAATAGATGGTGTTATGTTCACCTCATCTATGAGATTGGTGATAGGAAATTGGATAAATAAATAAGAAAACTGAAAAAAGTGAATAAGAAAAGAACAGAGGGAATTGTCTTTTTTTTCCTCAAAAACAAAAACTAATACCTTGAATCCTTAAAAAGTGTGGGTGCTTTTGTTGTGTATCTTTGGGATTAGAGATGTTAATAAGGTCAGGGTCATCCCTTCCCGCCCCTAGCCCGAAGAGGCCCTAACCCTTTAGAGCTAAAAAGCTCGAACTTATAAGGGCTTGAAATATCTAAGCATGACTACATTTACCCTACTGTAGGCTAGGGTCGGCTAGGGCCGACCCTATGACTTTTTTATTTTTTTATTTTTATATTTTTGATGAAGTTATTCTGTCTAAATTAAAACATTGCATCGGAAAATTTAACTTGCAAATTTCTTATTTTATAAAAATAATGTCATGTAATTCTTACATTCAATTTGCATTAAAATATTCAAAATTTGTCATTTTTGTTTTAGTAATCACATAGTCTATACCAAATATATTTTAGTTTTTATAATTATTAGCGTACTAAATAATCATTACCAATTACATACCAACTTTAATTTTGTATTTACTAAGTTTTTAGTAAGACTAAATTATGAATGAGATAAAAGATCAAATTTGATAATTTGTTAAGATAAATGATAATTGATAAATGAGATCAAATAATAGATTAATAGTATTACAAGCATAAATTTTGAATATAAATATATAAAATACAAAAACCTTATCGGGAAAAAAGTGATGAGTATAAAATATACGTGCATTTGAGAATTTAAAATGATATATACTTGATGCATTTGCACGCATATTTAGTATATTTTGCTTGGTTTCCCTTGTTGGGCATGATATCTGCGTACTCTTGTGAATTTTGCAGAAAATGGAGCTAAATTGGACAAAAGATGATAACATGTTTCAAATGATATGTAAATAGACAAGGTACGAGCAAAAATGTGAAGGAAAGAAGCATGGACGGTCAAAGAAAAGAGAATTTCCTTCAAAAACGCCAAAACGTGCTAACAGATTTCAAAGATCTTTGGCGGTGTTTAGTATTTTGGCCATAACTTCCTCTACAAAATGATATTGACATGATTAAGTGGCAATGGAAATCTAAGAGAAAGATATACAACTTTCATGAAGACCGAGATCAAATTCGATCGCACGACCCAACCGTGTGGGATTACATGGGCGTGCGATGTAAGCTGGGGCTGAATAGGTCTTTTTTCCTCCTCAAACGCCGCAAGTGATCTCTCGAAGTATCTATAAAAGGGACCCAAGGCTATGCACGAAAATACATCATTCAAAGATCACTCTCTACTGAGGAGAAAACACATCAAATAACACAGAACAGAAGAATCGAAGAGCTTCTAAGAGTAAAAGGCTAGGTCGCGAAGAACACCACAATGCTTTCGCATCCCAGGGAGCACAAGAGCTCCGATGGCTTGGAAGGAGAATCCATCCCGACAAGGAGGGGTTTTCTTTCTATGTCTAAGAACTATTTCTCGTACTTATATGATATCTAAATATTGATTGATTTGTCTATGAGTTTGTAATCAATGTTTGACATATTTTTCGGATCTTAAGGGCATAATCAAAATTGTGGATTTATATTAAATATAATTACTTGTTTTCTTAATTGCTTCATGCGTTCTATTTTATGAATTCGAGCACTTATTTATAATTGTTTTTATCGATCAATAAATTACGTGTCATACTTCTAGTTCATAATCCGGCCAAGTGAGTTCTAGCAGACTAAAATCAAATTCGGACATGAAACATGTGTGACATGCGTCTTTGTGGGGAGTCATTCAATTCACAAATCTTTTGGAGTTAATAAGAATTATAACGTTCGAATTGGACTACAATTGTTATTAATCAATGTTTTACGCACCACTTGACCAGGGGAGTAAATGATATTAGGAATTTGAATCCATAGAATTGCATGACTTGGTTTTAAAACTTTATTCGCATTTAATATTGAAGAAGCATGTTGAGATTATGTGCCTAAAGTTGTTCCTAATGATGTTGAAAATACTTGTGGGGTTGAGAAATTTATTTTATTTCTTTTTCTTTATTTTTGATTTTCTTAGTTAGATAAAATAACTTGATTTTCTGGCCGCTTCTATAAAATTAGAATACGATGTTATTATAGCCTAAGTGTTTAGAGCTTCAATCCTCGAGAATATGACCTTGCTTGCCATTATCCTATAAACTACATTGTACACTTGCATTGTATGAACCAAAATAAATTTTTGGCGACCAAGTTTTGCGCGCCGATTCTTTGTCGGGATTGATTGGATTCTACTTAGATATAGTAATAAGTAGTCTAATCTTAATTGATGCATATTTTTTATAATTATTTTTTGATTTTTTTATAGTTTTTCTTCTTCGTTTTAAAATCGTTTTTGTTGAGTGCGAGACTGGAATCTTTGGAGATACAAGACGCCCAAATCGGCTGCTTTGCATTGGGAGGCCAACATCAAAAGGGTAAATTAGAGCAATGTCATTAAATCGATAGATAGATGGTACGAATATGAGGGATTAATGATTTCAATCGCGTGGTTCAATGAAAGCGATCTTAGAAATATGAGTCCTGGTCAAGACGAAAAACTTAGCGCTTTGTGGGAGGCAACCCAGGCGTCGCGAAAAACCCGGGGGTCAAAAAAATAAAAACAAAAAAAAAAAAAAAATAATTCTGAAAAAAAAAAAAAAAAATATAAATTCGGAAAAAAAAAAAAACGAAATAAAAATGCAAAAAAAAAAAAACTAGACGCACACGGGCATGTGGACTCACACGACCCGACCGACGATCTGCTCCCGGTTTTGAATTGACGGACGAGCTCCTGGCTTCATCGGAACTATCCATGTAAGTACTTATTATGCATTCCTCTTTCTTCGATAATTTTCTCATATGTTCGGGACAAAGCATATTTTAAGTTTGGGGGATTGTTAAGAATGCATAATTTAGTATTGTTGCATTTTGCATTGCATTTAGGTCTGCATGTAGAAACACTTGCATGATTATTTTCGAGGAAAAAAAACAAATTTTTCTGATTTTTTCGATTTTTAGTCATTTTAGTTTTAGCACGTTTACCGCTTTAGCACATTTAATTGCTTTTGTGTGTGATTTTTATTTCGATTCGTATGCTCGGCTCCCTATGATTTTACTATGAATATTTTATGCCATGGGATAACTTACTTGAGGGGATAATGTAATAAATTTTTGGGAGAAAAGTTATTTATTTGTTTGGCATGTGTTAAGAAAATTGGGTATTTGAGCATGTTGCGAAAAATAAGCCTGTGAGCTTTTGTGCCTTAAACTCGCTTTATATTATGCATACTTATTTCTTTCTTGAGTGTGTCATTCATGATTGATAGAACTCTACAGAACTTGCTCAGTATTCATTGAAGCCATGTGTGTGTGCAATTTTTGAAAATGATCTAAGACCATCTTTGTTTAGCCTACTTAGCTTTAAAAGGCCTACCTATGAACTCATGATTCCCTAGTTAGCCAATTTTGAGCCAAAACTTTTATTCCGAGCCACATTGATCTTTAAAATTTACATGTTTTTATCCCTACAAATTCTTGAGCTTATAGAAAATGAATAAGTTTGGGGAGATGTGGTGAAAATTAATAGAAAAGAGAGAAAGTTGGCAAATTAAAATAAAAAGGATGAGCGATTCCGGGTAAATGAAAAAGAAAATATCTCTGAAAGTACATAAACAAAAATGAGAGCTTGAGGCTAAAGAAAAAGAAAAGAAGGCAAAAAGGCCTAAAAATGAAAAAGGAAAACTAAGGGTGGAATTGAGTTGGAAAAGATAACTCGATATTATGTTGAAATGGGTTGGTGAATTACAAGTCAGATGCTTAAATTCTATTTGCTCAAGTCAAGTCACTTAATCCAAATTTTCCTACCCTTACCAAAGAGCCTACATTACAACCAAATGAAAAGTCCTTTTTGATTCTTAGATTGTGCACACAAAAGTGGTCGAGATATTAGACGATTTGCAAGCTTTATGGTAGTTCTACTTTCATTGAATTGAATTTGAGCGTAAACACTATCATACACTTTTGAGAGTCGAGTGATACAATACCTACTTGTGAGTCGCGATGTCGAGTACCCAAGAAAGTATTAATTAGGCCGAGCTTATGAATAATTTATCTCTTGATAATGAATTGCGGGGTTCCCTTGAGTATGGAGTTGAGTGATGTTTAATGTTTATAGTGTTCATGGGTGTTTTTTCGTTTTCCCCTTATATTATTTTTCTGAATTTGCTCGAGGACGAGCAATGCTTTAAGTTTGGGGAATTTTGATGAGTGTAAAATATACGTGCATTTGAGGGTTTAAAATGATATATATTTGATGCATTTGCACGCATATTTAGTCTGTTTTGCTTGGTTTCCCTTGTTGGGCGTGATATGCGTACTCTTGTGAATTTTACATAAAATGGAACTAAATTAGACAAAAGATGATAGCATGTTTCAAATGATATGTAAATAGACAAGGTACGAGCAAAAATGTGAAGGAAAGAAGCATGGACGGTCAAAGAAAAGAGAATTTCCTTCAAAAACGTTAAAGCGCGCTAACAGTTTCAAAGATTGGCGGTTTAGTATTTTGGCCATGACTTCCTCTACATAATTGATATTGATG